>OX940974.1:25399624-25999624 GCA_954871275.1 Leptopterna dolabrata
TGCCAAGGGGAGAAAAATCCGCTCTGCTCCGCTTCACGCCGATGTGTGTTCCGTTCCATTTGACTGCACAGCTGTCAGGTTCAGCGCGTGAGGCGGACGGAGTTCTTGGAAGGACGCCCACGTCGGAATCGCCATGTGTGCCTAGCCTAAGAGAGAGAAGGCTCTGGTTCGAGGGAGATCAGTAGAATGTCGAGCTGGGCAAGCCGGGTGCCTTTACCCTCCCCCGGTCCACTGAGGGCCGTTGGAGGGAAAGCTGCCTGGCTTTGTCCCTTGCATCACAGCATGACTTCTCCGCGTTTTTATTGGTGGTAATTTAATATTTACAGGAATGGTATATTTTAATGGTACCATGCCATACTTCAACCCAGATTGTACCAATGAAGCTAAGACTAAAAATAATATGGAAGAAGTGTACTGAAGGCGAATAATATACAGTGGGTGCTGAAGACTGAAACTTGAAAAAAAGGTATAACATGTTTACAGAAAGGGATAAGGTACCTATTTGAAATAACTTGATTCATGATATGACTCGACCAAGTTAATATATTATATCACACAACAATACAAGAGTCAACTATACAACATTTCTGGGTTGTCAAGCAGGTGACTTGCCACCAGATGCTTGATTAGTGGAGTCAGGGTCCAACATTCCTCCCCCTCCACCCGGAAGTGGCGCCTTCCTCATCTGGTCTGCGTGAACTCACCACTCCTGGCCATCTAGTAGTACCGTGTAGGACAAGGGACCAGTGCGTTTTTTCACAGTGGCCTTAGTGAATGCTTTCTCTTCCTTCTTCTGTTTTATCCACACATCCTCCCCCTCATCGAATTCCTTGAAGCAATACCTCTGGCGCTGCTGGTTTTGTAAGGCCTCTTCCATGTGTGCCCCGAGGTTTGGTTTCAAAAGGGATAGTCGGGTCCGAGGTTCACGTCCAAACATCAGCATTGCGGGTGAGCTGTTTGTGGAACTGTGAATGGATGCCCGATAAGAAGAAAGGTACCTCTGCACCCTTGACTGCAAGGTACCTTCATTTCGTGATGAAGGCATTCTCTGCTTGAATGTTCTCACAGCCCTTTCAGCTAAGCCATTTGTCCGTGGATGGTAAGGGGTTGACGTGACGTGCTTGATATTATGGCTGGAACAAAATTCATCAAATTCTTTAGATGTGAACTGTGGCCCATTGTCAGAAACAATGACTCTGGGGAGGCCAAACCTAGCAAACATCTCCTCCAGTGCCGCTATGGTTCTAACAGCGGTATGCTGTTTCATGGCCACGACTTCCTGCTACTTGCTAGTAGCGTCCACCACTACAAGCCAACTATGACCCTCAAATGCCTCTGCAAAGTCTATGTGAATGCGAGACCACACTTCTGCAGGTACATTCCACGAATATACTGGTGATTCAGGGTCCCAGGGTCTATTTTACTGGCAGGCAGTGCACTTTTTAAGGAACTCCTCGATCTGCCTATCCATTCCCGGTCACCACAGATGCAACCTTGCGACAGACCTCATTGCAGATGAACCTGAGTGGCCCTCATGCAAAAATTTCCATCACCCCCTCTCGTAACGAGGTTGGGATCACTAACCGGCCATTCCACAGCAAAACCCCCTCTTCAACCGACAGCTCCTCTTTCTTTTCAAAGAATGTGTGAAGTTCGTTTTCCAAGGCGTTCTTCTGTGGCCATCCTTCTTGCATGTACCGCATTACCTTCCCTACTATCGAATCGGCTGTTGAACGCAACTTCAAGAGGTTCTTCGATATTGCAATGTCCCTAAGTCTGGTGTGCGCTATCTTCAACCCAAAATCGGCTTCTCCAGGCCCCATATCGTCCAATGGTAGTCTCGATAAGACGTCTGCTGGACAATTCGTTTTGCCTGATATATATTCAACAGAGAAGTTAAACTCCCCAAGCATTAAAGCCCACCTACTCACTCGACTTGAGGCAACCCGGGGAAGGACAGCATTTTCGCCAAACAAGTAGGCCAAAGGCTTGTGATCTGTACGGAGTACGAGTTTCCTACCATATAAGTACCTTTCAAATTTCTTCACTCCATTTATAATGGCCAAAGCCTCCCTGTCTATTACGGAGTACTTCACTTCTGCTACATTCAAAGTGCGAGATGTATAGGCAATTGGGCGCTCATCCCCATCTGGGAACCTGTGACACAAGACCGCCCCTATCCCTGTTTGGCTGGCATCAGAATACAAAATAAGTGGAAGCTTTGGGTTATAATGCACCAAGGTGTCTGAGGATGTTAACATTGTCTTCAGCTGTTCTACTTTTTGCTGGTGCTCATCGGTCCAAACTCATTTGGCTCCTTTTTTCAACAGATTATGCAAAATAGCACAATCTCTTTGTAAGTTTGGCATGAACCATTGATAATAATTAATACACCCCAAAAATGATCGCAATTCTTTAACATTTGTGGGCACTCGAAGTTGCTTCATTGCTTTGATCCCCTCTTCAGTTGGGTGTATTCCATTCCTATCAAACCTATGTCCCAAATATATCACAGAATCTTGTAACCACTTACATTTTTCCAACCGCGCTCGCATTCCTGCCTTGTTTAACCTGTCCAGCACAGTCTCTAACGTTTTCAAATGAGTTTGCCTGTCCTTAGCTGTGATCATGATGTCATCAAGGTAACACTTGACCCCAGGTACTCCTTGAAGGATGATTTCCATTGTTCTCTGGAATTTTGCTGGGGCAGATGAGATGCCGAAGGGCATATGGCAGTACCTAAAGAACCCCTTGTGTGTTGTGATGACCAAATATTGCTTGGACTTCTCCTCAACCTCCATCTGTAGATAAGCATCTCGCAGATCGATTGCAGAATACTGCTCACCACCTGCTAACTCTGCACAGACTTCTTCGAACGTTGGTAGGGGATGCATATCTGTAACATTGTGATTGTTTATTGTAACTTTGAAATCAGCACACAGCCTAATCTTCCCATTAGGCTTCGGGGGGATTGCTAATGGTGAAGCCCACTCAACAGGTGTTGCTGGGTCGATTGGCTCAATGATCCCCTCAGGTAACAGCCTCTCAAGTTCTTGTTCCACTGCTGCCTTCAGTGCAAATGGAACAGGTCTTAGCCTAAAAAATTTTGGTATTGCTCCTGGCTTCATTCTAATCTCAATTTTGTGTCCTACGATAGTGCCAGTTGGGTTATCAAAAAGACATGGGTATTTTCGAATTAACGCTTTAATTTCAACAGGAATTTCCCCTGCTCCTTCCTTCTTGGCAGGTCTATCTTCCGAACTGTTCACTGAACAAATTTCTGCCCCTGGCGGCAATGGAAGGTTGAATTTCAACGCCCATTTCAAACCAAACAACGGTGTATCATGCGTGTTCACCACAATAACCAGTAATTCCATTTTAGCGCCAAAAGCCTCGACGGTGACACAGCTTACGCCCAAAGTTTCCACCACTAAATCCGTATATGCGCGCAAATTAGGATATGGTTCGAGGGCCGGTCTACCTATGTGTTTCCACGTTCTCTTACTAATGACTGACTGGCAGGCACCCGAATCAAACAACATTCGAAGTGGTCTCTGGTTGACGAGGACGTTCAGCATTACTTTTGAGCCGTTCTTCGAAATCTGTCGGCATCCTAGCCCCGATCCTCCATCACTTTCGGATTCTGAATATTCTAGATCTACTGGGGGCTGAAGTTGATTCGCCTGCTCTTGTCCTCTTGCATCTTGTTTGATTTGACAATGGCCCTTCCTTTTTTGACACAAGCCGTTGCAATATGATCTTTCTTTCGACACAAAAAACATTCCTTACCCAGTGCCTTACAAACTTCATTTGCACCATGCTTGTACCCCCCACATGCAAGACAGTTTCGGCCGACAATCAGCACCAGGGGAGAATGTCTTTTGACTGGAGGCCTATGATTTGGGGCACTATTAACGTGATTGAGCTCTAGCCCTGATGTTAACTTCACTAACTGGGATTGAGCATTTAATCCCCGTTCCAACTTTAAAGCCAACGCTTCCACCTCTGCTAAGGTGTGCGAGTTACCAGAGAACGATTTCAAAAACTCGTATTGCCAGGAGTTATTGTTAATCCCTAATATAATTTGGTCTCGTACCCTTTCAGAGAGTGAGGTGCCAAACGCACAGTGCCCCGCTAATGCTTTCAAGTCCCTTATGAATCGTTGCACCTTCTCACCTTCACCTCGTTTTCTAAGAGAGAATTTTACTCTGTCCGTTGTGATACTCCTCACATCTGAATAATAATTGTCTATCACCGAGATTAGTTCAGTATACTGGCACTCACCAACTCGGCGAGGTCGGAAATGGTCGACAAGGAGCTTGAACGTTTTAGAACCAATTTTTGTTAGCAAAGCCATTCGCATCTCTTTTTCCTCGTTTACCCCTGCTGAGTTCAGTTCTAGCTCCAAATACTGGAAGTAATATTCCCAGTCTTCCTCTTCAGGGTCGAACTGGCGAATGTGGAACTTGGTCTTCCCTAATGCTTGTCCTGCATAACTCCCGCTGTCTCCTGGTCCAAAAGTTGGTGAAACATGTCTCCTCTGTCTTCTAGACATTTCGCAATTGAATAATTGGATTTTCCTTCGTCGCCACTTGAAATAACTTGATTCGTGATATGACTCGACCAAGTTAATATATATTATTATATCACACAACAATACAAGAGTCAACTATACAACATTTCTGGGTTGTCAAGCAGGTGACTTGCCACCAGATGCTTGATTAGTGGAGTCAGGGTCCAACATTATTTACAAAGGGGTATTATGCGAAAGGTATACAGGTAGGGCGAAGCGTCGGTGGCTGGTGGTCGATGCTTAGTGGCGCAATGGGGCAGCTGGGTGGCGACACACGACGGGTGCTGGCGGGCAGACGTCACACGTGACAGTGTCGACGTCAGGGTCCGGCGACGGTTGGCGAGAGAGGTCCATCATGGATTGAGGCGAGCTGAGGACTATGCTGGATTGAGGGTGATGTTGGTTGAAGTTGATTTGGTGGGGGTTCGGCAAGGGAAAAGGCGAGCGGGGCGGTATACGATTTCCCGTCAGTCAACAGAGTAGCAGTGGTATTAGTGGTGCGGATGACATGCAAGGGACCGGAATAGAGAGGTTGAGGGGTTTTGTGTATACCTGGCTCCTTCAGGTACAACTAGGTGTCGGAAATGGGAGTCTGTTGCGTTTGATGAGTGTTCATTGACGTGTCCTTAAGAAATATGTCAGCGGGAAGTCGTAAAGGAGCTTGGAAGGTCTTTTTGGTGGGGCTAAGGCCATCGGGTGGACGTGCAAAGACATAACATGACATATGGAAGGGCTTTAGTCCAAGAGGCCGTATTACTCGAGGTGGAAAGAGCTTGTTTGAAACTGAGTGCCACTGCTCGACCTTGCCGTTTTACTGAGGGTGGTAAGCAGTATTTCGTTGTTTAGTGATTCCTGGCGGTCGGAAAATTGCGTCGAGTCAAACTGCCTGCCTTGATCGACCATGACGATCCGTCACCCAGTTGTTGAGGAAGGCTTTCGTAATGGTGTCCATGGTAATGTGCAGTTCTTCGCACGATTTATCATCGTCAGGCATTAGCGCTTCCCTTCAGAGGGGGGAAGGGGCCCGACATTGTCGAGGTGGAAATGCTCAAGAGGCAGCGCGTCGTCAAACGTTTGAGGCGGGATGTGGGGGTGAGCCGAGACCTTGGAACGCTGGCATTTCTGGCACCCTAGAACCCAATTGCGTATATCGGTGTTCATGTGGGGCCAGAAATACCGCGTTTTGAGTAGGGCTCGGCTGGCTCGAATCCCGTGGTGATGAAGTGCGTGATATTGGTTGAACAATTGTCGCCGCAGATCTGGTGGCACATAGGGACGGGGGGTATCCTTGGATGTGTCGTACCAGAGACCGTGCGGCTGGAGTTGATGCAGTTTCTCGGCTGTGATGATGTTGGCGAGAGCGGGGTTCTGACGCGCTTTGAGATGTTGGGGAAAGGGAAATGGCAGCAGTTCATCAACAGGTGTAGGAGACTGTCAGGAGAGGGTGTAAGCGACGCGCAGTTGTCCACCCCCGGCGTATATTGGATGTCCATGGTGAACTGCGAGATGAACTGATTACGTGTCTGAAGGAGGGCATGGGTGAGGGGCTTGTGATCAGGAATGACAAAGAACTACCGGCCCTCTAGGAAGTAGAGAAAGTGCTTGATGGCTTTGTAGATGACGAGGAGTTCCCTATCGAACGTGGAGTATTTTTTCAGGGTATTGGACAGTGTTTTGGAGAAAACATCCAAGATGCGAACGGTGTTGTTGATGTGTTGGTGGAGAACTGCGTCGATGGCCCAGTCGGAGGCGTCAATCGTAATGGACAGCGTGGCATCGGGGGTGGCGTGGGCAAGAAAGGTGGTGTTGGCGAGGTCTGATTTGCAGATTTCAAATCCATCATCGAGCACTGGGGACCATTCAATTTTTTGGGTGTCATTTTTCTTTGACGGTTGGGGGATGGCGTTGATGAGGGGTTGTTGATGTTGGGCAGCGTCCTTGATGTGGCGGTGATAAAAGTTTAGCATGCCTAAAAACCGCCGGAGTTCGGTGATGGTTTGCGGGCGTGGGAACTGGTGAAGGAAGTTGACCTTGTTGGCTAGGGGTGTGATGGGTGTTGCCATGGTGAAGTTACCTAGGCATTTGACCGTGGGTTGGGTGATGACACATTGCGATTTGTTTATGGTCAGGCCCTTGCTGCGGAAGATGCTGAGGACATGGCGGAGATGGTCGTAGTGTTGCTTGGGGGGGTGGTGGATGCTATGAGGACATCATCCAGGAAGCAGAAAACATACAGGAGCCCGCGGAGGACCTGGTCCGTATACCTTTGCCAGGTTTGTGCCGCATTCCACAGCTCGAACCCATCTTAAGGTACTTGAAGAGTCCAAACGGCATGATGATGGCGGTTTTCTGTATGTCGGGTCGATAGATATCGTGATGGAACGCCTGGGATATGTCGAGCGTGGAGAATATGGTGGTGGGAGGCCCACGGGGAGCTGGAAGGGCGGATGATGTTGTCGAAATGCGCCTTCACCTATGAGAGTTGAAGGGGGTGAAGGCGTCGGGCCTTGGTGGAGATTGGTGGCCCGGTTGTTTCTGTGTAGTGCTGAACCTGGGAGAGGTGTGGCGTAGGTCGTGGTTCAGGTTGGTAGGTGTTGAGGAGCGCAGTGAATTTGAGGTCGGTTGGTAGAGGAGGCACGATGGAGTTTATAAATCCTCCGATTGGCTTCCGAGAAACAGGGTCAATCAGGCGGGAGTTCTTCATATCGACTTAGAGACCAAAGTATGAGAGGAAGTCTGCTCTCGAGATCGGCTTCTCGACGTCGGCGACGGAGAAATACCTTTTGTAGGTATGGCCGTTGAGGTGGACATTCGAAAGATAGGTACCGTAGGCAGGCATTTGGGTACCGTTTGCGGCGTAGAGAAGCTGATCATTTTGATGGTGACCGACGGTGGAGTACATTGTTAGGTATAATGGAGATGGCCGCCCCTGTGTCGATTTATGAGGGCAGGTTTGACTTCTTACAGCGAATGGTAAGGCGGACGGCTGTGGAGGCTCCTTCGTGGGTCGAGGAGTCTTGAGGGCGGATGTGTGTGTTTTGTGTGGAATGGCGGTGGAGACGGGGTGGGTTGCGGATGAGAGTGGTTGTGGTGCAAAATGCACACTCTTGGTCCCCGTTGAGGCGAAGACAGCAGCTAGGGAAGATGGTGGTGGGGCCGTTCCACTTGCAATGCAGGGGAGGTTGGCGCCCGGCAGGTGTTGTCGTTTTCCTGTGAGGTGGGAGCAGGGAAGTCACAGGTAGGTTGCATTTTCGGGCCTGGGCCCCAAAGGTGCTGTGGTACCAGCAGCGGGTGGGGGTGTCAGCTGATCGCTGAAGTTTTGGAGGGCGTCGGGAGGGCCGCTCCTGCGGTCGACGGAGAGGCTGTGGTGGCGGCTGGTAGGGGGTGAGCAAGAGCGGGGATGGCGGTCAGTCGGAGGTCGGACCCTGGACAGCTGAGAAGGCGCTGATGTCGTACATGGTGTCGGCAAGGCGGAGCAGGGCTTCATCGTCCGTGTCGAGGTGGCAGCGAGGGAGACCAAGATGTGGGGAGGCAGCGCGCGTAGCCAGAAGGTCCTGGTGATGTCGGTGGTGAGGACATCCTGAAGCTGGTGTTGGAGCCGTCAGAAGAGGTGGCTGGGCTACAGGTGGTCGTGTTGTTGAGGTTGGGAGAGGTCGGAGATTCGAGCAATCTTTGAGGGCTAGTAGAAGGGGCAAGACGGGCGCAGAGGTCGTCGTAGGCAGTGGCGGAGTCGGGCGAGATGTCTGCCGTCTGGAGGAGGATGTCGTAGGGGAGGAGCAAGTCCGTCTTCGAGTATTCTGCTTTCTGTGCCCTGATGTTGTCGGTGACATGATGTCGGCGGTGGCAGTCATGATGTTGGCGGTTGAGAGCTGTGGTTTGTCTTGTATTTTCAGCTAGAACGTCGGGGTTACCACTGTGGTGAGTGGTAAGTTGGAGTTGGTTTGGGAAGGTGAGGTTGAGAAAGTAAGGTTGATTGAAGAGAGGAGTATGAGAGCATATCCGCACGGTTCTCATCACCTTGGACACCCCTTCACTAAGCCAAATTCACATATTAACTATAAATGTATCGAATAATGGTGTTTGTATAACTACTGGTGAATTTTGCCGTCTCACCCCGTTCAGTTGAACCTAATCTCATCGGTTTTTGTTAATAATCATTCTCAGATTAACTTTGTGACATCACTTCACCTTTTTATTCAACCACCCTTTCTTAAGGTTCGCTCAGCCACCCCTCTACGAAATGTATAAGATTTCCTTCTTAAACGAGGAGAGTGGGTGGTAAGAGGGATCTTGGGAAAGGGAGAAGGCGGGATCTGGACATTTGACTGCTGTGAAGTCTGCTGGCAAGAAGGCTCCCTGGGCGTCCTCACTCCTGCTGAATAAAGGTAGGAACTGGCTCCTTTCTCCCAGTCCTAATAATTAGGGTTGACGAAATTCAACATTGTTTTTTAAAAATGTCAATATCTAACGGTGTTTTAAACCTAGGTACTTGAAGAGTCTCACCATCAACCTCAATTTTTTTAAATTTTATCCAAAGAAATTTTTTTGCAGTTTAGCCTTTGTTGTTTGATCATGCGAGACGTAAATTATAGAACCCATTCGGATAGGGTTAGTTTTTTTCCCCTTCATAGTTATTTTTGCCCTCAAGGTTTTTTTTTCTAACCTGGCTATCTCCATGCCTATGTCCTAAATAAATAAAAATGAAAAATAATCGAACTCTTGTGATAGTGGTTCCATTTCTAAAAGCCTTGATCTGTGTTTTTTTTTAAAGGGTTTTTGTCTCTTTGTAAATGTTTCATTTCATATTAGTTTATGTTAAAATGTTGTTGGTTAAAGTAATAATTATGTCGTGGTACCCCTCAAATTCTATGTTTACCATTCCTATGTAATGTATTAGATTACCAAATAAACGAGGAGAAAGACGAGCTATAGCCTGTCTGCAATGACATTGGGCTCCGGGCCCGCTCGCAGCGGCCGACGAGACAACTAAAAAACGGGGAATTTTCCCGATTTGTACCATTTTTCTGGTTGTTTCCCTCGAAGCGGCACGTTTCCCCCCGCAATCCAGGGGCCCTTTTTCTGCTGGTTAACCTATCGATTTCACTGTTTTTTCTGTTTACTAACTTATTTCGAAAATGAAATGTTAATGTCTCACTGAAGTCGGAAAAAAAAGAATGACCAAATTTTCTTACAACTACACTTACCTTGATTTCGGACCATCATAATAAGAGAGGATGACAAAGGAAACCACACTGTGGCACAGAACCTTGACTTCAAATTGAATTTTTTAATAAAAAAAAAGGTTAATATGTTTAAAGAAGTTTAATAAAAAAACAAAAGTTTTAAAAATCTATAATTCGTCATCACTGCTTTCGAAGTCATACGAGTAGGGATGGGCATAACGTTTATTTTCGAGAAACGTAAAATAACGTTCGTTATATTAAAAAAAAACTGTCGAAAAAACTAGTTAAAAAAAAACTAGTTTCTTTTCTTCTTAATGAAAAATGGGTGAAACAGCAGGTGTTCTAATATGTTGTTAGTAGTTACAAAGAAAACGAAAAACTGTCTTTTTCAACTGATAAGTAAGAGGAAAAACGAAAACTTTGTCGACGCATTTGAAGATAGTTTGTTTTAAATTAGCAAGGAGAATGGTTTTACTGGACGGGGCTTGCCAAAAAAGTTGTTGCCAAAAAAACAACTCCAAAATATTTAACAAAAGTAGATGATGACATTTTTGGTTAAATTTTTCTATTTACGGTTCTTTGCATGTTTTCGTGGTATCCTCCCAGAACCACTCCCTGTAAACCTGCAAATATTATATCTCGCAAATAAACTCGCAGAAGTGGGGACAAAAGATGCAGGAGCACCGAGGAACCCAGTGGGGTTCCCCACCATCCTCCACTAGCTGGAGGATGGAGGGAGACAGCCCTCAAGGGCTATAAAAACTCGCCTCCTTCGCCTTTCTAGCCATTCTACGCTCTCCTCTAGTCACTGACTACTCTCTCTCTCTCCTTGAAACCTAAAAAGATCCCGTCGCACGTCGCAGTGGTGACATCTGATAGTGTGGAACCTTTACCGGTGACATCTATTAGTGTGGAACCCGCCGGGCACAACTTCATGCCGCTCGTAGTGAATTGTCGCTATACCTATTCACTACACATGTCATCAAGTTTCGGAGAACAATTCATCAAATAGGTAGAAGTAGAAAGTAATAAAAACCTATCAAACATGAGAAAACATAGACAGACTAGACGAGACGCCTGTGAGGGTCGGGCTTACAGCAAGAAAACGAAAAGCGACGGGTTCTCATGTCATAACGACGCACGACGGTAACTAGTTCTGTACACCGTAACGAAATAACGACTGAAGAAAGAGGAAACTACCTAGTTACTTTTAATCACTATCGACAACGATAACGGAACAGAAACAGAAAACGCTGCGCCTCGCTCAGGATATAGGCCCTATCCTTTAAGCCTCCCTTGATCCACTTGAGAATCTCCCACCCCGTCCAGATCTCTCTACACTCCATGCCCTTTCCAGTTTCCCCCTACATTCTTCTTCTTCCTCTTGTTATTCGTGGTTTGTTCCTAGTCATAGTTGATTATTTGATAGTTCAATTCAAAGAACTAACACCTACCTACTTGTGCCGTTTTTTTTTCAACTAGTTTTGTTTAAATTGAGAAACGGTTATAACGGTTTTTTTTTTCAAACTAGTTATTTCAAACTATTTTCTCGTTTCTTGACCCATCCCTACATACGAGCTGTCTTCTGAGCTTATGTGCTTCGTTCACATACGTCTCGTCCAGGTAGACGATGTTTCTACCTTGATTCCGAAACTCCCGCATTGTTTCAAGGTAGGAGAAACGCCAGGAACTTATTTCGGGCCGTTCTGTGAGAAGTACTCTGTTTGATTGGCACCGTTTCCATTGGTAGCCCAACTTTCTGATCCGATCGCGCAAAAAATCCTTTCCGCAGTTGATGCCGTCTTCTCTCAGGGCAGCGGTCAGTGATCGGAGAGTCGGCACTTGCTTCCTCACCAAGTAAAATTCGGTAATCTTACTCCGAAGGGCCGCTTCGTCAAATTCATCGAAATCGAGGTTGGGTGGACGTCCTTTTTGCTTCTTCGGTGTTATGAATGACGTTTCAACAGTTTCATCTATCGACTTTCTCCCTTCTTAAACGATCGACGAAACCGTCGACGACGAAACACCCGTGATTTTCGCAGTTTCGTCTCGTAAATTGCCCATCGGTTTAAGAAGCTGCCCGGTTTCTTTTAGGTCTTTCGAATACTTGTGAGTATTGAACACGATTTCTCGGGCTTGACGACAAAGAGCCTTCTTTTTTAACGTTCCCGATGATTGGGGAGTTTCCATGTTTGCAACACAAACGACCGACACAAACGGAACGATCGTACCGAAATGCAGAAAAAGCGGTGAGGAGAACAACGATTCGGAACGACAAAAATGTATAAATATACTCGACGGTAAACAAACGGATGGGAGCTTCGACAATCGACAATCTCTGCAGGCTCGGGGACCCAGTGTGACCAACACACCTTAGCGAAATTCCCGAATTCTGGTCGTACTTCATGCTTCGGCCGCTGCGAGCGGGTCCGGAGCCCAATGTCATTAAAGACAGACTATAGCCTTCTTCTTCCTGGCGTCTGCTGTGGTGATTACCGCGGGACGCCTCCTTCTCCTATAGCACCTGCTGTGGTGATAACCGTGGGGTGCTAGCGTCCTTCTTCCTGGCGTCTGCTGTGGTGATTACCGCGGGACGCCTCCTTCTCCTATAGCACCTGCTGTGGTGATAACCGTGGGGTGCTAGCGTCCTTCTTCCTGGCGTCTGCTGTGGTGATTACCGCGGGACGCCTCCTTCTCCTATAGCACCTGCTGTGGTGATAACCGTGGGGTGCTAGCGTCCTTCTTCCTGGCGTCTGCTGTGGTGATAACCGTGAGGTGCAAGCCTCCTCTTCAACTAACGCCAGCTGTGGTGATAACCGTGGGGCGTTAGCGATCTGAAAAGACTCCTAAGGAGCACATCCTTCCTATCTCTCACCCTAACCAAACCTACCCTATCTTAAGACTAACGACAAATTCGAAGTCAACATTCAAGTTGTTAATTTAGTCAGACTAGGTTATTATAAATGTTTATTTTGGGTAGAAGTTCGGCATTTCTCATAATTTTTATTCAACATTTGGCTTTAGTTCCTTTCTAGATTGCTAAGGATTTATTGAATATAAGAATTCATTTTTTTGTACTCATTTTCTATTTTGTCCATTTCATTTTCATTCTTCGTTCAATAAATAATAAGGCTTGAATGTGGATTATGTTCCATTTACTTGCAAAGCACACACATCCTTTCCTTATTATTCATTTTCGGTAGCACCTTGACCCAACTCTTTGATTGTACACACTTCTGAAGTCCCAACTCGTCAACTTGGTTTCTTTTTCTCTTTTTTAAATTCAATTAACATTCCTTATTTCTTCAAGGTTATCTTTTTTTATTTTTTGTTCAAGTGCAGTCTTCATTGAATTATAGAATTTTCTCCTTTTCTTTTAGCTAAGTGAAATTATAGTTTTTCAGATTTCAATTTTGTAACTTTAAATGTGGTCACCTCCTGCCATGTGCTATAGGCTGCTAATGCCTGCTTGGCAGGTCTTCTCATAAGCTCCTGAGCTCAAGTAAATCATGGGGTTTTCAATTTGGTCTGGGAGGATGAGGGGGGGGGGGGGGAGCTTATCATTCCATTTGAAATTATCAGAAAACAGAATTTTCGGGGTTCTGTTCGGGGGTTAGCAAGTCTTAGATCCGTCTTTGGAATCGTGACTTCTTCTTCCTTGAAAATATTGTGGCCTATGATAGTGCTAAGGGATGAGGTGGCTCCTTCGGGAATTATTGCCCGATTGATCTCCCTCTCCCCCTTTGCGATGTGAGGACTGTTTCCATTTTCAAAGGAGATGGGTCGCTTTTTTTTTTTTTCAAGATGGACGCCTTCTTAGGCTGACGTGCTTTGTGTGGGCTCCCCTTTCTCTACTTGGTTTGCAGTGATTTATAAGTTTTTGTTACACACTTTTGCGTGAAAAACGTGCAACTGGACCTGGTTTTCAATTTTCAATCATAGAAAATGACACTCCCTCTTCAGAAAGTAGCTCCTGGTTATGTGAATAATCGTCGTGGGACCTGGGCTAGGAACAAGGCTATGGCGCCTGTGGCTAAAACTTCAACTGGTTCCTCGACCGCTGCGGACCCTCCCAGTGCACCGGATATTCACATGATTGTTACTGCTGCTATGAAGAAATCTCTTTCTGCTGGTGTTATGCTTACAGCTGAACTCTTAGACCAAGCTATAAATGAGGTGACTGAATCAGTTTCTCTTGCTGTCGACAATATTGTCAGTAAAGTTATGTTGTCGACCAAATCTGAAATGTCAGATATCTCGCTAGAACTAGACAATTTAGACCAGTCACAACGCAAAACCAACCTATTGGTTCACGGGGTTTTGGAGCGAGAGAACGAAAATACTGCCGAAAACACGCTGAATATTATTCAGAAACACCTCGGGTTGTCCCTTGATGCCCGTGTGGTTGTTCATGCTAGGCGGGTTGGTTTGTTGCACCCACCTGGTGGTGAAGCTTCCTCACGACGATCTGTTGACTCCATGACCCCTCATCTGATGGTATAGCTGATAACGATAAGGGCGATAGCAATTCGGCTATCAAACTAAGACCATAATATAAGGTAAGTCCGAGGTATTCTCGAATAAAAAAATGCTCCGTGGTACTAACCTGGTAATCACCGAGGATCTCTCACCTCCACGACGTGCCCTGTATAGTGCAGCCAAAACTTTGGGGAAAACACGGTTGGGGAAGGGGGATCTTACACAGCGAGTAAACGACACTATTGGGCATGACGATGGAGCACGATTAGGCTCGCGAAAACAACAACTATCGGGGACGTGAAATTCAGAATTCGATGATGAGCGCCTTGGGGCCATGGACTCTGCGTGTTTCACTACTATGGGCTAATGCACCGCAAATGGGCCCTCGAACTACCAACGGCGCTGAGAGTTTTCACAGTGACTAAAACAAACAATTTTACAGCGAACCGAATATTCATTCGGTGCTTCTAGTTCTTCGTCAAATTCAGGCGGAAACCAATTTGAAGTTGTCAAGCATCAAGAGGGGGGAAAAGGAGTAATTAAAAAAAAAAAACAAAGACAAGATAACACAGCTCATGACCTGTTGGGAAGAATTTTTGATCGACAGAAACACCATAGAGTACTTGAAGAAAGTTGGCCCACTGTCGGCTCACAACGTTGAGCATGAGGATATTGACGATTGAAAAAAAAAAAAAAAGCACATACGTTTAATTATTTTTTGTTTAAATATTTTACGGTTAAATGTTTTTCAATTTTTGACGTTGTAATTGATTTTTTTAAGACTGAATTTTTATTAGTATGGGTTTTATTAAATAAAATAAAAATAAGGGTAAAAATTCATTTCTTGTCCTCTTCCCCAATTGTGTCGAAACCTATAACCGCCCGTCCCCAATAGTGCTTTACAGGTTAGGCTGCCGTCCCCAATCGTGTTCTAAAATATTCCCCAATAGTAACCAGATTCCCCAATCGTGCTTCAACCAAAACTTTGACGGGTATCAAGAACGTTTGGACCACCAACGGAACCATTAAAGCCAAACTCGGAATCAGATCATCACTCTGAAGTCGCTTGAACACTTAAAAAGTCTCAAGACCATCTGACGTTGCTGATGATGAACTTTTCACCGAGTCCCAGACTGTCCTTTTCAGCTGCCTTATTGACTGATCAGACGTGTACCTACTTACTCGTATACCCACCTCGCATTTTCGTTAGTATTTATCTACACTTATTCATTATTTTGTTTTGTCTCATTTTGCGAGCTCGTTCTTGAATTTTTGTTTCTTTTTTCTTACTCACTATTAGTCCTAATGTTTTCAAATAGGTAGGTACACTAGGTATAAGTTTGCTTGTTTTATACTTAGTATTAGTCTCAATGCTTCCAAATAGGTAGGTATGATAGGTATAAGTTCTCCTGTTTTATACTTTTTTATATTTTTTTTCATCTCCCTCGTCATAATATTCCTGTTATAATATTTTGATCCTTTCATTTTGCTTAATTATCTCTCAAGTTCTTCCTCGTATTTTGTTCCTCTTTCCAATTCGCTTAATTACTTCTCATGTTCTTCCTCATATTGCTCATATTTTGTTTTTCAGTAGGTAGATAGGAACTCTTCTGTTTTGCACCGCAAATTGTTAAACGGCATCATTTTTACATCGTTTAATTTTGATATCCATACATTGGTTCTGGGGACGCCCAATGCACTGCCATATTGATTAAATTTACCTACTTGTGATGCGCTCCTTACTTTTTTCAGCAATTTTGCTGAATGTGAGTGCTCTCATTCTTTTGTTTCCTACGCTTTCCTTCTTCTCACTTCTTTTTTTCCTACACATCCTTCTTCCCACTTCTTATTTTCTTTCAAATTTTCACATTCCCTTGATTCTGTCGTTCGGTTTGGTTGGTTTGCGTCTCCTGTTGCTTCCTGACTGCTTCTTGGGTGTGGGTGTAACCTGGCCCCATGGAGGGTAGTTTGGGTCAGTAGCGGTGCGTGGGCTCTGAAAATGGTGGGCCACCAAACCGGAACACAAATTAACAGCTTTTTCTACAAAATACCTGTAAATGTTTTCTAACAGTGGAGTCTTCTTATGAGAAATGTGTGGATTTTAATCAACCACAGCTCTTAGCAAGTCAAATGTAAGCACTGTGTTCACAATAGTTCTGACCAGTACCCGGGATTACCAGAAGCTAAAAGTTCTATAGCTTCATACTGACTAATACTCAGCAACTTCCTAAACTTTTAATCATCACTCGATCCTCGTAGGAAAACGTCGAAAATTTCGACTGTAAGTTAGCCACCGAATTCATGTGATACAAAAATACAGAAGCAAATAATCTAAACAACCACTAAAAACAACGAACTAGACTAAAATACAACGAAGTAATGACCCGCCGGCCAGTACCTACTTGGATGGAGAATCAGACTAGAAGCCAGGTACTTATCTGTGTATGTTGATGTCGATCAATCCACAAGACCACAGACAGGACACAACGCACTTAATTATCGCAAATCCAAATCTGTCCTGGGAACTCGAATGGGAACATACAAAATTCGAAACTTAAGCAGAAATTGAAAACTCAACATAGGAACAGAACGGCAAAAGTTATAAGATCATGGAATAAAGGGCTCTCCGCTCCCTTTATTCCATGATAAGAATTTTTAGGGGAGGACAGATAGAAGGACAAGCATCTCGTATCGAGATAACAACATGAATTGAAACAATCCAATCGATTGTGAACACAAACGATTTTTGGATGGAAATGTTGGACTCGGGCCCAAAATGGGCATGGCTAACCAAATTTTTACTCGACTGAGCTTGCGCGGACGGGCCACTTTTCTCCGTTGCCATGGTGACACCCGGTCCCTGGACCTGCCAGTTTCAGAAGCGTAGGTTTCGATTTCGATTGCAAGACATCGATTACTGTAGCTATATTCCGATAAAATGCTCGAATATCCATAGCCAGAGATCTCTGTCTTCTTATTCTTCCCAGTTACTTGTCTTGGCCGCAGCCATGCCAGACATAGGTTGGGACAGAGAGAGAGAACTCTGTCGAGTCGCTGTTGAACTTCGTGAAAAATGCTAGGTACAGTAGGTATACGGAAGGAAATTCGAATGCCAACTGAACAAATGGTTGGCATTTTTTTGGAGTTTTTTGTGTTTCTGGGTGCCGGGGCAGTGGCCCAAGTGGCCTTATGGACGCAACGCCTCTGGTTTGGGTACCTCGCTTCCGCAGGTCTCTGTGGGCGCCGACACTAACTTGCTTTCTGTGCCTGGGTCTATACAGCTGAATGCTAATGCCCCCTCTTTCAATCCTGTTGACGTTCAGATTGAGCACGATTTGCACTCTGTTGCTAATACTTTCCCTATACTGTACTTCAACGCTCAAAGCCTTCCGTGCCACATCGAGGACATCAAGTATTATGTAGGCAGTAATCAGGTCCAGGCGCTTTTCGTATCAGAGACTTGGCTCAAATCCTCCATCAAGTCCAGTTTGGTAGCACTCCCAGGGTTTCAGTTAGTCAGGCATGATAGAACACGGAAAAATTCAGGTGGAGTTGCTATTTATTTGCGTGATGGGATCAAATATAAAATCTTATGCAAATCACCAAAGGAATCTGTTATTGAATATTTAACCCTCGGGCACCCGCGGGACGCCACTCCATGCCGCAACTCTGTAAACAGTACAGTAAATCACTAATGCGTAACATTTCCGGTATATCGCACCTAGGTATGTGTCCTTCAACTGTCTGGCCATCAGTGCCCGTACGTGCCGATTTTTCTATTACTCCTATCACTTGTTTTCGGTCAGGCGAAGTGGAAAGGTCGCCAAGCGGTACTGTATACCGTCTGCGGGTTATTGTGTTTACCGTCCGCGGGTTAGCTTTTCGTTTTCATGACAACTGTCATTTTGGTTTATTATTCTGTGAATAATACACCTATGTATTCGCTCAGCAGGGCATCAAGAATGCAGCAGTTGGGGAGGATCAAGACGCCTGTACACAGAGAGAGTCATCTGAGTATACTGGATACTATCAGGACAGACCCAGTGACTCGGTCAGTTCCCGATTTCATGTTGGAAAGAAAGAACTTCGACCTTCCCTTTAAGGTCATTATAAATGATCGTGAGACCTGGAAAAGAGGCCTGCCTCAATTTGAACCAGGCTCACTAGTCTGGTATACAGACGGGTCTGTGATGGGGGGTAGGGCTGGGCTCGGGGTACATGGGCCAAACTTTAGGTTGGCCAAGCCCCTTGGCAGCGCAGCCACTATCTACCAAGCAGAAACCCATGCTATAGAAATTTGTGCGCAAGAGGTTGCCAGGAAAAGACTCAAAGGCGCAAGGATCTACATCCTATCTGACAGCCAGGCAGCTTTAAAGGCCATTTCGTCCTTTTCTATAACATCTAAGCTGACCTGGAGTTGCCTGACTTCCCTTAAGCGGGCTGCCCGTGGCAACAAACTTACGCTGCTATGGCTGCCCGGCCATGAGGGAATCGAGGGCAACGAGACCGCTGATCGCCTTGCTAAAAACGCATCGGAGTCCATCCCATATGGTCCCGAACCACAGCTCGGGATCACCAGGAGCTTTATTGCTCTACAAGTGAAAAAATGGGAAGACGAACCAAGGGCCGCTCACTGGAGCAACACCCCTGGGCTGCGACAATCAAAGCGGCTGATAAGCTTTTCCAAAAAGCGGGCTCAAGCCCTCCTATCAATGAGGCGCAAAGACCTTTGTACCATCGTCGGTCTACTCACTGGCCACTGCCCTCTAAGGTACCACCTTAAAAACATCGGCAAAGCCAGTACTGATATCTGCCGCCTCTGTACTGAGGCAGTGGAAACAGCAGAGCACATCCTATGTGAGTGCCCTGCTGTAGCATCAACACGATTCCGGCACTTCGGGAAGGGGTTCATTAACACCACCGATGTTGCCGGAGAATCACCCGTAAGCCTCCTCCACTATGTGAGAGAAGAGGCCATCAACCGGGTTCTTAAATGAAAATAGGGACAGATGTCAAAATAGATCTTTTAGGTCTCATTGACAAGGGGCTCGGTACCCGTCCCATTGAAGAAAAAGAAAAAAAAAATTCGCTCAGCAAAAAATTTTTATAACACCCCCTCAAAATTGTTTCTTTTCCGTTTCAAGGTGCGCAGATTCCAAAAATGCAATGTCCATCCGCCGTATCACGTGTACAGGCTTCATTTTCGGTCTACAAAAATCGTTCTTTCGCACACATGCTCTATTTGGGCTCTAGTTGTGCCCCGAAACTTTTCAGCCCGATCGGAATATACCCAGGGATGTTATGAGTGAAAATGTGCACAAAAATAGGTACTTTTTGTGTCTTAGTAACATTTTAGTAACTTGAGCTTTTGAGGTACCTATCGTTTTCCATGTTTTTGGGGACGAGAAGACCGAATATGAAGTCGATTTTGACCAAAGAGTGGAAAATCGAGGTTCTACCAAATGTTCAACTCCCAAAATTGATTTTTTATGAGTCAAAAACCTGGGAAATCGTCTGAAATCACCATCAATTTGTATAATAACACTGGAAGTAGTATCAACACGTGGATCGAGACGTTTAAATGGCACTACCAATGATCAAAGATAAATTGAAAAAAATAAAATAAAAGGAGCGCACCTACCTAATTCGTGTTTTAGGGGCCAAAAATGGTGGAAACCATCAGAAATAGCTATTTCAATTATTTCACATGAAATAAACAATAAATGAACAGCCAACATTTCTGTAGGTATGTCCAGTAGAATAATAAACCCATGTGACAAGGACTTTGCAGCGTTTTTGTTTTGTGATTTTTCGCGGCACTAATTTACGAATAACAATAAAGCCAAAGTTGCCGTTTCTTAGATTTTTTAATGGTGAATTGCGTGGTATAATCTATTTGGACTCAAAACACTGAATAGACTTAGTTATAATCAATTTAGGAGTAAATTCCGTGAGGGCGGCATGGAGTACCGTCCGCGGGTTAATTGCTTCGTCCAAGAGGCGCGGGTGCCCGAGGGTTAATTATCGAAGCCCATCTGGGTACCTCCCCTATATTGTTGTGTGCTATTTATAGACCTCCAAACCCTACTTCAGACATTTCTGACCTTGAGCCTGTCCTTGCTAACTTCATCTACAAGTATCCAAGTATGAAAATAGTGTCATCGCTGGTGATTTTAACATTAATACTGATATTCAGTCCTCTAATACCAAAAAGCTAATTGATATGAGCAACGTCCTAGGACTGAATCTCATCAACACCAGTCCCACGCACATTTTGAGGGACTCCGCCACAAACATAGATCATTTTCTAGTTAAAAACCTTGCCTCTGTAAAATTATGTAAAAGTTATTCAACTCCTGCTGTCTCACATCATCGAGCCATACTTTGCTGCATAAGAATCAGCAAATTCAAATTAAAGCCTCATTTTATCTATACCCGAGCCAAGAAAGAAGTTGAAAAGGCTGCCATGGCTCAGTACTGGGATGGTGTGTTCCAGTGTACCAGCGTTAATGATATGGTTGAAATTCTGAACAATAATTTTCTCTGTATCTTGAATTCACTTGCCCCTCTGAGGCGAGTTCGGGTGCGCCACCCCTGTACCCCATGGTTCACACCAGAAGTGCGCGCAGTCCTTCAAATCAGAGACAGGGCATATGCTCAATGGCGTCACTCTCTGGATCCCAATGACTTCTCCCAATTTAAAACTCTGAGGAATAGAGCCAAAACGTTTGTTCGTCGAGCCAAGCGTTCGTACTTTGAAAGTCTCCTCTCACCCAATCTCCCAATCAAGCAACTACCTATGGTCCCGAATACGGAAATGTGGTTTGCTTTCCTCCAAATCACTGGCTATCCAGTTCAGTGTCAGTAGCCTTAACCAACATTTTAGTGTGTCCTCATCCCCTAAACCCACTGTTGTTCTCCCTAATCATGCGTCCTCTGACATCAATTTCTCGTTCACCTGTTTGGTTTTGTGCGATATTTTTAAAGCTTTCTCTAAAATCAGTTCTCAAGCCACAGGAACCGACTGCCTCCCTCTTTGCCTCATAACTAATAGCCTGTGTGTCACTGCTCCTTTTTTTCTACATGTATTCAATTTTGCTATTACTAGTTCCTGTTTCCCAGACAGTTGGAAAATTGCCCGCATTGTACCTCTCCCCAAAAAGTCGTGTGTTAATAGTCTTAATGATGTGCGTCCTATCAGCATTCCCCTAGCTTCTTCGAAAGCTCTTGAGCACTGTCTTCGGGAGCAGATGTCGAGCTTTGTTTCTGTCCACAATTTATTTTCTCAATACCAGTCAGGCTTCAGGCCTCGACATAGTTGCGAATCAGTCCTTATTAAGATAACTGAAGATATCAGAAGGGGTATCGAGGAGAAGAAATGTACCATCCTGGTTCTTTTAGACCTTACCAACGCCTTTGGTTCAATTAACTATGACCTTCTTCTTGCAAAACTGTCTCACTTTTGCTACTTCTCCTCGAGCGCAAAAGCTCTCATCCACTCATATCTTACTGGGCGCATGCAGACTGTGTTCTTGAACGGTCAGTCCTCTGGGCTCCTTCCTATCCTGGATGGTGTTCCTCAAGGCTCTGTCTTGGCTCCATTCCTATTTTCCGTCTTTATCAATGACATGCCCCAGATTATTCAACACTGTTTTTACCATCTTTATGCGGATGATACTCAGATTTACAGATACAGCCATACTGATGCCACCTCTCTTTCCAACTCCATTGCCCTAGTAAACCATGACCTCTCTTCAATCAACAACTGGTGTAAGAGCAATGGATTGATAATAAATCCCTCTAAAAGTCAGGCAATTTTAATATTCAATCGTCCCATTTCAACTTCTTCTCTTCCTCCCATTCTAATTGATAACTCTCCAATCCTTTACCACCAATCAGTCAGAAATCTGGGGTTGATCATCAATTCCACCTTAACATGGAAGGATCATGTTGCTAAAGTCTCAAGATCTGTCTTCTCATCACTGCACTCACTTAGAAACTTAGCTTACTGTACCCCTTTCCATATACGTATAAAATTATTTCAGTCAGTCATACTTCCCCATTTTAGTTACTGCTCTATACTCTTCATCTGGTCCCATGATTTTCATTCCCTTAAACGTCTTCACATAACATTCAATAGCTGCATCCGTTATGTTTTCTGCCTCAGATCATATGGGTACATTTCATTGTATGAAGATCGGCTTCTTGGGATGGATCTTATAACTTACCTGAATATACAGTGGCTATGTGTGATATTTTGATCCACTAAAGGCGGCCTGCCTGATTATGTGAACACCTATTTCCCCCTGGAGGCTCAAGTCGAGCAAATAACATTGCCCTGTCATGGCACTCCAGCAAGGCCATGGGCTGCTCCATCTCGATTGCGGGAGCGAGGTTATGGAACTCCCTCCCAGTGGCGGTGCGGAGCACCCCCTCCCTTGGCGCATTCAGGAGCGCGGTTGAGCGCCACTTCCTCATCAAACGGTAGACCCCCTCCCTTATCCCCACCTTCTTTCAACTTTCTTCACTCCTCTTTTACGTCCTCCTCACTCTTCCTGTCTCCTCCTCATTCTCACTGCACTACTCACCTTCTCTACTATTTTAATATATCTTTTTTTGTTTTGTTAATGCCCTTTTCAATTGTTGCCCTTCAGGCTATTTCCTTTGCCCTTCAGGCTGTCATATATATTTTTTTTAAATTCAAATAAGTCACCTAGTCTACAGTTTTCTCTGATGTTTGGTATGCGAGGTGGGACATCCTGTCCTATATACCAATAAAGGATTATTATTATTATTATTATTATTATCCTGGGAATTTGAAGGTTTGTAGCCGGGTACTCCCAACATTTTTGAAATTTAGTTTGATTGATCTCAGGACTTTTAGTGGGGTTCTAGTAAGGAGGTAAGTCAATAATTCATTCTCATTTTCCTTTGAAGGTGATCTAGAATTCATGCAGAAATGTTTGACCCTACACTTTCACTTTTCACACTTAGTCTAGGTCAGTGTTTTCAGGGTAGGTTCATTCCCGACGTGAAGGATACGTTGTCCATAGTTGATTGATCGTCTGATTAAACATGGAAAACGATACCTCAAAAGCTCATGTTACTAAAACACAAAAAGTGCCTATTTTTATACACATTTTCCCTCATAACACCCTTGGTTATATTCCGATCGGGCTGCAAAGTTTCGGGACACAACTAGGGCCCAAATGGAGCATGTGTGCGAAAGAACGACTTTTTTAGACAGAACTTAAAGCCGGTATGTGTGATACCGCGGACGGTGTACGGCCATTGCATTTTTGGAATCTACACACCTAGAGGAAAAGAAAAAATTTTGAGGGGGTGTTATACAAATATTTTGCTGAGCTAATACATAGGTGTATTATTCACAGCATAATAAACCAAAATTGGAATTGTAGGGACGAAATAACGAGACCGACGAGGGTATGGGAGCCACTTATCAAGGTTTTGGGTTGGTCTTGGTGTAAGTAGGATTAAGAGTAGCTCTACCTTGATTTGTTATGAAATGAAAGATAATTCTTTTTGTTTACTGTTTCTATCCTTATTTAAGAGATGGAAACAGTTTGTGGAACACCCAGTTTTAGGTTATTTAGATAAAGATGAGTAATGTTGTCCCCCATAGGATTTCAATGATTAACATGTTAGATTTAGGAATATATCATATCCTGTCACCCAGGAAGTATTGCAGGATAGAAAGGTTTAGCAAGGGGATTCTTGGTGGTTTCTCTTAGTAACTGGGGAAAAACCCCGAAAAAACCATCTTTGCTCTACCCGACTTCCCTACTCCGTAACACAAATAGACATGTCTTTTTGGTCCGACTTTGTTCTGGCAAAACTGATTTTTATAGTATCCATGACATGGTTATTCCGTAACAAGGATACTAGACTAAGAAGGTAGGGGTCACGACCGCTGGCCGCGGGGAAAACCCAGGCCCTCTGACATCACTGGCACCTTTCACTCAGCTCGGCTGCTTGAATCTAGTAAGCCAGTTGGCATTTCTTCCTGTTTGACGACGAATCATGATGGTTTGTTGTGCCGTTTGTGGGTGTTCAAATCACAGCGATAACAAAGAATCAGGGTTGCATTTTCACAGTTTTCCTCGCGACAATGTTTATAGATTAAAGTGGTTAAATTCGCGCAAACGGTCCGATTCGTTTTCGGTTGAAAAAGCTCGAGTCTGCTCTGCACATTTTGACCAATGTGACTACTTATGAGATCTGAAAGGTGAGTTAATAAAAAAATATATTACTATATACCTATTATATTCCAGAGGAAAACAAAATCATTTCTTCAAAACAATTGTATCGCTAAGGAACGTAGAGCTAGACATGAAGTAAAGTCAAGGGTATTTTTTTCATTTCTTCAGGTGAATTATTGGGCCTTCCACTAAAATACAAGCTGAAGCCTGACGTAGTCCCGCATTTGCAGTTACCTTTAAGAAGCTTGGCAGAAAATAAAACTGGTCCTGCACAACGTCAAGCGCGAGTACAAAAGCGAAATACCCGTAAAGAAATTGAGGAAGTCCTACGCTCTAAAGAAAATATTATTGACGGCATCCAAGACCAGGCATTTGAGGACTCAATTATACAAGAAGTAGATAATCGTAATGAGATTAATAATGAAAGACCTGCAGAGGTTGTTTTCTTGATGGCTGAAAATATGAGGCTACAACAAGAAAATAAACACCTCCAACAACAGCTTGCCAGTGCTAGGGATGAAATCCTTAAATTAAAGTACATTGTATAGTTTTTGTACGTAGGTCATAATTTTAATATTATTGTATATGTAGGTATCTAGTTATTGTAATTACTGATTATTATTGTCAGCTTCATGAAATCTCTAATACTATTTTACAGTTTGAATTAATATACTCGTTATTTGAAACTGTTCAAACGTAGTGTACGTATTAAAAAACCCAAAAGCTTCATTCCGTTTAAATACTGGCATCATTGACTTGTTCAAAAAAGAGAAGATACCTAGCCCAGAGAAAAGAGAAAAAGATGAAAATTGGGTAGTCCGCACTTGAATATTCGCTGTTCTAGCATTTTCGAAAGAAAGGTGGTGTGAAATGGTTTAAATACTCAAATACCTATCTACTAGGTAGGTATCCACGTGTCCAGCAATTTTGATGTTGATATGGCTTTCGGTTTTTCAGTAAAAGCTTGGTGCGCAAGGGCTGCAATAGAAAGTAAAGAGAGCCCAGGCAGTCGCTCGGTGCCAGTGACGTCACGACGGCCAGCCCCTTTTTTCATGACCCCTACCTTCTCAGTCCTTGTTCAGTAACTTCTAAGAGAGAGTGGCGGCCATCTTGACATTTTTGATCTCTTTCACAGAGACCTAATTAGATGTGTTCCTCGAAAGAGAGTCTCTTTGTGAGTGTCGTTTGTTTGACAGTGATCTTGTAGGTACATCCTTTCATCCCCAACCATATCGGTCATTTTGACGTGTTTTTCATCTCTTAAAGGTTAGTCGATTGTTCATTGCAAAACTATAAATGTTATCGATTCTAGAGTAAAAATGTCCAAGTACGGGTTGAGAGCTATTCAGTAAAATAGATGAACCCCGGAGACACTGCAAGGGACTGTCTCCTGAGGCAGACTATCTCTACCCAGATTTTCAAAACAGATAATCTCTTTTCACTCTCTATTTTACAGAATAGGCCCCCAGGTCGATCTACTGTCAGGGACTAGCATAACCATACGACCGGTGTTTCATTGTAAAAAACCATTCACATTGTAAACTTGTGGTTTCATTGCCTTGTGCTTATGTACTTACCTCACTGGTATCAGTCTGGTTCTGCATTAATCGACATGCCAGTGGTCCAAAAAGGGATGTCTACAACATGGAATCCCGCTCTGGAGACTCAAATATGATGGTTTCACATTTTTTCAAAGCCCTTTTCACTATCATCGACCGAGAAAGCTTACCTGGGCGTCAGGGCAATAGCAAAAAGGTCAAGCGTGGGGCTCTGCGTGTTTCTGGTGGATTCAGTTGTCGAAACACAACTTTTACTGGTATGGTAGTATCAACATTTAATCCAGCGTGAAAAATGACGCAGCTGAGAAGTCGATGCTCATTTTGCTGAAATCGCGTCAGATTCATTTTTGAGCAACTCACTTTTACAAAAATTATAACGTATTCACACATTCAAATACCGATTTTTCATCTAATAGAGTTAGACTAAATAATTGTATAACGATGATTACTTTTGAAAAGTTGAAATCATGAGGAAGGTTTTCCGTTGTTGGAGACCACAAGAAGTTTTTCCTTCAACGTAGACGTACCTACCTATTCGAGTTCATAGCTTGGTCGACTAACCGCCTTGAAAATTATCGAGATTTTGTGAAACAATTTCTTTGCTTTCTGAAAATTCTGCTGCTGCTAAGCGCTCTTGAACTGATTAATTTACATTTTGCCAACATCTTTTTTTTTTTTTTGGACACCCAGCGGTCTACTAACCCCCTCCCTAACGACTACACACACGCTCCCACATACATAACCTCAAGTAACTTGATCTGAAAATTCCCCATGACTCATCGAAGGATTAATAAAAACTGCTGGATGAGCGCACGCGATAAGAAAGCTCCATGAAGTGGGCAATTTATTATCAAGTTATGTGCATCCAGCAGGATCAAGCCAATGAACATACATTTAGAATTTTACATGAATTTTACACTGTACTAATTAAATAGGTCAAACACACAGCTATTCTTGATCTTTCTTTATAGTTATAACTTCACTGATTTCTGCTTGTTCCAACGAGTCTGACTTAGGTTCCGACCGGACACCCTCTATTTTGATGCCAATTGAGTGGTCCACCGGAACTTTCGAATGTTCTGCGATCTAGACCATCGTCGTTTGCGCTGCCTCTAGTTTCAGTTGAGGCGCCGCTCGCAAGTTGAGAGTGCGAGAGCTTGATCAAGTTAAGGCCGTTCTAAAGTGGTCTTGCGGCATCATGCTTCTTCCCGACACCTTTCTCATCAGATTCCATGTTTAGCCAGCTGCTGTGAGTGTCCGTTAAGTGCTTCATTTCACATTTGTCCTGAAAATATGTTTTTCCCTTATTAGTTAGGTACTTATCATCATTCAACTTCAATCTTGAGATTTTAGGTCACCAACAAAATGAGTGAAAATCAGAGAAAGAAGAGAGGTTTGCAAAAACCTAAAGTTAGTTTGCATTGATAGGAATGTCAGGAGAATTGTGACAGTAGGGTGGTGCATATACATGCGAGCACACAAGACATCGTCAGCATATGACCCACTGTTATGGAACACACTGGTCACTGTGCTTGCATAGTGGTCATATACATTGACTGCCTTTCTGCCTTCCCGTTTATACGCCACTCCTTAGTGACAGCACAGCAAAGCACATATACACATATACGTGATGATCATTTTAATTTTAGTTTCTGCGATCCTCTGGCGATCCATAGGAAACCCACGAACATTCAGCGGTCATTCTGCGGTGGAGTCGCTGAGCAGTGCGCGCTGAACACAACGAACCTCTCACTCTCCTGTCCAGACCTGAACTGCAAACCAACAGAGTTCATCGGAAAAACTGACGGGAGAAACAATAAACAACAACTGCAAATAATAATGGCAAGTTCTAATGTGCGGAGGCTCTGCGTCTAGATCTTGTCATATAGAATCATCATCCATACCACATTTCCCAAAGGTGCCATTCATCACATACTTCCACCAACTAACCCACAAAATGAGGTACCTCTATTTCATTCCTTATTTACTTCATCCATTTTCACTTGTTCAAATTGCTAGTGATGGTGCTCCTTGTTGATGTATGATGAATAATCGATCGTACAATGGTCCAAAATGCATGCTAAATTCATGAAACCTATGTGCTCGTAGTCACACTCAAATCAAACCATCAAGAGCATGCCATCTGTATGGACCATTTGACAACCGCCACTTCTGATTCTCACTGAAAGTAGGTACCCACCTACCCATGTAGTCCGTCGGAAAATGGACAGTATCAGTGGCGTATGGTCTGTCGAAAGCCGCCAGTTATAAGTGTGAAGTAGCCAACACCAATCTAATCAGAACTCGCAAGCAATGGAATTACACCCCCTTATATTTCGACCCTACCTATTTCATTCCGTATGTAAAGCATCCATGGATTCGGATCTGAGGAATAAAATAATTATGCATCTCTACCCTTCACCTCACACAAACCAACCCGGTTCTTTCATTTTCACATTGCTGGTGATGATTTTCTTTGTCATTCATTCCTTGTCGATTCACGATCGACGCATGTATACATCACCACGTAAGAATGGTGAACTGAAAGAACTCATGTAGCACCCTTCGTCAGGATACGGTCAGTACTATTGGGATACAGACTGTTGGAAACCACCAAATATATCTATGTGAACTGCCAGCACCTATCTAATAGGAATGGGTAACTCACGTGGGATGGAATTCCGCATATTGGACATCAAAATTGAAATTAGCGTCCTCCAAAACTAACCAAAGTTGTGACAAGCAGTTACGGAAACAACAGCGAGAAACGTCACTGAAGGGGGGGAGGGGGGAAGAGGCCTGATGGGGCCAAGTGGTGACATAGCAAAGGGTCCTGGATTTAAAGACCCACTGGCGGACGTTTTTGCTAATTTGATATGCTATGAATTGCGTAAAACTCTCACCGCCATCTTTCATTAAGAAATAATCGTTCAGGTTCCTTATTCACTGACTAGGCCCCCGACGTTGTCTTCCAACGACCATTCAACAGTAAAATGGGCATGGGTGGTATGACGTTCAATTTTAGAGTCGTAATCAGACGACCGCCTGATATGGCATCGGCTGTCAGGTCCGGCAGGCTGATCTGCTTGACAATAAAAACGCTACTGGAACCGATGGTGTTTTGTTTCTAGCCAGGCAAAGATGTTTCGCTGGTCGTCTGATTATAGCTTATGGGGGAAGCCGTAACATGTATACTGGGTAGGAAGAAATACCATCCATTTCGAAAATATCAATTCATGGGAATAAACACTGAACAAGAACTACAATTACTCCCAGCCATCCCCCATATAATAACCGGTGGTAAAGTAAAGAGAACCTCTTCCAATGAGGAGTAGGTACCCATACTTCTGCTTATATTTTTAAATGAAAGTAGCTTCCATTCTGAGAATTTGGAGACCAACTGCAATCTCCTACGATGAATAGTTCTTTTTCTAAGATTTTTCAAAGATAAGGGTAAGGGTGGGCCGCCCAGGTGGGAGGGGTGCAATGACGTCACTCGTTGCCAAAGTTTTGAAAGTTCATAGAAAAAGAACTACATCCTAGGAGAGTGTGGCTGGTCCCAAAATTCTCAGAATGGAATCTACTTTGATTTGAAAAATGGGAAAGAATAAGTAGAAGTCATGGTACTCCTCATTTTAATGGCACATAGCTGCCTTGTATTGAGAATATGATCGTAACACACAAACTCTTCCAACACGTTAAGGTAAGAGCGAAAAGAAAAGGAAATTATATAGATGATTGGGTTTAGGACTTGCAGATGCGCAGCTGCTACGATTGATGCTAATGTTATGAAATTCAAACTACCCACCAAATTTGAGCAAACTGGCATCTTCAGTTAGTGTAGGGGTGAACTGATACCTCGGATTTGGCTGTATCAGGCGCAGTGGATATAGTAATTATCCCAATGCGATGATATTCATGAGGGACAATCTAGGGGCTACACCGTAACTTTCCAACTAATTTGAGCGAAGTCAGGCAATTGGTTTGTGGCTAACTGATTAACCCCAATGGCGTTGGCACATATGAACTGGCCATACCAATTATCCGATCATTCTGAAATACATAGGGGAGAGTAGTGGTGCGTGGGCTCTGAAAACGGTGGGGCACCAAACCAGAACACAAAACAAAGTGATTTGTCTACAAAATACCTCGAGGCAACAACACCCTTTCCTTCAACACAATTCCCTTTCAATCAACAATCTATCGTCGTACGAAAAGTCCACAATTTCTACTGCAAATTAGCCACCGAATTCATGTGTTATAAAAATATAGTAAACTAAAATATAACAAAACAATTGACCCGTCGGCCGGTACCCACTTGAATGGAGAAGCTATTGACTTGAAGCTAGGTAGTTATCAGTGTGTTAGGACGCCGATCAATCCACAAACAGCAAACATGACAAAATGCACGTAGGTACCACGAATACAAATATGTCATCAGAACTGGACCGAACACAAAACGCGCTCAGTTTGACGCAAAAAATTAAAAACTGATAACTAACCCAAAAGAGAAGGCGAATATAATTCACAACAAAAACAAATCAGAAGACGAAGCATCTCGTATGGAGATGACGAATCGAATGCATAAGAAGAAAAAACGCAACCTCTAACCACCATTGTCAGCATGAAGGGTGTTTCTTCGCGGCACCCTCAAGAAAAACAACAACAACACATTGAATCGAAGCAATGGAATCGATTGTGAAAATACGATTTTGGAGTAGAAATCAGATTTTGAGGACTGGGCCCAATGTGGGTGTGGCAAACAACATTTTTACTCTACTGAGCATGCGCGGATGGGCCACTTTTCTCAGCTGGCATGGTGACACTAGGACCCAGAACCTACCTGCCTGTTTCAAGAGCCTAGGTTTTGATTTCGATTGCAGGACATCGTTTGCTGTCGCTTTATTCCAATAACATGCTTGGTCTATGGAGCACATCATGGATGCTCTACTATATTGAATATCCATAGAATTTCCATTCCATAGCCAGAGAGATCTGGCAAGTCGCTGTTGAACTTTGTGAATAATATAATAATATGAGTGAAAGATAAGTTTGAATCTCAAACACAGACTGTAGTTTTTATTTTACAACATAGTAATACCAACATATGACTTGGTGGTCACATTGTTAATGGGTTTGGACTTGCCAACGATGCCAATCCCAATACGCCCCCTCAAGTTCAAACTCCGTCTGGTATAACTCCAGCTCCACTCAAACACAAATCCAATTTGTTCTTCGGTAGTGGTTTCGTCAGGAAGTCGGCAATCATCTTCTCTGTTGACAAATAGTTTAAACTGATCACACCCTCTAGGATATTTTGCTTCAAAAAATGGTTCCTGATATCAATGTGTTTTGTCCTCGATCTGTATACCGGGTTCTTCAAGTGTTCCTGCGCCCCCTGGCTGTCGTTATATAGGGTTATAGGTAGGCACACAGGAAATCCCAGTTCGCGAAGAAACCTTTCCAAGTACTTAGCCTCCTTCACGCCTTCGGACAGACACATCAGCTCCGCTTCAACACTCGACAGAGCTACAGTTCGCTGTTTCTTCGATGTCCAAGAAATTGCTGCTCCGGACAAAGTGAACACATATCCGCTGAATGAGTGGCGATCTATTCTACAATTGCCCCAGTCAGCATCCGAGTATCCTGTCAGTTCGTCTTTCCATTTCGTGTATATCAGCTCACTATTCGTGGTCCCCTTTAAATATCGCAGTATGCGTTTGGCTGCTTTCCAGTGAATTTCTGAGTAACAATGATTGAACTGGCTTAGGTAGACAACTGCATAATTTATGTCGGGTCGAGTACCAATGGCCAAATACATCAGTGATCCAATCAAACTTCTGAAAGGGTATTTGTCCATCTCACTCGGTCTCTCGTCTGTTGGTTCAAACTTAACATTCACATCCAGAGGGGTCAATATAGGATTCGCTGTCTCCATTTTAAACTTTTTCAAAATTTCATTTATGTACTTCCTTTGGCTAATTTTCAGTTTCCCTTTTTCGAAATCATAGTCAAATTCTAAACCCAAACAATAATGAATTTGTCCTAAATCTTTCATCCTGAATTCCTTCATCATATTTTGTTTTAAAACTTTCAATTTATCTTGATTTTTCGATGCTATAACGATATCATCAACATATACTGCCAAAATTACTGCCTCTTCACCCTTGCCCCATGTGTATACGCAAGGATCCGAATCAGAAGGTGTCATGCCAATCATTTTCAATCTTTCATCTAACTTCAGGTACCATTGTCTACCTGATTGTCTCAACCCGTATAATGATTTATGTAATTTGCAGTATTTCTTCCCTTCCTTATATTCTCGCAGCATCTCCCACGCGTCTTTCATGATGTCGTTATCGTTTTCATTTTCGATAATGTCCATCAGAATTTGCTCAAAATGTTTTGGTGGCTCCATGAAGATCTTCTCTTCCAGTTCACCATTCAAATAAGCTGTCTCCACGTCCATTTGCCTAAAGTATTAACCTACATCCTACCGGTTTTTGATTTTGTGGTTTTTCTTGGAGTGACCACGTTTTGTTTCGCAGTAGCGAAGAAAATTCTTTACGAACGGCTGCATACCATTCATGTGAATCTGGTCCAGCAAACGCTTCAGTCGGGTTCACTTCGACGGCACATGCTGTCTCACACATCTCAGTTTCTGCATCCTCATCCGTTCTACTTGTATTTTGTAAGTTTTCCTCTTGTCCAGAGTTATCATTATTAAAATTTTCAGTCTCGTTATTTATTTTCGGAATCATGTTATACACTTCCTTCTCCCTGGCCCTTCTGTCGTTTTCATGAGTTTTGGCCTACCGCGGCCTCGGACCATTTCGACTTTTGTTGTTTCTTCTCTCACTTCTCCTTCAGGACTAATATTCTCGTTTTCATGTTGTTCAACAATTGTTTCAGTCTCACTCATGTGATTGTTGTTACGGCTTATTTGCACTTCGATTTCAACTTGTTCCTCCATTTCATCTGTTTGTTTCGACCTCATTTCTGATCTTCCGTCGATTTCCAGCTAGGTACAGTGTACGGAGGGAAATTCAAATGCCAACTGAACAATGGAGTTTTTTTTAAACTTACCTATACCTATAAGTACAGTGTTTTTGGGTGCCGGGGCAGTGGCCTTATGGACGCAACGCCCCTGATAGGGGACCATCTAGGGGCGACATTCCAACTACCCACCGCATTTGAGCAAAATCGGGCCACTGGTCTGGAGAAACTTGAGTACTTAGGATTTCGCGTTTGCAGTGATTATACCGATTGTATGATCTAGGGCCTCAACCCACATGATCCCTGAAAAATTCAGCAAAATCGGATTTGAATTGAAGGAGTTATGCGGGTGGCAATGATTTGCGGACAGACAGGCACCAAACAATTGAATTTGTTCAGAAAGTTACCTGTTAAATCTAAAGGATTATTTCTGTGAACAGTTTTTCCTCTAGTACTCGAATAGCTAGCGACAGCGAATTCCTCCAGAAGGTATGTTAATTCTGTACAGAAAGCTCTAAAATGAAAAACCAGAGTGGAAATTTTGATTTTGGAGACAAGTTAAAAATTCTCCCCTCAAACAAACAAAGCTTCCGCTACCTTGGTTGATACAGAAGCAAAAAATTCAATGCAAAGGAATTAAACCAAAACAGGAAGAATTTTTCAAATCGGACAATGGGGAACTTGCCAGATTATTGCGACAATAAATTTATGATCTCTAGCAATTGAATCCGCAAATGAGTCTTAGCATTCCGGAAACTCAGTGCTCCACCTGCCTGTGGATGGGGGAACTGAACATGCCACTCATTGGCTGGCCATCAACATCGCAAAGTAGGCTCGACAGAGTACAGTACTGTAGTATTTGGCAGATTTTTGGAAAGTTCTTGCTGAGATATATCAATTGAAATAATAAAGGGTGACCAAGCGCATGCCTCATAAACCACCATTACAAGAAAAGCAGCCCCCCCCCCCCCCCTCTCGCGAAACAACACTTTTTACAGTATTTTCATAATGGCAACACCCGACGTCACCTTGAACTTGTACTGACAAGCGTATCCAATACTCATGTTCTTGGGAAGCAGTGGTTTTGTTATACCTACAATAGAAATCTTATTTATAAAGAACGTCTCTGTAGACCATGAAATCCTGTGTCAAATGAGATCAAACCCGGCTCTCCAGCAGTCACCATGTTTTTAGGCTTATATTAGTTTTTTCCTTGAAGTTTTTTTTTTAAATACATAGCTTCCTGAGTTCTTGGCTATTTTGTGAAATTTGGTAATTGTAAGAAAAACTGTTGAAAAATTTCGAATGGAATAAGTACTTTGCTCGCTATGGAATCAGAGTGCTATAATATGACTTTCCCTAAACTAAACTCTATTTCGGGAGAACAGGTTAGGTAGGATTTTGATAGCTATCAGGCCACCAATCCGCAAGGTTGCCTTCTGCTGGCTTATCAGTAATATCACAAGAAAGTGTACCCTACAGTTTGTGACACAAAAAGGTTCTCATCATTCTCTAAAACTGACTCAAAATTAAAAAATCTTGGTAACATCTTCCAAATCCAAAAGAGCTGAAATGAGTTGGTCATTGAACAGACATACCTACATAATAATCTATATAATATTATGGTGACTTAAGTAGATATCGAATAGTTAGGGTCCATTTATCCACGCTGTGAGCAATCAGCATTGTACCTTCATCAATTATCATGAATCCGCCAAACAACGTGAACAAACAATACCATCTAACTACTTGGTAGAAACCTTCCGGTTCTGGCGCATACTGGTGGTTTGGAGAACAAGAAAATTGAACTGACCTTGTTAAAATCTCTTCCTCTGGTAGTGAGAATGCGCTTTAAAATCATAATAACAGATTGGTTTATAAAAGAAAGGTTATTTTCAAAGCTTAAAACTAAGTGTTCTAATGTAAGTTCAGCATTTTAAAAAACTGGCACACCATTTGCTGGACAATTTGTGTTGGTAAGTAGTGAAGGGTTAGGTATAGATGTTTAGAGTTTCTTCGTGAACAATATTATCCTACATTTAGGTTCAATAGCCACCTTGTGTGCCCACAATATGTTTAACTTGGTTGCTGAGTGAAAGGGTCCGAGGAGGCTTACAGAACGATTGTGGCTGCTTCTTTAGCTGAATTTGAACTGCCACCACTGAGGCAAATCCCTTCACTGCGTTTTTACGAGAGAATATATAGGTAACCATTTACAACAGTTTTCCAAAATGGTGGATTATTGGGGCGTTTCGGGAAATGGAGAACTCAGAATGTAGTCCCCACCCCATCCCGTACACCCATGTTCTTACCACATTTGCCGCTCTTTCGAGAATTATACAGCGTTTTCAGGAAAATACGTGTGTGCGAGCACAGATGAAAGTTACAGTCAGAGTGCGATGAAAGGCGTATCAAAGGTATGCACACACATGGTCTCGCCATCTATAAGGAGAGAGAATTTCGAATTTTCATCCTCACAATCGTGTTCAGGACATGCAAAAATTGAGAAAATGAGGTTCACTGATCAAAATTTTGGATTTTCCTCAAATAGTAGCAAAATGAACACAGAACTTTGGAGGCTCATCTAATGGGACTAGCCTAGAGAGGTATAAAATGACAGGGATGGCTGAGGTTCTCAGGGAACGCAAAATTAGCAAATAACTTTTCTTTTATTGTAGATTCATTTAGGTAGGTTCCCATGGTTAAGACGTACATTTTGATTGACAGGATAAGCAATGCTAGGCGAACAGATGAGAATATGGGGTATCTATATTACTCAGAAATAGTGCGAAATCCATCAAAATTGGGCTGAGGGAACGTCTATGGGAACGATCGCACCCCTATTTGACCCTCAGATGTCAAATCACTAGACACATCTGATATCTGAAGCACACATCCACTTGTATGTACGATAAACATTGGATGGTGAGAAGTTGGTAGGTACCAGAAACTGGTTATTACCTATGGTGTTTCCGGTTACGGCTGGTAGGTAGCTTCTGTTTAAATGGTCTATGGTTTGGAGAACAAGAAAATTGAACGGACCTTGTTAAAATCTCAATGCTCAGCAACAGATACTATACATAATGAAGAGTCTTATTACAGCAGATAACTAAAACTCTTACGTGGACATTTACCTTACACTTACTGCATTTGACCACGTCCATCTGGAGGTGAAACTTGGCGTGTAGTTGGGTCTCCATCTCGCTGGTCAGCGTCTGGCGGCAGATCACGCATGGATTGGGGAGAACGAGCTGCAGGGAGTTTCCCCGAGTTGGAGTTCGAATGCTGGATAGAGTGGGAGATGAAGCTGTCTTCGTTTGTGATCAGTGCTTTGCAGTGGGTGCATGTCGATCCATGAACAACCTATTAAGAAAAACCCATTAATAATTGAATTCACTTGGTCGAGGAGCGTGATTATTATTCAATTGTGAGGCACACTGATAGAATGATGTACTCGTATGTACGTGCAGCTTCAGGTGGTGGGGACCAATTTCTTTTCTAACCAAGTTAATATGAAACCCAGTCTACTTGAGGAGTTTCAATGATGGCGCTCTTCATACCAGCGCCAGTGTATCAGCTAATTACGCCTACCAGCGCCATCTCCATTCCGTTGCTCTCCCAGGGAAAATACACCCTAAGCTCTTCATCACTGAGGCTCTGGCGCCAGAGATTGTGAAGGGTGAAGGGAGAAGACGTGAGTAAAGTGGTACTACTAATAGTATTCTAAGAAATACTCCTAGCAACTGGTTACAAGCAATTAACATTGCCCTTCCCAGAACAGAGATCACATAGCTCCTCCAGGGGGGGGGGGGGGGGGATCGAGTAAGTGAATAATGGCGACAAAAAGCAAGCTATTGAAAGGTTAACAAACGAGAAACCAGAGAACGAATAAAACATTGGCAAATATACCCAGGCCTCAAGCAAGAGAAACCTATCGTAATATACCTACACAGGGAAACAAGCTAATGGCATCTCATTATTGTGCCCTCTTCCCTACCACCTGAAGAAGATAATCAAGCATGCTCGACTATGCTGAGTAGTTAACCTACTGGACCACTCCAGCAGCACACTATTTTCGATTGCTTACTGCTTTTATCTCGGAAACTATGCGTCCTGGTCATCACACAAAATCAAAGCCGATAAAATGTGCTACAAGATTGATTCGATTAATTTTTCCGCTATCTCGCATAGTTTCTGAAATAACTGCGCTCAAAACTGATAACTGATAACTTTTGACTTTAAAAAATACGTTTCTTGTTTTCTCTCTCCCTCCTACCTAAAGGTGATGAGAGAGGAAGTTGTAGAGCATCACATTTCCTTCAAGAATATATAGTATTTTACTATTTCATGTGTAACCGTCCAGAAGTTAGATCAATTTTAACTTTACATTTGTATCAATTCTGAGATTTGGAGGAAACTGAATTTCCGTGTTTTTTGTTATTCCACTGCTCTAACCCCATTTATAAAAGCTAATAATACGTATTCATATTTATTTATACGTAGGCATATGTATTCATATGTAGTACCTACCTACTATAAGTAGTAGGTAATACGTGTGACGTATACAAGCGGCACACAAAGAAATTATATTATACACCTGTTATGTACTATACATATATTTTTAGGTACCTACATATTATGTTGGTAGTTTTTCAAAAGTAATATTGTTTGGTGTCGTTGAATAGGTACTATTTTGGACACCCTGACTCAAATAGAATCACAATTCAGAGCTCCACCTCTAGCCCTTGTAGAGATACAGTGACTCACTTATCATCTGCACTGCCAAAAACGCCCATGGAATGATTTGAAATTTGGTTGCGGGTGCGGGTTGGATTACAGATGGTCCCGTATCAATTTTCTCAAATTCCGACCATAACTTACACCTGCGCATGCGCTAACACAAACACCAGAAACTACCCGCAAAAATGGTCGAAAAGAGCTGAAATTCGGAAGGGGATGTATGGATTAGATTCTAGAAAGTTCCATATATATCAGTCTCACAGCCCGGTCATTTACCCTCGTGACACTTGATGAAGGTTGTAATGGCGGTCGTCTCCTTTTTTTCCTATCTCATTATCTTTATTTAGACCGAATTTGGTCAAGTTCCTGTTAATTCATACTTATCTCCTCAACAATTAAGCGGGAGTATTCACTCACGTCCCTCCATTTTGGGATATGGTTATCCACACGCCGACACGTAGCGATCTCCCACACGTAGCCCCTACTGCACAAGGCGGAATCGCACCACTGCTTTTTAAAGAATTACGCAAACTCGCGTTGTTTCTCCTACAAGAACTGAGATAGAACTGAAGAGAGGAGTTCTACAAAGCTTAAGGGGTAGCAATGCGACTTGAGGAGTGCGACAAGCAGTTGAAGTGGTACCATGGGAGATGGGACTTCAGGAGATGCCAAGGTGCCCAAACGGATACCACCAGATTGGGGGGGGGGGGGGGGATACGGTATTTGGAGATATGTTAGGGCAGGTACTATCATGGTACCCAATCTATTTGAAATATTGGACGAATCATCTGGCTGCAACAAATTTCATAATTGAGAACCAATGTCACATTGCTTAAAATTTCATTTGTTATACCTACTGTAGATACCTAATATTTTTCAATTCCATAGTCCTAATATCCATATTACAAACATTTGAATACCTATCACACCAGTAGTCATAGGGTGATTTTTAAACGTTTTCCTACGTGTTTGCAAAGTTATTTTATACGAGTATATTCATGTTACATTTTGGTTTGGACCAAAGTCGACTTCCGTGTTACCTTTCACAGGAAATCACAGGTTTATGCATGTAGAAACTGTTGTGATCGGCTGCTCCTCCACAACTCATGTCTTTGTTCCAACATGATATATCTCAGAGTGGGGACCCCCCGACCGCCCTCTGATCTTGTCTAGGGGATATAAAAGAGCCAGGGGCCAACAATTACATAACCATTCTCAAGCTAACTTTCGGCCTCGTCTGTTACATCCTCAATCACTACACTGGTGACCCCGAGTGGTGACACGCAGCCTCCGCCCGCCGTCTGCGACCGCGGTGCGACGACAGCGCCTAGCAACGACAAACAACGCCGCTCAGCGCCCGCCGACCGTCTGCGACAAGCCCCACTCCGACGCCCCACAGCGCCGCCCCCACCGACGCCACACAGCGGCGCCCCACTCCGACGCCCGCCTCGACGCCCAACGCAGCGGCCTCCTCCTCGGCCTACGAAACCGCCCGGGCCCCAATGGCTACTCACCGGCCCAACGCCTCTTCTCCGCAACACCACGCCTCCCAGGGGATCTGTTCACTCAGCCGCCACCGACAACTGTGCCCCTCCGCACGAACGAGTCTTACCGCCACTACACACAGTCTTATATGCCTACAACCATGCGCACAGCGACACACGTGTACGTCCGCGTCGACACACCAAGGGGTAAACTAGAGCCACCCTACACCGGCCCCCATCAAGTACTGACGAACGATGGGAAAACAGTCACGTACCTCACCGACGACCGCCGAACCCCATCGGTGTCAATCGACAGATGCAAGCCGGCACCCCCACCTACGCACAACACGGGACCCACCGCAACACCGCAAACCGCCCCCAACCACACAGCGATGGCCGTAACTTCGCCACCACAGCACCCCCGGCAACCACCGCCCCCGCAGAACCACGCCCGGAGCCCGAGCCTCGCCCGCCAACGCTACGCGCTCTTTACCCCCGCCCCACGACAACGACCACTGCAACCACACGGACAGCACACACGGAACCAGCACACGCACCTCCCACGCCCGGCACCCGCCACAGTGAAACAACGAAAATTTAATTAAATGCGTTACTTAAATTCTGGGGGGAGCAGTGTTGTGATCGGCTGCTCCTCCACAACTCATGTCTTTGTTCCAACATGATATATCTCAGAGTGGGGACCCCCCGACCCCCCTCTGATCTTGTCAAGGGGATATAAAAGAGCCAGGGGCCAACAATTACATAACCATTCTCAAGCTAACTTTCGGCCTCGTCTGTTACATCCTCAATCACTACAGAAACAAATCAAGAAAAACGGACTCCAGCAACGTAACATGCACGAAAATTATAATTTTCATAATTGTTATCAGCGAATGTTTGAAGAAAATCGGTGTTTTTTGTTCTATACTTACCCTCGCCACGGTGTTCACTTAATCAGATATTAGAACGTCTAAAACCAGTTTTCACCGAATATTTTGCTAAGAATCCAAAGACAATACAAAAAGTTGCCTAATATCGTGAGAAAAAACTAAATAATTCGAACTACAGTTGCTTTGAAAATCAGTTTCTAGGGCCATCCTAACACGGATGGTAACGTTTCATTTTTCCATATGAAAGATGATCTCAGAAGGATCCTCTTGAGTGGAAACGGGTGTCAAAATAATGAGGAGTACCTCTGTTTGTGTTTTTGAATGTAACTCTTTCGCATTTTTAAATGAAAGTAGGTTCCATTCTAAGAATCTTGAGACCGCCCCCACTCTCCTACAATGAATATTTCTTTTTCTGTGAGTTTTCAAAGTTTTGACGACAAGTGGTATAATTGCATCCCTCCCGCCTGGGCGGGACCCCCTTGACCAGTGAGACCACTTGTTGCCAAAATTTGAGAGCTCATAGAAAAAGAACTGTTCATCGAGTGCGGTTGGTCTCAAAATTCTTAGAATGGAATCTAGTTCCATTCAAAAACATAAACGGAAGTCATGGGTACTCCTCATTATGACGGCACCCCCTCAACTTAAATGAAGGAATTCTTTGCTGAAAACTGACTCATAGAGGTTACTGGGTGAGCAGAAAGCAAATTTGAGGTAAAAAATACCTCATTCCAACCGAATGCCTACTTGTCTGAAAAACATGGTTTACAAGGGTAGTTGCTGCTCACAAGTTGCATAAATTTAACACCTGGAAAACCATCCTTACGTGAATGCTATAGCGCCACAATACCTCCACTCCAGAGCCTCAAGAAACAGTGAGACCTCCAAACAATGTCTGACCATCCATCAATCCATTTTGATTGAAATGGCTAACCCCTACGACTCCACGACACTTGGAAGCCAAGTACAGTCCCACTGAAGAATGGTTTAGCCCTGGTGGTCTCCCTGTACAATGAACACACGCCTGGACTTTGTTACTTATATTCAACATGGTGACATACCTTGGAATGAGTTGTGTTCTGCTAATATGGCTGCAGAAAGGCACAGTTCGTCACAGATGTTGCATTTGTGTTTACCAGGACCAGTAGCGACCTGGCAATGGCTCTTCATGTGGTTCTCCAGCGCGCTACGACCATCAGAATTTCAAAATAGACCGAGTGGGGGGTTCTTGGGGTCGAATTACGACTTGTAGTCGTAATTCAGGGTCCTACGCTACAAGGAATTCAGTATTCAATGCATAACAAATACAAGAAAATATGCAGGACTACAGTTATACAGGAAAATGATGAACAGTAGTGTAATAATTTGTAACGTGTTAAAGGTGACAAGGGCTTCCTTTACACCAACAGAACTTTTTTGGTTATGCTCAATCAAGAATGTCTGAATCTGCCACGCCGCATAACAGCTGAATGCATTCGTTTGAGGTGAGAGTTGTCAGGGTGGGTTCATGCTCATAGCAGTAATAGCAGCAGCTGTAACCTTTTGTTTCACCCGGGCTCCCAACGCTTATAGCATCCAACAGGCTTTGGAATGCTATTTGTGATTAGCCATCATGGTCTGCCTGTAGTTGAATAGCTACAACTTTCAGTACCCCATCTTTTCCCTTTTATTTTACTTTTATAGGACCTCTAATATAACCTCTAGCTCACTTTATTTTAATCATCCATCAACCCCCCCTCTGTTTTCACCCACGCCCCATAGTGATAGGAACGTTTTTCAACACTGTTTATCTTACTAACCTACCTACCTACCATTCCTATAAGAGCATCTTTAATTATTAGTCATTCACAAAATAACAACAGTGAACTTCTTATATTCTCACAAATCTGAAACTACCTGTGAGCCGAGGTAGCCTATTTTTATTTAGGTTACCTTGTGTGCTCAAATTGCCCAGATGGTCCAATATTAATTTTATCAACTTCCGACTGTAACTTTCTCCTGCGCATGCGCAAACGTATTTCCCTTATAACACCCATAACTACCCGCAAAAATTATCGCGACGAGCTGAAATTCGGATGGCCACGTATGGATTCCTTTCCAGAAAGTTCCATATCTCTATATATACATAAAATTCTGAAAATAACCTATTTTACTAATGAGGTACCTAGTATAGTTCGGCCTAAAATCTAACTTGACATTTTCGACTGGACATTCGCATTAAGAGTACCTACTTCCTTTTATCTAACCAGTAGGTACCCACATTTCCAACAAATAGTCCTCAGTTAAGGTACTGTATCACTACCGTATTCAGACGATAATGATATCACAATCAAATGTGCTCTGTGCGACCAAGGGTTTTCCGCATTCTAAATAAAGGAAGTTAAATTAAATCGAATAAAGTACGTAACTAATAATTGATTGGTAAACGTACTACTACGCAGATCTAAATCACCTGGTTTGGATGACAAAGTTGTGTTTTAAGAAATACTCGATGTGAAATGCCTCACTGCACACTGGGCATTGGAAGAGTTTGGTGAGGACAGCCAGGTGGAACTGCATTTCAATATCCGAACTGAAGGACATGCAGAATATGCACTGATGAAGGCGACTGAAACGACACAATCATGTTAGGTAGGTATGTTTTTTTTTAGCATTTCGAGCAAGATCACACTATTTCAGAATTAAGAAGATAAATTAGAATTCAAACAATGCAACACTTTTGGCCATTTTTCACGCCTTTTGATCACGTTAATGGCACCAATGACTGAATGCGTTCCCCAACGTTCGTTTCCATGAACACAAACGCCCTGTAAACATGACTAGCGAATCCACACCCAAACGCCACGTGATTTTGTGGCCAAACGAATTGGTATTTTACAATTTTGCCCAACACGAGGATTCCCAAACCAAGCAGTATGTGGGGGGGGGGGGGGGGGGGTACCTACATGATGTACGAGGGTGGATCAAATATAAACGGGACTTTGACCTCTGAGCGCCGTTGAGGAGGTTGGCAGAAGGGGGCCGTCACTTCGAGATTGTTTGGACAGGTTCATTAGAAGGTGGATGAGGGGGGTGTCTCCCCCTTTAGGACCTTTCATGATTGGTGATCGCGATGTCCGAACAAAAGGTGCCCGTTTCCATTGAGCAACGAATTATCATAAAATTTCTTGCCCTTGAAAGAGTCAAACCTTCGGAAATTTTTCAAAGGTTGACCACCCAGTTCGGGGACCAAACCCTCTCTAGGACCCATGTGTTTGCCTGGCACAAAGAGTTTCAGGAGGGAAGAGAACGAGTACAGTAAGAGGAACAAGATCGTCGTCCCTGGAGCAGCATTACGGATGAGAACATTCAAGCGGTTCGTGACATTCTTGAAGGTGATCGACATGTGACTGTCTCCGAAATTGCTGAGCAGGTAGGGATAAGTTATGGGAGCTGCCAAACTGCCAAACGATCATTATAGAGCACCTAGGATTCCGTAAAGTGTGTACCAGATGGGTCCCTCGCCTTTTGACTGCAGATCAGAAGTTTAGACATTTGGAGGTCTGTCAGAGGCTTTTTGCAAGGTTTGAGGAAGAAGGGGAAGCATTTTTGGCTAGCATCATCACCTGCGACGAAACATGGGTCCATCATTACACACCCGAATCGAAGCAAGCCAGTATGGAGTGGTGGAGGAAGGGGTAGACAGCCCCAGTGAAAGCGAAAACTCGACTGTCTGCTGGCAAGGTCCTTGCAACTGTTTTTTTTTTTTTACTTTCGAGGCGTTTTGCTCATTGATTTTCTGCATGAGCGAAGAACAACCAATGCTGCCTACTATTGTGAGCTGCTGACTCAGGTGAGGGCTGCATATCTCAACAAAAGACGGAATCAACCAATTCGTGACGTCATCCTCCTCCACGACAATGCAAGGCCCCATACTGCAGCTCTAACTGTTCAAAAATTGGAAGAAATGCATTGGACTCCACTTGATCATCCTCCCTACAGCCCTGACCTATTGCCCTGTGATTTTCACTTGTTTGGGCCGCTTAAAGAAGGGCTAGGCGGACAACGATTCAAGGATGATGAGGGGTTCGTGCGCAATTGGCTTCAGACGCAACCTTCATCGTTTTTTGATGCTGGGATTAAAAAACTTCCTACTCGCTGGGAAAAATGCTTCACGAAAGCAGGAGACTATGTAGAAAAGTGACATATACCTGGTTTTTATTTTCTAACGAATAAAATTTTTTTAAAAAGTCCCGTTTATATCTGATCCACCCTCGTATTTTCACAACTAACCAAACCTCGAGGAACAAGTATCGGCCTATACACGCATATAACAGTTACATACCCACTTCACCCTTATTCAATACAATAAATCAGAGTGCTGAATCAGCAGTTCATAAAGCTACATAAGCAGGCGCCTTCAGTGCCTCCTCAGTCAGTCTCGCCCAATCTTCACTCCCCTCAACATCCTGCCCCTGCTACCTAATCTCATCAAGTGCAGTTATGAATGAAAATGTGTGTAAAAATAGGTACTTTTTGTGTTTTAGTTGAAATGAATGTGTTATGAATGAAAATGTGTGTAAAAATAGGTACTTTTTGTGTTTTAGTAACATGTTAAAAATGATATCCTAATAACTAAGGTTATTAGCAGAATCGACGGTTGACATGCTGTCTTGGACCACATGGGGGACCATCCTCAGTGTGGCTATATCTCCTGGTCCTGGCACCCCAAGAGGCATCAGCACCTGCTCTGAAATTTCGATAATTAAAAACGGTATGATGAAGAAAACAAAAGTCTGGCAGGTATGACAAGGTTTGACACATAGCGACCTCATAACCATTGCAATGCAGGAACCGGAGTTGAGCGTGTGACATGCATTCCACGTCTGCACATGCGCTGACGAAAGTTACAGTCCAATATCGATTAAATTCAAATATGAACACCTGAACACCAGCCCAACAGCACCCTCAAAATTTCAGCTCATTTTGAACGTTTTCTGGCAGTTGAGCGTGCTGCACGGATTTCACACACAAGACACGTTCAAATCCCTAACTCCCCAATCCTCTACGTGGTTTGAAAATAATGTGAATTGTGCCATTTATGAGGAAAAGCACCATCCCGTCGAGTGTCAGCAAGGAGAAAGGAAAAGTAACATGACCGCTCCACCAAAACCTGAGGCATTTAGAGGAGTTGAAACAATATCATTTAGGCCATATGAATTTGACAATATCGACTATAAATCAGCTAACTAGCGAGAAATGTACTGAATGGACCATCAAGATGGAACAGGCGCACGCTGACAGTTGGCCAGTGCAACGACGCATCCAAATCAGAAGGCAGCAGGAACGCAGCTGAACGAAGATTGGTTACCTTGAGTACAAAACTTATAAGCATGAACTTTCTTATGAAGAACAACGGAGTTTTGGTTTATTATTCTGTGAATAACACACCTGTGCATTCGCTCAGCTAAAACATTTTATAACACCCCATCAAATTTTTTTTTCTTTTACGTTTCAAGGTGTGTAGATTCCAGAAATGTGTGTAGATTCAAGGTGTGTATATTCCGCCATATCATCCATATCTACTTCATTTTCGGTCTAAAAAATTCGTTCTTGCGGGCACAGGCTCCATTTGGGCCCGTCGTGTTCCAAACTTTGCAGCCTGATGGGATTACACCCAGGGGTGTTATGGATGAAAAATGGGTGTAAGAACAGGGATTTTTGATGTTTTAGTAGCATGAGCTTGTGAGGCATCGTTTTCCATATTTTTTAGGATGAGGAGACAGAATATGAAATCGATTTTTCCCTAAGGGTGGAAAATTGAGGTTCTAACAACAAGAAGACCGCATATGAAGTTGATTTTGACCAAAGAGTGAAGAACTGAGGTTGTAACGAAGGTTCAGCTCCCAAAATTCATTTTTTTGTGAGTCAAAAACCTGGGAAATTGTCTGAAAACACCACACATTTGTATAACAACACTGGGTTGTATAACAACTGGGCTCTATCAATGACCAAAGATAATTTGTAAAAAAATAGGAGCCTAATTTGTGTTTTTGAGAAACAATAAATGAACAGCCGACATTTCTGTAGGTAAGTCCAACAGAATAATAAACCCATGTGACAAAGACTTTGCAGCGTTTTTACTCTTGTGGTGGAAACATGGTCATCTGCTGGTTCTGCCGGAGTCACTTGTCACGTGGATGACTCGCCCTCAATGGTGGTAGTGTGGCCATCGTTTTACAAATGTTTTGATTTGCAAAGGTGGGATGATTTTGGGACGAGGGACGAGGAACTTCCTACCAACTCCATCCAGAAGTATCCGTGAACTGGAAAGACGGGCTCAAAATGTTCCATGAAGAGGAACTCACTAATCCTGCCTGGAAACACCAACATAGAAATGCGAATAGAATTACCCTCAGACTACAGTGGGCTATTTGCATGGGTCATAAAAGCGGTTTATTTATTATTATTTTTTTTTTTTTTAATGAAAGTAGATTCCATCCTGAGAATTTTGAGACCAAACGCACAGTTGATCTCGAAAGGAGTGTGAGAGCTTTCCACTGAACCTTCCAGGGTGGAAGACGCCTTGCCCAGGGCTTGGTTATACAGGGTGTCTCATTTATGATCCGAAAACCTTCAACCACGTGTTCTTCAACTAATTTCCAACAAAAAGTGTCACAAAAAGTTTTTTTTGTAAACCACTAAAAACCTGAGTTTTTTCACTGTTGAGATTTTTTTTCGTGTTTTCGACCTTTGGTCACTGAAAAGGCCGTAACTCCCTTAATATGAAGAGTGAAACCAAATCTGAGTACACCGTTGGAAAGAGCGTTAAATTTCCCGTCTTTTCAGCCTCTAACAATCGTTTTTTGAAGGGAACTTGAGGGTGAAAAATGAGCCCGAAAAGTAAATTTCGTCAAATCTTGAAAACTGCCTATTTTTCAAACGCTCATTAGTCCCCCATAATTCTGGTGATAAGAAATAGCCTGTAAGCCTAAAAAATGCGCAAAAGCCTCAGCTTTCCAACGGTATAGTCAGTTGTTATTTTTTAGAGGAAACGTTTTTGAGAAAATTGAGTTTGTATGCGAAAAAACGTGTGTTTTCAGGCACATTTTAGGGTTTTTTTGGTTTATTATTCCGTGAATAAACACCTAGGTATTCGCTCAGCAAAAAATTTTTATAACACCCCCTCAAACTTTTTTTCTTTTCCGTTTCAAGGTGCGTAGATTCCAAAAGTGCAATGACCGTCCGCCATATCACGCATACCGGCTTCATTTTCTTTCTAAAAAATTCGTTCTTTCGCACACATGCTCCATTTGGGCCCTAGTTGTGTCCCGAAACTTTTCAGCCCGATCGGAATATACCCAGGGGTGTTATGAGTGAAAATGTGTGTAAAAATAGGTACTTTTTGCGTTTTAGCAACATGTTAGTAACATGAGCTTCTGAGATATCATTTTCCATGTTTTTGGGGATGAGAAGACCGAATATGAAGTCGATTTTTACCTAAGAGTGGAAAATTGAGTTCTACCAAATGTTCAGCTCCCAAAATTGATTTTTTATGAGTGAAAAACCTGGGAAATCGTCTGAAATCACCATCAGTTTGTATAATAACACTGGAAAAAGTGTCAACACGTGGATCAAGACGATTAAATGGCAATACCAATGATCAAAGACAGTTATTAAAAAAAAAAAAAAAACGTATGTAATTTGTGTTTAGGGGCCAAAATTAATGGAAACCACCAGAAATAGCTATTTCAATTATTACGCATGAAAGAAACAAAACCACAGTCATGCAGCATGGCTATAAGAGCGAATTTTCGAAGTTTTCGGCATCTTCCTCCTCCGCCTAAAATTTTCTGAAAATTAATTTTCGGCCAATGTTTTCCCAACTTGATACCATACAAAATTAAAACAGGAGTAGTTTTACGCAAAGTAAAATTTGGGGTGGAAGGAGGGGGAGGGGGAAATCAAAAATGTTTTGAATACCAGAAGAGTAGGTATTGGATACGTAACAAATTTTTTGTTCCATTTTTTGCCGAGTAACACCTCGGTTTGTAGATTTTCCAACGCTGAACACGATGGTGAAGTCAGAATTGCGATATCCCATTCCGTTATCAGATTAGAGCAGACGAACCAGGAAGAACATCTCAAGAAATAACCACGTTCCTTCATCTTCAAAGTGCTCCAGTTTGAGAATGGAATGAGATATCGCAATTCTGATTTCACCATCGTGTTCAGCGTACAAAAACCTTTAAAATGAGGATTCACTTGTCAGACTTTTTCATTTTGGGAATTTATGGGTAATTTCCCCCCCCCTAAAACTCCCCCTTAGAGTGACCCGATTCTGCCCATCTTCGAACTTAGCCTGTCGATTGCCAAGACAGATTTTTCGTGCAAATTTGAACTTTTTATCTCAATTCTTTCGAGAGTTATCGTCTGGAATGACACATACATATATAAATATATAAATATATATAAATATATAAATATATATATATATACATATAATTTTTGGTGTCTTTCGGCAGTGAATTCAGGATGGTCTGAAACGGATTTTGGTATAAAAATCTTTCGGAAATTCGAGTTTTAAAAATTTTGGACCGAGAACAATAGCTTCCTTTTCTTCGAAAATTCGCTAATAAATGAGCAGCCAACATTTCTGAAGGTATGTCCAGTAGAATAATAAACCCATGTGACAAGGACTTAGCAGTGTTTTTTTCCCCAAGAAAAAACCCTCAAATGTGCCTGAAAACACACGTTTTTTCGCATTCAAACTCAATTTTCTCAAAAACGTTTCCTCTAAAAAATAAAAACTGACTATACCGTTGGAAAGCTGAGGCGTTTGCGCATTTTTTAGGCTCACAGGCTATAACTTATTACCAGAATTATGGGGGACTAATGAGGGTTTGAAAAACAGGCAGTTTTCAAGATTTGACGAAATTTACTTTTCGGGCTTGTCGTGAGTTGCTCCCAGAACTACAACACTAGCATACTTAAGTTCTCGCAAACCTTGTACACACCAACTTTAGTTCTCGCCAATAAACGGTCAGAGTGGGGACGAGAGACGCAGGAGGTAGAGGCCCAGCCTGATTCCCCACCATCCCCTACAAACTAGGGGATGGCGGGAGACAGCCACTGGGGTCTATAAAACCCCGGCGCCTGCCTCTTTTTCTCCATTCTACGCTTCCTCTAGCCGCTGGCTACTCTCTCTCTCTCTCCTCTCCTAAAAGACGCTGTGTTGAGGTGGTGATTCGCTCATAACCCCCAGCCAAACCAACCTTAAAGATCCCAGGTGTTGAGGTGGTGATTCGCTCATAACCCCCCTGGGCATATCCAAAAAGATGCTGTGTTGAGGTGGTGATTCGCTCATAACCCCCAGCCAAACCAACCTTAAAGATCCCAGGTGTTGAGGTGGTGATTCGCTCATAACCCCCCTGGGCATATCCTAAAAGATGCTGTGTTGAGGTGGTGATTCGCTCATAACCCCCCTGGGCATATCCTAAAAGATGCTGTGTTCAGGTGGTGATTCGCTCATAACCCCCAGCCAAACCAACCTTAAAGATCCCAGGTGTTGAGGTGGTGATTCGCTCATAACCCCCCTGGGCATATCCTAAAAGATGCTGTGTTGAGGTGGTGATTCGCACATAACCCCCCTGGGCATATCCTAAAAGATGCTGTGTTGAGGTGGTGATTCGCTCATAACCACCCTGGGCATATCCTAAAAGATGCTGTGTTGAGGTGGTGATTCGCTCATAACCCCCTTGGGCATATCATAAAAGATGCTGTGTTGAGGTGGTGATTCGCTCATAACCCCCAGCCAAACCAACCTAAAAGATCCCAGGTGTTGAGGTGGTGATTCGCTCATAACCCCCTGGGCCTATCCTAAAAGATGCTGTGTTGAGGTGGTGATTCGCTCATAACCCCCAGCCAACCAATCCAAAAAGATCCCAGGTGTTGAGGTGGTGATTCGCTCATAACCCCCAGCCAAACCAACCCAAAAGATGCTGTGTTGAGGTGGTGATTCGCTCATAACCCCCAGCCAAACCAACCCAAAAGATGCTGTGTTGAGGTGGTGATTCGCTCATAACCCCCCTGGGCATATCCTAAAAGATGCTGTGTTGAGGTGGTTATTCGCTCATAACCCCCAGCCAAACCAACCTAAAAGATCCCAGGTGTTGAGGTGGTGATTCGCTCATAACCCCCCTGGGCATATCCTAAAAGATGCTGTGTTGAGGTGGTGATTCGCTCATAACCCCCTTGGGCATATCATAAAAGATGCTGTGTTGAGGTGGTGATTCGCTCATAACCCCCAGCCAAACCAACCTAAAAAATCCCAGGTGTTGAGGTGGTGATTCGCTCATAACCCCCAGCCAAACCAACCCAAAAGATGCTGTGTTGAGGTGGTGATTCGCTCATAACCCCCAGCCAACCAATCCAAAAAGATCCCAGGTGTTGAGGTGGTGATTCGCTCATAACCCCCCTGGGCATATCCTAAAAGATGCTGTGTTGAGGTGGTGATTCGCTCATAACCCCCAGCCAACCAATCCAAAAAGATCCCAGGTGTTGAGGTGGTGATTCGCTCATAACCCCCCTGGGCATATCCTACAAGATGCTGTGTTGAGGTGGTGATTCGCTCATAACCCCCAGCCAACCAATCCAAAAAGATCCCAGGTGTTGAGGTGGTGATTCGCTCATAACCCCCAGCCAAACCAACCCAAAAGATGCTGTGTTGAGGTGGTGATTCGCTCATAACCCCCAGCCAACCAATCCAAAAAGATCCCAGGTGTTGAGGTGGTGATTCGCTCATAACCCCCCTGGGCATATCCTAAAAGATGCTGTGTTGAGGTGGTGATTCGCTCATAACCCCCAGCCAAACCAACCTAAAAGATCCCAGGTGTTGAGGTGGTGATTCGCTCATAACCCCCCTGGGCATATCCTAAAAGATGCTGTGTTGAGGTGGTTATTCGCTCATAACCCCCAACCAAACCAACCTAAAAGATGCTGTGTTGAGGTGGTGATTCGCTCATAACCCCCAGCCAACCAATCCAAAAAGATACCGGGTGTTGAGGTGGTGATTCGCTCATAACCCCCAGCCAAACCAACCCAAAAGATGCTGTGTTGAGGTGGTGATTCGCTCATAACCCCCAGCCAAACCAACCCAAAAGATGCTGTGTTGAGGTGGTGATTCGCTCATAACCCCCAGCCAACCAATCCAAAAAGATCCCAGGTGTTGAGGTGGTGATTCGCTCATAACCCCCCTGGGCATATCCTAAAAGATGCTGTTGTGGCGGAGCTACAATTTTATTTATTTCATGACTTCAAAATTTAAATTATTGTTTCGTCTCGGTTAGTTACCAAGTTTCCTCCCATCGCGTTAATACCTTATTATTTCATGTGTTGCAATTAAAAATATAGTCAATATCCAAATCTTATACGGACTGGTTGTTGATAAATCATTAGGACCGCACAGAGGCGCCATATCTTCTGGTGACCCCGACGTGATCACGATATCTGCTGCAGTCCCTTGTTTGCAAGTCGAAATGGAGGGAGAGGATCCTGCTGTGCAGCCGGTTGATGAAGGACGGACACCGCCGGTACGAATCGTGAATTTTATTCCACCGCCGTTTTGGAAAGCGAACGTTGTGATCTGGTTTCGCCAAGTCGAATCACAGTTCCGAGTGAAAGGCGTGACGTCGGATGAAGACATGTACGATCTCGTCGTCAGTGCCATTGATGCGAGCGTCCTCACTCAAGTGAGCGATTTGGTCACCGATCCTCCAGCTACCAACAGGTACAAGACTTTGAAGGAACGGATTATCGGCTGTTTCGGCGATTCTGAAGAGAAGAAATTGCAAAAACTCCTTAGAGGAACGACTCTAGGGGACAAGAAACCTAGCCATCTGCTCAGAGAAATGCGAGAGCTTGCAGGAAAGAAAGTCAGCGAAGAACTTCTCAAATCTCTATGGCTCCGGCAACTACCATCGTCAATACCTACAGAGTGTACTATCAGTAAGCGTAGATCAACAGCTAAGTACGTTATCCGCTTTAGCCGACAAAGTCAGGGAAATTAGTGAGCCGCAGTGTGTAGGCGTGGTTTCAAACGAGCGGGTGACGTCAGCAGGCAATTGCCGTGATGCTTCCCATGACCTCTTGTTGGGTAGAATAGAAGCCTTAGCTAAGGAGGTAGAGTCCCTATCAGTCATAGGTAGAACTACAGATAGATCTAGTGTTCGTAGGTCCAATAATGGTAGAATGTCTAAGTCCAGAGAACGAAAACAAAAGGATGGGAAATGGGAGTGTAGATTTCATTATAGATTTGGGGAAAAGGCAACTAGGTGCGAATCTCCATGTAATTATGAGAGAAATAAAAGTAAAAACCAAACGGCGGAAAATGCGAAGGCCGATCGTTAGTGACGGCAGACGATCCGAGCCAACAAAATAGCCGTCGACTTTTCATTAGAGATAGGATGACTAAGCTGCAATTCCTAATTGATACTGGCGCAGATGTTTCAGTTATCCCGCCAACGCAAGAAGAAAGAAAAACAATTGGGCCATTCTCACTTTATGCAGCCAACGGGACAGAGATCAAAACGCATGGCGTCAAACTCCTCACCCTCGATCTTGGCTTACGCAGAGGTTTTTCGTGGCCATTCTTTGTTGCTGCAGTTTCAAGGCCAATAATCGGAGCAGAATTTTTGGAAAAACACCGACTGCTGGTAGATTTGAAAGAAAGATGCTTACGAGATTCTCTTACGTCTCTACAGTCGAAAGGTACTCTTGCAAGTAATTGTAATGAAACATCAGTGGCCTCTGTAGTGCAGAATGGTAAGTACCAAGAGTTGCTGAAGGCGTATCCTGACATTGTAAGACCAAATTTGGGCAACAAGCCAGTAAAGCACAAAGTGGTACACCACATTCTTACAGAGGGGGCACCGGTCAGTGCAAAAGCTAGAAGACTAGATCCTGAGAAGTACAAAATTGCGAAGAAGGAATTTGATTTCATGGTCGAACAAGGCGTGTGCAGACCTTCTAAAAGCCCTTGGGCCAGCCCTCTGCACATGGTCCCTAAAAAGACAGGGGATTGGCGACCCTGTGGGGACTTTCGAGCCCTAAATAAAGTTACAATTCCTGACCGGTATCCTCTACCACACATCATGGATATGAACTATGACCTGAACGGTAGACAAGTTTTTAGCAAAATAGATTTATTGAAGGCATATCATCAGATACCCGTAGCACCGGAAGACATCGAAAAAACCGCCATAATAACACCTTTCGGCCTGTATGAATTTCCTCACATGACATTCGGACTTTGCAACGCTGCGCAAACATTTCAAAGATTTGCTAATGAACTGACTAGAGGACTCAGAAATACAACAATCTACCTAGACGATTGTCTCATAGCCAGCTCATCAGAAGAAGAACATCTCCAAGACCTCAAAGCCTTTTTTGACAGGTGTAGAGATTTCGGAGTAGTTATAAACGTAGCAAAATGTGAATTTGGAATGCAGGAAATCGAGTTTCTAGGGCATATGGTTAGTGCTGAAGGCGTCAAACCTTTGCCAAAGAAAGTACAGGCTATTATTGAATTTCAACCTCCAAAAACTGTCCTAAGCCTCCGTAGATACCTAGGAATGTACAATTTCTACAGGCGTTTTATTCCACGGGCAGCTGCACATCTATCAGCCTTGAATGACATGCTAAAAGGACATGTAGGTAGGCAAGATGCGGACATTGAGTGGACGCCAGAAAGGTTGAAGGCATTTGAAAAATCGAAGGAAGCTCTCAGTTCAGCTACTCTCCTTGCGCATCCTAAGTCTGAGGCCACTTGGGCTCTCATGGTAGATGCATCGGATAAGGCAATTGGAGGTAGCGTGCAGCAGAAAATAGGCGAACATTGGCAGCCCCTTGCGTTTTTCTCGCGGAAGTTGAGCACCGCTGAACAAAATTATAGTGCTTATGACAAAGAACTGCTTGCTGCATTTGCTAGTCTTAAACACTTCCAGCACATGCTTGAGGGAAGAGTTTTCATTCTTTTTACGGATCATAAGCCCCTGACTTTTGCCTTTAATCAGCGGCTAGATAAAGCTTCACCTAAGCAGGCAGCCCGGTTAAACTACATTGCACAGTTTACGACGGACGTTAGGCATATGCCTGGGAAAGACAATGTAGTAGCTGATTTTTTGTCCCGGTTAGACAGTGTAAACATTGAACAGCTAGATTATGAGAACCTTGCTAAGGCCCAGAAGGAGGAGGATTTACCAGGGGATGAGCCCGGGTCAACACTTTCCTGGAAACGTGTTAGCATGCCAGGCATCCCAGCCCCTTTGTTTTGTGAAACCTCGACCGGTTTCATACGTCCGTTTGTTCCAACTGAATTTCGTCGGCAAGCTTTCGAGAGTGTGCATAGCTTAGCGCATCCAGGAAGGGCAGCAACCTTGCGTTTATTGAGACAACGATTTGTCTGGCCCGGCATGGCTAAGGATAGTGCTCAATGGGTAAAACTGTGTGTAGCTTGTCAGCGAGGAAAGGTCCAGCGTCACACCCAAAGCGCGTGGGGCAACTTTTCTCCACCCGCGGAACGATTTGCACATGTTCATATTGATCTTGTGGGACCGCTGGTACCTTCCCAGGGCTACACATACGCATTGACTATGATAGATCGTTTTACACGATGGCCCGAAGTAATACCTTTGGAGGATTGCAAGGCGGAAACTGTTGCAAAAGCTTTTTACAGCGGATGGATTAGTAGGTTTGGAACGCCGGAAAAGATTGTTTCTGATAGAGGAAGGCAGTTTGGTTGTTCACTTTTTAAGGAGCTTACTCAGCTGTTGGGTACAAAGCACTGTTTCACCGCAGCTTACAACCCAAAGGCTAACGGAATTTTGGAGAGATTCCATCGTCAACTGAAGTCAGCCATCCGGTGTTACAACACGGAGCGATGGGTAGACGTTTTACCCTTGGTGTTGTTGGGTGTCCGAACTGCTCTGAAGGAAGACTTGAATTGTAGCGCTGCAGAGTTAGTTTATGGGACTAACTTGAGACTACCCAATGATTTTATTGAGGACAGACCACTCACACCAGCAGCCAACACGACTAGCGAGTTCCTACAGCACTTGCGTCACAATATGGAACAGCTTAGGCCTATACCTACATCCCGGCATGATACCCGAGCAATTTTCATTCACCCGGAGCTACGATCCTGTAAACAAGTCTGGGTACGCAATGAAGCTTTGAAAAATAAGCTTCAGCCGCCATACCTAGGACCGTTTCCAGTTGTACGTGCAGGCGAGACTACATTTGTAGTAAAGGTAAAAGGCAAAGATACCCCAGTCCCAATTGATAGGCTGAAACCAGCATTCATAGAAAGTGAGGATGAAGGCCTGGCAGGACGAAGCATAATTATGGAAAGGACCGGAAATGGACTAGAGCAGAGACGTCAGGAACAGCAGGAAGAAGCACAACCTGAATCAGCTGATCGACAGTGTGATGAATTTAAATTCTCATCACGGTGGCGTGAAGGAGAAAAGTCGCAGGCGGCGGTAGTCCACCGAACATCTACGACTTTGGGAGGAGATAGAGGTGAGTGAGGGAATTTACCTAGGCGGCGGTAATCCACCGATCATCTAGGTGAGGAGAGGTGCTTGTCTAGGCGGCGGTAGTCCACCGATCATCTAGACAAGAGGTAGAGGTAGAAGGTAAATTCCCAGGCGGCGGTAATCCACCGATCATCTGAGAGGAGGAAGGTAGGAGAGAGAGAAGAGAGAGCTGGTTAGAGGAAGTGTCGAATGAAGCTAAAGCCCCAGGATCCAGGGTTTTATAGGAACTGGAGGCCTCTCCCTCCAACTCCCTGTTGGGAGTTTTGGGGGGGGCCCAGGTTCTGTCCCTGGGTTCTGTGGCTTGTCTCCCCACTCAGTTGTTTATTGACGGAAACTAAGTTTGGCATAAGAATATTGGTGAGAGCTTAAAGTTACTAGTGGAGTGTTCCCGGGAGGGACTCACGACAGAGGTCCCCCCAGTTTGAACCAAGATTCGTGGAGCTGAAGGCGCAAGGTGACAGGGGCTGAGGGCCAAGGCAAACAAAAGTGGAGCTGAAGGCGCAAGGTGACAGGAGCTGAGGGCTATAGCAAACATAAGTGGGGCTGAAGGCCAATGATGAGGACTAAACTAAAACTCGTGGGGCTGAAGGCGGAAGGTGAGAAGGGCTGAAGGCGCAAGGTGACAGGGGCTGAGGGCCAAGGCAAACATAAATGGGGGCGGAAGGCCAGGAGCAGGGTTGCTGGAGTTGAGGGGTGTTGGTGGCGGTGGGGGTTTGTCCCCTGCGAAAGCGACGCGGGTTGACATTTTGCCGTTCCGGGGTGGGGGAACGGTGGGGGGGTTGTCTGGAGGTGGGGTAGCGGCGTCGCGAGGTGCGGCCGGGAGGTTGGAGGACCTGGTGGCGGTTGTGGGGGGTTTGTTCCGGGGTGGGGGAACGGTAGTTGGTGGGGAGAGGGTTTTGGCGGCGCCGTGAGGTGCGGCCGGCAGGTTGGTGGTCCTGGCGGTAGGTGTGGGGGGGCCGTTCCGGGGTGGGGGAACGGTAGCGTCGGCGTGAGTGGCGGCCGGAAGGTTGGTTGCCCTGGTGGCGGGCGTGGAGGGGCCGTTCCGGGGTGGGGGAACGGTAGTGGCGGCGTGAGTGGCGGCCGGAAGGTTGGTTGCCCTGGTGGCGGGCGTGGAGGGGCCGTTCCGGGGTGGGGGAACGGTAGCGGCGGCGTGAGTGGCGGCCGGAAGGTTGGTTGCCCTGGTGGCGGGCGTGGATTTGCCGTTTCCGGGGGGGGGGGGGGGGGGACGGTTGCGGTGGGGTGAGGGGTTTGGCTGCGCAGCTAGGCGCGGTTGGAGGGTTGGCGGCCGTGGCGGCGGCGTAGGAGGGGTAGTGTTGTTTGGGGGCGGCGCAGGGAGGCGCTGTCGTGGGGGAGGTGGAGGGGGTGCCGTTCCTGGGTGGGGGAACGGTGTGTGTCCGGGGACGGGGGTTGGTGGCGGCGCAGGGAGGTGCGGCCGTGGGGGAGGTGGGGGTTTTGCCGTTCCTGGGTGGGGGAACGGTGTGTGTTCGGGGACGGGGGTTGGTGGCGCAGCGAGTTGCTGGTGGGAGGTTGGCGGCCGTGGCGGCGGCATAGGAAGTGTAGGAGGCCTTGGTGGCGGTGGTGTAGTTGATGCGGGCGGGGGGGAAGGGAGGTGGTCCCCCCCGTTTTGGCGTGGAGGGGGGTCCGCCGCGGGACGTCGAGGCGTGTTGTCGTGGAGGGGATGTGGTGCGGGGGTTGCGTATTTCGCCGACGCTGGCGGCGGCGGCGAGGTCGTGCACCGTGTCGGCTAGGCGGAGGAGGTGCACGTGACGTCGGCGGCGGCGTGTGCTGCGGCCGCAGCGGTGGTGGCAGCGGCGGCGGTTGATGCGGTGGAGCCGGGCGGCGAGAGGGTGGTGAAGGGGTTGTCCGCAGCGGCCGGTGCGTCCGTCGTCGGGGCGGCGGGCGGCTGTAGCGTGGATGGCCGGAGGAGTGGGGGTGATGTCGTGTTCGGGTCCATAGCGGTGGTCTGAAATGTCAAAATTCAAATTTAGAGTGCAAATTTGAAAATCGCAAAATTCGGTGGCGGAGGTGCGTGTGGCTGAGCGGAGAGTTGAGAGTTGCGTGATCGCCGAGCGGTTGAGGGTGGGCCAAAAATTGCGAATTGAATACTGACTGTTTGACTGAATATGAATTTAAAATAGGGGACACCGAACTGAACTTGACTGGGGGGGACACATGAGGTGGGAAAAGAAGGAAGAAGGTTGTGTGAACGTCGGGTTCACCACTGTGATGAATTTAAATTCTCATCACGGTGGCGTGAAGGAGAAAAGTCGCAGGCGGCGGTAGTCCACCGAACATCTACGACTTTGGGAGGAGATAGAGGTGAGTGAGGGAATTTACCTAGGCGGCGGTAATCCACCGATCATCTAGGTGAGGAGAGGTGCTTGTCTAGGCGGCGGTAGTCCACCGATCATCTAGACAAGAGGTAGAGGTAGAAGGTAAATTCCCAGGCGGCGGTAATCCTCCGATCATCTGAGAGGAGGAACGTAGGAGAGAGAGAAGAGAGAGCTGGTTAGAGGAAATGTCGAATGAAGCTAAAGCCCCAGGATCCAGGGTTTTATAGGAACTGGAGGCCTCTCCCTCCAACTCCCTGTTGGGAGTTTTGGGGGGGGCCCAGGTTGTGTCCCTGAGTTCTGTGGCTTGTCTCCCCACTCAGTTGTTTATTGACGGAAACTAAGTTTGGCATAAGAATATTGGTGAGAGCTTAAAGTTACTAGTGGAGTGTTCCCGGGAGGGACTCACGACAGACAGCTAGAGGATCGGGGCGAACAACGTGGAGTCAGGAGACCGGAGGGGGATGTTGAGCCTCCTGCTTTGAGACGCTCTGGACGAATCCGAAGATTGCCTGTCCGCTTCCAGGACTACGTCCTTGGTTAAGGGGGGATGTGGTTTGTGGCGGAGCTACAATTTTATTTATTTCATGACTTCAAAATTTAAATTATTGTTTCGTCTCGGTTAGTTACCAAGTTTCCTCCCATCGCGTTAATACCTTATTATTTCATGTGTTGCAATTAAAAATATAGTCAATATCCAAATCTTATACGGACTGGTTGTTGATAAATCATTAGGACCGCACAGAGGCGCCATACTGTGTTGAGGTGGTGATTCGCTCATAACCCCCAGCCAAACCAACCTAAAAGATCCCAGGTGTTGAGGTGGTGATTCGCTCATAACCCCCCTGGGCATATCCTAAAAGATGCTGTGTTGAGGTGGTTATTCGCTCATAACCCCCAACCAAACCAACCTAAAAGATCCCAGGTGTTGAGGTGGTGATTCGCTCATAACCCCCCTGGGCATATCCTAAAAGATGCTGTGTTGAGGTGGTGATTCGCTCATAACCCCCAGCCAACCAATCCAAAAAGATACCGGGTGTTGAGGTGGTGATTCGCTCATAACCCCCAGCCAAACCAACCCAAAAGATGCTGTGTTGAGGTGGTGATTCGCTCATAACCCCCAGCCAACCAATCCAAAAAGATCCCAGGTGTTGAGGTGGTGATTCGCTCATAACCCCCAGCCAAACCAACCCAAAAGATGCTATGCTGTGTTGAGGTGGTGATTCGCTCATAACCCCCAGCCAACCAATCCAAAAAGATCCCAGGTGTTGAGGTGGTGATTCGCTCATAACCCCCCTGGGCATATCCTAAAAGATGCTGTATTGAGGTGGTGATTCGCTCATAACCCCCAGCCTAACCAACCCAAAAGATGCTGTGTTGAGGTGGTTATTCGCTCATAACCCCCAGCCAAACCAACCTAAAAGATCCCAGGTGTTGAGGTGGTGATTCGCTCATAACCCCCAGCCAACCAATCCAAAAAGATCCCAGGTGTTGAGGTGGTGATTCGCTCATAACCCCCCTGGGCATATCCAAAAAGATGCTGTGTTGAGGTGGTGATTCGCTCATAATCCCCAGCCAACCAATCCAAAAATATCCCAGGTGTTGAGGTGGTGATTCGCTCATAACCCCCAGCCAAACCAACCCAAAAGATGCTGTGTTGAGGTGGTTATTCGCTCATAACCCCCAGCCAAACCAACCTAAAAGATCCAAGGTGTTGAGGTGGTGATTCACTCATAACCCCCCTGGGCATATCCAAAAAGATGCTGTGTTGAGGTGGTGATTCGCTCATAGCCCCCAGCCAACCAATCCAAAAAGATCCCAGGTGTTGAGGTGGTGATTCGCTCATAACCCCCCTGGGCATATCCTAAAAGATGCTGTGTTGAGGTGGTGATTCGCTCATAACCCCCCTGGGCATATCCTAAAAGATGCTGTGTTGAGGTGGTGATTCGCTCATAACCCCCCTGGGCATATCCTAAAAGATGCTGTGTTGAGGTGGTGATTCGCTCATAACCCCCCTGGGCATATCCTAAAAGATGCTGTGTTGAGGTGGTGATTCGCTCATAACCCCCAGCCAAACCAACCCAAAAGATGCTGTGTTGAGGTGGTGATTCGCTCATAACCCCCCTGGGCATATCCTAAAAGATGCTGTGTTGAGGTGGTGATTCACTCATAACCCCCAGCCAACCAATCCAAAAAGATCCCAGGTGTTGAGGTGGTGATTCGCTCATAACCCCCCTGGGCATATCCTAAAAGATGCTGTGTTGAGGTGGTGATTCGCTCATAACCCCCAGCCAACCAATCCAAAAAGATCCCAGGTGTTGAGGTGGTGATTCGCTCATAACCCCCCTGGGCATATCCTAAAAGATGCTGTGTTGAGGTGGTGATTCGCTCATAACCCCCAGCCAACCAATCCAAAAAGATCCCAGGTGTTGAGGTGGTGATTCGCTCATAACCCCCCTGGGCATATCCTAAAAGATGATGTGTTGAGGTGGTGATTCGCTCATAACCCCCAGCCAAACCAACCCAAAAGATGCTGTGTTGAGGTGGTGATTCGCTCATAACCCCCCTGGGCATATCCTAAAAGATGCTGTGTTGAGGTGGTGATTCGCTCATAACCCCCCTGGGCATATCCTAAAAGAGGCTGTGTTGAGGTGGTGATTCGCTCATAACCCCCAGCCAAACCAACCCAAAAGATGCTGTGTTGAGGTGGTGATTCGTTCATAACCCCCCTGGGCATATCCTAAAAGATGCTGTGTAGAGGTGGTGATTCGCTCATAACCCCCAGCCAACCAATCCAAAAAGATCCCAGGTGTTGAGGTGGTGATTCGCTCATAACCCCCCTGGGCATATCCTAAAAGATGCTGTGTTGAGGTGGTGATTCGCTCATAACCCCCAGCCAACCAATCCAAAAAGATCCCAGGTGTTGAGGTGGTGATTCGCTCATAACCCCCCTGGGCATATCCTAAAAGATGCTGTGTTGAGGTGGTTATTCGCTCATAACCCCCAGCCAAACCAACCCAAAAGATGCTGTGTTGAGGTGGTGATTCGCTCATAACCCCCAGCCAACCAATCCAAAAGATGCTGTGTTGAGGTGGTGATTCGCTCATAACCCCCCTGGGCATATCCTAAAAGATGCTGTGTTGAGCTGGTGATTCGCTCATAACCCCCCTGGGCATATCCTAAAAGATGCTGTGTTGAGGTGGTTATTCGCTCATAACCCCCAGCCAAACCAACCTAAAAGATGCTGTGTTGAGGTGGTGATTCGCTCATAACCCCCAGCCAAACCAACCTAAAAGATGCTGTGTTGAGGTGGTGATTCGCTCATAACCCCCAGCCAAACCAACCTAAAAGATGCTGTGTTGAGGTGGTGATTCGCTCATAACCCCCCTGGGCATATCCTAAAAGATGCTGTGTTGAGGTGGTGATTCGCTCATAACCCCCAGCCAACCAATCCAAAAAGATCCCAGGTGTTGAGGTGGTGATTCGCTCATAACCCCCCTGGGCATATCCTAAAAGATGCTGTGTTGAGCTGGTGATTCGCTCATAACCCCCCTGGGCATATCCTAAAAGATGCTGTGTTGAGGTGGTTATTCGCTCATAACCCCCAGCCAAACCAACCTAAAAGATGCTGTGTTGAGGTGGTGATTCGCTCATAACCCCCAGCCAAACCAACCTAAAAGATGCTGTGTTGAGGTGGTGATTCGCTCATAACCCCCAGCCAAACCAACCTAAAAGATGCTGTGTTGAGGTGGTGATTCGCTCATAACCCCCCTGGGCATATCCTAAAAGATGCTGTGTTGAGGTGGTGATTCGCTCATAACCCCCAGCCAACCAATCCAAAAGATGCTGTGTTGAGGTGGTGATTCGCTCATAACCCCCCTGGGCATATCCTAAAAGATGCTGTGTTGAGGTGGTGATTCGCTCATAACCCCCAGCCAACCAATCCAAAAGATGCTGTGTTGAGGTGGTGATTCGCTCATAACCCCCCTGGGCATATCCTAAAAGATGCTGTGTTGAGGTGGTGATTCGCTCATAACCCCCAGCCAACCAATCCAAAAGATGCTGTGTTGAGGTGGTGATTCGCTCATAACCCCCCTGGGCATATCCTAAAAGATGCTGTGTTGAGGTGGTGATTCGCTCATAACCCCCAGCCAACCAATCCAAAAGATGCTGTGTTGAGGTGGTGATTCGCTCATAACCCCCCTGGGCATAAAAATAAAAAACGGAGTTATAATATAACAAAGTCTATTTCCACGAAAACAATGAATACAAAGTTAAATCGATTTCGACGGTTAGGTCATCATCAGTAACAAACATGAACTGAAGGTACATCGCAAAAGCACAGCTTATATAGTTACAGAACTTGAATCCTATAGGTCGAGAAAGTGAAAGGTAATATCCAATCAGATTGAAACAGGTAATAGTGGAGGGAGAACTTGAATCCTATTGGCTCAGAAAAGTGAAAGGGACTGGGAGGATCTACAAATGCCAATCAAGGCAGACAAAGTGAAAGGGAGCTCAAACAGTGGTGAGGGTAACATTGTGAAGGGGGGGACCAAGCTATTGCAGGAATGAACCTATCAACGGTGAAACATGTTGAGGGACCACCTCATTCAGACATTTACCAGACCTATCACTCTTAAGAATTTCGAACCTTTCAAGTACATCCAACATACCTCCCTTTGGGCAAAAATGAGGAAATTCTACATACTGTCTATTTGTTAAATCAAAACTAAAGTCATGATTGGATTCACTCAGGTGACTTGCGAAAGCAGAATCACCTTTGCTATCCCTGAAATCCTTTTCATGTTCTTTTATTCTTTCCCTAAACTTCCTTCCAGTTTGACCACAATACTCAAGCCCACAAGAACATTTCAGCTTATAAACCCCACTTTTATCCTGAACCATAATCTTATCTTTAACAGAACCCAACGAAGCTTTGAGATTATTTTTATTTTTAAACCCTACTTTAAAACCTCTAGATGATAACATTTTCCCAATTTTGTCAGAAATCTTTCCATAATAAGGTATACTTATCCACTTTTTCTCTTCCAAAACAATTTCTTTAACCAAATTTGATACACTGTCCCTACACTTTTTCCTAAGAACCTTATTCCATATAGAATCAATGAGAGCACCCTCATATCCATTACTTGCGGCTATACTTTTAATAATTGATTTTTCTTTTAGGATTGATTTTAACTAAGCAAGATTACATTGAAAAAACTCTAAAATTTTTAAATGACAATAATTGCAGAGCTCTCCAATCAGATCCAACTGCTAACTATCAAAAATTAATTCGTAAAGTAGTAAACAGCTCAGAAAGTATTCTTAAATTTATGTATAAACCAAGCCTTGTAGAAATGAATCCACATGCTCCTAGGTTATCTTGTCTTCCAAAAATTCACAAAGTAGGCGCACCAATGAGACCGGTTGTGTCTTATATTGGTGCCCCCGCCTACAAATTAGCCAAAAAACTAAATACTTTGTTTAGGAATAAGATCAATTTTCGGCCAAAAAATACTGTTCTAAATTCATACGATCTGGTTTCTAGAATTAGCGGGATTCAAGTGCCTCCAAATGCCAAACTTGCTTCTTTTGACGTGGTTAGTTTGTTCACCAATATTGATGTGGCTAGCTGCAAAGATGTGGTTAACAGGCTTATCCATCAGTCCAATCTTGATGTTTTTGAAAAAGATGAACTGTTTAGTTTAATGTCTATTTGTATGGACCAGAACTATTTTCTATTTGAAGGCAAATATTATACTCAGCCTGGGGTAGCTATGGGTTCTCCTTTGTCTCCTTTGCTTGCGGATATTTACATGGATTATCTTGAAAAACAAATTTTTGAAAAATATAAATCAAATAACCTCTTATATTGGTATAGGTACGTTGATGATATAATAATTTTATGGACAGGAACTGAAAGACTACTAAATTCTTTTCATGAAAAAATCAATACATTAGATCCTTTTATTAAATTCACTCTTGAATTAGGTGGGAATAGGCTAAATTTTCTTGACTTGTCCATCTCATTGATTAACAAAAAGCATGAGTTCTCCATTTATAGAAAAGATACCTACAGTGATATCACTATTCATAGTTCATCAAATCATCCCTTAGTTCATAAACATGCTGCTTTCCATAGTATGATCAATAGAGCTTTGTCAATACCAATGAATGATCAAAATTTATCAAAAGAAAAATCAATTATTAAAAGTATAGCCGCAAGTAATGGATATGAGGGTGCTCTCATTGATTCTATATGGAATAAGGTTCTTAGGAAAAAGTGTAGGGACAGTGTATCAAATTTGGTTAAAGAAATTGTTTTGGAAGAGAAAAAGTGGATAAGTATACCTTATTATGGAAAGATTTCTGACAAAATTGGGAAAATGTTATCATCTAGAGGTTTTAAAGTAGGGTTTAAAAATAAAAATAATCTCAAAGCTTCGTTGGGTTCTGTTAAAGATAAGATTATGGTTCAGGATAAAAGTGGGGTTTATAAGCTGAAATGTTCTTGTGGGCTTGAGTATTGTGGTCAAACTGGAAGGAAGTTTAGGGAAAGAATAAAAGAACATGAAAAGGATTTCAGGGATAGCAAAGGTGATTCTGCTTTCGCAAGTCACCTGAGTGAATCCAATCATGACTTTAGTTTTGATTTAACAAATAGACAGTATGTAGAATTTCCTCATTTTTGCCCAAAGGGAGGTATGTTGGATGTACTTGAAAGGTTCGAAATTCTTAAGAGTGATAGGTCTGGTAAATGTCTGAATGAGGTGGTCCCTCAACATGTTTCACCGTTGATAGGTTCATTCCTGCAATAGCTTGGTCCCCCCCTTCACAATGTTACCCTCACCACTGTTTGAGCTCCCTTTCACTTTGTCTGCCTTGATTGGCATTTGTAGATCCTCCCAGTCCCTTTCACTTTTCGGAGCCAATAGGATTCAAGTTCTCCCTCCACTATTACCTGTTTCAATCTGATTGGATATTACCTTTCACTTTCTCGACCTATAGGATTCAAGTTCTGTAACTATATAAGCCATGCTTTTGCGATGTACCTTCAGTTCATGTTTGTTACTGATGATGACCTAACCGTCGAAATCGATTTAACTTTGTATTCATTGTTTTCGTGGAAATAGACTTTGTTATATTATAACTCCGTTTTTTATTAAAATGGGTTTCCACAACTTCGTCGCGAGTGATTTAATTCGTACCCCCTGGGCATATCCTAAAAGATGCTGTGTTGAGCTGGTGATTCGCTCATAACCCCCCTGGGCATATCCTAAAAGATGCTGTGTTGAGGTGGTTATTCGCTCATAACCCCCAGCCAAACCAACCTAAAAGATGCTGTGTTGAGGTAGTGATTCGCTCATAACCCCCAGCCAAACCAACCTAAAAGATGCTGTGTTGAGGTGGTGATTCGCTCATAACCCCCAGCCAAACCAACCTAAAAGATGCTGTGTTGAGGTGGTGATTCGCTCATAACCCCCCTGGGCATATCCTAAAAGATGCTGTGTTGAGGTGGTGATTCGCTCATCACCCCCCTGGGCATATCCTAAAAGATGCTGTGTTGAGGTGGTGATTCGCTCATAACCCCCAGCCAACCAATCCAAAAGATGCTGTGTTGAGGTGGTGATTCGCTCATAACCCCCCTGGGCATATCCTAAAAGATGCTGTGTTGAGGTGGTGATTCGCTCATAACCCCCAGCCAACCAATCCAAAAGATGCTGTGTTGAGGTGGTGATTCGCTCATAACCCCCCTGGGCATATCCTAAAAGATGCTGTGTTGAGCTGGTGATTCGCTCATAACCCCCCTGGGCATATCCTAAAAGATGCTGTGTTGAGGTGGTGATTCGCTCATAACCCCCAGCCAACCAATCCAAAAAGATCCCAGGTGTTGAGGTGGTGATTCGCTCATAACCCCCCTGGGCATATCCAAACGCCACTCGTGATGAAGCACACGCCAATTTTAAATTCATCACAGGGCTCATTTTTCACCCTCAAGTTCCCTTCAAAAAATTTTTGTTAGAGGCTGAAAAGACGGGAAATTTAACGCTCTTTCCAACGGTGTACTCAGATTTGGTTTTACTCTTCATATTAAGGGAGTTACGGCCTTTTCATTGACCAAAGGTCGAAAACACGAAAAAAATCTTAACAGTGAAAAAATTCAGGTTTTTAGTGGTTTACAAAAAAACTTTATAGGACACTTTTTGTTGGAAATTAGTTGAAGAACACGTGGGTGAAGTTTTTCGGACCATAAGTGAGACACCCTGTATAGTACCTAAGTATTTTATTGATACAGAGTTCTGGCGCGCTAGGTAAAACGATTGATGATATAGTATATGCTTTAAAGTTATTGATGTAGAGATGAGAGTCCAAGTCACATGATCAGATTTACAGGTAGATGTGATGTCCACTCGACATCCCATTTTCTCAGTTCCACAGTTTTCCAAAAGAACTGCTGAGGGCGTGTTTTTCTCACAGGTTAATAGTTGAGATTCGACAACTAGGATTACACTAACGGATGAGGTGGCAAACTAATGATCAAGCAAATCAAAATTACCTTAGGAAGAATCCGTCGTCAAGGAAAACAGTACAGAGGAGGTACATTCAGCGAGATCACAGCTGGACCACCGGGAGAAATTTCTTGAGTAATTAGATGCAATAGAAAATAATCCAGGCGTTTTAGGAAAATAAAACTCTGAAGGATGGTATCACTCTATAATAAAACCGTAGGTAGGTCAGGAACCAGGAAGACGATCGCTTTCTTCTTCTACTTCTACTTTAGCTGACTTGGCCACTGCCATGCTAGTCACAGGTACTGTCTTACTTGGTTCTTCTTTTTCCAATATTTATGTTTGAATGTTGTTGTTGGTGATAAAATCATTAATTTTCTTGAAGATAATGAATTCTTTCGTTTTGATTAGATCACGTATGTCGGCGGTGTTGTACGGTAGTCTCCTGTTTTGTGAAGGGGACACTAGAAGGAGCATAGAGTAGGTACTGATACTAACGTGAGAAGGAGGAAAGTGTAGGTACATAAATCATTGAATGTACCTATGTACAATCATCGTGAACGAACTGGGAAAAGGAGTTATGAGACATTTCAGTGACATTACACGAGATAAAATTACATCGAATGAGTTCATTGACCAAAGTAGTTGGGTTATTCAATAATGAATTTGCCCATTGCTTATATCCTTATAATTGTGGAGCCGCTAAAAACAAGGCTGATTCTAAATAAGGACTCCAGGCTTGGAAGACGATTCTCACATCAGGTCACAAGTGTCAATAAAATTTCACCAGGTGAGCGTATATTATTTTATATTGCTGGAAAATCCCATTATAATTTTCCGTTGTGAAATCACAGTTTTATTTGCTGTAGCAGGCAAGAGAAATAGGTATAAGGTGCGGCAGTGTGTCGTCACGAGTGTTTTCATGTTGGCGGCATTGTGACACCCATAACAAAGATTGCCTTATCTTCTGGTTTATTGAATTTTGAGCAATTTCTGGATTTCAATCCAGTTTTGAGTTATTTCTGTTCTGTTTTGTGAATTTTCTTACTTTTGTTCTGTGTGTTTCGTGTTCGATTGCAACCATCGTGCGTCGTATGATAGCTGTAGGTTTCCCGTTTTCCTAAAGAAACCATAGCGCTCGAGACGTGCCCATATGTAACTACACTTCTACATTTCGATTTCGTTTACCTTACTTATTGATTTCATGTAGTTGTTGGATCCAGTTAGGTATCGTTTCTACTTGCATAGGTACTCCCACTAAAGTAGGTATGTATCATAACTAATAAAGTGCCTACCTGGATGCAAAGAGATTACGACTAGTTGGATACTTGCCTGCTTCTCGACCCATTCACGTAGGTTCTTAGAGCGCCTTTAACTTGGCATGAGCTTATCAAAATCAGTTTTCCCCAACTGTGAAAGTAGCAGTTCCTGTACTATTTACTGGGTTACCCATTCAACTACTACTTCATTGAACAGATTTGCATATGAGAGATGACTGAAGCAAAGCCAGATATGGGTGGTGCGTGGTGTTGCGAGTACTATCGTGTAGTATTATTTCATTCAAAATGATCGTAAGGACTCCATTTTACACATATTTTTGTAAATCTTTTTCTATGTAGGAGTCGGGACACAGAGCCGAAATACTTTCATCGTTATGCAGCTGCCATTTCGTCGACAGTTTGAAGTCCAACGTTGTTTGACAGGAACAAGAGGTATTTCCAGTTCAGCAGTCTAGAAAAACTGTATGTTTTCCGTAATCATTAAGTTAGTCATGGTATACATCTAAGTAGTAGTACTAGTTTCTTTTATTTTCTTTTTAAAATAATATATGATAGGTAGGCATACAAAAAAAAACCTGATTGCCCTGCGTTCTTTCAGGATGAGAAGGCGGAAGAACCAGTCTGATCTACCTGGCACGAGTGATAATGAAGCCTCCCATGGAAGAAAGGCCTCCCATTTCTTCCATGGAAGCCTCCGCGACTATCTTGGGGGAAGAAGGAAGAGACAATTCAGCTGATCTCTCTCCCTCGCCTCAGATCCCCTTTGAAGACGCTCTCCAGCTTTCATCAGTGGGGTGCCCTTCGATGGAATATTTACCGGAAGCTTTGGCCGAAGCTGAATGTCGGAACGTACAACTTTGGAACAGTAATGAAGTGCTACAGACTGAACTGGATCTATTGAACACCAAACTAAGGCTCCTGCTAATTTCCTCAGTTTTCTTCAAGCTCCAATTTGCCCGCGTTTCATTACTACACTGGCCTGGCATTTGCACTATTACTCAAGTGGTTGTCCTCAGGGTCTTTGAAGTATCACGATGGATGGAAATCCTGATTCTATAGACCTTTCCACCAGGTTTCAAATTAGCGGACAGATGCCGAGCTCACCCAAGAACAGAGCTTCGGCCTTCAGCGATTGTACAGAAATTGCTGAACGTGTTCACACTACAAAAATCGTAACAAATTCAAAGGTCTTGTAGCTTGCTCGCCTCAGGGGGCAATAACTTTTGTAAGTAACCTCTTTCCTGGTTCAGAGTAGGACAAAGTGATATTTAAAAAATCTGGGATAATTAACAGTTCCCTGGATGGTAATTTAGTATTAGTAGCAAAGGATTCTTAATTTCTGATTTACTGCCTTCTGGTGTTTCAGTTAATATACTCGAGTTTCCTAAAAATAAGCAGTTCACGGAAAACGAAGCAAAAGTCACCACCTATAACATTCTGGACTTTGTCCCTGTTTGCCTACCGGTGCATTCTGCCATGATATTTTAATTAGTATTGTATTAATTTGGTATTTCTTTGTAAAGAATTGAGGACGAGGTGGATGCTTTAAACGCTTGGTTAGAAGTGTCTTATTGTTCTTCGGCCGATGTCTGGTATCGATACAATCGATATGTGGTGTCGATACAGCATATCGAACAACTTTTTTTATTTTTTATTTTTTTTTTTTATTATTATTATTTTTTTTAATGGTCTAAATTCGTCTACTCGTGTAACAAAATAGTTGTTGTATTCTTATACCTACACATTTCAAAATAACAGTCTTTCGCTTCTTTAAAACAATGTAAAAATAACAGTCTTTCGCTTCTTTAAAACAATATATGTTCTTCTTCCACTTTTTGTTTTCACTCTTTAGGTATGTATTTCCTCTATTTCCTGTATTGATAGGAGCCTTTTGACGATGGGCTGTCAGAAAGAGTGAGGCGGCGGGGTGGTTTTGTGATTCTCCCAGCTCTGGTTGTTGTTGGTAGGTCGGTCGGCGATTTATGAGCGAGAGATGGACGTGCGTTTGGGGATGTAGAGGACGCCACGCTTTTAGGTGACTGTTGTGTTGATGGAGATTGGCGTTGAATGTGTTGCTGTATGGCCGGTGGTTTGGGTGACTGGATCTGAGGTGACGCATGTACTGGTGGAGTCTTGGGATTTGGCATTAGGAATGATGTCCTTGGGCGAGGAGGCGAGGTTGGTGTGTAGAACGGTCTGAGATGAGTACGGTTTCGGCGGTAGACTCTTCCGTTGATGGTGACGTCGTAACTCTCATCGTAGGCTCTCTCAACAGTGCCTCTTGTCCATGATCTATCTGTGTTTCCTCCTGGGGCTTGCACAAGGATCTCCTGTCCGATATGGAGCTGAGGAAGTTCTTTGGCGTGCTTGTCATAGTAAGCCTTAGCTTTTTGTCGCTTCCTAATAATGAGGTGCTCTTTCACTGATTCCGGAACATGGGGAATCAGCAGTTGCTGAGCAGTCGGAACGGTAGTTCGAGTGCGTCGTGACATCAGGCGCTGTGCTGGGCTGAAGTCCATGTCGACAGTCGGCGTATTTCGCCACTCCAGGAGTGCCGCATAGAAGGCTGAACGTTCACTGACGGATTTTCTCAACATCCGTTTGCAAATCTTAACTGCTGATTCCGCTTTCCCGTTTCCTTGACTGTGATAGGGTGAAGAGGTTGCATGAAGGAACTCCCAATCCTTGGCAGACTTGCACAGTTCTTGACTGACAAACTGTGGAACATTGTCAGATATGAGCATCTGAGGAATTCCATGTCGAGCAAAGTTTTCCTTCAAGAAGCCAATGATTGACTTGCTATTTATGCTTTTCATCTTCTTTATTTCAAAGAAGTCAGAATAGGAATCTATGATGATAGCATAGTCGTGGGAATCAAATTTGAAGGTGTCCATTGACAGTCGTTCCCAGGGCAGTGCGGGGACACGATGTGATGTCATCGGAGTCCTAGGCTGTGATTGTGCATATTTCCGGCACACATCACATCTTTTGATGCGATCACGTATCTCTGAAGACATCAGCGGCCTGAAGAGTGTGTCTCGAGCTCGGTGCAAGCAGGCATTCTCCCCAGCATGGCATCGATGGATCTTTGTGATGAATTCCTCACGCAGAGATTTGGGAGCCACCACCTGGTTTCCACAGTAAATCACACCATCTTGAACCAGAAGCTCATCTTTGAAATCCCAAAACGGATGGAGACAGCTAGGAAGCTGTTGTTTGTTGGGGGGCCAGCCATCCTTGATCATAGCTGCAAGTATGCAAAGTGTGTCATCATTGTTGGTTTCCTGCTTGACTTTGAGAAGGTTCGTGTGAAGCATGTTGATGTTATCACGAACTTGTATCGTGTCCAGTTCAGAATAGAGGGAATCTATTGCATATACCTCGCCCAGTCTTGCGGGTGATGCTTCCGAAAGATGCCGTCTAGACAAGGCATCTGCAATTAGCATAGTGTCACCCTTAATGTATCGGATATCGATCTTGTAACGTTGGAGGCGAAGCATCATGCGCTGTAGACGAATTGGAGCTTTGAGGAGAGGCTTTGATATTCTCCAGGGGGCGATGGTCTGTCTCAACAATGACGCCTTTGCCGCCAACCAGATATTCCGCAAATCGCTCACATCCGAAAAGAATGCTCGAGCATTCTTTTACTATTTGCGCCCAGTTCCTTTCATTGGGACTCAGGCTTCTTGACGCATAGGCAGTGGGTCTACTATCTTGTAGGATTACTGCCCCAGGGCCTTTGCTACTAACATCAGCTTGCAGAGTAACAAGCTTCGTAGGGTCGTAATAAGCAAGAATGGGCGCTTGTGTGACAGACCGCTTTACTGTGTCGACTGCCATGCAATGCTCATCGGTCCACACCCATGCTTGATTCTTCTTGGTCAGCAGACGAAGGGGTTCAGTAACTGCGGACAGATTTGGAACAAATTTGGACATGTACGTTGCTAGTCCCATGAAGCTTTTGAGCTGCTGTACATCAGCTGGGTAGGGCATATTGTTGATGGCAACAATTTTGCTTGGATCAGCTTTTAATCCATCACGGCTGACAATGTGGCCCATGTACTTCACTTCTTGCTGCTTAAGTCGAATTTTGTCGCGATTGAACCTGATGTTTACTTGACGTGCTCACTGGAGTAATCTCTCAAGGGCGATATCATGGTTTACTGAGGCTTCGATATCTGTTTTGCCACGGCCAAGTACTACTACTCTTTTAGACCATCAAACACCTCATGCAGACGGCGCTGGTACACATCCGTTGCTATACTCAGGCCAAATGGTAGACGGAGCCATCGATAACGGCCAAAAGGTGTCCAGAAGGTTGTCAGCATCGAACTTTCCTCTGTGAGCTTGACGTTCCAGAAACCATCTTTCGTGTCTACTACTGTGAAAAGTCGAGCGTCCTTGAGCTCTGGAGTGATCAGTTCAATCGTTGGAATTTCATATTCCGTGCGCTTCAGCGCTTCATTCAGTGGACGGGGATCAAGGCATATTCTCATCTTTTTAGGTGTCTTGACAATCACCAGGTTGCTTATCCATTCCGTCGGCCTGCTTTCTTTAGCAATAATCTTCTTTGCTTCTAGCTCTTCCAGCTTTTGTTTCAACTCCAGACGAAGAGGAACAGGAACGCGTCTGGGGGCTTGCTTTACTGGGCTGAAGGAAGGGTCAACTGATATTTGGCACTCTCCCTCGAGACAGCCTAGCCCAGAGAAGACATCAGCATACTTCTCGATCAACCCCTCTGCTTCCAGTGGTTTGCTTATCTCAGACCTGATCCGCTTTACATCTCTCAGAACTACTAGGCCAAGGTCTTCACACGTTCTTGCCGACAACAATGGATACTTGTCTTGCTTATCAGGAATGTCCACGACCTGGAATGTGAGCAGCTTCCGGCAGTCATTCTTCCGAACTTGAACAGGATATTCACAAAGAGGCTTCATGGTGGTGCTGCTGAAACATCTTAGCTTGCTTCGGCTTCGGTTGAGCTTAGGTGTTTTCCCACCGAGAATTTTCTTAAGAACGTCGATCTCTATGACATCTGTCGTCGTGCCACTATCAAGCTGACAGTCTACTGACGTTGTCTTGTTATCCCCGAGCATCCATTCTATTTCTGATACCCAAATTCGCTTGGGTTCATGACTATTTGCGCTTTTTACAAGGTCTATCTTGAATGCTTGGCTTTCTTCACTTGAGAATTCCGAATCGTACTCATATTCGTTAACAGCACGTACCTGTGAACGTCGATTTCTATTATCGCGACGCTCTCGTGAGGAGCTGCGACAGACTTTTGCAAAATGATCATATTTCGAGCTGAAGCTGCAGCTCTCTGCTGTCTTGGTTTTCTTCCTTTTTGCTGCTGGAGCTGGATCTCCTTCCTTGGTGGAAGAATGCGCAGTCTCAGTCACATCATCAATATGGATGCTCTTGCCAGGTGTTACATTTATCTTCTTCCTTTTTCCTGCAGCCTTTCCTTGGGTCCACTCCTTTCTTCTGCCACCAAGGTGTTTGATGAAGGATTCTCACATGAAGGGTTCCTCACAGCAGCCAAACATTCTTCGAGTTTTTTGTCATCGTAATCGCGATACAGCCTGCTTCCCAACTTTCGCTTGTGTTTGTTAGGCATCTGGAATGATAAAAAGATCGAAATTACCACCAATTTATTGCACTAATAATCATAATCATGCGAAAAACGTGTTCTTATCAACAGGTCGGATACTTTGGTCCAACCTTAAAGTTGGACCAAAGTATTCTGCATTCCTGGTACAAAGTTACCTTCCACCAATATTTTGTGAAAAATGACGACACAAATCATTTGAATGAGAAAAACCAGTAATGAATCTTTATCTCCATTAAATTATCAACACAAGAGGATATGTACTCACCTTCACTGCCCTTCTCAACCACCTGTAGCACCAAAAGTATCCCGCCAAAGGTAATCACAAAAAACAGCTGATCGCTATCACGAATTGTTATCACTAAGAGGTGATAAAGTAGATGTTGTTGCTGTTGACTTTTCAGTTGTCCAGGATGTTGCCATGATGTCGGCTATTTTTTCTATGGTCCCCTGCCCCTATAAACCGATTACGTCACGTTTGAAGTTTTTACGTTTTTGGAACAAAGTATGCCGCCTGGAACAAAGTAACCTACCTTTACGGTACCTATTTCATGTTTTGGGGGCCAAAATTGGTGGAAATCATCAGAAATAGCTATTTCAATCATTCCACATGAAAGAAACAATACATTTAACAGCCAACAAAAATCTCTAGAACTCCAATAGAATAATAAACCCATGTGACAAGGACTTTGCAGCGTTTTTTCCTTCAGATTATCTTTGAACATTGATAGTGCCATTTAATTGTCTTGACTCACCTGATAATACTACTTCCAGTGTTATTGTACAAGTTTATGGTGATTTCTGACAATTTCCCCGGTTTTTGACTCATAAAAAAATGAATTTCGGGAGCTTAACCTTCGTTACAACCTCAATTCTTTAGTCTTTGGTCAAAATCAACTTCATATTTGGTCTTCTCGCCTGAAAAAACTTCGGAAACGACACCTCACAAGCTCATATTCACTAAAACCTCGAAAACCCCCTATTTTCCCCTGCCGAGCTTCGGAGCAAACTAGGACTCAAATGTGTTCCCAAATGGAGACCTAAACTGTGTGCGGAAGAACGACGATTTTAGACCAAAGAGATCATGTAGCTGCATTGGTCAATAAAATCAGGAAATCCATGCACTACTTTCTGGTGCTACGAAGTTGGCTGACGAAAGAAAATCTTAAAATGGTGCAATATGCCCCTGTATATAGCATTCTAACTTATGGTATCATGGTCTGGGGAGGGCGTCTAACTTTAACAGTATAAAAATAGCAATGAATACAGTTTTGAGAATAGCAACTAATTCCCATAAACGTACTTCAACTAGTTACAAACACGTCGATGTTCTCACTACCAGAATGGCTTGTATTCACAGAACTGTTTTGTATGTACATAAATACCTGAATTTATTTTCTAAGCAAGCGGTGGTTAGACCGACGCGAGCAAATGCCAACTATGTCCCCCAGATACGACAGTCAGCGATTTTTACACAGTTTCCGCAGCTAGTTCCAGCTCTATTTGAACAGTTACCGCTCCTAACCAAGACTTCAACAGGAAAATTTAAAAAACTGGTTCTAGAATATTTTGAGCTTGAAAATAACGAAATTATTATTATAAACAAGTTTAAATTAGGATAATACAAATCAGCTTTTGTACTTATTTTTTGTAGTGAATAATGTTGAATATAAGCTAAGTATATATTACTAACTGCTTAGGAATAATCTGTGAATATTGTTATAAGTTCTTGATCTATGTAAAGGTGCAAATTCCTAGACGCGACTCACGACTGCGACTGCGGCTCACGATTGGCCGCGTCGCACTCCTTCAATGCATTCTTACGGAACAACATTCCTAGGCGCGTTTCCCAGCCGTACGACTCAATGCGTCTGACGGCTGATGAGCGCGTCTGCGACTCCACTGGTAGGGTGAGCAGTCCAGCCGCACGCCGTGTGCGACTGAGGTATGCAAACCCGCTCGAGAGTTCTGTTTGCATTCTTCATTTTGCTCCGACAACCTAGAGTAAAATACTATTTCCTCGTTTCCTTCATCCTGTCGCTATAATGACTTGAGAGTGGATCAAGTAGATATTTATTTAGTTGATACGTTACTAGGTTGATAGGTTATAGGTTGATAGGTTAGGAAAAGAAACAGTGAAATTTGACGGGAATCAGCACAGCTTAAAAATTAAGCATTATTTACCTCAGTGTGAGGGCCAGTTTTTCTTCAGCAGCAATAGGGTCTGGCACCCTATTGTACCCAGCGACGTAGAGTGTGTCCTTAGAGTGGTCACAAAAAGTCAACTTTCGAAATTCGAAAACGAAAATTTTTTCGCTAGATCCTATAGATTTTATGTTATTCAGCTTTTCCCATCTCAAAACGTGGTCCGTTTCAGCAAATGTGCCTTTTTACGCATACCCCTAAAAACCACACATGTATCAATTTTCAATATACCAGAGTGATAAAGAAGTATCAAATTGCCTAGAGGTCGATTTCATTGAGTGGAGTGTGGTTTTTAGGGGTATGCGTAAAAAGGCACATTATTTGCTGAAACGGACCACGTTTTGAGATGGGAAAAGCTGAATAACATAAAGTCTACATGATGTAGCGAAAAAATTATGGAAGTAAAAGTTGAAGAAGATAACATTTTAAATAAAATGAGACCAATTTCAAGTCTCTAGGACAAATGGTTACTATGTTATGAGGAAAAAAAGAGTATTTTTATGAAACAAAGTGAGTTTTTCTGATCTTCAACCTCAATACGGCACGGGTTAACGTTATCCGATCGACCTAAAACTTTGCGAATCTCATTTTCTAGTCAAATGGCACCTTTTAGGGGGTTGCCAGAAGTGATTTTCTCAAAAAAAAAAAAATTGCCTATTGCCTTGTGACCACCCTAGTGTGTCCTCCACCAGTGACAAAACGTAGGTGAACTGAGGCACGTTCAGCCTGAAAAAACTCCGGAAGCGGATGGCGTCGTCCTTCAAATGGCCGTTTATCAGTAGGTTATGAAAGCCTTCATCTCTCCTCGTTCGAAACATGTCAGCGTGGGGTTCCCGGGCAATCGTCAAAAATAATTCATCTTCCTCCTCTTCTTCCGCTAACAGGAGAGCGAGCACTAGGTGCCTTCTTCACGGACATCTTGAGCCAGACTGACGCAGCGGCCAGCCGTACCTAGGAATGTTACAAGTTTGCGGCGTCCGACTGCGTCTGTCGACCGAAAATCGTGAGCCGCAGTCGCAGTCGTGAGTCGCGTCTAGGAATTTGCACCTTAACTCATTCGCCTACCATTTAAGGTGTGCTATATCAATGAAACTGCGGATACATACATACGCAGTAATAAATAGCAGTGGAAGAGACGAGCCTGGGCGGGTCACTGACCTTAGGCTCATAAACCACTACTAGTTTTGAACTTTTATTATATAGACTTTCTGAAACTCTTGATATGTGTTGCATAAAGTTATTGTTGACTAAAAAAAAAGCGCATCGGGAATTTGGAAGGAAAGGGGCTAGCTAACCAAAAAATGTATGAAAAAACCTTATTCTTGAAGATTTTCGTACAAGAGCTTTATATTGTACGCTAAATTCTTTTTTCACTGAAAATATAATTTTACTCCTCATTATTGTGCAAGTAAAGGTAAGATAATTGATTTGTAGACAATTGCAGGTCAAGATATATTTAATACAGTAGAATAATCTTTCGTGTTTCAAGGAAAGCTCATTTTATCCAGTGTATATTTCGGGCCAGTGAGCCTCCCCTTAGCCCTTCTCTGGTTCCGCCACTGACATGCATCAACGTGTTTTCCTTGAAACGCTGTAACATGGGATGTATGTTTGGCGAGTCAACAGCAGCAAATAGATTGGTACCTGTTCATCCGATGTTGGATCTTTTGAGCTGGATATGGATATTGTGGTCCAGGTCTATCAGAGTATGGATTGTAATGGATGAGGAGGTATAACTAGCTGCCCATACTGCGTAGTTTCCTCCTCTCCACTCCAGAAAGGTACGGAGGCAGTGTGACAGCTGCCTCCAGAGACACTGGTTTGATTATTACGCATTGCCTCCAGGAGTTGACGATTCGTCAACCGCCCCATTAACTGCATGTCAAAAAGATCGGGAAGGAGCCCGGATCCAATATAAAATTGCACGGGATTTCCATATACCGTCACAGGATCCACCTATGACCTTCAACTACCTGGTTACTCAGCTAACCAAAGATAACAGCATGAGCGAGGAAGTGAAAGCACGTGCGGTGGCTGGTAGTAGGATGAAAGGAAAATATTTGCACGTCATTTTTCGCTATGCGTGTCAATGGAAAATCAGAATATTCGACTCCTCAAACTGGAAATAACACCGTGGCTGAGACAGTTCTGACACTTTTTTCCCCTCATTTTCTTATTCCCCATGAACTCAGCAATATTAAGCTCAGTGAGATGGGAGAAGTTTTAATTTTTCCCTTGACGCCATTTTCTGCAAGAAAAATGCTAAAACGTTACCCTTGGGAAGGTTTCTTTACTTGCAGCCAGGTTTCTGTGCTCTACCTATAACTGATGTCATGAGTCTTCTCATGACAAAAGGAGGAGCATGAATGACTTTTCTTTGCAGAGTTTGGTTCTGGTGCTGTTCCAGCTGGCAAAAGACCGATTTAGAACATATCCCATTAACCGGCAGTACATAGGTCCATACTGGTCAAATACCTGTTAAAAGCCTGTTCAGTATTAAAAATGCTGCTCCACAGACTTCTTTACTATGGTAGGCTTGCTTGACATATGAAGTGAACCACTGAAGTTGTAGAAGGCGGGACAGATGTTTGTGAAACCTATATTGCACTTCCCGTAGTTGGTGCTCAGTGAAGGTGTGGAAATGGGGCAAAACCAGCCTTTCAAATGTTTTGGCAAGTGTTGGGAGCAGACATATTGATTACGACATGATTTCATTTCCTGGCTTGCTAGGCTTTGAGATCATCACAATGTGGGCATGTTTCCAGGCCCATGGAAAATACCCCTGACGAACAGCCGCATTCAAGTCTTGAATCTTTGCTGTGCTATTTTTTGAGCCACCCATACTCGATGGAAACTTGAACTGACCTTAACAAACAACAGGTATCATTGGCGAGGCTGCTTCTGCAGCTGATGTGATGACTTTTGTAATGATTTCAATAGCCTGATCAATGTCTTTTTTACTAACCAGTGGGGTAAGGCCAGGGAGTTCATCAGCAATGTATCTTGTATTCCGACCAATTCACAGGATGGTGGACAAGAGTCGGACGGCTAATGGATAATATTGGTTTGTGGTGGAGTGTGAACTTCAAGTGATTGGAGCTGAGATATGTCAGACATTCGTTAGACCTTTAGATATGAACCAATCTAGGTAGCTTGGTCTCACATGGGGTCTTGGATCATAGTGAGTAGGCACATCAGAGTGTTCTATGTGTAGATTTAGATTTAATTGACGGTGTGGTTGTTATCGATCTTCCTGTGGAGATGGGGTCGTTTGGGGAAGCCTAATCGATATCCCTTCTTAACTAGTGATAATCTGGCTGGTATAGACGGGAGGACTCTCGAGGGTCCACCGTCACTCTCCTCACTCTGTCACATGGTCGTATGCGCTGAGTAATTCACCATACTCCATCCACTTTTTGTGGGCTTACCTGAAGGATAAGCCCAAAGGTTTTCCAGAAGCATTCCTTTATTATCATCCTGTCCCTTTGATAATACATACAGCTATTGGCTTCCCCATCCCCTTTCGAGTGTCAATATAATTAAAATATATTGAGCTCATTTGAAGGCGAGTAATGCCGTGTCTCGGTTTACAAGTCCTAATAGTTGTTCCATCCTAACAATGGAGGTTGATCACCTAGAGTTTGCCCAGATGAGCACAATTCACTGGACAACAACCTCTGACAACATTTTTTCTCTGCCAATACTCGTATGTAGGAGCTTTGTTCTCCACCAGTAAATATTATTGAGATAGTACCATTACATGGAGGACCTTGAAGTTGTTCAGATATCCTTTCCTGAACCAGAACTTCATACTAATTTGCATTCCCCCTTTTCCCTCTTATACTTCTGCTACCCAGAAGTATGTCGTGTGGGGAGGAGTGTGACGGTGTGGCTGGTCTCAACCTATTTTTTCTTCCGGTGGAGACGGGTTCGTTTGGGGAAGCCTAATCGATATCCCTTCTTAACCAGTGATAATCTCACTGGTATAGAGGGAAGGACTCTCGAGGGTCCACCGTCACTCTCCTCACTCTGTTCCACGTTTCCATTCAAATGTCAAAGACCCACCATACCTGTTAGGTTTTCACGAATTCCAACTCTGATGTTTGGCACTGAAGTCACCGCCCATAATGAATATGGGTCCCAGTTCATGAAGTATACTCCTACTAGCCTACTAGGGTTGCCACTGATTCTGGCAAATAATTCTCCATTTCTGCGCCTATATTCAGATGGTCATCCACACACAGCCCCAAGTTGGACATCCAGCCCTTCAATGTATAATACACCTTTCTATTTGTACATCATACTCCCTGATTGGAAGCAACCCACATCAACTAACATCAGCAAAAACCAAGAGAACTGCCCCCCCCCCCCCCCCCCAACTCAGCCCGTGCCCTCTGGGTATGATTTATAACCGGGAAGTGTCCATTTGCTTCTGATTGGAAGTTTTACTTCGAAAAACATGGCTGCATCAATGATTTAGGTATTTACATTATGTAATATTTCTTCGTACTTTCCTCGGGTGGAACATGTGTTCCTTGTCATGATACGGATGTTTTGAAGAACATTCATGGCAAAATTAGGTTCACTATGTCGAGAGAACTAATGTTAGTTGTGATTTCCTTCACTAAAACAGACGGTTTTTTGAATATCAGTTTGAATGACATTTTGAATCACATCACCAAGATTGATGGGTTCATCTTTTTTCAGGGTTTAGTTACCTACAGGTTGCTGGAGATTACGTGGTGGCTGGGGTGGAGATGGAGTGGGATCGAAGGTTTTATTATGTCTCTGATCCGGCGGTTTGGGGTCAGGGGCACAGTTTCTCGCATTGCATTTTTCTTCCTTTCAAAATACCAGTCAATTTTTGGTATGCACCACACCCACGCCAGGTTACCATAGCAATAGGGTATTTTCGTCAAGAAAATGTTTTGGGAAAAAAATATACAGGTTGTCCTAGTTCCTTCTGGAGAAACTTAGGGAATCGATTCTACTCTTTATTTGGTACAAAAATTGCTCAGTAGACATTTTTCGAAAAGTTCTTAGTTTTCGAAGATATCCGACAACGTGTTTTTCAAACTGTTCATTACCTTACCACATAAAAATGCTAATAAATTCGAAAATATTGAGACTACAACAAATCCAATTACACCGTTTAAATAACGTTAAATTTCCTGTAAGATTCTTCTGTTTTCAGTGGTTATAGTTAGGTACTTAAAATGGTGGCCAATATCAGTTGGAACATTTGAAAATTTCAAAATTCAAAATTGTTAAAAGTTTGTACGTTCTACTGAGGTTACAAAAAATTCCTATAACTTGTCAAATTTCACAAAAACTTCTTCATCTAATAGGCTTTACAAGTGTTGTACTGCTGCAGTTACAGTATCAATACATGAGCGGCATATCTCGGTACTCCTGATTTGAAAAATAAAGCGGCATAACAACTACCTTTCCACGAGACACATTAAATTGAACTGGTGGAAGAGAAGAAGGGTTCTGTTGCAATTTGATAAGGAGGTTAACCGAGGTTCATAATTTATTATTAAGATATACTTGTGCAAGCAAAATCACGTTCTAGGGACACTTCCCTGTCCATTCTCGTTGAATGTTGGAACTAATCATTCGTTGTTGTTTGAACTTCGATATGTCCCCTTCATATTCCAGCATTATTCTTATTCAACCGTGAAGGAAGCGTTAGTTTTATTTTACGAGGTCTAATTAATCCCCCCCTCCCCCCAATTCACCTCTGCTCAGTTCAGTTATCATTTTTTAACTCTACTACAACGTTATTTTTGAATCTAAGTTTATCAATGCAAAGCTATTAGATGAAGAAGTTTTTGTGAAATTTGACAATTTGTAGGTATTTTTTTGTAACCTCAGTAGAACGTACAATCTTTTTCACAATTTTAAATTTTGAAAATTTCAAATGTTCCAACTGATACTGGCCAACATTTTAAGTGACTCTGACCATTGAAAACAGAGGACTATTACAGGAAATATAACGTTCTTTCAAACGGTGTAATTGGATTTGTTGTAGTCTCAATATTTTCGAAATTATTAGCTTTTTTTGTGGTAAGATAACGAAAAGTTGGAAAAACACAAATTGTCGGATGTTTGACAGGAAGAACTTTTCGAAAAATTTCTACTCAGCATTTTTTGTTCCAAATGAAGAGAAGATTCGATTCCCTGAGTTTCTCCAGAAGGAACTGGGACACCCTGTACCTATATATTGAGAACTCTTGCAAAAATGGTAGTTTTAATCCTGTTTTCAAAAATAAGTGCTCTTTTTAAAATTATGGTGATCACGAGTAGAAGTGCGGGAAAAAATTAAGTATTAGGTCTATTGATATCTGATTGGCTCAAGGAGGCAGAGGGAAGCCTCGGAGGCAAGGTTCTCAATGCTGCCAACAACCCAAAATTAACACTGGCAAACCTCTGTGGCGACCTTCCCCTTGGTTTGATTTTGAGGACGTGTTTTTTAAATTTATTTATAAATTGTGGATCCATCCATCCATTGTGGTTCTGTACGTGATCTGAAGTGATCCACTAGTACTCTCAAGTTGTATATTAGTTGAACTACTCGGCAATTTACCTGATACATAATTTCTAGAGGGAACAGCAATTCGCCTATAAATGTCACACATATCAAGTATTTAACCTGTTCAACCAGAAACACAATGGTACACCACGGCTAGCAAAGTTGGAAACCACCTGCTTCATCACGTTTGATGCTCAGTCTATCCCAGATTACATATCAGTACACTGGTTTTCTTCTTCCCGCGATCTTTACTAACTAGTTCAACTGTGGGACTGATACACCAAGATGATACGGGAAGACGGACCAATGAGCTTCAAGCATTCTCTACACGTATACGCATAGTTCTTCGTGTGTACGTTAAGAAGTAGCTCTTCCTGTGTACACAAAGAACTACACGTTGCAGGAAGAGAATGCTATAAGCCCATTGGTCTGTCTTCCCGTATCACCATTTTCACTGTTGAACGTGTAAAGATGACGGGAAGTACAAAACTGTCTATATATGGAGTGAGAAGTAAGGTAAACCTCTATGTTCCCACAGTCCCTCAACGTTCGCTCTGTTTCCAAGTGGGACAAATCAAATACAACATAGACGGTGTAAGATGCTTGTACTGCAGAGAAAAGCACAATCCGGATACTTGTCCCAATGGAGGTGCTAATAATAATAAAAGCATCAACTGCAAAGCTTCAACCCACAGAGCAGATAGTGAAGAATGCCATATTATAGTAGTAGTAATGAACTCATGTGAGGTCAGTAAACCCCTACCATTAATTTCATGATATTAGTTAGAAACATTTTTGACACATCTCACAAAGTAGGCCTCCAGAGAGCCTAAACATTTTTATAACACCCCCGTCAGCAAAAAATTTTTATAACACCCCCTCAAAAATTTTTCTTTTCCGTTTCAAGGTGCGTAGATTCCAAAAATGCAATGTCCGTCCGCCGTATCACGTGTACAGGCTTCATTTTTGGTCTAAAAAAGTCGTTATTTCGCACACATGCTCCACTTGGGCCCTACTTGTGTCCCGAAACTTTTCAGCCCGATCGGAATATACCCAGGGATGTTATGAGTGAAAATGTGCACAAAAATAGGTACTTTTTGTGTTTTAGTAACATGTTAGTAAAATGAGCTTTTGAGGTACCGTTTTCCATGTTTTTGGGGACGAGAAGACCGAATATGAAGTCGATTTTGACCAAAGAGTGGAAAATCGAGGTTCTACAAAATGTTCAGCTGCCAAAATTGATTTTTTATGAGTCAAAAACCTGGGAAATCGTCTGAAATCACCATCAATTTGCATAATAACACTGGAAGTAGTATCAACACGTGGATCATGAAGGTTAAATGGCACTACCAATGATCAAAGATAAATTGAAGAAAAAAGGGAGCGTACCTAATTCGTGTTTTAGGGGCCAAAAATGGTGGAAACCGTCAGAAATAGCTATTTCAATTATTTCACATGAAATAAACAATAAATGAACAGCCAACATTTCTGTAGGTATGTCCAGTAGAATAATAAACCCATGTGACAAGGACTTTGCAGCGTTTTTCTAAACACAGCAGGATCTGTCGTATCCTGATTAGGTAGGTATAAAGAAGATCGAGGGACCTACCTACTGGACTTCCGTGGGGGGGGGGGCTCCCTATTGGTTCAAGCGTACACCAATACCTGCCAACGCATGCACCTTTTGATTAGGTATAAACCCTGTTGCAAGAAAGTCAACGATGCAAAGTACCTTTTTGACTGTTCCTGACTCCAGGACACAAGGCAGTTCAAATGTGGTAGTCTCTCCTATGTATAAAAAACGCTGCAGTCACACACACACATAGGTTTATTATTCTACTGGACATACCTACAGAAATGCTGGAAATACACTAGCCCAGTATATAGAGGATTTTACCTCACAAAATTTCTCCAATAGATTTTTTTAGGGACGTTTGGTATGATGTGGGTATGGTGAAACCAAATTCCTGACCTCGAAAGCACTACTTTTGGTGGGCGGAAAACCACAAAATTTTCAGCCTTTTTTCAGTTTTTCACTTATAATTTGAAAACTGTCCTCATTTTCTCAATAATCGTCCTATAGTAAATTGAAGAAGACAAAATTATGCGTCCATTAAAAAAATAATTTCCTAAACTGGCCCAATGGTTCAATTTCTATGGAAGTCCAACAAACAGCTAATTTTACCAACTTCACCAAAAACTGTGTTTTACCCATTTTCAATGAGCTGTAACTTTCCAACATCAAGTTTTATCAATATCCCCCCCCCCCTACCCTCCTTAAAAGTTGTAGAGCATCAATCCGTGAGTTAAAAAAACACAAATTTTTCCAAATTGGGCCAATTTTGGTTTTTTTATACTCAAATCAAAATTGGGGAAAACCTTAAATTCACAGTATTGGATTTTCGCACTTTTTTGATGTCTGAGTCCGGGAATCAATTCTTACTTCATTTTGAGGCTTAGGTATGTCGTCTGAATGCATGCAGAAATAAAAATTCTAAACGCATTGGGTTATTCATGTGTAGGCACATACATAATGAATAAATTGGATTTTATTACGAAAATATGAAAGTTGACCATCCAGAATACTTTCTGCCTGACGAAAATCCCACCCAACTTCAGTGATCTTCGATGAAAAGGGAGTTGTTTCGTAACGTTGAAATAAGAAGGGATATGAGAGTGGCTAGAGGCAATGCTGACCCTTGTAAACTGAAGGCATGGTTCCACCAGCATCCAACATTTTCGGAGATGACATGATCATGTCAATAAGCAGTGGAGTTGTAGATGGACAGCAGGTGAATTGACATTCAGCCCAGATAATAGGCAAGGTTTGTATGAACAACATTATTGGCCAACATTTCCACAGCCTCAAGTTGAAACGCTAAGATAAAGTTGTTACACTCGCCCAGGTCACACAAACATTGAAAGTTGGCTCCCAAATGCTGACTGCTGTTGATCCTACGACGTTGTTTCAACGAATCTGCATAGCTTAACAGACTGACGAAGATCTGAAGCACTATTTCACCCATGAACTGGCGTCGTATCCATTATCATTAGTCAGTGAAGATGGATTACGAAACGGAACCAAATCTCTGCTCTACAAGGCGTTCAAGCCAGCGGCTGTTCCCACAGGCTTGCAAGATAGAATGGTTGTTGTGGATGGAGGACTTCTCCTGCACTAAGTTTTGTGGGACAAATACGAATCTTTTGGTGTCATCTGCAGAAAGTATGTTATGTTCGTCAACAGGCACTACGGATCAACAGTGATTGTTGTGCTTGATGGATACCCAAGTGAGGCGAATCAGCGAGGCACTAAAAGCTCAGAAAGGGCTCGGCATTCAAAAGACAAGACTTCAGCCAATATAGCGTTTGATGAGAATGTATGGTAATGGAACAAGCTATTTGAAAAAACGAAGGCAAAGTTCACCCTGCCCCGACTTCCTCCATCACTCGACGCTGCAAACCAACACAGCTACTGAGTGTTTCTCCAGGTTCAGTGGTGGTTGGGAAACTCGCTGGACCCACTTGAATGGGGATGGAGGCGGGAGAGCCTTGGACTCACCCCCCATTTTCATGTTGCAAGAACCTGGTCCCCAGGAGCTTCTGAAATTGGTGTCCTGCAGCTGCAAACAGGGGTGCACTAGAACATGCACTTGCCCCAACTCAGGCCTCTAGTGCACCACTGTTTGGGGATATTTTGCACCAATGCTCCAACCAAAGAGCTTGACAAATGGATGGCGACCTTGGTGAGGAGGGAGACGGAGATGAGGAGGAGCCTGACGAAGAACTTGGGGGTGAGGAAGAAACCGACGATGACACTGAGGAAGCAAATAATGCAGACCTACCTCAGGAAGAGGAGCCCGTCCAGACGGGTTAAATTGTAAATATTTCCAGCAGGTACCCATCTTGTAATAATTATCATGCATTATATTCATAATTGTGAACATTCCTCTACTTGAAATTGTCAATAAAGTTATTTGTATTATTAGTACTGTTCCTAAAAAATGTCCTTCCCAATAACTTTTATATGGATATACAAGTAATATACAATACCTAGTGCGTTTACGAGGAGGTCTTCAAGCATTAAAATACAGACAGGAAAGGAGGAACCAGCTGAACAGGTCAGCATGATGAAACAATTATATTTTGAATGTTAGGAACAAGAAAACAGCAGTAGGTACCAAGACAATAAGGTACCACAAGGTAATTAATAAAAAAAATTATTTTAAAATTTTCATGAAATTCTTTCAAATTTATTTGTGCATGCATTCGGACGACATACCTAAGCCTCAAAATGAAGTAAGAATTGATTCCCGGACTCAGACATCAAACAAGTGCGAAAATCCAATACTGTGAATTTGAGGTTTTCCCCATTTTGCTTTGAGTTGAAAAAAATCAAAATTGGCCCAATTCGGAAAGTTACAACTCATTGAAAACGGGTGAAACGCAGTTTTTGGTAAAGCTGGTAAAATTAGGTGTTTTTTGTACTTCCATAGAAACTGAACCATTGGGCCAATTTAGGAATTTTTTTTTAAATCGACGCACATTTGATCTTCTTTAATTTACTATAGGACGATTATTCAGAAAATATGGACAGTTTTCAAATTTTTAGCGAAAAACTGAAAAAAGGCCGAAAATTTTGTGGTTTTCCGCCCACCAAAAGTAGTGCACCGGGCTTTCGAGGTCAGGAATTTGGTTTCACCATACCCACACCATACCAAACGGCCATTAAAAAAATCTATTGAAGAAATTTTTTTGAGCTGACCACGTTCTCGGGTACTCTAATACTGGGCTACTTCTTCCTTGTGAATTTCTTTCATGCGAAATAATTGAAATGGCTATTTATTTTATAACACCCCCTCAAAATTTTTTCTTTTTTACGTTTCAAGGTGCGCAGATTCAGAAAATGCAGTCCGTCCACCGTATCATGCATAAAGGCTTCATTTTCAGTCTAAAACATTCATTCTTTCGCATAAAGGCTCCTAGTTGTGTCCCGAAACTTTGCAACTCGATCGGAATATACCCAAGGGTGTTATCAGTGAAAAATGGGTATACAAATTAGGAACTTTTTGTGTTTTAGTAACATGAGCTTTTGAGGAATGTTTTTGGGACAAAGACCAAATATGAAGCCGATTTTGACCAGAGTGGAAAAATAATGTTCTAACAAAGTTTCAGCCTTAAATTTACGTTAAATTTTGGTCTAAAATCGCCGTTCTTCCGCACACAGTTTGGGTCCCCATTTGGGAACGAATTTGGGTCCTAGTTGTGCTCCGATGCTCGGCAGCCTCAGTTATACCTGTTGAAAAAGCTACAAATTATGGCCAGAAAACATCCTCAGCCGCAAAATGAATTGATTTCCATTTTGCCCGCCAAAGTAGCCTTTGTGCTGCACAACTCACTCTTGAATGCGCATGAACAGAAACCTGTTCCTTCCACCTCTGTTGGATGTGTTTATAGAAAACTGTTCCTTCCCCCCAAACCTGAAATTTCTTTCATCGCTGTTTGGCGGTCAGCTATTCGCCCCCCCAGGCGCACCTTGCATGCTACTTTGGCGAGCAAAATGGATATCAATCCTTTTTGCGGCTGAACAGGTTTTCTGGACGGGGGGGGGGGGGGGGGGGGGTTTACAATAGAGTTGGAGGTGGGGAATTTTTATTGTAACAATTTCGTTAAATTACAACAATCGTAAACAAAAGCAGCTAATTTGAAGTTCATTAAGTATTAATGCAACTATTTTTGAATTACCTAATGTTTTATATATACTATATACTGTGAGTTTTTACTTCTCTCTTCAGGCTTAAATTTTAAGAAAATGGTGGGAGGAGGGGCCACAAGTGCTTACTGAATTTGAATTTTATTGCTAGGCCCTAAGACTCAGGGCGTGAGGGCTCACTTGCCTAATATAAGATTGGAAAAGAGGTACCACGCTATAAGAAGTACAATGGATAATTTTCTTACACAGTTTTTTTTGTTTACAATTTATTTTTGAAGAGAAACATTAAATGATCTGATAGATGGATAGATTTGGAACTGGAAAAAAAGTAGATAGGCAGAGAGAGAGTGAACTCACAGTGGAGAGGGTGCGGGTCCGATGATATTCTGATTGGCTTCGGATGTCTCGCCGATGAAGATAGTGGAGGGATTTTTCAGTCTGAAAGGGGAGCCGATGCGCTGCTGCGGTACTGGCCAAGAAAGAGGGGACAGGTAGCTCCAGATTGTGCCTGAACCAGGGAAGACGTCAGAGTGAGTTTGAATCCGATGCTTTAGCCTTCTCTTCCCTCTCCTCCTGCAGCCGAAGTCGACGACAAGGTGCGAGTTTCTTGAGACTCCACTAGATCGAATCAGCGGTGCGATCAATCAGTGATTGGTAGAGATCACACATCACATCACCCCCTCCTCCAACTAGAAAGATCGATGATCTTGAGAAAAAGTTCAAGAACTGTGAGACTACCTTCCAACACTCCAACTTTCCCTAATTAGTCTCTCACTGCATTCAAGTCCTTAAAGCGATCTTCACGTCACATTCCCTCACCTAACATCCTCCACTCAACCCACTCAAACATGTACATATTCCAACTAGGTCTGCATGAGATCTACAATGGTTCCAAAGAGACCTTCCTTTCCTACTTCTTGGGTGACTCGTGGTCCCGTCTTGGAGGGCATGATCCTGTGCAGGCGAAGTGGGCGCGTTTCACAGTCCTCAACGTTCCCTGAAGTCCCGAGATGTCCTGAGTAGAGCTGAATCCGCGAGCGAGGACGATGGATCTGGCTAGGGATCAAGGAGGTGGCGCCATCACTAAGCGCTATCGTCACGTGGCCTCTGGTCCGGCTCCCACTGGAAAACAAACATGCGATAGTATCCAATTTTGCAAGATGGTACTGGCTGTGACAGGCTGAAGTCTAGGTACCTCCCCCCTCCCCCCTCGGGGTCTAGGGCCCTCTCCGCTTTTGAGTGAGATTTATTGACCTCTCTTGATTTGACATTTGGAACCAATTAGACAAGATTCTCCTACTCGTTCCCAATTCCTTTCAAAAGTTACTCCAGAAACTAAAACAAATTCAGGCAGAAGCGCAAATCCGAACTGTGGAGATAGTGCATGGTACTGGCAATTTAAACATTCTGAAACTGGCCGGAGGCAGGGTGAAGGATTTTCGTTTGATGCAAAATTATAACTTGTGAGGATTGAGGAACCTCCAAATTACAACATGGCACACAATTACAAGGGTGTTTTTTTTAAATCATTATTTTATTTTTAGAGTGGTGAGTGAGTGGGTATCACTGTGACAGAAAAGCGATTATTTCTTCTGCACAAATCCCAGAGACCGAAATCCAGCGAAAACTGGCACGATTTTGGAAAACCCATCGGAAAAAAACAGTGACATCTGTTAAGAGGTTTTATGATTTTTTGTAGCACATTTATTTAAAGAAATTATTATCAACCATACCCAAAAGTGTGAATTAATACCAACTGATCGTACATGCAAGTGGAAAATATGAACAATAATAGATAAATGATCCAAAAACTTCTCCAAACGCATCACTATTCCAATATTGGAGGATAAGGCTTGAGGCCTCTTATACTACCCTCCTCATCCCCCAGCAAATATGACATTGCCATAGCTTGAACGGATCACGTACGGCCCACAGTATAGAGACATAAATTTATGAAACCTCCTATGTGCTCGCGATGAGACATTTAGGGCTTTGACCCACACCCTCTCACTCACACTAAAGGTTCTAAAAAGACTTCTTTTTCTATAGCTATGCTTTTGTGCTCTGACTACTGCCAAACGTTTACGATCATTTACAATCATTACGCCTTTAGTAGGGCATGTTCAGTTTCAGTGGGTCGCATACTATCATGATTTGGAATGGATAGGAAAGGAAAACAATCCCTGTCAACCTCTCTACCAAAAAATAAGGTTGCTGGAGGGACACAATTAGATGAATGGGGCGTCTCATTCATGATTATTTCAATGTCAGATAGTTGCTCACACCATCGATAATGGTCTTTGTTGAACAAGGCAGCTCTCATACACTGGGCCAGAGTACCCATGTATCGTTCAGCTGGGTTTGCTGATAGAGATCTCTAATAGAGGTATTTATACAGGTAATACCAGCTTGTCTCAGTTTAGTAGTCCAAAGAACATTCCTGAATTGAGTCCCATTATCTGACAAAACAGCCACAATCCTACCGTAATGGGGGATGTAATCAAGGAAAAGGCAATCCAACACAGCTGAGCCAGAGGTCTTAAGGCTAAATGTCACGACGTTTTGGTGAGAATCTGTGATAAGAGATGGCAGCACCATCGGGGCCAAATTTCGTCTACTTCTCATTTGAGAACAGAGCGTGATATTTCAATTCGGAAAACGGATTTCTCATCAATATTCACGTAGAATTCCGAGTAATGGGCTCCGAAGGTGTGCAAAAATTGTTTGCTCACTGTTCCAAAAACATTTGGTTCAAATGTTGAACATTTTCAAAAAGTGGCTTAATACGCACTTGCATTGGACTCTAGAGAATACAAATCCGTTTTCAGAATTTTTCTAAATTGACTGTAGCCGTCGGATTCTCGTTTCCAGGATTTTGGGAACAAGGGTCAAGATCGAGAGCTTCTGGTTGCTTGTGGGGGTAGAGAGATCTTGGCCACCTCAAACCTTCCCACTTTTCAACTTCCCTGTCCTTACATTGAATGAACCGGACGCAGTAATAAACTGCCACAGGAATTGTGCAAATTTCTGTCCACTGTTCAAAAAATTATTACTTATGCACGTATTTGTTCATACAGTAATCATACGTCGAAAGTGTTCCCACACCTACTTGCAATAGATAACACTACTTAGTTGGTTCAGAAAGTGTGCAAATGTTTGCTCATTGTTCATAACTCTTAGGTAGTAGGTGATTGTTCAAATCTCTATCATTTTTTGCAACAGGTATTTCTCTTAGTTCGTATTTGCACTAGGAATAGAGGTTCAGAAAGTATGCTTATTTTGGCCCACTGCTCAAAAACTGTTAGGTAATGGGGTATTCCGGTCTATTTTTTTAAATTTTTTTTTTCGAAGTACCTTGCCCAGGGTTAACGAAAATTGAGTCCATTCGCCGGGGAATTGTTCGTATAAAATTAGGAAGACAAATGAAAACCGGAAATTTGAAAAAAAGGCGGCCATACAGTGGGCATGTGACGTAGGCGTAGGAGAGCCTAAAGGCCGGTATGGATATTTGAATATCGCAGGGAAGCATCCATGCAAGCCTCTTTTTTTTGTCCTTGGCTGACATTTCAACCCCAATACGCACAAAATACTGAACGGGTAAAGATAAAACAGAAAAATAAACAGCAAAACGAGGTTGTACGATAAAGTGAGCTCTCATGTGAAACATGGATACTAGTGGTATAGCGTCCATGCATGTCGCTGACCTCGGTCGTGACGTAGACGTAGGAGCTGTAGGAGCCGCGCCCACATTCGAATTCCCTTTTGTTTCTTTTGCATTATCTTTCACCCTATACGAATGAATGACGTTTTCACGCACGCTACATACTTTTTATATTCCCTTCAGCTGAAAACTGCCAACCAACATCCTATTTTCAGACCCACTGGAATACCCCATTACCTAATGTTCAAATTTTGAAAATTTCCGAAAGTGGCTTTATTTACGTTATTAATTTATAAGAACATTCTTCCAGGATTTGGTGGCAAAGGTCATGAACTGGAGGTTTGGTCAGTGGCTCTCTGCGAGGGCATTTAAAGTTCTTGGACACCTTAGACATCCCGATTTTCAACTTCTCTGCCCTGACGTCCAATGAGTTTGATGCAGTAGTAAATTTGCGCAGAAAACTGCTAATTTTTGCCCCCTGTTCAGAAATCGGTTTAAACTGGTGGCAGGTACCTTCCTATTGGTATGAATCTTCATTTTTGAAAAGTGGCTACACCACTCGTTCAGTCACTCGTTGCACTTGAGCTGTTACCACCAAAGTACCTATGGCGAATAGTCACGTCCGTATTTGAAACGAAATGCGTTTAGGTAGATAAGTACTAGTAATAATGCTCAGACTCATCATGCCTATGCCCCATAAATTTGACCAAAAAATAAAAAATAAACTCACTATAGGTCGAGTGCTGAATGAAATTGTGCACGTTTGAAGTAATCACAAGGAGTCAAATACTATACATCTCGAGGATAACGTTCTTGTATGCATTTTTTGACCTCGAGTCCACGGCATAATAAATGGCTTTTATTATTATGTATAACAAAATGTTTTTATGTGTGTGAATAAAATGGTGTGTATTTTTAGGACAAGAATTATTAGGATTCACATTGATGTAAATTGCTCCACGGGTGGTTCCCTGATGGGCATGCAATGGCACGCCTCAACAAAATATGCACCGCAACGCATATTTATTCTGAGGGTCCAATTTAACGCATATTTATCACGAGGGTCCAATTTGATCTACTGGTAGAGAGATGAATCATTGTATTATAAAACGACCGAAATAATTGGGTAATCACTTTCTTTGCTTATTCTTCTTTTTCGGCCCTGGTTGTCTCCTTTTGTCGGAAACATGCCTCACTAGCAAACTTATAATCGAACAAAAATCAAGTTAAAATACCAAAGATCGCGTCAACCGCAAAAGAATTACTGGCGTAATCTGCGCTCGCCTCTAGTGAACAGACTCCTGAATGTGTAGCTATACTGTATGCTCATGAGAGAGATTTAGCGTGAGAGGAGGGGGTGGGTCGAAAAAACTGTAGGACTTTGAACCCTTCTGACCAATTTTGGTTTATTGTTCTGTGAATAATACACCTATGTGTTCGCTCAGCAAAAAGTTTTTATAACACCCCCCAAATTTTTTCTTTTCCGTTTCAAGGTGCGTATATTCCAAAAATGCAATGTCCGTACGCCGTCCGCCGTATCACGTGTACCGGCTTCATTTTCGGTGTAAAAAATTCGTTCTTTCGCACACATGCTCCATTTGAATCGGTGAATGTTAAAAGGGCAGTTGTCCATGTTTTGTCAATATTCGTTTTTTTTGCATTTTCGGGTTCTATATGGGCAGCCGCATCGTTTGATGCTATAAGGACCGTTGTCAACCACATTTTGGAGGTGTAGAGACGGTTGGAAACTACGAATTTCTGAGGTTAGCATGTTAAAGGGGCAGTAGTCCGGACTATGGCCCTTTTAACGTGTGTCGACCTGAACGGTCGATGTGCGGCATCAGTTAATGACAACCAAATTTTGTTTTGTTCAATTATAAATAAACATTCAGATTAACTTAAAAAATTATTGTTTGTCATTAGAACCTTGGCTTTTCCTCAATTTAACAAAAACACCAACACAAAATCCTCAATTTCGTTACAGCAAGTTGAAAGGGCAGTAGTCCACCACCTTCAAAAAATTCTGTTGAATAGGGAAATGCTATTAAAATTTCTTTTCCTCTTCAAATATTTCTCTGATCACTGGTTCAACTAAAGGGTAAGGTCCAATTAAACAAGTTACCAATATATTCGGAACAGGACAGTTTTTTTCGTTTTTCCGAAAGTCATCTTTCTTGGACTACTGCCATTCACCGATTCATTTAGGCCTTAGTTGTGTCCCGAAACTTTTCAGCCCGATCGGAATATACCCGGGGGCGTTATGAGTTAAAATTGTATAAAAATAGGTACTTTTGTGTTTTAGTAACGTGTTAGTAAAATGAGCTTTTGAGGTATCATTTATCATGTTTTTGGGGACGAGAAGACCAGAATATGAAGTCGATTTTGACCAGAGTGGAAAATTGAGGTTCTACCCATGTTCAGCTCCCAGAATTGATTTGTTATGAGGAAATCGTCTGAAATCACCATCAATTTGTACAATAACACTAGAAAAAGTTTCAACACGTGGATCAAGACGATTAAATGATACTACCAATGATCAAAGATAATTTGGAAAAAAAGGGGGGGGGGGGGGGGGGTTACCCAATTCGTGTTTTGGGGGCCAAAATTGGTGGAAACCACCAGAAATAGCTATTTCAATTATTTTACATGAAAGAAACAATAAATAAACAGCCAACATTTATGTTGGTATGTCCAATAGAATAATAAACCCATGTGACAAGGACTTTGCAGCGTTTTATAATTTATAAACAGGAGTACTGGACGTACTGTTCGACCCTTATTTATTAAGGAAGTAATTGAGCTCATTTATGAAAGGGAAATTTTTATTTTGCACAATAACGGTACAAATAGGGCCCGCGGCCGGGCCCCTGGGATTTTGCCCCCCCCCCCCCCCCCCCCCCCTCTGGACGGCCTTGCTTGTCACTTGGTCTACCAATTTTGGCCCCCCAAAAACATTTTTTTTTTTTTTAGTGCCATTTAATTGTCTTGATTCACCTGCTAATACTACTTCTAGTGTTATTATACAAATTTATGGCGACTTCAGACAATTTCCCAGGTTTTTGACTCATATAAAATTAATTTCGGGAGCTTAACCTTCATTACAACCTCAATTCTTCACTCTGGTCGAAATCAACTTCACATTCGGTCTTCTCGCCCTAAAAAACATGGAAAACGATACATCACAAGCTCGTGTTCACTAAAACCTAACAAAAAACCCTCGAAAACCCCTATTTTTAAACCCATTTTTCTCCCATAACACCCCTGGGTGTATTCCGATCGGGCTGCAAAGTTTCGGGACACAACTAGGGCCCAAATGGAACATGTGTGCGAAAGAACGAATCTTTTAGACCGAAAATGACGTAGTTATGCGTGTTACGGCGAACGGCCATTGCATTTTTGGAATCTACGCCTTGAAACGTAAAAGAAATATTTTGAGGGGGTGTTATAAATTTTTTTTGCTGAGCGATTACATAGGTGTATTATTCGCAGAATAATAAACCAAAAGTCGGAAGAAATTTCGGTTGGGAAGAGGCACGGTGAATCCTCTCCAACTAAGAAGGTTATTCGTATTCTGGTTATCGTTATCTACAATTACGTACAACCAATAATCATTTTAGTACCTTTCGTAATTCGTATTATAAAAGCTGGACTGTTCAAAATTTGCACCGATACTTTCCTACTCAACGGTTTATTGAATAGGGGGCAAAAAATGTTAACTTCCCAAACCAACTAGTTTACTTGAACTAATGCAAGACGGTTGCTATCCTATATCTTAAAATTTAGTAGGTACCTACTCGGTTTTGTATTTCGTAAAGGCTAGTATTAGAAGAAATTAGTGACTAGGTATTCATGAGACTAGGTACCTTTCAAAAATGTTCAACATTTGAACAAACGTCTTACGGATATAGGAAAAGAGGGCAACAAATTTTTTGTTGTTTCCAAACCAACTAATGCAACCAACCAATGACTAGGTATAATTTAACTAGGTATAATGACTAGGTCATTTTCCAACAATCAACTCTACCTTCATCCTTTAGTTTTTAAACATCGGGCAAAAATGTGCACACATTGAACCAACTCGTTCAAGTGTATCAACAAGGTACAATTTTTCAATAGTGTTCGAACTTCCAACATATTAGCTATACGTTTTTGGAATGGTGGACAAAACTTCACCCAGCTCCTGTGCCAATTTACTTACACATCCTATTCATTCAGTGTCGGGACAGGGAAGCAGAAAAATGGGAATCTCTGAGGTGACCAAGATCTCTCTACCCCCACACACAGTCAAAAGCTCCCGATCTTGACCTTTACCCAAAATCCTGGAAACGAGAATCCGACGGCTATAGCCAATTTAGAAACATTTTGAAAACGGATTTGTATTCTCTAGCGTCAAATGCAAGTGCACACTTTGCACACTTTTTTAACCAATTACCCAGAATTTTACGTGAATATTGATGAGAAATCCGTTTTTCAAATTTAAATATCTCACTCCATTCTCAAATGAGAAGTAGAATAAGATTGATTCATTTTGGCGCTGCCACGTGGTGGCGGATTTTGCAACTAAACTCGTTGCATTTAGCCTACAGGGTATAACATGAAGAACTTTGTCGCAATATCTAGGACGACCAAAATGAATCGAAAACCTCTGGACGAAACAGGTAGAGGGTCGTAAAAGTCTATCGCTAACAGCTGTCCAGGACTTCGGGTAGAAATTGTAAGGAGAGGAAAACATAAGCTAGGCGAATGTTTAATGGCCTGAAAAACATGACAGGAGCGCAGCAAAAGTCGGGTATTTTTGTGAAGTGATTTGTAATGGAATGTTTCGTTAAGGATAGCAACACATTTTCTTACACCACAGTGCAGATATTTTTAATGCACATAATTTATTAACTGATGCAGAATATTATAGGGGATGCAAATTTTCCAACGTTCCCTCACTCTGTGGTATAGCAACCCATCTTGGATCCTACAGTCACCCACATTTATTCCTTTCCACTTTTTTGAAGATGTGATACAATCTAGGATCTGACTTTTGACTCTGTAAGAATTGCCCAAATAGATTACTTGTGGATTGATCAAGAGGCATTTGTGTAATGATAACATAATGATCTGAGTGAGATCCATGCTTCTGACTGGTGTAGCGACTGAGTGCATCGGCTATTTGGTCACTATTGCCAGGCACGTACTGTATTTCTCATATCCTTGAAGACTGAGGCAAGTCCACAGAGTCAGGGTGATGATAGTAGGGACGAATATAAATGTTCCAATGCCCGGTGGTCTGTTTTTATAATGAAATGCGTACCAAAAATAAAATGTTTTAGCCGTCCTACAGCAAATTAAATGGCCAGCAGCTCCAATTCCGAAATAGTGTACATCCGTTCATGACTGTTTAACATGCGGCTGACAAACGCTATTAGATGAAATTCATTTTCATGATCTATCTGATATAGGTGCGCCCCGATGCATGATCCACTTGCGTCAGTGGACATGTAAAATGTGTGATTTGGTATAGGAAAACATAGTTGAACATTTTTGATGAATGCCTGCTTGACATCCTGAAAAGCTTCCTCAATCTGACTCGACCACACTCCCACTTAACCCCTTTCTTCAATAACTGACTAAGAGGATGGGTCAATTTAGACAAATTTGGTTGAAACCTGCAGTAAAAATTGATTAAACCAAGAAATGCCCTAAGTTGTCGGATGTTGGTGGGACGCTTCTGATACTCACTGTTAGCCTGAACTCGACCCGGATCAGCAATAATGCCATGCTGATTCATGATTATGCCTAAAAATTTCACTTCATGCTGAAACCAATGTGTCTTCGACAATTCACGTGTCACATCATTCTCCGTGAAAATACCCAAGACATACTTTACTTGATGACAATACATCAACGAAACATACAAACTGACTGACTGGATACTGGGAACAACTGATTAAGGGCTCTAAGAGCGCGCTTGTTGAGGTTTTTAAACCAAATGGGACAACCACAAATTGGAAAATTTTATTATCGTATATGAAAGATGTGTACCGCCGTGATTCTTGTTCCAGAGGGACTTGCCAAAATGAATTGAGATCAAATGAGGTGGAAAATGCAGCACTCCAAAAGATTGAGAAAACAGCATCCAGCCCAGGTGGTGCCTCACCTTCAGGATATAAAAACTTATTTATGTTTCTGGCATCGAGGCATAAACGTAAAGTTCCATCACTTTTTGGAACGATTTGTAGAGGGTTTATGAAAGAGCTAACACATCGCTCAACAATTCCTAATCCAAAATGCGGTCCAGTTCCACTCTTACTTGATCCCTCAAGTGTAAGGGAACAGGATAGTACTTTAGTCTTTAAGGATAGAGGGCATAACTCGCAACCGGTATTCAAAATTTTTGACTCTGCCAGGAATATCTGAAAACGCATCTTCAAACTGATTCAACAGGTCTTGGAATCGCTCCCACTGTTCACTGGAATTTAGCTTTTTGGACACTTCTGAGACACGCGGTGAATGTACAACAATAACCCCAAATGTGACAAAATTATTGCTTTTATCATCTTCCGCTCCCCTCGGCTGAATTCACAAGTGAACGACTGATTATTCTTAGAGTAGAAAGTTATGTCGATTTCGCCGTCGGCGCAGCGCTGCATTTCATCGACAACACGCACTTACGCCCGCTAGGTTTCTTCTCACGCACCCTCAACCCGGCTCAACGTAACTACAGCGCATTTGACCGCGAACTACTGGCTATTTACCTCGCCATCGTACATTTTCGCCAACAAATCGAAGGGCGCCCACTCACCGTATATACGGACCATAAGCCCCTCACGACCTCACTAGCGACTCAGTCAAATACGGCCCCACCAACACGGCTCCGGCACCTTCGATTTATCTCAGAATTCACGACTGACATAAGGTACGCCGAGGGCCCAACAAACATCGTCGCCGACTACCTTTCGCGACTACCACCCACAGCCAACACGGCCCACGCAGTCACGGATTACGGGACCCCCTTCACGCTACAACAGCTAGCAGACGCCCAGGCCGCCGATGATCACATCGCCACTATGAATCTCACACCGCACCGCATACAAGGCCACGAAATCATGTGCGAAACCACCGACGCCTCGCCTCGCCCCTACATCCCTACGCCGCTACGCCTCGCGGTTTTCAAACACATACACGGGATGACACATCCGGGGATTAAGACCACCACAGCCCTCATCCGCGCTCGATACTATTGGCCCATTATGACCTCATCGATACGGTTGTTCACCCGCGCCTGCCCGAGCTGCAACCGAGCCAAAACAACTCGACACATCAGGGCTCCCCTCGGTGAATATCCTGACGCAGCGCCACTCGAACACCTACATATCGACCTATTCGGCCCGCTACCACCATCGGCGACAAAAAAATACATATTATCGATGATTGACCGCGCCACTGGCTGGTTCGAATGCGCACCCCTCTCGACAATTTCCGCCGACGCAGTAATCACGGCCCTACACAACCACTGGATCGCCCGCTACGGCTCCCCGGCACACGTAACCACCGACCAGGGCACCCAGTTCACCTCAGCCGAATTTCATAAATACTGCACGTCCATGGGCACGGAGGTACATCACACGAATACCTACCACCCTCAAGCCAACGGCCTCGTCGAACGTCTACACAGGGTCCTCAAAGACGCAATACTCGCTACAGCCACGTCCCGCACATGGGCCACCCAACTTAGCGGCCTCCTCCTCGGCCTACGAAACCGCCCGGGCCCCGATGGCTACTCACCGGCCCAACGCCTCTTCTCGGCCACACCACGCCTACCAGGGGACCTATTCACTCAACCGCCCCCAACAACTATACCCCTACGCACCAACGAATCATACCGCCACTACACACAGTCCTACATGCCAACAACTATGCGCACAGCGACACATGTGTACGTCCGCGTAGACACACCGAGGGGTAAACTCGAGCCGCCTTACACTGGCCCCCATCAAGTACTGATGAACGATGGAAAAACAGTAACGTACCTCACCGACGACCGCCGTACCCCATCGGTGTCAATCGACAGATGCAAACCGGCACCCCCACCCACGCAAACGGCGCCGAACGACGCCCCCCACCCCACGGCAGCGACTATAAAGACGAGCGCCAACGACATACATCAACCACTAACACGCTATGTCGCCGAAGCCTCCAACTGCCTCACAGCTCCTCCGAGACCTCGCCGTCACGCCGTCGCCTCCGGCTCCGGCCAAGCGCTAGCCGACCCGGCCACAAGCGCCAGGAAAGCATGGCCCCATCCCCATCCGCCAGGCCATGGCCATATCAAAGGCCGGCGCGATGCCCATCCACGCGCGGCCCCGGGACACCACGACGCAGCAGCGTCGACAGCCGCCGCCAGGGATCCGCCCACTGACACCGCGGCTATCCGCTACCACGCCGGGTACGCCAATCATGACGGTAACCGCCCCGCCGAACACCACCGTCACCCTGCAGCTCCCGCCGTACGCAGGAACGTGCACGGACTGCTGCATCCACGGGGTAAGACGCCCCCAGCAGCACACTGCAGGAGTGCAAGCCTCGCCCGACGTTACCACGATGGCCACGTACGCCCACGTAATTTCTTGACCACCAAATAATTTATGCTAAACAAAGCATTTTTTAAGGACATGGAAACCAAGAACTGCTCTTTAATAAGAGGAGACCTGGTGCCTATTGCACCAATGGCATGCGTTTTTGAAAGTGGTAAATGACTCAACACCTCAAACTCAATCTCATTCTCTCTCACCAATGATTCTGAAATACATGTGTAAGCCGCTCCACTACCAACCATGCCTGTTACCGGTAAATTTCCTAAGATAACCAACAATTCGGGGGATTTGCAAAATGGTAACAGGTCTGACCTTTCATCGCCCAACCATTCATGAGGATTCTGAAAATAGCCTTCATCATCATTTACATAAAGAGAACTAATAGAAAGACGTATCAAAACAAAGAGAAGGTGAGAACAGGTTACTGTAAACAAAATTATCATTAACAATATTAGTAAAACGTGGAAAGCTTGTCTCCGTAAATTTACATGCAAAATGTGCCCTGCCTTGCTTGGGGAGGATGCAATCAGGGCTGAATCGACCTTTGACTGTGATTGACCACGTCCCTGATCCCTTCCCCCATACTGCTGAGCTTGATAGGGTGTTGACGGCCTTCGATTGGGAGATACATTCGGATTATATTTTGAAGTTGGAAACTTTCTGAGGAGTTTCAGGAAAGAAAGCCCTTGTCAGCATCATTATTTCTATTTCGACCCTGGTATCTCCCACTTCCTTGTTCGCATCCCAAACGATCCAAAATACGCAGCTTTTTAAATAAAACATCATATTTTACAATTTTTTTTATATCAAGATCACGTTGAACAGATGGTGGAAAATGGCCACCTGCTAGGAATTGTGTGTTGAACGTACTTTAGGATCGAAATGACGTTGCGTGCATAAATCTCCATCGACTCGCTGGTAAAGCAACCACTGTACAATTCAGTGATCAAATGGGACTGCCTATCTATGCTCCAGTACTCGTCCATAAATTCATCTTTAAATTGCTCGTAACTAGAAATGGCCTTATGACGGGACCGATACCATCAACTAGGTGCCTCCTTCACGGCATTTCCTATCACCCTGAGCTTGTCTTTACTGTTTATAAAGGGAAACGCTTCAAAATATTCTTCAATTTCTTCGAGAAAATGTATTGGATTTTCGGTTTTATGATCACAAAAGGTAGGCTACGAAAGTTATTATTGAATAAATTTCTGGGTAATCCACGAAGCAAGACTTGATCATTGTCGCGATTGATCGCAGTGGAGTGAGCAAAGGAAAAACGTCGGTCTTCGTTATCTAATGATGACTACCGTGGTTTTCAAATTATTTACCGTTGCCTCGATAGCTGACTTGTATCGTTGATGTTCCATTTCACTTTGCGTGCGAAACTGACTGTAGATAGTTTGCATGCTGTTCTGTCGTCTTCGTTTTGTTTACAAAGTTTTTCATCAATAACCTGGTGCAATTTATACTCTAAATTCTTTTCAGACGTTAAATGCATTTCGAGAATGGGTTTGGACGGAATGACTGGCCTTTAGAGCTTGATCACGACATTCACTGACTCTTGAATCGAGGGTACCTATCCAGTCTTTACGCACAGACTGGATACCTTCATCACAAAATTGTAGTTTTTTTATTTTGATCCCGTAAAGCAGAAGCAGAAGCATTGCAATTAATTTCATCTCTTAACTGATCGAAGCGTCTGAATATCTCTTCAATCTTCTCCAAAACCATACCACCCAAGACTGAACCGGTAGCACTGGGAAATGTATTGTCAATTTTTTGACCAGAAACATCGCTAGACTCACCCAGTAAATTATTCTTTGCGATGCCGTTGTCACCCACATCAAACTCGACGTTCTCTATTGTCGTGTCGTCGGCGATCTGCAGGACGATTCCGTCCGCATTACCGTCTGCCATGTTCACGACCAAGACGAGAACACTAAGATGCCAGACTGATTGTAGAGACACCTGAAAATAATCTAGCGTGAGTAACTCATGCACACAAGGGAGAAATCCGATCACCTATGCACTCAAACACAGTTACCTACAGACTGGAAAGTTATCGCGCAACAAAAAAAATGCATATTACCCAATGATTCTTTTGTAAAAGCTGTTGAGAAGGTACAGGACAAGTGATCAGTTCGAATAAATATTAAAGTTAAAGCGAAATAGGTGCAAGAAGTCGGATCGTGAGGTCTGATGAAAACAAAGGTGGTTTATCTGCCGTTGTTTAGACCACGGCTAACGTTCCAAGTACAATCAGCAGGTAGGGACATACTGCCTAATTGCCTAGGTCTCTTTGAAACCTGAACAGTAAATGAATGTTCACAAACAATGTGAATAACAGTGGGCGAAAACAGAATTAGGCCAACAAGAACACAATGTTATAGGGCTAGACAGTGGCAATTACACAATCCTGTAAAACAAGATTAATACACTCGCTCCAATTTTAACACCTTGATTCCTACTTTCCCAACTTCTTATATCGAACCACACGTTGAAGCGCCAAATGTGAGTTTTTACGCCTCTCCTTCAGGCAGACATTTGAAGAAAATGATGGGGGGGGGGCACACAAGTGTTTATTGAATTTGAATTTTATTGCAAGATCCCAAGACTCAGGGCGTGAGGGCTCACTTGCCTAATATAAGATGGGAAAAGAGGTACCAAGCTATAAGAAGAAGTACAATTGATCATTTTCTTACACACAGGTTTTTTTTTGTTTACAATTTATATTTGAAGAGAAACATTAAACGATCTGATAGATGGATAGATTTGGAACTGGAAAAAAAGTAGATAGGCAGAGAGAGAGAGTGAACTCACAGTGGGGAGGGTGCGGGTTCGGATGTCTCACCGATGAAGATAGTGGAGGGATTTTTCGGTCTGAAAGGGGAGTTGATGCGCTGCTGGGGTACTGGCCAAGAAAGAGGAGACAGGCAGCTCCAGATTGTGCCTGAACCAGGGAAGACGTCAGAGTGAGTTTGAATCCGACGCTTTAGCCTTCTCTTCCCTCTCCTCCTGCGCCCGACGTCGACGGCAGGGTGCGAGTTTCTTGGGACTCCACTAGATCGCGTTGGCGGTGCGATTAATCAATTTGTGATGGGTGAGATCACACATCACATCACATCACATACTGTAATGTAAATTGTAAACTATGTACACTATGAGGGAACACTACAGTACCTGTGTACATGAATAATAAATAAATAATGCTCCAACAAATGCGCATTCCAATGATACGAGTATCACTGAAGCCAGACGACCTGAAACAACATTTGAGATTAAATTGTAGCTACGAAATGTTGGGTTGAAAATTGCTACATTGAGGAATACTGGAGTCGAAGATTAGAATTGTCATATAATATATAGAATAATATCTATTCATGACAACAGAATATCTAGATGAACAATGGAGATTTAAATATTCCATTTTGTACATGAACCTCTACAGAGGTAAAAATGCCACATATTTTGGGGAGAAGGAACAGCGAGTCTGCATGTTGAATGATTGTTAACCTACATAAGGTCCCACTTAACGCGCGGTAGGTAGGTAAAAGCACAGAACAAGAGACTACAAGTGCCTACAAAAGGTAGGTAAGTACAATTGATACACTACGATAGTGTTTATTGTACAAAGTGTCCCACTTCGGGAACCACGAAACATCAGGGATCAATTCTACAACTCATTTGCAACAGGAAGTTCCTCTAAGAAATTTTTCGACACCCCTCCCCCCCTCACCTAGTTGTTTTTTCGTGTTTTCAATCTTATGTCACTAAAACGGCCATAACTCGTTACAGTGAGACATTAAAAAAAAACCCCCCGTTGGAAAGAGCGTTAGAATTCCTATCTCAATGTTGCTACACGAATTTTTTCACAACGGATTCAATGGGTCTTGTTGCATCATTAGTTATAGTTGTTGTCAAGTTATTAGTGTTATTACACAACCATATTGAGCATCATGGATTCACAAAATAAATTCATTCTCACATCAACTCTCGACTAATTAATAGTATCTGCAGAGAGATATTTCATTGGCGACGAGGACAAAAGGAAAATAGTAGGTATGAGTAGTAGAAGAAGAGGTCATCGGTCACGTCAAGAGGAGGTACCAGAGGATCAGGGCGCAGGAGGGGACGACCGTCCTGACGTAAGATCTTTGAATAGAATTAAGATCGACATAAGGCCGTTCAATCCGGAAAATCAAACTTGGGAATACTACCTACCCTATTTTGAACTGGAATTAAAGATAGCTAGCATTACAGATGCGGAAGAGCGGAGGGATTTGTTGCTCACAAAAGTAGGCGATCAAGCATTCAAGATGTTGGTAGACTATTTTAGACCAGCCGTGGTAACAGAACAATCATATCACGAATTGGTTGGAGTCGTCAACAAATTCTAGAATAAACAGTATACTGTTACTACAGATCGAGTCACATTTGCCAGGCGAAGTAGGTCAGAAGAAGATGTTTCAAAGTTTATCAACGACCTCAGAGCACTAGCTGGCAAATGTCAATTCGGAGCATCTCTGGAAGAGCGCGTGAGAGACCAGATCATTGTAGGCATCAATGAAAGTTCGTGGCAATGTGAATTTTTAAAGGCTTTTCCCTGCAATGATCATACGTTAGCAGAAGTGGAATCGTTGGCTATTCGCCTTGAAAGAGGCAGGTTAGAGCAGAAACGGTTAGAAAACATTATAGAAAAGAAGCTTTCAGTCAATAAAATTAAGGAAAAACCAAACACCCACACACAGTCAGGTACTAAATACGTACTAGTAAGAGGGCAACACTGTTTTAAGTGCGGGAAAAAAAGTCCACAAGGACAGCAGTACATGTCCTGCCATGAATAAGACGTGTGACTTGTGTGAGGGTAAAAACCATTTCTCTCTCGTGTGTTTCAAGTATGGCAGAGTGAAGGTCCTTCCGGAGAAAAGGGAGAAGAGAAGGATCGTGAACAGGTTACAGGAACAAAAGAGGACCCAAAACAGTACAACATCTGAAAGTGACTCAGGATCAGAGTTGGGCATTCGGCATCTTGCAAGAACAGGCACTAAGGTAATGTTGTCAGTGAGTCTCAATGGATGCAGGATAAAAATGTTATATGATCCCGGGGCTCATCACTCCGTAATCAGCAAGGGAGTTTGGCAACAAATTGGTAGGCCAAATTTGACACCATACCCGAACCTAATAGCTTACACTAACGTGGAGGTAACAACACTAGGACTAGCAAGAGTACATGTATCGGCATTTGGACGAGAAGGTGAACTATCAATAATAGTTGTTGAGAAGGACGATGTGATGTGCCTCTGTTTGGGTTGGACTGGGTCCTGAAATTTGATCTCCCTCTGCCACCAGGAGCCGAAATTTGCGCCACCAAGATGGGAACGCCCCACTCTACATCTCCCATTGCCCCAACTATAAATGCAAACAATGTTCCAGTTGAGATTAAAAATATTTTGTCACGTTACCCAGAGTTATTCAGTTCTTCAACGGGAAAAATACACTGCCAAGGTGATGGCACAGGAGCTTCCTCGTCACAATCAGAGTGACCCATTATAAAATAGAACAGACTCGGAAGCAAAATAACATAACATTACATTACATTACATTACATTACATTACATTACATAACGTTAAATATACATATTACATAACATTACATTACATAACATAACTGTTGGGGTGAGACCTACTGCTTTGATTGCAGCAAATGTCCCGACCCAGTAATGCTAGAAAAACGTTAAAACAAATTGAAAGAACTCGAAGGACCACCTCACACAGAGGAAATAATAATATAGGTACTACTAAATCTAATAGGAACTAAGGATGCTCAATGAGACACAGATATCAAATTGATGAAACACCAACAAATACTTAACTTTATTGCAAATAATGTCACTTAATAATGTATAGGAACTTGTGCTTTAGGATGACTATATTCTGATATTCCTAACCTACAGTGGCCACTGGCTACGCCTTGGAGATCTATAGTTGGGCAAGGATATTATTATAATCACTCAGTCTTGATCAGGTACAAATGGGCTTAATGACTAGGCTTATCTGTTCTGAATGACTAGAGATGATGTCCAGATGACGGTGGTGACTTCTCCAAATTAGCCGGTAACTGTAGTTTCAAGGCAGGTAACAGGTGGTTTTTCTTCCAAGTTAGAAATCAGCCAAAACTTCATTCCATCGGTGGCACCATGGGATTTTTTCTTGAAAATGAAGGAACGTTTATGAATTTGGCGATGATTAAATTATAAATACGATGACTAGAGCTTGGATGAATTGGAATATCACAGATGAGTTTTCTTTGAAGCACATAGACTTGGGCAACGTGTGTTCAGAATGAATAATGGCCGCCAACGCCTCTCCTCCTCTTCTTTATGCAGTGATGTAGGTTGAAAATTGACGTAGTAGTTGGGTGGGGAATGGCTGTGATTGTTTTTCTTTTGTTGGTAATATGAAAATAGTCCTTGTAAAACTAACACACAAAATTCAACATTACACAAAAGTACGATGACAAAATATAACAATTCCTATATCTAATATTGCACAAAGAAACTCCATATGGATATTATCACAGCCCTATTCTTTAGTGTCCATGAGTACACGGAGCATCCATGAATAACCTTAGTGTAGTAATACAGATAGCTTTTGCGTGGTGATATTGATAACACTAATTAGACAACGTTGATAAGGGGCTTACATAAAGTTTGTGCAGGAACTGGATGTGGTAACTATTGGTAAAAATACAAGAAAAATGGTGTGTAACCTATGAAAGATGCTCGATTATGGCTAGGAATCAGGTGTGGAATTAAATTATTATGAATGTAGGACGGATTTGAAGGAACGCAAGTGAGTGCTGGCTAAGTTGCGAATTCAAAAAAAAACAGGTAAGTTGGAACATACTCCCCCCCAATTCGCAACGATGGACAGGCTCTGGTAACATTAGGTATGGATGGAGTCTAGGTGGAGAGGGACAAGCTTTGTGGCAGGTCTCTTGTACGTGCTGTGCGCTGTCTTGAGAGTGACAACACGAACAATGTCATCACTGCCAGGGTGGACATCAATAATCCTTGCTAGAGGCCAACAAGTCGGAGAAGTGCTATCCTCCCTGAGAAGTACGAGATCACCAATCCTGAAGTTTAGGTTCTTCTTGTCCCATTTCTGGCGCACCTGCAAAGCGCTGATATACTCCGTTCTCCAGCGAGACCAAAAGTGTTGGAGCCGCTGACGAATGAGCTGCCATCTGTTCAAGCGGCTCTCAGGCACGTCGGTTAGATCCACCTCAGGAACAGCTGTTAGTGGTTGGCCGATCAAAAAATGCCCAGGTGTAAGAGGCTCGACATCCTCAGGTGAATTGGAAAGGGGCTGTAGTGGACGAGAATTGAGTATACCCTCAACTTTGGCAAAAACGGTGATGAGTTCAGGAAGGCTATATGGCTGATTACCAAAGGATTTGAACAGGAGATCCTTGACAACCCTGACGGAAACCTCCCATCCACCCCCAAAGTGGGGAGATGATGGTGGGTTGAACTCCCACTGCACACCAAGATGAGCGGTGTGAAAGGTGAGAGAGTCCTGTGTGGCCTGATTCTCAAACCAATCGACGACCTCCTGAAGGTATCGGGCGGTACCTCGAAAGTTGGTCCCCCCATCTGATAACATACGTGTGGGTAGACCTCTTCGGCTGACGAAACGGTCGAAGGCATCGAGAAAGCCTTCCACTGATAAGGAGGTGGCAACCTCGAGATGGAGAGCTCTTGATGACATGCAGAGGAACAAACAAAGATAAGCCTTCCGGAAATGAGATTTCCTACCCGATATCTCTCGGTATAAGAATGGACCAGCAAAGTCCACACCAGTCACCAAAAAAGGACGAACCCCTGCAAAACGGGAGGTCGGCAGGTCTCCCATAAAAGGCATCAGACTGGATCTAGAGAATCTGGTGCATGTAACACATTTTCCTTTCAAGTGTTTTACGAGATTCTTTGCCCTGGGTATCCAATATTCCTGCCTGATACCAGCCAAAAGGGCTGATGGACCAGCATGGTGATTCCTGTTGTGATGATGGTGGACTACGAGATTGGTATAATATGATTTTGCAGGCAGCAGTATAGGATGACGTTGATCTGGTTCAATAGGTGCGTTGGAGAGACGTCCCCCAACACGAATAATTCCTTCAGGATCGATAAATACATTGAGCCTTCGCAACTCCAAAGGCAAGAGGTTGAAAGATGATTCGGTGAACACTGCAGGGAACGACAAATGCTGCAAAAGACGGATATAATGGCGATTTGCCTGACGGAATTCAACAGCCGAAACTGCTCCAGATTTACGATGGCACTTGAGGCGTTTAGGTATTTTACAATTGTGGATGAAGCGCTTGGTATATGCCACAACTCTAACAAACCGGTCAAAAGAAGAGTATCGACTAGCCAGATCCACAAACTCATGGTTGGCGACAACTGACACAAGTGAAAGCTTGGTCCTCCTTAGTTCAGGAACCTCCGCCAAAGACGCCTCGGAGGAGGTTGGCCAGTCACCAATAGGCTGTTGGCACCACAAGGGTCCAGACCACCATAGTGGATGCTCCTTCAGAGTGGAGGGCAGAATGCCTCGGGAGCCAATATCTGCCGGATTTTCACTTCCTTTAACATGATGCCACCAATCAGGTTGTGTAACTTCATGGATCTGCTGTACCCTGTTGGATACAAACGTTTGAAGAAGACGCGGCAGTGTCTTCAACCAGGCCAAGACGATCATGGAGTCAGTGAAACAGAAAATCTGCTCCACTCCAAGGTCTCTTCTCAGGTGGTCCAGGGACTTCAGCAACTGTGCAAGGAGAAGAGCTCCACATAACTCCAGGCGAGGGATGGTGATAGTCTTCAATGGTGCCAAACTGGTCTTTGCTTTCAACAGAGTAAGAGTAACCTCGGAACCAAAAGTCGATCTGAGGTAGATGACGGCACAATAACCACGCTCTGATGCATCACAAAAACACAGGAGCTGATATGTGGTATCGGTCTTGGGCAAGGCACGGGGTATCTGAATTTCTGATAGCTGAGGAAGAGATCCTGTAAACTGCGACCATGAGGAACGAATCTCAGCAGGAACCTCGTCATCCCAGCCAATCTGACATTGCCATGTACTCTGAAACATGCACTTGGCATAGAACACAGCAGGAGCTAGAAGGCCCAAAGGATCAAACAATCGAGCTATAGTGGATAATAGGATACGCTTAGTGAAGCCAACCGGTGGAGCTGATACCTCATATGAAAAACAGTCCGACACCGGGTCCCATCTCATACCAAGAATCTTGGTGACACTCACCTCCTCCCTACAGAGGTTAACAGCTTCTGCAGATTGTTCGCCCACATTTAACAATGGCGGATAGTTAGTGCTCCACTTGCTGAGTTCAAAACCCCCCTTTGATAAAAGGGAAGTCAACTCGTCCCGAAGCTGCAGAAGATGTTCAGAAGAATCCGAACCAGCCACAATATCATCAACATATGTATTGTTGATCACGATGTCAGCTGCATCAGGGTACTGGGCACGATAGTTGTTCGCGTGTTGGTGCAACACACGCTGGGCAAGATATGGTGAACACCGAAGTCCGTATGTGACCGTATTCAAGGTGTAGTACTGGAGTGGCTCACTAGGGTCAGAACGCCACGCTATCTGTTGGTAGGGACGATCAGCCGAGTCCACCAAAATCTGTCGAAACATTTTAACGATGTCACAACTAAAGACGTAGGTATGTTTGCGGAAGTTGGACAGGATGACCCCAATATCCGTCTGCAGCTTTGGCCCTGGAAGTAAATGGTCATTTAAGCTTCCAGTGGCAGTGGGACAGCTGGCGTCGAAGACAACTCGCAACTTGCGGTTATCACCATTGACTTTATATACAGGATGATGTGGGATTAGATACAGAGGAGCTACAGTAGCTGGACTCATGTGGCCAAGCTGCTCATATTCAGTAAGAAAGGCAGAATAGTCCTCGTGCAGCAATGGGTCCTTGGATAGCCGGGACTCCAATGCGTAAAAGCGATTCGATGACTGACGGTAATTTGGTTCAATGTTGGGTGGATAAGATTTGAACGGTAGGTGGACAACATAACGTCCATCATCTTGGCGATAATGCGTGGACATGAAGTGCTGCTCGCACTGCTCATCCTCTGAAGGTGCGGTAGATGGCTCCTCCAATTCCCAAAATCGTTCAATCAGAGGGGCAAGATCGACATGAGCAAGAAGAGAGATGGAGTGTTCAGAAGATGATACTTCGCTGCTGAATTTGCCTATGACAACAAACCCAAAGACAGATTGGATGAGACGAGGACCAGTATGATGAAGGACTATTGGACTGCCAGTGATGATTTCTGGGTATAGATCGGCACCAATAAGGAAATCTACTGATCCTGGTTTGGTAAAATGTGGGTCGCTCAAATCATAGGTTAGGTAATCCTCCCACATAGATGAAATGAGAGAAGACTGCGGTAGAAAGGGTGTTATTGATGGTACTACCACTGCATCAGTCTCAACGAGATCCGAGCAGTAGCGATGCAGAAATGATATATTGACCCTTCCCTTGATGTTTTGCAACGGAGAATGGTTAACACCGGAGATGGAACCACGAAACTGCCGCGTGGATTTGTTGAGTTTCTTGGCGCAATCTGCCGTAACAAAGGAGTATTGCGATCCTGGATCCAAAATTCCACGAAAGCGGTGAGGTTTGCCCTGTCCGTCCTTGATCTCAGCCACCACTGTCCCCAGCAGCACCCCGGACACACTGGAAGTGTTAGCACCAACAAAAGAAGTAGAAGATGTTGATGGAGATGTTTCACCTTTACTTCCTGACAAGACAGAAGATGACGGGACACCAGGTCTGGGTGGAAGGTGCAAATCTGAGTGATGTCGACCACCACATTCCCGGCATTTATATTTAGAGGAACAATCCTTGGTACGATGCTTAGGATGCAAGCAGTTTCTGCAGCCTGGAAAATGTTTAAGCAACTCCAAGCGTTCAGAGGGAGTACCTGCACGGAACTTGGGACACCCAACAATGCTGTGGTCCTCACCACAAATACAGCAGGATCTGGAAGCAGATGTCTCGGAAGAGCTGGACGTGCCCGAGGAGGAAGACGGAGAGTTATGAGTCATCAGCACCTGATGGGATTGGGAAAACTTGTTTGGGGCTTTAGGAGTAAGTGGGTTAGCCTTATGGTGAACATCCACGGATTCCGAAGTCTCCGAAGTGATGCGGAGAACATGACACCTATTTTGTACAAACTCCTGCAGGTTGGTATACTTTGGGAACTCCGTGCCAACATTATGGATCTCAAAGGCCTCCCTCGTGACTGGATCCAAACCCCTCAAGGCTAGCTCACACAAAAGATAGCTGGAAAAATCGGGTATCCTCAGATTCTCCAAACAGGTTATGCTCTCCATAACAGTAGATAGGTATAACTGTAAGGAAGCATTTGTTGGCTTACCAGTGGGAGCCTTATACTTCAACAGACGCTCAAGATAGGTACAAGACATCCTACGGCGGTCGTCATATACCTTCAACAATGCAGCCCACGCCTGCTCGAAGTTCTCCTCTGTGACTGGGATATGCTTGATAGTATCATAATCGGGGCCATCCAGATAACTCACCAAATAATGGAAACGTTCAGAGTCAGTAAGAGACGCTTCATCCTTAATCAAAGATGAAAACAACTGCTTGAAGGTTGGCCACTGGGCGATATCACCACTAAAGCGCTTGATGGGGATTTTAGGTAAGATTGTCCTAGCCTGACGCATAGAACCTTGAGTCATGTCTAGGTTAAGAATGGAAGGGCGAGATGTAGGATTGCTAAGAGTAGACAACCTAATGTTAAGTCCCTTTGCTTCGAAATAGCAATTTTGGGTTTCACGATAATACTCCTCGTCCTCACTAGAGGGAAAAGTAGGAGAAACACCATGCACCACACCATATGCAATCGCCTCCTGCCAAGCATCTTCAAACGAGCTCATGATGTCTTCAATGGAAGCCATCATCCCATTAAAGGCTGTTAAATCGGGTGACAAAGCATCTATTAATGACTTTCCTTTGGTCCAAATCGACCTAATTGCTGTCCCCTTACGTTTATACTTGGCTACAATAAGGCTCATCCCCCTAAGGGTAACACTGGAAGGATCATCAAGGGGCATGATAGGATTAATTTAGATATACCCCAAATAAATAATATAAAAATGGAAATGATATCACAGATGAATAGATAGTTTGATGACTATGATAGATATGCAGATAAGACAAATAAATTATGGAAAATAGAAAAACCTATGATGAACAAAACAATAGTAACAAAAGAAGAGATGATAACGACTACTAAAATAAAGCACAGAAAGGTGACTAGATTATTTGCAATTGACTAGAATGTTGGTGAGACTATATATGAGCACCACTTAGCTAACTAATTTTAATGAGTGTTGACTGGAAAAATCCGGCTCGAATCGACCAGATGTTGGGGTGAGACCTACTGCTTTGATTGCAGCAAATGTCCCGACCCAGTAATGCTAGAAAAACGTTAAAACAAATTGAAAGAACTCGAAGGACCACCTCACACAGAGGAAATAATAATATAGGTACTACTAAATCTAATAGGAACTAAGGATGCTCAATGAGACACAGATATCAAATTGATGAAACACCAACAAATACTTAACTTTATTGCAAATAATGTCACTTAATAATGTATAGGAACTTGTGCTTTAGGATGACTATATTCTGATATTCCTAACCTACAGTGGCCACTGGCTACGCCTTGGAGATCTATAGTTGGGCAAGGATATTATTATAATCACTCAGTCTTGATCAGGTACAAATGGGCTTAATGACTAGGCTTATCTGTTCTGAATGACTAGAGATGATGTCCAGATGACGGTGGTGACTTCTCCAAATTAGCCGGTAACTGTAGTTTCAAGGCAGGTAACAGGTGGTTTTTCTTCCAAGTTAGAAATCAGCCAAAACTTCATTCCATCGGTGGCACCATGGGATTTTTTCTTGAAAATGAAGGAACGTTTATGAATTTGGCGATGATTAAATTATAAATACGATGACTAGAGCTTGGATGAATTGGAATATCACAGATGAGTTTTCTTTGAAGCACATAGACTTGGGCAACGTGTGTTCAGAATGAATAATGGCCGCCAACGCCTCTCCTCCTCTTCTTTATGCAGTGATGTAGGTTGAAAATTGACGTAGTAGTTGGGTGGGGAATGGCTGTGATTGTTTTCCTTTTGTTGGTAATATGAAAATAGTCCTTGTAAAACTAACACACAAAATTCAACATTACACAAAAGTACGATGACAAAATATAACAATTCCTATATCTAATATTGCACAAAGAAACTCCATATGGATATTATCACAGCCCTATTCTTTAGTGTCCATGAGTACACGGAGCATCCATGAATAACCTTAGTGTAGTAATACAGATAGCTTTTGCGTGGTGATATTGATAACACTAATTAGACAACGTTGATAAGGGGCTTACATAAAGTTTGTGCAGGAACTGGATGTGGTAACTATTGGTAAAAATACAAGAAAAATGGTGTGTAACCTATGAAAGATGCTCGATTATGGCTAGGAATCAGGTGTGGAATTAAATTATTATGAATGTAGGACGGATTTGAAGGAACGCAAGTGAGTGCTGGCTAAGTTGCGAATTCAAAAAAAAACAGGTAAGTTGGAACAATAACATTACATAACATTACATGAAATATACATATTATACATAACATGACTTCCATAATACATTACGTCCATTATACATAACTAGCCTGACCGCTCGCTTCGCTCGCTATCCGAGATTCGATGTACGCAGTATCGTGGAACCAACAAACGACGGAAAAATCCCATACCCTACCGGGTATTTGTGCCCAATTTTATCAAAATCCATTCAGGAGTTGACCATGGTCGACCATATTTCCGCTATGGTCAGGGAATTAAAAATGCGCCTACGTTCAACTTGGGAGGCTACCGGATATTGGTGCCAAATTTGGTCGATATCCGTTGAGCAATTCGGGATTCGACCATGGAGGGGCCCATGGATGCGCTAAGGTCGACCGCGGGGGTAGTCCGAAGGGTCGATCGTAGATAGAATTTCACGTAGATTACGAATACGCGATAAAAAATAGGGGTTACCATTTCAATTACCGAAGTTGACCATGGTCGACCATAGTTCCGCTATGGTCAGGGAATTAAAAATGCGACGTTGCACAACTTGGGAGTCTACTGGATATTCGTGCCAAATTTGGTCGATATCCGTCAAGCCATTCAGGAGTTGACCATGGTCGACCATAGTTCCGCTATGGTCAGGGAATTAAAAATGCGACGTTGCACAACTTGGGAGCCTACTGGAAATTCGTGCCAAATTTGGTCGATATCCGTCAAGCCATTCAGGAGTTGACCATGGTCGACCATAGTTCCGCTATGGTCAGGGAATTAAAAATGCGACGTTGCACAACTTGGGAGCCTACTGGATATTCGTGCCAAATTTGGTCGATATCCGTTGAGCAATTCGGGATTCGACCATGGAGGGGCCCATGGATGCGCTATGGTCGACCGCGGGGGTAGTCCGAAGGGTCGATCGTACATAGAATTTCACGTAGATTACGAATACGCGATAAAAAATAGGGGTTACCATTTCAATTAACGAAGTTGACCATGGTCGACCATAGTTCCGCTATGGTCAGGGAATTAAAAATGCGACGTTGCACAACTTGGGAGCCTACTGGATATTCGTGCCAAATTTGGTCGATATCCGTTGAGCAATTCGGGATTCGACCATGGAGGGGCCCATGGATGCGCAATGGTCGACCGCGGGGGTAGTCCGAAGGGTTGATCGTAAATAGAATTTCACGTAGATTACGAATACGCGATAAAAAATAGGGGTTACCATTCCAATTAACGAAGTTGACCATGGTCGACCATATTTCCGCTATGGTCAGGGAATTAAAAATGCGACGTTGCACAACTTGGGAGCCTACTGGATATTCGTGCCAAATTTGGTCGATATCCATCAAGCCATTCAGGAGTTGACCATGGTCGACCATATTTCCGCTATGGTCAGGGAATTAAAAATGCGACGTTGCACAACTTGGGAGCCTACTGGATATTCGTGCCAAATTTGGTCGATATCCGTTGAGCAATTCGGGATTCGACCATGGAGGGGCCCATGGATGCGCTATGGTCGACCGCGGGGGTAGTCCGAAGGGTCGATCGTAGATAGAATTTCACGTAGATTACGAATACGCGATAAAAAATAGGGGTTACCATTTCAATTAACGAAGTTGACCATGGTCGACCATAGTTCCGCTATGGTCAGGGAATTAAAAATGCGACGCTGCACAACTTGGGAGCCTACTGGATATTCGTGCCAAATTTGGTCGATATCCGTCAAGCCATTCAGGAGTTGACCATGGTCGACCATAGTTCCGCTATGGTCATGGAATTAAAAATGCGACGTTGCACAACTTGGGAGCCTACTGGATATTCGTGCCAAATTTTGTCGATATCCGTTGAGCAATTCGGGATTCGACCATGGAGGGGCCCATGGATGCGCTATGGTCGACCGCGGGGGTAGTCCGAAGGGTCGATCGTAGATAGAATTTCACGTAGATTACGAATACGCGATAACAAATAGGGGTTACCATTTCAATTAACGAAGTTGACCATGGTCGACCATATTTCCGCTATGGTCAGGGAATTAAAAATGCGACGTTGCACAACTTGGGAGCCTACTAGATATTCGTGCCAAATTTGGTCGATATCCATCAAGCCATTCAGGAGTTGACCATGGTCGACCATAGTTCCGCTATGGTCAGGGAATTAAAAATGCGACGTTGCACAACTTGGGAGCCTACTGGATATTCGTGCCAAATTTGGTCGATATCCGTTGAGCAATTCGGGATTCGACCATGGAGGGGCCCATGGATGCGCTATGGTCGACCGCGGGGGTAGTCCGAAGGGTCGATCGTAGATAGAATTTCACGTAGATTACGAATACGCGATAAAAAATAGGGGTTACCATTTCAATTAACGAAGTTGACCATGGTCGACCATATTTCCGCTATGGTCAGGGAATTAAAAATGCGACGTTGCACAACTTGGGAGCCTACTGGATATTCGTGCCAAATTTGGTCGATATCCATCAAGCCATTCAGGAGTTGACCATGGTCGACCATAGTTCCGCTATGGTCAGGGAATTAAAAATGCGACGTTGCACAACTTGGGAGCCTACTGGATATTCGTGCCAAATTTGGTCGATATCCGTTGAGCAATTCGGGATTCGACCATGGAGGGGCCCATGGATGCGCTATGGTCGACCGCGGGGGTAGTCCGAAGGGTCGATCGTAGATAGAATTTCACGTAGATTACGAATACGCGATAAAAAATAGGGGTTACCATTTCAATTAACGAAGTTGACCATGGTCGACCATATTTCCGCTATGGTCAGGGAATTAAAAATGCGACGTTGCACAACTTGGGAGCCTACTGGATATTCGTGCCAAATTTGGTCGATATCCATCAAGCCATTCAGGAGTTGACCATGGTCGACCATAGTTCCGCTATGGTCAGGGAATTAAAAATGCGACGTTGCACAACTTGGGAGCCTACTGGATATTCGTGCCAAATTTGGTCGATATCCGTCGAGCCGTTTGGCCGTGCGTAGGACAGACAGAGAGACAGAGATTCGTTTTTATAATATATAGAGATTGCGAAAGTTATGCGTGTTTGAAGAATTTCACGTTAGCGCATGCGCAGGGCGAACCGCTGGCTCTATCATGTTGAAATTTATATGGGACCTCAATGGGCCCTACCCGCTTAATCCCTGAGAATTAAATTGAAATTGGGTTAAATCTTTGGTTACTACGGCTGTAACAAGGAAATTGAATCTATTTCACACCAGCGCATGCGCAGAGCGCACCGAGGGTCCGATCATGCTGAAATTCATACTGGAACTCACTAGGCCTTGTCCAAACAACCCTTGAAATTTTGAGTGAAATTGAATCAAAATTGTGAAAGTTATGCGTGTTTGTTGAATTTAACGTTAGCGCATGCGCAGGGCGTACCGCTGGATCAATCATGTTGAAATTTGTATGGGACCTCAAGGGGCCTTATCCGCACCATCCCTCAAAATTTGAGCTGAATCAATTCAAAATCGTGGAAGTTATGGCTGTAACAAGGAAATGCGGACAGACTCACAGACTCACAGACCCACAGACCGACAGACACGGAACCAAATTTGTTCAGTAGGCTTTGAAACGCAAAATGCAAGTGGAAATTTTGATTTCTGAAGACAAAAATTTTTTGGCTCACGAAAGTGAACACAAGGCTTCCGCTGCTTCGCAGACTCGGAAGCAATAAAGGGTCATCATATTGAAATAGTGCTGAAACCTAATGCATCACCCAAAGTTTTCAAACCGAGGCCAGTGCCTTTTGCTTTGAAGCCTGCGGTAGAAAAAGAACTGGATAGGCTATTGGCAGAAAAGATAATAGAACAGATAGATCCAGCTATTACAAATATTGAATGGGCTTCACCACTGGTTATAGCACCAAAGCCAAATGGCAAAATTAGGCTTTGCGCAGATTTCAAGGTGACTATCAACAAATGCATAGTAATGGATAGGCACCCACTTCCTACATTTGAAGAGGCATGTGTGGCTATATCAGGAGGAGAACAATACTCATTGATTGACTTGAAAGATGCCTACTTGCAACTTCCAGTAGCCGAAGATTCAAAACGATACCTTGTGATAGCAACACATAAGGGTTTTTTCAGGTACAGAAAAATGCCATTCGGAATCAGTTCAGCACCTGCAAAGTTTCAGAAAATCATGGACATTGTGCTGTCGGGAATTGAGGGGGTACAGTGCTATCTGGACGACATAATAATCACTGCAAAAGACAGAGAGGCTCATTTAAGGAAGATTGATGCAGTACTTGAGAGGCTAGACAAGGCGGGAATGAGAGTGCAGCTAACCAAATGCAAATGGCTCCAAGACTCTGTCGTATACTTGGGGCATCGATTTGACAGATATGGTATTCACCCTACTGACGATCATATTCAAGCCATACGACAGATGCCTGAACCCAAAAATTTGAAGGAACTAAGATCATTCATGGGCAGCATAAACTATTATCAAAAGTTTATCCCCAGATTACAAGGGCGTTGTACGTTGCTGTATAGTCTGCTACAAAAGGGAGCCAGATGGAACTGGACGGAGCATCTTAGCAAAGTAGTACAGGAACTGAAAGGGATATTGTCGTCGGCTGATACATTAGTTCATTATGACCCATCATTACCACTGGTACTTTACTCCGACGCAAGTGAAAAAGGAGTGGGTGGGGTGCTGTGTCATCGGTACCTGGATGGGCCTGAGAAGCCAATAGCATTCACATCACGAACATTGAATAAGGCAGAGCAGCGCTATTCAGTCATAGATCGAGAGGCCTTAGGAATTGTTCATGCAGTCAGGAAGTTTGAGCGATACCTCTACGGCAGGAGGTTCATTCTGAAAACCGACCACAAGCCGTTAACCTACTTGTTTGGGGAGAAGGCAGAGCTGCCAAAACTAGCTTCAAGTCGGATTAGCAGATGGGCTCTCACGCTGATGGAGTTTGACTACAGCATTGAATTTATTCCAGGAAAAGACAACAGCCCTGCAGATGCTTTATCACGATTACCACAGAAAGTTACAAAAGAGGAAAACAAGAACGAGTATGGAAGAAAGATTGCGCAAACTAAATTAAAAGATATAGGTGTATCAAAAAATTGTTGAAGGTAAGAACAGAAGAAGACGCAAGGTTGAATGAAATAACACGGTACATACTGCAGGGTTGGCCAAGTAAGGAATATTTGGCGGAGGATTTGTGGACATTCTTCGAAAAGAAGGAAGAACTGTCATATGAGGTAGGCATTCTACTTTGGAAAGGTCGAATTGTGGTGCCTGCGTCCCTTCAAAAGGATGTTCTGCACATTTTACATGAGGGACATCCTGGAGTTTCTGCCATGAGGTCAATTGCTAGAATGCACATTTGGTGGCCCGGGGTCGATAAGGAAATTGAGGAATTCCTGAGGACGTGTAAGCCCTGCCAAGAGAACAGGCCCTGGGACCCGGAATCGCCTTTGTATTCCTGGAATATTCCAACAGAACCTTGGTCACGGTTGCATGTCGACTTCGCGGAATCGTTTGAGGGTCATAATTGGCTGATAATGGTAGACGCAATGTCAAAATGGCTGGAGATTGTCCCTATGAAGCAAATAACAACCGAAAAAACTGTGGCAGTTTTAGAAGATATTTTTGCGAGGTTTGGGCTGCCTAAAGTGATAGTCTCCGACAATGGACCACAGTGGACTTCCGAAAATTTCAAGGCCTTTTGTAGGCGTAACAATGTGAGGCACGTATTGACAACACCTTACCATCCTAGATCCAACGGTTTAGCAGAGAGGATGGTCAGAACCTTCAAGCACCGGTATGGATCAAGTAGGAGTAGTGAGCAGGACCTGCGGACTCGTCTTAACCAGTTTCTGTTGTCATACAGGATAACTAGCCATAGGACTACAGCGCGAACGCCTGCAGAATTGTTGTTAGGGAGACAGCTGCGAACCAGGATCAGTTTGCTAAAGCCAGATCTGGCAGCGAGATTGGACGAAGAAATGGTAAAACAAAAACTACAGCACGACCGAATTCCACTCAAAGAATTTTTGGAGGGGGAGACGGTGTGGGTGAAACGCCGAAAAGAGGACAAAACGTTTGCAGAAGCCACGGTGAAGAAGAAAATGGGACCGTTATCGTATGTGGTCGGGATAGATGGAGTGGAGCGACGGGTGCACGCTGATCGCATGCGAAAGGCACAAGGGTCCTAAAGGGGGAGGAGATGTTGCATCATTAGTTATAGTTGTTGTCAAGTTATTAGTGTTATTACACAACCATATTGAGCATCATGGATTCACAAAATAAATTCATTCTCACATCAACTCTCGACTAATTAATAGTATCTGCAGAGAGATATTTCAGGTCTCTCAATAGGTATATCCAAAACCCATTAAACCGTTTGGAATTATTAAACTGATGTTATCAAAGTTATTTCCAAAAAGAAGACTTGTGTCCAACGGACCTATTTCGCAGCTCCTGACGTAAACCTTCAGCACAGTATCCAATTCCCGCACCAGTGCCTTTCGAAATTAACGAAAAATATTACAGTTTTATGGGTCATTCTCACAGGAAGCGACAATTCGATGTCCACAGCGTTTTCCAAGCCCCACTGTAATTTTTCGAGTTGAAACAAATTTCTTATTGTTGTACATGACTTAGAACAGCTTTTGGTTTATTATTCTGAGAATAATACACCCATGTATTCGCTAAGCAAAAAATTTTTATAACACCCCCCAAAATTTTTTCTTTTCCGTTTCAAGGTGCGTAGATTCCAAACATGCAATGTCCGTCCGCCGACCACCGTATCACGTGTACTGGCTTCATTTTCGGTCTAAAAATTCCGTTCTTTCGCACACAGGCTCCATTTGGGCCCTAGTTGTGTCCCGAAACTTTGCAGCTCGATCGGAATATACCCAGGGGTGTTATGAGTGAAAATGTGTATAAAAATAGGAACTTTTTGTGTTTTAGTAACATAAGCTTTTGAGGTATCGTTTTCCATGTTTTTGGGACGAGAAGACCGAATATGGAGTCGATTTTGTCCAAAGAGTGGAAAATTGAGGTTCTAAAGAAGTTTCAGCTTAAATTTACGTTAAATTTTGGTCTAAAATCGTCGTTCTTCCACACACAGTTTGTGGCCCCATTTGGGAACACATTTGGGTCCTAGTTGTGCTCCGAAACATGGCAGCCCAATCGGCATACGCCCAGGGGTGTTATGGGAGAAAAACGCTGCAAAGTCCTTGTCACATGGGTTTATTATACTATTGGACAAACCTACAGAAATGTTGGCTGTTTATTTATTGTTTCTTTCATATAAAATAATTGAAATAGCCATCTCTGGTGGTTTCTACCAATTTTGGCCCCCAAAACACGAATAAGGTACGCCCCCCCCCCCCTTTTTTTAAATATAAATTATCTCTGATCATTGACAGTACCATTTAATGGTCTTGATCCACCTGTTGACACTTTTTACAGTGTTATTCTACAAATTGATGGTGATTTCAGACGATTTCCCAGATTTTTGACTCATAAAAAATCAATTTCGGGAGCTGAACATCTGGTAGAACCTCAATTTTCTATTCTTTGGTCAAAATCAACTTCATATTCGGTCTTCTCGTCCCCCAAAACATGAAAAACGATACCTTAAAAGCTCGTGTTACCAACATGTCGCTAAAACGCAAAAAGTACCTATTTTTACACACATTTTCACTCATAACACCCCTGGGTGTATTCCGATCGGGCTGAAAAGTTTCGGGACACAACTAGGGCCCAAATGGAGCACGTGTGCGAAAGAACGATTTTTTTAGACCGAAAATGAAGCCTGTACACGTGATACGGCGGACGGACATTGCATTTTGGTTTATTATTCTGTGAATAATACACCTATGTATTCGCTCAGCAAAAAATTTTTATAACACCCCCTCGAACTTTTTTCTTTTACGTTTCAAGGTGCATAGATTCCAAAAATGCAATGTCCGTCCGCCGTACGCCGCCCGCCGTCCGCCGTATCACGTGTACAGGCTTCATTTTCGGTCTAAAAAAATCGTTCTTTCGCACACATGCTCCATTTGGGCCCTAGTTGTGTCCCGAAACTTTTCAGCCCGATCGGAATATACCCAGGGGTGTTATGAGTGAAAATGTGTGTAAAAATAGGTACTTTTTACGTTTTAGCAACATATTGGTAACATGAGCTTCTGAGATATCGTTTTCTATGTTTTTGGGGACGAGAAGACCGAATATGAAGTCGATTTTTACCAAAGAGTGGAAAATTGAGTTCTACCAAATGTTCAGCTCCCAGAATTGATTTTTATGAGTGAAAAACCTGGGAAATCGTCTGAAATCACCATCAGTTTGTATAATAACACTGGAAAAAGTATCAAGACGTGGTTCAGGACGATTAAATGGCACTACCAATGATCAAAGATAGTTAAAAAAAAAAAAAAAAGAGCGTACCTAATTTGTGTTTTGGGGGCCAAAATTAATGGAAACCATCAGAAGTAGCTATTTCGATTATTACGCATGAAAGAAACAATTAATGAACAGCCAACCTTTCTGTAGGTATGTCCAATAGAATAATAAACCCATGTGACAAGGACTTTGCAGCGTTTTTGGAATCTACGCACCTTGAAACAGAAAAGAAAAAATTTTGAGGGTGTGTTATAAAAATTTTTTGCTGAGCGAATACATAGGTGTATTATTCACAGAATAATAAACCAAAATGGGTGTAAAAATTGGGGTTTTCGACGGATTTTTGAGGTTTTAGTGAACATGAGCTTGTAAGGTATCGTTTTCCGTGTTTCTTATTGCATTTTCGGATTTTCCATACCTTGAAACTGAAACAATTTTTCTTTCATAACGCCCCTGGGTGCATTCCGATCGGGCTGCCAAGCATTGGAGCACAACTAGGACCCAAACGTATCCCCAAATGGGGACCCAAAATGTGTGTGGAAGAACGAGAATTTTAGCGTAATGTAACCAAAAGTCCAAACCAAAATTACCAAAATTTAACCAAAATTTATCGTCAACTGAAGGTTGAATCTTCGTCACTGGTCAAAATCGACTTCATATTCGGTCTCTCGTCCTAAAAAACATGGAATACGAAACCTCAAAAGCTCATGTTACTAAAACACAAAAAGTACCTATTTTATGCACATTTTCACTCATAACACCCCTGGGTATATTCCAATCGAGCTGCAAAGTTTTGCGACACAACTAGGGCCCAAATGGAGCATGTGTGCGAAAGAACGAATTTTGTAGACCAAAAATGAAGCCTGTGTGCATGATACGGTGAACGGACATTGCATTTGGTTTATTATTCTGTGAATCATACACCTATGTAATCGCTCATAAAAAAATGTTATAACACCCCCTAAACATTTTTTCTTTTACGTTTCAAGGTGCGTAGACTCCAATAATGCTATGTCCGTCCGCCGTCCACCGTATCACGCCTACTATAATTTTGGTCTAAAAAATTCGTTCTTTCGCACACAGGCTCCATTTGGGCCCTAGTTATGTCCTGAAACATAGTAGCCCGATCGGAATATACCCAGGGGTGTTATGAGTGGAAATGGGTATAAAAATATATATTTTTTGTGTTTTATTAACATGAGCTTTTGAGGTATCGTTTTTCATGTTTTTTGCGACGAGAAGACCATATATAAGTCGATTTTGACCAATTAGTGGAAAACAGAGGTTCTACCAAAGGTTCAGCTCCCAAAATTGATTTTTTATGAGTCAAAAACCTGGGAAATCGTCTGAAATAACCATCAATTTGTATAACACTAGAAAAAGTGTCATCACGTGAGTCAAGACGATTAAATGGCACCACCAATGATCAATGATAATTTTTAAAAAAAGGAGCGTACCTAATTCGTGTTTTGGGGCCAAAATTGGTGGAAACCATCAGAAATAGCTGTTTCAATTATTTCACATGACAGAACAATAAATGAAAAGCCAGCATTTCCGTAGGTATGTCTGATAGAATATTGAGCCCATGTGACAAGGACTCTGCAGCGTTTTCTGAAACTACGCACCTTGAAACGTAGAAGAAAAAATTTTGAGGGGGTGTCATAAATTTTTTTTGCTGAGCGAATACATAGGTGTGTTATTCACAGAATAATAAACCAAAACGCTTCCAAGTCCTTGCCACATGGGTTAACTGGACATACCTACAGAAATGTTGGCTGTTCATTTATGGTTTCTTTCTTGCGCTGTAAATGAAATAGCTATTGTTGATGGTTTCCACCAATTTTGGCCTCCAAAAACACGAAATAAGCTCCTACTTTTGACAACAATCTGTATAATGTAAATCTATGTAATGTAATACTCTGTAAATATGTACATTCTATGGCTAAATATAAATAAATAAAAAATAATGTGAGGCCAGCTAGATAAAAATTTAAAAAGATTAAACAAAAATCGTTGTTGACTTTCTGAATCCATGGATCCAATAAAATAATAACCCTAACTAATATTTCATGCAACGCCATCTAATGGTGCTAACTGATGCACCATTAGATTCTACGCAACCTTAAAAACGCATGAACCATAGAAATGCATTCAGTACTTTTCTAAATTCAAGAACACCTATCAGAGTAGGTGTAGGGATTATGTAGGGCTTACACTAGGTTCATTTGGCCTAACATTCCAAAAAGAATTACCTGTATGACAATGTTTATTTTTCGTAGTAAGACCTGCCTGATGCAGCAAGAAGTGAACGGGTGGTGAATTCTTGGAGGTAGCATGCAGTCGGGTTGAAAACCATGGATGGATAGCAACCTGGAAAACATATTACTCAGAATAACCACAATCCACAAGGATCAAAGAATTATTTGCATTTCAATTTGATTTGTGTAATAGGTACCTATTTCATACCTACAGTTGTCCAGATTCTCCTTTCAGAGCGTAGGTATCGATTTTTCAATGGAATGAAATTTTTTCTGTGCAATTTATATCGCAACATGGCCATCTTTATGGCAAGATCATAGCCTGCTAGTACCACTTACCAGAAAGTTTGTAAGTTACAAATTACAATGAATTGCAAACCACAGCTCCTGTCAAGTTCAATCAATCGACTTAGGTGACTAACTTGACTTTAAGATTCGCTCTTCATGTCATACTGCATGACAGGAACTCGCTCAATATGCGCCACCCTTTACGACAGTAGAAAGGATATGCGGCGAATCTTAACAGCTTCAATAGATAAAATAATTACCTGAATCGTCAACATGATATCCCAAGCAGATCACAGTGTACCAGGAACTGAGTTATATTTGCGATGATCTTCCTCTGAAGTGTAGCTCACAGAAGCAGACTATGATGGTGCAGTTCGCAAAAGTAGGTACATTAAATCGCAAAATGAAGAGCAGGTAAGTGAAATGGGTTGAGGTACTGTGGCCATCATGATTCTGACGTATGAAAAATTGTGATCATGAGCTATTGTTATTGATACATGAAGATACTGTGATTGATTCATATTTGGCATCGTTATTCGTTGTGTATAGGTAGGCATGTAGGTACTAGAACACGTTTACATTTATATGTTAAATAAATTACCTACCTATTGACAACACAAGTCAACTTACCGATGTTGAAGTATAGTAGCTTCATGCAGGGAAATGTCAAAGCAGGAGTCGGAATGTGCTGGTATCATGTGTTTATGGGAATTGAGTGCCAGAAATGTCGAGAAGGCAGGCATTCAAGCTAGGTTCACATGAGGTGGAAACCTGGTCCGGAACGGCATCGCATTTGCCTGCATTTTTTTCAGGAGAGACGTTTACGTGGCAGTAAGGAGCTGGAATACGTGAGCGGAATCCAATATGACGCGAACAACCAAACGGGAAACGTGTTCGCACTAACCTCTGTGCAGATCCTGCAAGATTCAGGCAGCGGAAAATATCTGGAGATTTTGATATAGTATCCAGGTGTTGCGTTACCGTAATCCATTTTGCATAGGCCAATAGCATTGCAGAACGATTTGCCGTACCAAATTTCCGCCCCATGTGAACCTAGCTTCATGCAAGCAGGTTTAGGGTTGGCGGTTTCTGGAAAGTAGCTAAAGCAGTCGAAGGTAGTGTACCCTGAAGGTACACTACTGTCCATTCCACGGTACGGCAGAGGATGGAAGCATACATAGTCATACTTGCTGTTCCTACATAGTTGATAGATTTTGGATTAGTTAATCATTAGAAGACTATAGCTAGATGCTTACAGAAATGAATGTAGATTGACTGTGCTTTCATCGGTAAGCAAAGGCTGTATAGTGGTGGGGATCATCACCATGACGAGGTATGTGCCTTGTTGCTTTCTCTAATCACCTGCGGGTAATGCTGAAGATAATTATACAATATGCCAATTTCCAGACCAAGGTGCATACCCCATCATACCCAGTGGTTCACTCCAACCACACTTCTGAGTCTCATGCACGAAGACACTTACTGTATTTGTATATAAGAAGTTAAGGTAGTTGATGTGAAAACGGCACAGATGATATGAGAAATGAGTAGAGTAACCAGGATGTTGAGGGACGATCGAGAAAGAGTATGGTATTAGTCCTATGACGGGTTTAGTAAATCAAAAGAACGAAAAACATACAGGAAAAAGAATGTAAAAGCTTGCAAAAAAAAAACAAGAAATCTATATAAAAGCATGTACATATTCACAAATCATTCCAAGGAATGATGGATTTGTTGTCTAAACCTACGAGGTAAAATATTAGTAATAGATTAATGAACTAATGAATAATAGTAAGAGATTAATAAACTAGGATACAGCAGTAACTTCAAATAGTTATTGGTGCATGAAACTTTTTACTCTTTCATAATGTTTCATGCATTCTTAAAATATCCACTGTATATTTTACATTTCTTGAACACTACTAGTTGAGCAATAATAGAACACATGCATTCTGAAATCTAGGGACAATGAGTATTACAGCCAACTGATCTGTAGTCTATGGTGACCTCACCATTTTAACCAAATCTTTTCTCATGCCACGAAAACCTAGTATTGAATCAATTCGCTTGAGCATTAGGTCCACACTGAACCACGTAAGTAGTAAATACTTCAGTAGGATACTTCAACATGCAAGTATCATTAGTATGTTCTTTATTTTGAATGAAAAGAGGCTTAGGACGAATGTCAGATGATTCTAAGGTACACATCCAGTCGCAGCAAGAAGAGAAAGGTTGTTTTTCAAGACCAGTTATTCGTTTCAATAAATATCCTCCGACATAGGCAGTGCTGCCAACTAAACAAGATCTATGACATACTCAGAAACGAGTTTTCTATTGCTGTTGAGGCAAATACAGTTGCATCAGAGCTTGATCTGGGGAAGATAAGTCAATTTTATTTGAAGGAATAAATTACACAGATTGTGAAACATTGGTAATTGGTCCCTTGCCGGACAGCTCAAAAAAAATTTCTTTCAAGTTTTTCTATGTAATCCGCGTCACAATTTGCCCCTTTAGTTACTGATGACGTGTACATGAATATGACAGATTTCAATGCAGCAATGAACTGATGTGTTGAAAGATTAACACTGGCTGCTCCACGCTGTCGGATTTGAGAGAACAGATTTTCGAGAGGGCCTTGACCTATTCTTCTCATGTTCAGTTCTTCAACTGAGGGCTCTTGTAATGCCAAAGCATGACGGCAGCTCTGATATTGCTGATCCATAAAATTTGGCAAGGAGGCCTAACGCCTTTTCAGTTTTGGGACAAAACAACTCCCATCCATCAATTTGCCTGATGTTCTCATTCCAAAATGGAATATGAATGGAGCTCTCTAAATTCTTGTGTAGTCGATGTTATAGCGTGAACTGTGGAACTGAACTGAACTGGCGTGAACAGAATGAATCAAATAACCTATCCATGAGAAGGACAAAAGATGCATTGGCTCTAGCAGTTTCAGGCAAATGACCTCCAACAACTTGAGTGTTAAGGGTAACATACTTTAGCTTCGTTTGCGGTGTACTTTTCAAACAGTCAGAGGACTGGCTGAAGCCACTTTTCTGATCGTGCCAACACGCATGCGCCACCAATACCACTTCCAATCGCCCAGCAGACGGGGTACACAGCAAACGCTTTTGTGACGGAAATCAGCAACTGCTGTGCAACCTGCAACGACGAATTAGAAATCTGCAATATCGCACTTCCAATCTTTCCATGTTGTATTCTGAAAACACTCATCAACACTCACAAAATAATGCTTTTTACGTCTACTTAAACTGCCAATTCGATTTCCTACTGACCAGCTATATTAACGATTTTCACAGCCTTATTCATAAATCAAACAGTTTTTGTAAGCCACCACCCATTTAAATTCCCAACTGCCACATCAACTTACACCAACACCAGAAATATAAATGTCCTCTCAGCCTAGATTCAGATTAACTTGATGTAAAAACAGTTGCATAATTGGCAACAACATTAGTTTGAGAAAATCCAAAGTCCTCAAACCCAGTGACTTTATCAGACTGATAAAAGTAGTTCAGAGATTCCAAAATGGTCATTTCACCTTTTGTATAACCGTCAATTTTGGGATGTTTCATCACAGGGAGTAGCGACCCAGGATCATAGAAAGGAACAGTGTTTAGATCAGTCATAGTTTTAGGTGACGGTAACGGGAGCAAGGACCCTAAGTAGTTGTCTTGGGGCTTCTTTTCAGGAGAACAACTTCAACTCTTCACTCTTTGGTCAAAATTGACTTCATATTCGGCCTTCTCCCCATAGAAGATCTGTAAAAATATACCTCACAACCTCAGGTTCACCTAAATCTCGTCAAATCCCATTTTTACATGAATGAAAGAATCAATAAATTAATGAACAGCCAACATTTCTGTAGGTATGCCCAATAGAATAATAAACCCATGTGACAAGGACTTTGAAGCGTTTTGGAATCTACGCACCTTGAAACGTAAAATGAATAAAAATTGTGAGGGTGTTCCAAAATTTGTTTTGCTGAGCGAATACATAGGTGTACCATTCACAGAAGAATAAACCAAAATGCTATGTCCGTACACCGTATCATCCACATCTACTTTATTTCGGTCTTTAAAAAATTCGTTCTTTAGCAGACATGCTCCACTTGGGCCATAGTTGTGTCCCGACACTTTGCAGCTCGACCGGAATACACCCACGGGAGTCAGGGGTGAAAAATATGTGTAAAAATTGGTTTTCTTTGTGTTCTAGTAACATGAGCTTGTGACATATCGTTTTCTGGAATCTGGAAGGATCTGGAAGTAGTATTATCAGTTGAATCAGGACAAATTAAATGGCAATATCAACAATCAAAGATAATCTGTGAAAAAATTGGAGCCTAATTCGTATTTTTGGAGGCCAAAATTGGTGAACCATAAAAATAGCTACTTATTTCAATAATTGCACATGAAAGAAACAATAAATGAACACCCATCATCTCTGTAGGTATGTGCAACAGAATAATAAACCCACTGACAAGGACTCTGCAGCGCAGCGTTTTTCAATTATCTATATTTCCGTTTGAAAATCGACTTCACAGAAAATCCAAGATCGGAGAACTGATCTTTCGGAGGAATTGGAATGGTTTTCATGCTTTTGCAACTGCTGATATAGGTAGTTTAATTGATATAATCTCCGCAGGGGTGAGGTCACGTCTATTATTCCCAATGAGCCGAGAATTGATGTTCGGTTTTAAATAAGAACCCTCCAAGCAATGCTCGTGGAAGGCGTACAAACCCTGTTTCAAGGTTCCCTTGGGTGCGTTTGCAAGTTTCATCATTTACAAGGGGCTCATTATTAGGGGCGACAGGCACTTTAATACAAGTCGATTCGGTGTAAACCGTTTCAATGGATGTAGATACATTTGAAATCCTAGTGGTTCGAGTTGTAGTTTCGTTTACACCTTCATCAGGGATACATAGAGATCCAACAATGTCCATGTACAATGTTTGAAACCTCCTTGTTCAGTGGGAAGTGGCTCCAAGCGCAAGTCAATGCCCAATGGAGGAGGCCTTCAGTAGTACCAGTGTGTTAGCTTAGCACATCTAGAGAGCCTACGAATGAAGAAATGCTGTTCAAAATGGATTTCGCATATCTGCAACTTTACCAATTCTTCAGGGGATAGCTGGCTGAACTGTGGATCACCAGCAAAGTCGCTGAAGGATGCCAATCTGAAAGAGAAAAGAAAGAAGTGTGTAAGATGATGAGTCGACAACAAATATTTCGCGTCACAATTTGGCGAGACTCAGAAAAATTAGGAGAGCACTCGTCGACCAAGATGTGTAGCTAGGTGACCAACTCCAGATAATAAAGTATAGGAAGTATAATATGATATCATTGACGTGGGTCAGGTCCACATCACGATTCAAATTAGACTAAGGGCAACTGAGACTTGGGACAAGCCCCAAGTGACAAAAATACATACGCTGAAGTGGCAAGTGACAGGCCGAAGATAGTTACACAGAACCATAAAAACATGTTCCAACAGGAACCTAGGTATTTATTTATTGAAGACTCCAACACTTTACTTTCCAAATCATGAAATGGTACCACTACATGGCACTGATTGATTTCAGATAACACAGGTACGTACTCAGAATAGGCTGAGCATTTGGTAGAACCTCAATTCTCCACTCTTTGGTCAAAATCGACTACATATTCGGTCTTCTCGTCCCAAATACATGGAAAACGATACCTCAAAAGCTGATATTACTAACATGTTACTAAAACACAAAAAGTACCTATTTTTGTGCACATTTTCACTCATAACACCCCTGGGGATATTCCGATCGGGCTGCAAAGTTGCGGGACTAAACTAGGGCCCAAATGGAGCATGTGTGCGAAAGAACGAATTTTATAGACCGAAAATGAAGACGGTACACGTGATACGGCGGACGGACATTGCATTGTGGTTTATTAATTTTTATAACACCCCCTCAAAATTTTTTCTTTTCCGTTTCAAGGTGCGTAGATTCCAAAAATGCAATGTCCGTCCGCCTTGTCACGTGTACCGGCTTCACTTTCAGTCTAAAAAATTCGTTCTTTCGCACACATGCTCCATTTGGGCCCTAGTTGTGTCCCGAAACTTTGCAGCCCGATCGGAATATACCCAGGGGTGTTATGAGTGAAAATGTGTATAAATATAGGTATACTTCTTGTGTTTTAGTAACATGAGCTTTTGAGGTATCATTTTCCATGTTTTTGGGACGAGAAGACCGAATATGAAGTCGATTTTGACCAATGAGTGGAAAATTGAGGTTCTACCAAATGTTCAGCTCCCAAAATTGATTTTTTATGAGTCAAAAACCTGGGAAATCGTCTGAAATCTCCATCAGTGTGTACGAAAACACCACAAAAAGTGTCAACACGTGGATCAAGACGATTAAATGGCACCACCAATGATCAAAAATAATTGGAAAAATAAACAAGTATCTAATTCGTGTTTTGGGGGCCAAAATTGGTGGAAACCATCAGAAATAGCTATTTCAATTATTTCACATGAAACAAACAAAAATGAACAGCCAACATTTCTGTAGGTATGTCCAAACTCCAACAGAATAATAAACCCATTTGACAAGGACTCGATGTACGCACTCAGTACATACTCAGAACAGGTCTTTTTCTCGATGAATTATCAGATCACCCCATTAAATTATTATTCTGATATTACCTGCAAGTACACTATACACAGTCAGAAGGCAATAATAGGTATGTAGGCAGGTACACAGAAAACACTACTATACTACTTACCTAACGAGTACCTAACTTACAGGTTTCGACCTTCACTGGAAGGTGGAAGAAAGATGTTTGTTGTCCAGAGTCGGCTGATCCACGCTTACGGATGAAACATTTCTACTTGTTATGCCACGGCAATAAGCACACACAAGTACCTTCAATTTAAAAAAATAGGTAAGTAAATTCACTTTTATCATACCATAATATAATTATTTAACTACGAAAGAGGACTAGGGTAGGGATGTCCCAAAAGTATCGATACTTGGAAGTATCGATACTTTTGAAAAACGTATCGATACATTTTTCCCCTGATACATAGTATTGATATTTTTTTCCCAGTATCGGAGCCCATACTTTTTTTTATCCCCAACATTTTATCAGTTTCAACACCTAGTTGGTACTGTTATCTGTTGACAGTACCTCTAACTAGATTCCTGGGTGACCAACCACTTCAACAAATTAAAGAAAGTTGATGTACCACCACCTCCAGCTCTCAGAAAATCAGCTGTCCTCCATTTAGTAGGAAAGGCTAGCAAAATGTTAACCCAACCAAGCAACCAACCAACCTAACTCAATAGTTTTTTAGTTGGATTTTCTTTGTTCTTTCTTGTTTTCTGATGTGATTAAGCCGAATTAACGAAATAATTTCATGCCTTGTCTTGTCTTGTCAATAATTTTGAAAAACAAGCGCCTAAACAAAAAAAAGTTTCAAATAAGGAAGAAGTGATTTACCTATTGTATTGTTCATTTTTGATATTATCCTGAAATAATTCTTCGATCGGCTGGCGATGCTATTTTATACTATACCAATGTAGATGAAGTAAAAACGTGGGATGTGATTAATATTCACTGCCACGCTGCGCTGATGGAGAGAGAAAAAAAACGACATTTCCACCCATTTTTGAAAAAGTATCGATACTTTTGAAAGTATCGTATCGATACTTTATGATACTTTTAGATGTATCGATACGATATATATATATCGATACTTTTGAAGTATCGGACATCCCTGAAGAGGACGATGAACGAAGGTCAAAAACGACAGCAAGAAAATGGTAGCAAGGAAATAACCCGAAACTACTACTGCCAACCTAACACGATATAAAACCTACCACCATTTACTCACTTTTACCATATTTTGAATCATTACGTAGTGAATAGAAATAAAGGTACCCTTGTTCCTAACACGTCTGTGTGATCCCCACATTATCCTTGTTTACCCCCGTTTAAATTTCCATCAAACAGGTGCAACGCCGAATAAACGTACACCTAGGAGTTGCTACAAATCACGCAATTAAAAAACATAGAAAGTATTTTGTAAAGGCAATATTTGTTGCTAGGATCGATTACTACAGCACTTGAAGAGTACGGATTTAAATAAATATCATGCTAGGATGAAGTCACGGGATATAGGTTTCTAGGTTAGAATGGGCAACAGTGTTGCCTAAAAGTTGCTTTATACACCGATATTCCATGGAACTATATTATCCATGAATCAAACTTCATGGATTTATAGCGTCCATGAGCGTTTTGACGTGGATTTCTCGTGAAGTATCCATGGCTAAAATTGAAGTTACCAGGGTTACCCAAATAATCGATTCTATCAAGGTAACCTTACCGTAGAAAACTTTTTTGAACGCTCCTGCTGCGAACCCCAGGGTTTCCGAAAAATCGAAAGTAGACCCAGGGTTAGGTAACTATCATGGTTACAGATTTTTTTTGAACCGGGCCTGAGAGGAGTATTTATGTACACTGGAAAATCCTGTTTTCTGTCATGTAATATTATGCAATAGTTACAAATATTTAGCAAAGCAGCAGATATGCAAAAATAATGTCAAACGGAAATTTATTTTATTACGTACGTGGAAAGAGAGGAAAAAATGCATAATAAAAATTAAAAATCAAGTGAGGTTCATGAACTAATATGGTTCTTGTATGTGAGCGAGGAGGAGAAGGAGACAGAGAAATTAAATAGGCACACACGATGAAGATAGGAGAGGTTTCTTCGAGATTCATGCTTTGTGGCTCATTGCTACGAGAATCACCTGAAAGAGCATAAAACATAAATATTGCATTTTAAAAACGCTGCAAAGTGCTTTGTAACAGGTTTATTGTTCTATTGGACATACCTACAGAAATGCTGGAAATACAATTATTATTGTTTTTCATGTGTGATTGAAATAGCTATTGTTGATGGTTTCCACCAATTTTGGCCCCCCAAAAACACTCAACAAGCTCTTATGTTTAACCAATTATCTTTCATCATTGATAGTGCCATTTAATTATCTTGAATCGCCTACTGAAACTACTTCTAGTGTTATTATACAAGTTTATGGTGATTTCAGACAATTTCCCAGGTTTTTGACTAATAAAAAAAGATTTTTTGGAGCTGAACCTTCGTTACTACCTCAACTCTGCACAACTAGGAGCCAAATGTGTTCCCAAATGGGTACCCAAACTGTGTGGGGGAAAATGACAGACCACATGTTTAAGGCTGAAAACATAAATTTAAGGCTGAAACGTCGTTAGATCCTCAATTGTCCAGTCTTTGGTAAAAATAAACTTCATATTCGGTCTCCTAATCCTAAAAAACATGGAAAACGATACCTCAGAAGCTCATGTCACTAAAACGCCGAAGACCCCCTATTTTTACCCCCATTTTTCACCCATAACACCCTTGGGTATATTCTCATCGGGCTGCAAATTTTTGGGACACAACTAGGGCCCAAATGGAGCCTGTGTGGGAAAGAACACATTTTTTAGACCGAAATTGAAGTAGATATGGATGATACGGCGTACGGTATTATTCACAGAATAATAAACCACCAGAAGGTGGAAAAACGCTGCAAAGTCCTTGTCACATGGGTTTATTATTCTGTTGGACATACCTACAGAAAGGTTGGCTGTTCATTTATTGTTTCTTTCATGTGAAATAATCGAAATTGCTACTTCTGATGGTTTCCATTAATTTTGGCCCCTAAAACACAAATTAGGTAGGTACGCTCTCTCTTTTTTTTTTTTTTGATCATTGGTAGTGCCATTTAATCGTCCTGAACCACGTCTTGACACTTTTTCCAGTGTTATTATACAAACTGATGGTGATTTCAGACGATTTCCCAGGTTTTTCACTCATAAAAAATCTATTTTGGGAGCTGAACATTTGGTAGAACTCAATTTTCCACTCTTTGATCAAAATCGAATTCATATTCAGTCTTCTCGACCCCAAAAACATAGAAAACGATATCTCAGAAGCTCGTGTTACCAATATGTTGCTAAAACGTAAAAAGTACCTATTTTTACACACATTTTCACTCATAACACCCCTGGGTATATTCTGATCGGGCTGAAGTTTCGGGACACAACTAGGGCCCAAATGGAGCATGTGTTCGAAAGAACGAATTTTTTAGACTGAAAATGAAGCCTGTACACGTGATACGGCGGACGGCGTACGGCGGACGGACATTGCATTTTTGGAATCTACGCACCTTGAAACGGAAAAGAAAAAAGTTTGAGGGGGTGTTATAAAAATTTTTTGCTGAGCGAATACATAGGTGTATTATTCACAGAATAATAAACCAAAATGAAACATTAAAATTTAAAAAAAAAATCTTTTACTACCTATTCAGTTACTAAACGATAACCATAATGTAATTAAGAGATGGAAAAATTAAATAGGCACAATGCAATTAGGAGCATAATTTAATTAAGAGATGGAGAACTGAAATAGGTACAAACCAATGAAGATAGGTTTCTTCGAGATCCATGCTTTGTGCCTCATCGCCATGAGAATCACCTGATAGAGCATAAAACACATTACATTTTAAAAACGCTGCAAAGTCCTTGTCACATGGGTTTATTATTCTATTGGAGTTCTAGAGATTCTTGTTGGCTGTTAAATTTATTGTTTCTTTCATGTGGAATGATTGAAATAGCTATTTCTGATGATTTCCACCAATTTTGGCCCCTAAAACATGAAATAGGTACGCTTTTTTTTCTTTTTTTTTAGATCATCTTTGATCATTGGTAGTGGCATTTAATGGTCTTGATTCACCTGTTTACACTTTTTCCAATGTTATACACATTGATGGTGATTTCAGACAGTTTTCAAGGTTTTTGACTCATAAAAAACCAATTTTGGGAGCTGAACCTTTGGTAAAACCTCAATTTCCGCGTCTTTGGTCAAAATCGACATCATATTCGGTCTTCTCGTCCCCAAAAACATGGAAAAAGATACCTCAAAAGCTCATTTTACTAACATGTTGCTAAAACGCAAAAAGTACCTATTTTTACACACATTTTCACTCATAACATCCCTGGGTATATTCCGATCGGGCTGAAAAGTTTAGGGACACAACTAGGGCCCAAATGGAGCATGTGTGCGAAAGAACGATTTTTTTAGATCGAAAATGAAGCCTGTACACGTGATACGGCGTACGGACATTGCATTTTTGGAATCTACGCACCTTGAAACGGAAAAGAAAAAATTTTGAGGGGGTGTTATAAAAATTTTTTGCTGAGCGAATACATAGGTGTATTATTCACAGAATAATAAACCAAAAGGTGGAAAAAACGAGAAATTTCCAAATTTTTAAGAAAACAAATCTGCTACTACCTATTAAGTTCGAAACGATATAGGTAAGCATAATGTAATTATTGACATTTTGGCGAAAACCGGAACAATGGAATAGGTACAAACCGTATCAGATGGGAAAGGTTTCCTCCACGGGGCCATCGAACACCAGGCAACTCTGGTCAACGGGGCTGTGGTGTTCCACTGAATCATCGACATGTGAATCGCCTAAAAGGCACAAAACCAATTTTGAATATTAATGCTAAATGGGTTGAAATAAAAGTATTTCTTTTGACTGATATAGAAAAAAATAGGCACTAGTATAAGTGATGGGATACGGATGTAGACTGCAAGGGTTTTGTCGACTGTATGGGCAAGCACCCCCAGTCAAAGCTGGCAAAAAGTTAGACTGGCCATTGCAGTCATCTCGCTCTGGGTTTACTGTGGTACCTACAACTCTAGGAACTATTACACTGCTAGGGACTCTGGGCTTCCTATACCAACAGGTTATAGGTATCGTTTCATAATAAACCAAATAGAAAGTCAAACTATAAGCTACTCACTCGTACTTGCTGTGAAAATATACCCTTGCGAGGTAGTGTTGGCTGTTAGTCCCATACATCTCCTGGTTTCCTTTTACTGCAAATACCAAAAAATCTTCGTTAAAACAGATAGTCATCATTTGTTACGGATCTGATTTCAAATCATGCGAAATCCCCCTCATACCTAAAGAAATACATAACAGAAACCGCATGAATAGTGTGCAAACTCCAAGTACCTACAGCAAATGAATGTCTTCTGTAGAGCAAAACGAAATTTCTGCAAAGCGTACAGAATGTACTTCGATGTACATTCTGTACAGCAAAGCGAACTCCAAGTACCTACAGCTAATGAATATTTTCTGTACAGCAAAACGAAATGTTACCTATGACTAGAAGCTCCTGAGTCCTGACATGAGTAGGTAGGTACTGGGTGCAGGTTAAGCTTAGTATGCGTATCTACCAACTTCAAAACGAGACGCAGTACTGTACATTGAAAACCATAAAACAGAAACTTACTGTATTTAGTACTCACTGTGTCTACGGGAAGAATAATGTTAACATCCAACTGAGGTAGACTGGTGGGGAAATGTCTTGAACAAATGTATGTTTGGTTATATCGCCAATGCTAACTTGCTATCATCACTCTTACACTTCGACTTAAATAACTTGCATCGCGAGATATGCTTTCGGGTAAATATAACAGGGTCGGAAAGACAGTGGTCGTCCCAGACGGAAAACGGTTGTACCGAGAGGCGCCAGATTTTCTGAACTCCAGACAGGGTTTCAGAAACGCGAAAAACCGTGTGCCTTGGTTATATCCTGGTCTCCCGAACCGGCTATCACTATTGCATGAACCGACCACACAGTACTGAGGCATTTTCGTGCAAAAAATAAGAGGAATGTAATGATGAAACACCCACAAACCGCAAATATAACGTAGGAAACACAGTTCGACGGTTCTAGTTGGTACGAAACTCGGTGCATGGATACTAGAAACTGATAACAGCGCGCATGCTCCGCTTGTTGAAACGGTCTATTATGGGTTCTGCTTTTTCGGGCTTAAGCGAAAATCCTAGTTGTTCAAACCAAGTTCCACCTAATAGAGGTGGACCGTTAGTGGCGACCACATACAAGGGTAACAACCCAAAATTCTTATCATTCAGTTTGACAGGTAATTCTACAATGCCTACTGGTTTCGATTTAGTTTGGAAATATGATAAAACCGTCTTATCCTTGTCAGCAACCTCAAATTTAGCAAAATGCGCCTTAAACATAGAAAAAGGCAAAATAGTCGCATATGAACCAGTGTCGATCTCGAAAGTTATCATGACATTATTTAGAACAATATCGACAGTGTAAGGGGACACTGATTGAATCAGTTCCTCTGTCCTAAACAACGGTTTTACAATTTCCAAGATAGAATGAGATATGGTTGACTGTTTTTGGTTTATTATTCTGTGAATATACACCTATGTATTCGCTCAGCAAAAAATTTTTATAAAACCCCCTCAAAATTTTTTCTTTTCCGTTTCAAGGTGCGCAGATTCCAAAAATGCAATGTCCGTCCGCCGCCCGCCGTACGCCGTCCGCCGTACACCGTATCACGTGTACAGGCTTCATTTTCGGTCTAAAAAAATCGTTCTTTCGCATATATGCTCCATTTGGGCCCTAGTTGTGTCCCGAAACTTTTCAGCCCGATCGGAATATATCCAGGGGAGTTATGAGTGAAAATGTGTGTAAAAACAGGTACTTTTTGTGTTTTAGTAACATAGTAGTAAAATGAGCTTTTGAGGTATCGTTTTCCATGTTTTTGGGGACGAGAAGACCGAATATGAAGTCGATTTTGACCAAGGAGTGGAAAATTGAGATTGTACCAGATGTTCAGCTCCCAAAATTGATTTTTTATGAGTCAAAAACCTGCGAAATCGTCTGAAATCACCATCAATTGGTATAATAACACTAGAAAAAGTGTCAACACGTGGATCAAGACGATTAAATGGTACAATCAATGATCAAAGGTAATTTGAAAAAAAAGAGCGTAGTACCTAATTCAAGTTTTGGGGGCCAAAATTTGTGGAAACCACCAGAAATAGATATTTCAATTATTTTACATGAAAGAAACTATAAATAAACAGCCAGCATTTCTGTAGACCAATAAAATAACAGAATAATAAACCCATGTGACAAGGACTTAGCAGCGTTTTGGTTTATTATTCTGTGAATATACACCTATGTATTCGCTCAGCAAAAAATTTTTATAAAACCCCCTCAAAATTTTTTCTTTTCCGTTTCAAGGTGCGCAGATTCCAAAAATGCAATGTCCGTCCGCCGCCCGCCGTACGCCGTCCGCCGTACACCGTATCACGTGTACAGGCTTCATTTTCGGTCTAAAAAAATCGTTCTTTCGCATATATGCTCCATTTGGGCCCTAGTTGTGTCCCGAAACTTTTCAGCCCGATCGGAATATATCCAGGGGAGTTATGAGTGAAAATGTGTGTAAAAACAGGTACTTTTTGTGTTTTAGTAACATAGTAGTAAAATGAGCTTTTGAGGTATCGTTTTCCATGTTTTTGGGGACGAGAAGACCGAATATGAAGTCGATTTTGACCAAGGAGTGGAAAATTGAGATTGTACCAGATGTTCAGCTCCCAAAATTGATTTTTTATGAGTCAAAAACCTGCGAAATCGTCTGAAATCACCATCAATTGGTATAATAACACTAGAAAAAGTGTCAACACGTGGATCAAGACGATTAAATGGTACAATCAATGATCAAAGGTAATTTGAAAAAAAAGAGCGTAGTACCTAATTCAAGTTTTGGGGGCCAAAATTTGTGGAAACCACCAGAAATAGATATTTCAATTATTTTACATGAAAGAAACTATAAATAAACAGCCAGCATTTCTGTAGACCAATAAAATAATAGAATAATAAACCCATGTGACAAGGACTTAGCAGCGTTTTGGTTTATTATTCTGTGAATAATACACCTATGTATTCGCTCAGCAAAAAATTTTTATAACATCCCCTCAAAATTTTTTCTTTTCCGTTTCAAGGTGCGTAGGTTCCAAAAATGCAATGTCCGTCCGCCGTATCACGTGTACAGGCTTCATTTTTGGTCTAAAAAAGTCGTTCTTTCGCACATATGCTCCATTTGGGCCCTAGTTGTGTCCCGAAACTTTTCAGCCCGATCGGAATATACCCAGGGATGTTATGAGTGAAAATGTGTGTAAAAATAGGTACTTTTTGCGTTTTAGCAACATGATAGTAACATGAGCTTTTGAGGTATCTTTTTCCATGTTTTTGGGGACGAGAAGACCGAATATGAAGTCGATTTTGACCAAAGACGCGGAAATTGTGGTTTTACCAAAGGTTCAGCTCCCAAAATTGGTTTTTTATGGGTCAAAAACCTGGAAAACTGTCTGAAATCACCATCAATGTGTATAATAACATTGGAAAAAGTGTAAGCAGGTGAATCAAGACCATTAAATGGCACTACCAATGATCAAAGATGATCTAAAAAAAACAAAAAAAAAAAACGTACCTATTTCATGTTTTGGGGGCCAAAATTGGTGGAAATCATCAGAAATAGCTATTTCAATCATTCCACATGAAAGAAACAATAAATATAACAGCCAACAAGAATCTCTAGAACTCCAATAGAATAATAAACCCATGTGACAATGACTGCAGCGTTTTTTCTTTTCCCTTTCAAGGTGCGTAGATTCCAAAAATGCAATGTCCGCACGACGTATCACGCGTAACTACGTCATTTTCGGTCTAAATAATTCGTTCTTTCACACACAGGCTCCATTTGGGCCCTAGTTGTGTCCCGAAACTTTGTAGCCCGATCGAAATATACTCAAGGGTATCATGGGTGAAATATAGGTATGAAAATAGGGTTTTTTGGTGTTTATTAAAATTAGCTTATGATGTATATTTTTCCATGTTTTTTAGGGCGAGAAGACTGAATATGAAGTCGTTTTGACCAAAGAGTGATGAATTGGGTTGCAACGAAGGTTCAGCTCCCAAAATTCATTTTTCATGAGTCAAAAACCTGGGAAATTGTTTGAAATCTCCATCAATTTGCATAGTAACACTAGAAAAAGCGTCAACAGGTGAATCAAGACAAATGAATGGCACGATCAATGATCAAAGATAATTTGAAAAAAAGGAGCAATTCGTGTTTTTGGGGGCCAAAATGGTCGAAACCATCAGAAATAGCTATTTCAATTATGGCACATGAAAGAATCAATAAATGAAATCGTTTCCTTTTGAAATTTGTTCCTTCAGAAAATGGTTTTTAGGTGCCCAAATTGAACGGCAAAAAAACTGGAAAGGAAAAAAAATACCTCGCCGAGAAGATTTTTGCGTTTCCTGAAAAGCTGGATTTCTTGAATATTCCAACTTTTTGGGGCACCAGTTTCTGAAGAAACAAATTTTTCACCCCCCCCCCCCCCCCAATTGCTTCAAAAATGAGTGTTTATAGACATAATCAGTTTCTCCCAGGTAGGTACTGTTTCTCAGCAGGTACTGTTCTCTAGAAAGGTAGTGTTTCTCAAAGTAGGTACTCATTCAAACTGCAGCGTGGAAACCATGTGACATCGTTGGTATTATTTGTTTGTGTTGAAATAGTAGAGGTAATACTGTATACCTATCTAAACAACGACTGAATGCGTTCCCCAACGTTCGTTTCCATGAACATGACCTGGGAATCAGTACCCAAATACCATGTGACTTTGTGAGCCGAACGAATTGGTATTTTTGAGATTTACCCAACATGAGGATCCCCAAACCGAGCAAAAAAAGGGGGTACATACAAGGTGTATCTTCTCAACCGACCAAACCTCGAGAAACAAGTACCGTTGTGTAATGTCATATCAACTGAGGTGGGCAACGCTAGTGTGGCCTAACAATTTGGCGGGGTAAATAAGTATAGCATCCACAATTTCATCCATTGTAGTCACCCGTGCTGTCCCAGGTGGCCGACAGAATTATAGCCGACAATCACTGTGAAATCAATATCATGTAGGTATTTCATCTACCTAGTCCTACATTATGTATAACGTTTCTGTGTGGGGCGCGTCAAGTCACTTAAACCAGAACTAACAGCTTTGTTCAGCTTGTGATCCTGGCAACACTGATGACTGTGCTGGTGTGCAGGGAGAGGGTGATGAATTATAGTTACCCTCATATACACAGATGTTGCTGGCCATGGACTGCTGGATGGATAGGTACTATTGCTATAAGATTTTATTGTTGACCATGAACTCATTATTATTCTGACAGATACCTACATTTTTATGGATACCTACATTTTTTATGGAAACCTAACTGTGGTGACGCCACCGCTCCAGTGGTGACATCGAATTTTACACAACATTCACAGAATGTTGAATGAACTTACCATTTTTAATTCAATGACAGTTACGCACCATGCATAATGGTGCTGGTGAACAGCGCCAAGATGGAACCACAGTGACTTCTACAGCAAACTGACACTATGTTATTGGTGATATCGCCCCAGCTATTAACCAAGTCATCTGCAGAGTGTGAAAAATATATAAATCCTTTCTAAATCCATGGAAAGCAATAATCCACACCATCTAATGGTGCTAACTAATACCCCAGCGACATGGTTAATTAGACTTTAAACAAGATTTTTTTGGATCATAGGAATGCATTCGGTATTTTTCTAAATTCGAAGACACCCATCAGTAGGTAGGCAATATAGGGCTTACAAAAGGTTCATTTGGCCTACCATTCCAAAAAGAATTACCTGCTTGTTAACGTAGTGATTTTTCGTGGTAGGAACTGCTTGATGCATTCTTAAAGGCAGCATGCAGTCAGATACGAAACCATGGATGTACGCAACCTGGTAGAGACAAAAACAACACTCAGAACAATCACAAGCCACTAGGATCTAAGGAATTATTAAATAATTCCTTTTGATTTCAACCTGATGTGCACCTGGTAGGTAGGTACATAATGTTAAATCCAGTCCAGTCACCTTTCAGAGGGTATTGATTTTTCAATGCAGTTAACTTGACACGGCTGATCTCTTGGTACTTTTTATATTTTCTCTGCAATGAATTGAGCCAAACCTGCATTATCTCTGTGCAATTTTATTGTAACACGACCGACATTACGGCTGGATCATAGCCTGTTAGTACTTGGCTCAGGAAGTTCCGAGTTAAACTGCAAACCAAAAAATTGAGTAACACCACGCCATCAACCATTCAAAGTGGGTAGCAAGATACAGACTGATTTTAGATAATATACCTGCGCACTCAAAATACGCTTTTTCTCGACGGATTATGTGGACTTCCTATTAAAACATTACTTGTTATATTACTTGCAAGTACACAGTCAAAAGGCAATTTAGGTACGCAGACAGGCAGGAACTTACAGATTTTCACCTTTTACTGGAAGACTGAAGAACGATTTTTGTTGTCGGGAAGAGGGTGATCCACAACTGCGGATGAAACATTTTCTCTTCTTAAGCACCGGCATATTAATAAGCACGCATAAGTACGTACAATAAAAAATATAGTTAAGTAAATTCACTCTAAATGAGGGAAGTGGACGACTAACGAAGGTCAAAATTCAAAAACCATAACAAACAATCGCGAAGAGATGGCGGAGGAAAGGACTTTTCTTCTTCTTCTTCTTCTCTCCTTCTGGCCCTGAAGGGATCTTTGCGTGGCCATAGATTGTGTGTTCGGTGGCATGGTTGAGGTAGTCGTAGTTGGGATTGCGTCTGAGGCAGTTAGCAGGGTAGAAGTTGAGCAGGGAGTGGTGAGGGAAAATGAAGGGTGGGAGTTAAGTTTATGAAGAAAAATGTTATTTATTAAAAATGTTACTTGTTACATTTCTCGATAAGTTAATTATTTAATTTATTCAGACAAGTGAGATATTATTTTGGATTGTTATGCTCAGCAGATTAAGCATTTCATAAAGATCATAGAATAGCTGGTTATTAAAAAAAAACAAAAAAACTACAGGATAATATAAGAAAAATATTCGGTTGTGTACTATCGTGTAGTGATGACGGTGTAACAACCGAAACCGGTCTACAGTTTGTTAGTTTACCTGGAAATAGACTATTTCTATTTTTATCCTGCAGTGTTTTGCTATGGATTTCCACTACTCCTCCTCAACTGATAGCTGGTTATTGGTGAGGCCCTGTTTTAAATATTGTTGGATTAAGTTAGTGGTGAAATTGTTAGAGGCATTGCCGAATTGGATAATTGGATGGCGTCCTACGGGTACATCTTAGGAGAAGATGACTTATGTCTTGTATCAGTAGCAGCAGGTCTGGTTGTCCCATACAAGTGTCTCGCCCAAGATCCGCTGTAGATTGGTGGCGCTGCAGTTGCCTGGTGAGCGTTCTACTCTCCTCCCGGCGCATCATTCAAATTAATTTCGTCTCCAGAACGCAGTAAGTGAGCTCTGACTATCAAACTCAATAATAACATTAAAGATAACCTGCAATATCGCCAAGCCATCGTTAGCTGAATGGATGGAGACGCTGGCTTTAGTGCTGAAAATCTTTAGTTCGAATCCCACTCACCATTGGTCTTTTTTTTTGTCATTTCACAGGCCGGGTACTTGGATAACACATCATCGAGGGTTGCCATAGTGTGTCCGGGGGGGTGGGGGGGGGGGATAGCATCTAGACCTGTACCTTACAGTAAATTGGATCCTTTCCCAGGAACATCCAGCGAAAGATAACAAAACTCCAGAGTCTCAATCCTGGTAATCACAAACAGTGGTAGGTAACTACACCATATCCTGGGTCTTTCTCTAGGGAGTCTCAGAAAGCATCACAGACACAGGTAATCATGAACAAGTATATTCATTACAAATACATTCAAGTAAATGTTAATAGTAACTAAACCATTAAAAAAAAAACCACAGTCATGCAGCATGGCTATAAGAGCGAATTTTCGAAGAAACAACCACGTTCCTTCATCTTCAAAGTGCTCCAGTTTGAGAACGGAATGAGATATCGCAATTCTGATTTCACCATCGTGTTCAGCGTACAAAAACCTTTAAAATGAGGTGTCACTTGTCAGACTGTTTCATTTTGGGAATTTATGGGTAATTTTTTCCCCTTAAAACTTCTCAAAACTACCCCTTAGAGTGACCCGATTCTGCCCATCTACGAACTTAGCCTGTCGATTGCCAAGACAGATTTTTCGTGCAAATTTGAACTTTTTATCTCTATTCTTTCGAGAGTTATCGTCTGGAATGACACATACATAAATATATAAATATATAAATATATAAATAAATATATATATATACATATAATTTTTGGTGTCTTTCCTCAGTGAATTCAGGATGGTCTGAAACGGATTTTGGTATAAAAATCTTTCGGAAATTCGAGTTTTAAAAATTTGGACCGTGAACAATAGCTTTCTTTTCTTCGAAAATTCGCTAATAAAAAATTAAAAAATAATAATTAATAAAAAAATGAAAATGCCTACATTATGTCAGACAGCATTTCCCAAAAAGGGCGCGATGATTACCAATTTGCCTTATACCAACTGTGAGCGCTGGGAGGAGAGTAGTACGCTCACCAGCCACCTGCAGCGCCACCAATCCACAGCGGATCTTGGGCGAGACACTCCTTTGTCCCATCATGTGCTGGAAGAACTTTTCTTCCATGGATGGTGGAATAAGCTAACAACTGGAATAACTAACTACCAACTTAACACGACATAAAACCAAACATTTACGCACTTTTAACATAATCTCTCAGATTTGGTGCTTAATTACAGAACACATTATGAAAATTGTATAGTGAAATTATTTAATAGCGTGTTATATTAATATACAATAAAAATTGGCGATATTACTTAGTTGAGTTTGTGTTTGAGAGAGCGCACCCATGTTTTTCCGTTCGGCTTAAGTTGTTTTTCATTACTTGTTCATGTAATGAACGCACAGCTCATGGGTTTTCAAGGAGGAAGGGCATCACAGAACTGGCAGAGCATTTTCGAAGTTTGTGTGGAAAATTTGATTTTCTGGTTTTTGTCCTGCACTAATTGGCGTCAGCTGTCATTAATTTGTATATATTGTAGGTATATACTATTATTAAAATTTGATTCGAAACTCATCTGAGACCCTCCCAGGCCCTTCAAAGCGGAGCCCACCAGCTTGGTTCACTGAATTCTTCTGCCAGAACACGATCTTCGTCGAATATGGTGAGAATCACGACACTATCCGTATCGCATTTATCAACCAAGATTTACATACCTAATTGACGGACTGATTTCCAGACACCCAACTACACTCTGAAATTTAGTTTGGTCGGCCACACCAAATCTGTATCATCTGTGAAATTTAGCCCTAATGGCGAATGGCTTGCTAGCTCGTGTAAGTATTTATTCTGGTTCTTAGTATTATAATGATTAGATCAATTTATTATCAAGTTCTAGATCAAATGCTAATTGTATCTGAATTGTCTTCCTACGTTGCCAGCAAGGAACATTCATTCATTGTGGTGTACTTAAGGTTTCGTCATGTGTTCTTCAGCTTACAGTGTGATACTTGAGTCGGTAGTTATCTTGAATCCAATGTTTATTACGGACTGAATGTTCACTTCATTATTGTGGACTCATTTACAGCATGAAAACAAATTTGGTTTTAGCACTGTTAGATTAGCTGCGGTGTTGGAGGTTAGTTCGAATTTACCTATAACGAGGGAAAGGATGGTCCATCCTCGTGAGTTCTAACTTCCAAGATATTATACTTCCAACACATTTATTCGGATGTGTTGTGAATTCTGACCCGATTCTCCAAGATCTTGTAGAAACATACGGTGTGATCCTGTAGAAACATTCGGTGTGAAGGGGTACTGGAATAGGCTTGCAGGCCTGTTTCAGTGTGTCAAGTGTATTCAAGGGTGAACTCCCACAGTGTATGAGAAAGTATACTCATTTCTAGACATGGTGGTCTATGTTGTCAGACAGTGTTGATGTGTTGAATTCGCTCTGGTAGTTTTGTTGAATAGTTAGTTCATAAAAAAAATTCAAGTAATGTAAACAGCTCCATTCCAGGCTGGGGCTTTTCGTCCGACTGCCCTGCCAGCGCCACGGACGTGATCAGCTGTCCTCCAATCGGAGGATCAGAATTCGGTCTGATCATTTCGCTCTTTACTTGGCTACTAACTGCCTCGCCCCCTTGAGTGGAGAGGGGTTCGCCCATCAGCTACTTGGGTCATCCTACTTGGACATGTCATGGTGGTCACCCATCGAAGTACTGTAACCAACTTCGAGGTATCTCAACTTTGGTGATCTCACGGGAACCAGTTTATTCCACCTGATACGGCCATTGGGCGAATAGTTCGCTTGTTTGGGATCGATCGTGTCACCATATCATGAACCAGTTTCGAAGAAATCTTCAAACGCTCTAAAAAACGCCTGCATGTTCGATCCTCTTTTTGGCTGGTGAAATGTATAAATCATTAGGTAGGTACCAGATACCTCAATCAACATTCATTGTACGAACTAATACTCTGGTCACTACGTCCACAGCCGCCGACAAACTTATCAAGATTTGGGGAGCTTATAATGGAGCATTTGAAAAGACAATCGCAGGACACATGTTGGGCGTTTCCGACGTCGCGTGGTCCAGTGACAGTAGACTCATAGTCAGCGCATCAGACGACAAAACTCTCAAAATATGGGAATTGAGTTCGGTAATGTTTTATTTTATTATATCATATCGTGACTGACGCTGTACTCGCATGTCTTATTATTTAATTGTTTTGTCCTCCTTTCCAGGCCAAATGCTTGAAAACTTTGAAGGGACATACTAATTACGTGACTTGCTGTAATTTTAACCCTCTGTCTAATCTCATCGTATCTGGATCGGTGAGTATGCAATTAAAACTAAAATAATAGGTAATTCTTGTTTGCAGGGTTTGCCATAAGTTCACATACAGCTCCACCATGTTCTGTCACTTCTAGCTAGTGATTACAGTTCTCGGTCGAGGAAGTTAGTCATTCTCATTTTGGGGATGATTCTGTTATTATCTATGCTGATTGATCCGAAACCTATACAATTTTCATGGTTTACCTACATAGTTTTACTAAACCGTCGTGATAACCGACTTAGAAACTCAGGAACGCTTGCATATTAAAATAGCTTACATCTCCCAGAGAAATACAAAATAAATTGGATTTATCGAATTGAAGGGGTACAGTGTTATTATTCATGGCTGAGTTACCTACTAAGTATTTTAAATTACTAAAGTTGATGTCATTTCTGACAGCATGATAATCGGACGTCCCTTTTTGGGGGGTTCAGTGACCAAGTAGGTTAAGGAAAATAGCCCGACGTCTAGTTCCAAAAGCCGCAACTACGTGGCAGTACCAAATTGAGCTAAATTATCTTCGTTGTCCTTCCGTTGATAATTAGCTGATTTTTCAATCTGTAAATTGCAATGGATTCAGATTCAGAATTTCCGCAAATAGGTTCTGGTGTTCAACATTTCAAAATGTGTATAATTTTTTCACTGGCGTTCAGATTCGGCCCATTTTTTGTAAATCCCAATTAGTCAAATCCCAGAGGGGTGTGTTTTAATTACGATGGTTTTTCAAATTTAAAATTGAGCCACTAAAATCCCATCAGTTCTTGTCCAAGAGGTGATGGTCGGTGGGGGTAGGGGAGGACTGTTGCGCACAGTGGGGTGAATGGCCAATCTAGGTGGAAAACGCTGCAAATCCCTGCACAACGGTTATTATTTTGTACAGAATACCCTTCTGTTACAGATCACAGCTCTCTGTATAGATAACCCATCTATATAATCTAATATGTACTATTCTATACATATTATATAGATAGCAGACCCTCCGTAGATTAGTACCTAACCCCGTACCTATCTAAATCACGAGTTAAATGTTGCTAAAATAATTCTGTCGATGACAAGCAGTAACTAAAACGGCAAAAAGAAACGCAAGTAATAAAGTTGTGAAGAAAAGCTGTTGAGGTGGAGTGAAATAGATGCCCTCTGCGTAGATCACTGTTTTCTGTGGTTAGTACCTACCTTCGTGGTCAAGTATGATGAACCGTTGTGTAATAACTTGCCCATCAATAATACTTCAACGGTTGTTCAAGTTGCAAAAGTACCGATCAACAAAATCCAGCGCCTTCTTGGTTGATGAACCGTTGTGTAATAATTTACCGTTGTGAAATAATTTACCGTTATGTAATAATTTACTGTTGTGTAATATTTTACTTTTGTGTAATAATTTGACGTTGTGTAATAATTTTCCATTGTGTAATAATTTACCCATCAACAATACTTCAACGTTTGTTCAAGTTGCAAAAGTACCGATCAACAAAACCCAGCCCATTCTTGGTAGATGAACCGTTGTGTAATAATTTACCGTTATGAAATGATTTACCGTTGTTTAATAATTTACCGTTGTGTAATAATTTGCCGTTTTGTAATAATTTACCATTGTGTATTAATTTACCCATCAAGAATACTTCAGCGGTTGTTCAAGTTTCAGAAGTACCTACCAACAAAATCCAATAGTCCACCACTTATCAAATGAAATAATATCGCAGAACAACCAACTCGACTTCATACAGCCATCCTTGATTATAATCAGGTGCTCCATAGTGATGATTATCTGAGCCGGGTTTATACCGTTTGATTCACGATCATGTTGACGAAACTTTTTGGTGCACACGAACGCCTGGACGTACAATGCTCCGGGTGGTCTCAAAAAATTGTTTAGCTCAAGACAAATTTAGTAACGTAAAAAAAACCATACCCTTTTCGAGCTACGGCGTTCTGAAAATTTCAACCTCTATTTTGAACCCCTTAGAGATGACTGACAGTATCGTCGAGCTTCAAGGACCAACTAGACCCCGAACGGAACCTATAACCCGAATTTCTTCAATTTTGTTTCATGGTAACTAAGAAAAGTGGCCGGTACGGCGGACAGACAGACATTTAGCGAATTTTCAAAGAAAATGAAGCTATTGCAATGGCTTCGAAATTTAAATAATATAAATTTTTGGAAATTTTCTTCATAGAAATCCGTTTCAGACCATTCTAAAACGATTCCTGAAATTTAACACTTTTTTATATGTATATATATATATATTTATTTATATATGTGTCACTCCAGACGATAACTCTCGATAGAATTGAGATAAACAGCTCAAATTTGCACAAAAAATCTATCTTGGCAATCGAAAGGCTAAGTTCGAAGATGGGCGAAATTGGCCTACTCTAAGGAGGGTTTTGGCGCATTTAAAGTGCGCAAAAATTACCCAAAAATCCCCAAAATGTTATTTTCCAACAAGTGACCCCTCATTTTAAAGGTTTTTGCACGCTGAACACGATGGTGGAATCGGATTTTAGATATCTTGATCCGTTCTCAAATTAGAGCATTTAAAGTGCGCAATAATTACCCAAAAATCCCCAAAATGTTATTTTCTAACAAGTGACCCCTCATTTTAAAGGTTTTTGCACGCTGAACACGATGGTTGAATCGGATTTTAGATATCTTGATCCGTTCTCAAATTAGAGCATTTAAAGTGCGCAAAAATTACCCAAAAATCCCCAAAATGTTATTTTCCAACAAGTGACCCCTCATTTTAAAGGTTTTTGCACGCTGAACACGATGGTGGAATCGGATTTTAGATATCTTGATCCGTTCTCAAATTAGAGCATTTAAAGTGCGCAAAAATTACCCAAAAATCCCCAAAATGTTATTTTCTAACAAGTGACCCCTCATTTTAAAGGTTTTTGCACGCTGAACACGATAGTGAAATCGGATTTTAGATATCTAAATCCGTTCTTAAATTAGAGCATTTAAAGTGCGCAAAAATTACCCAAAACTAGGATAATCTTTAAACTCTTACCCCCCCCCCACCCCCTTAGAGTGGTCAGATTGAAAAATGTGAGAAGTATTAATTGAAGACGAGAGTTCGAAGCAAAAAAGGGGGAGGCAAACGATTAGTACAACTCCTTGAATTTACCCACAGCGATCAAATAAATAAGCACTTAGTACAATTACGTAATAAACAAACGGTAGAATCAGGATGGACAAAACGTACAAATTAAAATAAATACGAAGAGAATATACATAGAAAACCAAATTTTAGACCGAAGTTTTCCTTTATTCAAAACCATAGCCATTAATTCGAATATTTCTTTGAAAATTCGCTCATTAAGTCATGCTGCATGACTGGTTTTTTTTTATTGCATTTTCGGATTCTACATACCTTGAAACGTAAACCATCAAATTTTGAGGGGGGTTAGAATTTTTTTTTTTTTTCATGCTCGATTCCAATGGTTCATTATTGAAAATAATAAACCAAAAAATGGTTTTCTCAATGGTTCAATCCAATGGTAATCCATGAAGAAAAATAGTTACCCATCTCAAACCTATAAACATCTGAAGGAAAAAAATCTGATCGAATTTCATACCGAGGAACCTAACTGTAATTTTTGAACAAGTGCGTGCTGTCTCAGGCACAAACGAAAACGAAATGAATTTCATTTGCCTGGTTTCTCCCGAGTGGAAAGGTGTTATCCCTCTTTTCTTCGTCATTATGGAACTCCATGGTACGTAAATTGAATTAACATAAAACAAATCGCCCAGTCACAGCATTGTCATTAGTTGAAAATACAAAGTAGTGAATTTTCATATAAGGTTTGACTTTTTGGACAAGAAGTTACAGAGTAACAAAAAGTACCTTGCGTTTTTTAGTTATATAGGGGGTTTTCTCCTCTTTTTTAATGTATTTGGGGTTTTTACATTTTTTAAAAGTGAAAGTGCAGTTTTTCTAGACGCGATTTACATGCATTTCATTTGTAAAGGTTGAGTTTTGTTTTCGCGTCCATTTTGGTTTATTATTTTCAATAATGAACCATTGGAATCGACCATGAAAAAAAAAAGATTCTAAACCCCCCCTCAAAATTTAATGGTTTACGTTTCAAGATATGTAGAATCCGAAAATGCAATAAAAATATTTCTGTCTGTCCGCCATACGCCGTACTGGCCACTTTTCTTAGTTACCATTTTTTTAAAAATTGATGAAATTCGGGTTATAGGTTCCGTTCGTGGTCTAGTTGGTCCTCGAAGCTCGGCGTTACTGTCAGTCATCTCTAAGGGGTTGAAATTTTCAGAACGCCGTAGCTCGAAAACTTTTGATAGAAGGTGTTGTGATCGGCTGCTCCTCCACAACTCAATTTGTGTCTGAACATGCTGTAGCTCAGAGTGGGGACCCCCCGACCCCCCTCTGATCTTGTCAGGGGAATATAAAAGAGCCAGGGTGCCATCAATAAACAACCATTCTCTCGTAATCGATCGACTCGTCTATCCGACTCCCAATCACTACACTGGTGACCCCGACGTGAGAGCTCCACCGCCAGCGCCCGCCGTTTGACAGCAACGCAGCCCCGCCTCCGCTTCAACGAGCCCCACCACGCGCGGCCCCCACCGACGCCACAGCGGCGCCCCACTCCGACGCCCGCCTCGACGGCTATCGCAGCGCCTCCCGCTACTTCGCCCCACCATCACCGATCCTTATATAAGGAAACGGACGCCGGCGCCGAGCACACTTCCTGCTGACACCTCAACGGACTGGCACCTACGAAGAAAACGAAGATGACCGAGCAGAAACCGCAAGACACCCGAAGCGAGCGCTCCTTCATTTCTCAAGCTCCAGCCGTTTGACCCCGCATTTCCGCACGTCTGGTTCGCCCAACTCGAGATCATCCTCGCACACGAAGGCCACACGACGCCACATGCGAAATTCACCCGAGCCTTCCTCGCTCTCGAACCTCGACAAGCGGACCTCTGCGCCGACATCAGCCCCTCGAACACCAGTAGCTACCAGACGCTCAAAACACGCCTTCTCGCGACACACGCACCTTCAGATGGTTCACGGCTCACCGCCCTCCTACAGCCGACATCCGACGACGAACTACCGTCGATCCTCGCTCGCCGACTCACCCGAGCACTTCCGGCCGACACACCCGCACCACTCGTCCGACACGTCTTTCTTCGAGCCCCCCATGAGAATTTTCGACTTCACATTGCGGCCCACGAAGAACAAGACATCACCCGGCTCGCCAAACACGCTGATCGCCTTCTCCCATTCGCACCAACTCTTCAAGCGGCTACCGTCGCCGAAGAAACAATAGTGATTCACAGTAGACGACACCGGCGATCACCGACGTGAACGACAGCGAATGAGCCCCGGTTTCCAGCCCTTTTCGACGGCTACGAACCTTCCAACAATACACGCGACGCGCCGAACCACGCACACGAGATCGTCACGAAGGGACCCCCGTGCCATGCGAAACTTCGCCGAAAACCACCGGATTTCGGCGAATTACTAGCGGCGGGGGTCATTAAACCTTCCGAACCTGCATGGTCCAGATCACTGCAGCATAGAGCCACACCACGAACCGCTACGATTCTACGTCTTCAACTCGCCGCAAGCACAATCGAATCACGACCGCACGCTCACGTGGACTACCGACTCACCGCGCAAATTGATCTCAACCAACGCACGTCCCGTGGCCTCACTAATTTGCAGCATCGAACCACTCCACGAGCCGCTACGATTCTACGTCTTCAACTCGCCGCAAGCACAATCGAATCACGACCGCACGCTCACGTGGACTGCCGACACGCAGATTTCAACAGCACAAAACGCTACCACGAACGATCTACCGTACGCCACTCACGATCCATCAAGACGCCGCAACGCCCCCGACAACAGCGCCCGAGCTACCGCACGGGACACATCCGGCACCGGCGGGACATTTCGCGCCCACACCGGCACCCACGCCACTAATCGACCACAACCCAACGCCGCCCCACGACACCGACCACAGCAGCCACCCGGACAGCCCACACGGACCCAACACACGCACCTCCCACTCCCGGCCACAGCCACAGCGACATCAACAAAATTTAATTAAAATTGAAAATTACTTAAATTCTGGGGGGAGCAGTGTTGTGATCGGCTGCTCCTCCACAACTCAATTTGTGTCTGAACATGCTGTAGCTCAGAGTGGGGACCCCCCGACCCCCCTCTGATCTTGTCAGGGGAATATAAAAGAGCCAGGGTGCCATCAATAAACAACCATTCTCTCGTAATCGATCGACTCGTCTATCCGACTCCCAATCACTACAGAAGGGTATTGTTTTTTTCACGTTATTAAATTTGTCTTGAGCTAAACAATTTTTTGAGACCACCCGGAGCATTGTACGTCCAGCCGTTCGTGTGCACCAACAAGCTTCGTCAACACGATCGTAAATCAAACGGTATAAATCCGGCCGGGATATCATCACTAGGGAGCACCTGATTATAATCAAGGATGGCTGTATGAAGTCGAGTTGGTTGTTCTGCGATATTATTTCATTTGAAAACTGATGGATCTTCTGGATTTTGTTGATAGGTACTTTCGCAACTTGAACAAACGTTGATTGGGTAAAATATTACATAATGGTAAATTATTACACAGTGGTAAATTATTACACAGCGGCAAATTATTACACACCGGCAAATTATTACACACCGGCAAATTATTACATAACGGTAAATTATTACACAACGGTTCATCTACCTAGAAGGGGCTGGATTTTGTTGATTGGTGCTTTTGCAACTTGAACAACTGTTGAAGTATTATTGACGGGCAAGTTATTATACAACGGTTCAACATACTTGACCACGAGGGTAGGTATTGACCACAGAAAACAGTGATCTACGCAGAAGGGGCATCTATTTCACTCCACCTCAACAGTTTCCCCTCAGAACTTCATTATTTGCGTTTCTTTTTGCCATTTTAGTTACTGTTGTCATCGACAGAATTATTTTAGCAACATTTAACTCGTGATTTAGGTAGGTACCTAGTAACGAGTACGGGGTTAGGTGCTAACCTACGGAGGGTCTGCGATCTACATAATATGCATAGAATAGTACATATTATATTATATAGACGGGTTATCCATACAGAGAGCGGTGATCTGTAACATAAGGGTATTCTTTACAAAATAATAAACCGTTGTGCGGGGTTCGCAGCGTTTTTGGTACCTAGTCTAATTTTTTAGAAAATGTTTTTTTTTCTATTGCATTTTTAGCAAAGATAGCTCTTCATGTTTTCATTTATACAGTTTTATTTGCCAACTTGAGAGATGACGTTTTGTAATTCGAATTTTTGAAAAATTTCTTCATAGGAATCCGTTTTGGAAAATTCTAAAACGATTCCTGAATATCAACATTTTTCATATTTAAGAGTACCTATATAGGAATATACCTATCTTAGGCATTCACCTGTAATTTCATTCCAGGTGATAACTCAACCTGGCAAGCACCTAAAAAATCGAAAATGGGGCCAAATTGTCGTTGTTGTCAAACGAAAGGCCGAGTTCGTCGGCCAGAATTTTTGACCCACTCCCAGGTGTAAAATTGTGAAATTTAAAGGTGAAAAAACGCGTTTTTTAGGTTTTCAGCCGAAATAATGCCCTAGTATATAATAATATATGGTATATTCGTGCTCAGGGTAAAATTTCCTGTAGTATGAGACGGTTTCTGAATGTTTTCCACCTAGATTGGCCATTTGCCCCACTATGTGGCGGGGGTTGGGGAGGAAGGAAGTGGCTATTGTTTTGATTTTCACCAAGTGCATTCAACAGCAAGTCGATTATTCGCTCCAAATTCGGGCACAGCTTTATTTATTATTGGTGAAATATCGATTTTCGGTTAGCTCTATTGTAGTGCTACCTTCGGTCCGACAGCAATGAAATTCATAGGAGGCCCTTCTAAGGTCCTCCACGCACAATCCCTGAAAATTTCACTATATTTTGCTCAGTAGTTCTGGAGTTTTGAATGTGACAACAAATTTGTAAACGAAATGTTGACCCAACCTAAATAGACGATACCGCGAATTGCCTTCGTGTATGTACCGTTTCCTTGCCTGAACCGTCGACCCATAAACCGCTACGAAAATTGTCTGAACTGTCTGAATTGTCTGAACCTACCAATTTCTGCTTATTACTTCCATGTTCCTGATATACAGGTGGTCTAGGAATTAGGCATCCAAACTACGGGGATCAATTCTGCAACCAATTTCCGACAGAATGTCCTTCATAAAGTTTTTTTGTTATCACACTAAAATGGCCATAAAAGTTCAAGATAAGCATCGGTGTACATAAGGCGAGGCATTTTGAGAACTGATTGAGGCTACTGACGCTCAGTGAATGGTTTGATGTGCAAGTACCTTCAATGTCATCTTGAACTATTGAACTCCCCACTACAAAGAACTTATTCTAGAGAACACGAAAACATCCATCATGAGTAAGTCAAGTGAAAAACGCTGCAAAGTCCTTGTCACATGGGTTTATTATTCTATTGGACTTACCTACAGAAATGTTGGCTGTTCATTTATTGTTTCTTTCATGCGTAGTAATCGAAATAGCTATTTCTGATGGTTTCCATTAATTTTTTTTTTAATTTTTTAAAACTATGTTTGATCATTGGCAGTGCCATTTAATCGTCTTGATCCACGTGTTGACACTTTTTCCAGTGTTATTATACAAACTGATGGTGATTTCAGACGATTTCCCAGGTTTTTCACTCATAAAAAATCAATTTTGGGAGCTGAACATTTGGTAGAACTCAATTTTCCACTCTTTGGTCAAAATCGACTTCATATTCGGTCTTCTCGTCCCCAAAAACATGGAAAACGATATCTCAGAAGCTCATGTTACCAACATGTTGCTAAAACGCAAAAGTACTTATTTTTATACACATTTTCACTCATAACACCCCTGGGTATATTCCGATCGGGCTGACAAGTTTCGGGACACAACTAGGGCCCAAATGGAGCATGTGTGCGAAAGAACGAATTTTTTAGACCGAAAATGAAGCCGGTACACGTGACGCGGCGGACGGACATTGCATTTTTGGAATCTACGCACCTTGAAACGGAAAAGAAAAAAGTTTGAGGGGGTGTTATAAAAATTTTTTGCTGAGCGAATACATAGGTGTATTATTTACAGAATAATAAACCAAAAGTCGGTGAGATGTACATTTTTCTCAAGATAACGGTAAGCCAGTTTTTATTCAGTCGAAGAGGCTCTTGAGTGTCACCATTCGATTCAGCGTGAAAAATTATGTAGAAGTCCTCCCAACTGGTTAGCTCGTGGGGGGATCATTTTCATGAGAAAAACTATTTTACAGGGGGGAAAACACGTTTTTTCGCGTTCAAACATCATTTTCTCCTCTGAAGTCAACTGCAAAGATAAAATCGATTACACCGCTGGAAAGCTGATGGAATGTAAATGTTTCTTCCATCAAGATAAACGAAAAGGCTGGGGAAAATCGTGTTCGGAAATGTCATCGAAATTTTCCAAAAAATTTTGTAATTGACAAACTTTGATGTTTGACCTAATTTTTCACTCATCCACTCAAAAAATTTGGTTTGCCATCAGGGAGATAGGAAATTTAACACACTTTCCAGCGCTATCCTCAAACTTAGATCCCCCCCCCCCCCCCCCCCACATTAAAGGGAGTTATGACAATATTTTAGTGAGACGAGGCCGAGCAAGGGAGATAAAATCTTAGAACGTAAAAAAGTCGGATTACGAAGAAAAAAACTCGGAAGGACTTTTTGTCGGAAATTAGTTGTAGAATGGATTCCTGAAGTTGGTGATTAATTCTTGGACACCCTGTATAGGAACGGAATTATGGTGATACCCTCAATGATACGAGTAGGTGTTCCAGAAAACCATGGAATCTTGTTCAGAAGTACTCAGTACGAGTTTCTGTATGGTTTTCCACGGGATGTCGCTCCGTACGTAAGTTGGAATTTAAAATGGTCATAACTTACTCAAAACAAAGTATTTTTCCAGTTTTCTTTCTGAGCTTTGTTCATCTCGTTGAACTCTTCAATTCGAGATGAGAACGAGATTTCTACGTGGAAGTTCTGCCGGGCTTTTTAATTTTTTCGATTTCTACGATAGCTGCCATAAAAATTGACCAAAACTGGTGCTGTTGATGCCAAAATCTCCGTGATCATGCATGTTGATTTTGAGCTCGATCGCATTCGATTTGGCTAATTGAGAGCAAAAAAATATGTCAAAAAGTATGACGAAAAAAATCCTCTCTAAAAATCCGCTTATTGGAATTAATTTCTACTATTGCGACAATCAAGAGTTGAACCCTAAATGATTCATAGGAGTGGGAATGTTTTGGTAGACCGTCCCATGCCGTCTTCTTCCCCTACCCCCACCGACCTTTACCTTTAAGACAATAATTGATGTTTTTAGTTGTCCAATTTTAAATTTTAAAAAGCCATCGTAATCAGGACACACCCCTCTAGAATTTGACTAATTGGGATTTCCGAAAAAATGAGCCAAATGTGAACGCCAGTGAAAACTAGTGTACGAATTTTTAAATTTTTAATACCAGAAACAGTTTGTGGAAATTCTATGCTGATTATGAATCCACTGCAATTTACAGATTGAAAATCGCTCAGTATTGTTAACGGAAGGAGAGCGAAGGTAAGTTTGCCCTCCATATGCTGTTGCCATCTGTTCTTACAAGTTTTTTGTGGGCTATTTCCCCTTAATGCGTGTTCACTTGATGTTAGGATTGGAACAATGGCTAGAATCGTCAGTTCGAGACCCAGGGCCCCTCTGTTGGGCCTTGAGAAAATGCAAAGCCTTGAATGATCCTCCTGAGACGGCCACAGGAGTGCAAGCAGAGCCCCAGCCTGAAACAGCCGTACTGTTTGGTCTTTTTTGAATGAAGCTGGTGATGGCAACACTACAACATACTCATTCGATTTTATATTGTGGTGTCTGTGTACATCCAGTCTCAATTTTCAATGTTAGTTATTGGTAGCTTTTGGCTTTGTTTCCATAGTTTGACAAACGTGTGAGGATATGGGACGTAAGAACAGGTGAATGCCTGAAAACACTTCCTGTTCATTACGGAGCTGTCAGTGCTGTAGATTTCAGCTACTGCGGCCGTCGTATTCTTTCTAGCAGTTACGATGGACTGTGGTAAGCCTAAGCTTTTTATAAAATATTGTAACAGAATATGTGTGGTTGTTGAGGACAACAACAGCTTGTTGCAAATATAGAGAAAAAAAAATTATTTAAAGTTGTAATGAATATAATAGAGAGTTTTCGCAAAAGTTTGGCCACTAGGTCGTTGACGGACTAAGAATCTCCGGGCTAACGATATAAGGGGAAAAAAACCGGATGCTGACCTCTTAGCTCGTGAAACTATCTAAGGTCGTGAAAGTTAGGTCGTTGAACCATCAAAGCTGATTCGATGAGTGACGCTAACGTTAACGTTGAAATGTAAATGTTATCACTTGAAGATATCAGTTTACAGCCGTTTTTAGTTTTCATCTTCGCTAGTACTTTTAAGTTTTTTTGCTGCGTATCCACCCACACGTATCTACTTGTTCGGTTTGGAATGGAGGAGCTTCAGGTATACTTAACGTTATACGAAGAAGGAGTTTTAACAAGGCGGGAAGTCGTCCTGGCTTTGAGGGGGTTTTTTTTGGAGCTGAATACCATGCACCCCAATTAAGGAGAGAGTTATACAGTAGATTTGATTTGGGAAATGTAGGTGACGAGGACGTGAGGCTCCTTTTTAGATTTAACAGAGGTGACATCGGTCGCCTGCGCGTCCTCTTGGGCATTCCTGACTGAATCCCAATGGAAGACAGATACAACGTCAGTGGAGTGACAGGTCTCTGCATCCTGCTACGCCGACTCGCTTACCCTAATCGTCTGAGTGACTTGGAGCACCTCTTTGGACTCTCGTACTGTACTCTGTCAAAAGTGGCCAATCTCGTGATGTAAATCATCCTCGCTCACCATGACCACAAACTCCGGGATCTGGGAAACTTGGCTTGGCTCACGCCTCAACGGCTGGAGCACTACTCTCAGGTGAGTAATCATGTTGGTGTAAATTAGTTTATAAATATAAGTAGGTACGCAAGTAGTTGTTTCAAGTAGTACCTAGGTACGGCCTAAGTGAAGCAGTGAAAGTAAGTGTAGCATGCGGACCGCTTTAAAAAAAAAAAAAAAAAAAAAAGCGAGGAGTAAGTAAGTAGTTGTGTCGTCCACTAAACATGAATATTCAATAGTTACATTTCCCTGTTCGTGTCCAATGAAAATTAGTTTTCTTCCAGGCTGTCGTTGCAAAGCGAGCGCCCCTTCAGCACTGCTGGGGATTCATAGATGGGACAGCGAGACAAATTTGTAGACCGACAGTGAACCAAATGGAGTTCTACTCGGGACATAAGAGGTATCACTGCGTGAAATACCAAGCAGTAGTTACACCAGATGGGATGACAGTCAGCCTGCATGGAGGATATCAAGGAAGGCGACATGATGCTGGTGAGATTATGCAAAACATTTATTAAGTAATTGATTCCCTGGTAAAAATGCCCCAGCTTTAATTGGTTTTCGCACAATTTCATACTTTGTATGTCGATGTTTTAGGGATTTGGCATGAGTCTGCTTTGGATGACCAGCTGAGAAGATTGTGCGTGACCCCTACCAGGAAGTATACTCTGTATGGAGATCCTGCCTACCCTATTTCAGACCTCCTCATAGCTCCATATCCGAATTCAGCATACATGGAACCCCAAAAAATAGCTTTCAATAAGGCTATGGCTACAGTTAGGCAAGCAGTTGAGTGGGGGTTTGGTAATGTATTAAGACTTTTTGCATTTGTAGATTTTTCCAAGAATCAAAAGCTCCTACTACAAGATGTGCAGGGAATGTATAGGGCTGCCACCATATTGGCTATTGGCCAACTGCCATACGTGCCTGTATGGCAGTCAGACTTCTTCGTATTTCAACATTTCTCCTCCGCTTATTGATCAGTATTTATCGTAGAATATAATGTTAGTTAGGACGATCCACTCTTCTGCAACTGCAGAAATTTAATTAAGAAATTTAATTTTTGTTTTACGTTTTTCAAGTCTTATTTTTTTCGTAGGTCGAAATCATGAATCCTTAATTATTTTTCCGTTTTTGTAAAGCTCTGTTCTATGCGTGTACGGATTTATTCCCCAACAAGTGCCTAGTAATTTACTGATGTACAAAAACAGTCCTTGACTCTCATGGACCCTAGATATTATTCCATTGTATATTGTTAGTTCATTAAAAAAACAAGAATTTCACTATCGCTTCTATTTTTTCGCACGATCATACCTACTTATTGAATATCATCCTACATTCGCCTATTTCCTTTTTTGTAGGAAGGGCTAGTCTAGTAGGTATCCCATAAACACTAGAGGGGGAAGGGAGAGTCCATAGAAATAGAGAAATTAGCCAGGTACAATTTATTGACATTTTCCAGTCTTCAAGGACCACAGAAATATTCCCTAATTCTGTTTAAAAAAAAGTAGATACGTACGGTTGTCCATAAGACACTAGACGAATTACCCTAAAAACTAAATTAAAGTTATTTGGCAAAAAATAGTGGCTAATAGGTAAAAATTAGCCAGGTTGACTTCGAGTCTTCAAGGATCACAGAAATAAATCCTAATAATATTTTCAAACAACAAAAAATTAAAGGGTTGGCTAATATCAATTATTTGGCAAAAATAATTGATAAATAGGTGGGAAATTTGTTCATAAGAAGTAGATAACAGCTAAGGGGCGCCCAAGCGTACAAGATCTTGGGACTTGAGTGCTAGGTTTTAGTTGTTGTTAACAAGAGTGAACATCAAATGACTGACTGCACTTGAAACCGACCAGACTGCCACAACAAAAAAGGAAGTATGAGGAATTAGTCTAAGAACGCTGCAAATCCCTGCACAACGGTTTATTATTTTCTACAGAATACCCTTCTGTTACAGATCACAGCTCTCCGTATAGATAACCCGTCTATATAACATATGTACCACTAAACCACGAGTTAAATGTTGCTAAAATAATTCTGTCGACGACAAACAGTACCTAAAATGGCAAAAAGAAACGCAAATAATGAAGTTCTGAAGGGAAATGCAGTGGCGTAGCCGGGGGGGGGGGGGGGGGGGGTGTTAGTGGTGGTCATAACCCCCCCCCCCCCCCATTGGCTCGAAAAGTTCATCACAAATTAAAATTAAATCTTAAGAATGATAACAATCACGAAAGTAACAAACATAAGTATATTATACAACAATAACAGGTTAAACGGTAAATCAAACATGATTAAACAGTTAAATAATATTACGTTTATTTGATTACGAACGATCTGTCCCAAAAATATGACCCGCTCTTTCTGACAAAAATGTTTATCGAAATAGTCCCTCACCGTCACCATCCCACACTTCAGGTGAATAATACTGATTTTAGCCCTTACTACCAATTGCTGACCCCCAAAAATCCTAATTAGACCCCTATTCTGTGTAAAAAGCAACTGAAATGGTATTTTTCTGTCTTGACTCACCCTTCCATGCCACTTTCAGTTTTTATATATATCAATTTTTGCAGTTTTTACCTATTTTTGACCCATAAAAAGTCAACTTTAATCCCCTTCAAATGTTTGAAAAGTGCTCATCAGTTTGTTTGGAAATAAGAACATTTTGGCGAAATTTGGAATTTTTATCACGTAACCAAGGTCAGATATCGTCTGGAGTGACAGATAAATAAATATATATAAATATAATATACGTATACATTTTTGTCAAAATCTAAGGATGAAATCAGGATGGTCTGAAACGGATTTGCCTATAAAATATTTTCACAAACTTATGTTCTGAAAATTTTGGACCCATTGCAATACCTTAATTTTCCTTGAAAATTCGCGAACTTTGTTGCCAAATAAATGTTGTATTTCTTCAGTTTAGCTTACCTAACCTTATCTGTAACATTTAGTGCTTTGTTAAATTTAAATTCAGCTTTCTTTGTAATGTCAAACCTTATTAGCGAATTTTCAAAGAAAATAAAGCTATTGCAATGGGTAACATTTTCAGAACAAGAATTTTTGAAATATTTTTATAAGGAAATCCGTTTCAGAGCATCCTCAGATTTTAACAAAAATTTATATATGATGTATATTAATGTGCCACTCCAGATGATATCTGTCCTTGAGTAGGTTCGTGGTAAAAATTCCAGATTTCTCCAAAACGTTTGTATTGCCAAACGAAAGGATGAATCCGAAGATGAGCAATTTTCAAATTCCAAGGGGGTCAAATTGGAGTTTTTAGGGGTCAAAAGTCGGTAAAAACTGCTAAAATTGCAAAAAATTGCTATAAAATCACTGGAAGTGGTATGGAAGGTTGAGTAAAGGAAGAAAAATGCCATTTCAGTTGTTTTTCACACAGAACAGGGGTCAGAATTTGACTTTTGTTGGTGAAAAATAGGTATTAATGGTAAAATCAATATTAATTCACCTGACGTTGTGTGGGATGATTAATCACGACGGAGGGACTACCTCGATGATAAAACTATTTTTCTCAAAAGCAAGTGGGTAAAATTTGACTTTATTAGGGTCAAACAATTGCTAAAATCACGAAAGATTATATAATTTTAAGAAAAGTGGTATGGTTTCTCGCTATATCATCTTTTTACACAATATCAGGAATGCTACATGACAGGAATTTTTATTTTATTTTTTCCGATAAACCCCCCCCCCCCCCCCCCCCCCCATTCAACAATCCTGGCTACGCCACTGGGGAAATGGGACCTATAAACCGAATTTCGTCAATTTTGGTTCACGGTAACTAAAAAAAGTGCCGGGCGGATGAACAGAAATTTTTTTATTGCATTTTCGGATTTTAAATACCTTGAAACGGAAACCATCAAATTTTGAGGGGGGGGTTAACAAAATTTTTTTCATGCTCGATTCCAAAGGTTCATTATTCAAAATAATAAACCAAAATTAAGGGGGCGCAGACCCTGTTTTTTGTCAGTTTCTTCACGTTTTCTCTGGCTGTGGTTAACTTACAGTTCTGGGGAAGGTCTTAATACGCATTATATTAATCCGTGAATAGAGTTAGGGTCATAGCTCTAAATGATTCCTGAAATTTCCGAAAATTCAAATTCAAAAATGTAGTTTAAAAAACTTTTTCTTGAATGTTTGTGTTTTACGACATTTTCGGAGAGATAATAAAGTTGATAATCCAAGAATCAAAATTTTGTTATGTAAAATAAGAAAGAAAACGTGAAGAAAAATTTTACGTATTTTGAAAAAAGGCTCGAGAAAGGGGGCGCCGCCTGTAGGCGCTATCTGCGGGCAATGTGCCGAGTCTCTCCCCCTTCACACGCAGCCACCCTGCCCTGTCGCTTCGCTCGTCGTGTAGTCTAGTATAGTATCCATGGCATTATCAGTTCCAGCGGCTCTTTGCCTGGGAAGGAGGTAATTTTCAACGTTCTTGGTCGGAGGGGCAAGGGAGGAGGCGGTGTTGCCATATTCACCGAACGAATGGCATCGCTGTAACCCGCACAGTCTGCATCCCAGCTAAGCTTCAGAATATTAGTTCCCTGTTGAGCTGGCCTACCCTTCCTTCCACATGCTCACCTACCTCAGCCTAATTACCGTCATAGTTTTCACATGATTGGATAAGTAATTTTTACAGTATTTTCCCAATTATGTTGGTTACCTACTTTCCTAATTAAAGCTACAATCCAATCAGCCATAATTTTATTATTCATAGTAGGTAGCTACCTACCTATTTACGGTACGTATTAATTACGTATATCAATTAAATGTTTCATAAACTGGATTAAATTTAGCAAAATCAATTTAAAAAAATAGGGGATGATTGTTTTAAGTGGGTAAACAATTATTTGAGAAATAATCCGCTAGGTAGATCGAAAGTTGACGCCACAATCGCTAGGTGCATACCTGAATTCATTTGAGGAAGTATAGGCATGTACCTACTTAATTTTCTTATTTTTTAACTATTCTGCTCGAACTTCTTGTTCGTCACATAATATTATCTGAAAGCCTCGAAACTTACCTTGCCGGCTGAGTGGCGCAAGGTCAATCTCTGACCCATCCGGATTGTTGTAGGTACTATTATTTTTCTGTCTGGGGTACTTTTATGTTACGTAATAATTTAATTTTGAGAGGAGTTTTACTGGGCATTTATATATGTATGTAAATTTGACTGTTTATTTTTTATTTATGTAAATCAATGTGTGACCAATGAATGTATCGACTGGACACAGATACCTACCTGTGTGAGACAAATAACTTAGGTACTCCCACACAGTGTGAGATTTGTAATTTCATTTCATTTTTATTAATACTTATGTGTACTTCACTCAAAATTAGACATGACTTTTTTAAAGATTGATTACACACTGTCTAAAGTGTTCTACCTGTCATACTAATACAGAATCAATTCAAAGACAAATTATCCAACATGATTTCAAGTACCTACTTTTAATCATCATACCTTTCACTACCTACTTGAATTGAACGACAATAGGAAGAGGATTAGATAGTAACAAATAACTTTTCAGGTGTTTGTTTTATTCAATGACTGAAATGTAAACAAATAGAAAAGTAAATTGGAAAGCTCATGAATAATATTATACAGTTACACTGCTCACATTAGCTTTTATTTTATTTTATTGGACACTGAGTTAGTCTGGATCTAGGTAGGTATTCGGAAATCCATTTAGGTTCATGTTCATTTAAATCGGAGTTCAAACTCGCTTCTTGCTGTATATACGACTGGAGTTGTCAACTTCGGATATCTCGTCAATTGTGATCGTCTTCCTGAACAAAAATACACAGTAGCAAATTACAACAGGCATGTCTATAATATTAAATGTAAATGTAAATAAAGTGAATGTAATGTAAATAAAGTTTTCCTACATACACTTATTTCATGTATAGGTGCTATCTTCTAAAATGTTAATAAATAATGTCAATGACCCCCAAAAATCCTAATTAGACCCCTGTTCTGTGTGAAAAGCAACTGAAATGGTATTTTTCTGCCTTCACTCACCCTTCCATGCCACTTTCAGTGATTTTATATAACAATTTTAGCAGTTTTTATCAATTTTTGACCCCTTAAAAACTCAAATTTGACCCCCTTCAAATTTTATAAAATTGCTTATCCTTTTGTTTGGCGATAAGAACATTTCGGCGAAATTTGGAATTTTTATCACGTAACCAAGGTCAGGTATCGTCTGGAGTGACACATAAATAAATGTATATAAATATAGGTATACATTTTTGTTAAAATCTAAGGATGAAATCAGGATGATCTGAAACGGATTCGTCTATAAAATAATTTCAAAAACTTATGTTCTGAAAATTTTGGACCCATTGCAATACCTTCATTTTCCGTAAAAATTCGCGAACATTGTTGTGTGTATTTCATCAGTTTATCTTACCTAATGTTATCTGTAACATTTAGTGCTTTGTTAAATTTAATTTAAATTCAGCTTTCTTTGTAATTTCAAACCTTATTACCGAATTTTCAAAGAAAATAAAGCTATTGCTATGGGTAACATTTTCAGAACATGAATTTTTGAAATATTTTTATAGGCAAATCCGGTTCAGAGCATCCTAAGTTCATCCCTAGATTTTAGCAAAAATTTATTACGTAGATTTATGTGCCACTACAGATGATTTCTGTCCTTGGGTAGGCACATGGTAAAAATTCCAGATTTCTCCAAACCGTTTGTATTGCCAAACGAAAGGATGAGTTCGAAGATGAGCAATTTTCAAATTCCAAGGGAGTCAAATTGGAGTTTTTAGGGGCTAAATGTCGGCTAAAATTGCTATAAAAATCATTGGAAGTTGTACGGAAGGTTGAGTGAAGACAGAAAAATACCATTTCAGTTGTTTTTCACACAGAATAGGGGTCAGATTTTGATTTTTTGGGGTAAAAAATTGGTATTAATGGTAAAATCAATATTAATTCACCTGACGTTGTGTGGGGTGGTTAATGACGACGGAGGTACTACCTCGATGATAAAACTATTTTTCTCAAAAGCAAGTGGGTCAAATTTGACGTTATTAGGGTCAAACATCGGTAAAAATGGGTAAAATCACGAAAAGTTATAATTTTAAGAAAAGTGGTATGGATTCTCGCTATATCATCTTTTTACACAATATCAGGAATATTTCTTTGAAAATTCGCTCTTATAGCCATGCTACGTGAAAGGATGTTTTTTTCTATTTCCGATAACCCCCCCCCTTTTCAACACTACGCCACTGCGTATTATAAATCTGTGCTGATCTGGCAAAACGTGGTAGGTAAGTCCAATACAGATGATTTTACAGGAGCGTGTCAAAGTTTTGCAGGTTCAGAGAAGCGCATGAAGAATCTGGGGAATGTGATATTACAGCGAAATATTTGATCTGCTTCTAATAATAAGAAGTATTACCTGATTTTTACTCAAAGAAAGACCATTTGGTGGGAGCTGGCTGTCTGCCAGACTCTGGATCGGATGTTGTTTGGACATGAACTGAGAACAGAAAATAACATAAAATCAGTAAATTTGGGTATACTGATTGCAATGAATTAGAAATATCAATGAAAACCTTAGAAATACATTTTAATCTATCGAGTATCTGCTTGGTCTTTTGACTGATAGATGTGAAGAGTTGGGAATTTACAGTATTTCTTAGGTTTTTATTGAGGTTTCCTAATCTACAAAACCAAAAAACCTTGGAAACACATCCATCTATATTAACCATGGAAACATTCTTTTTTTTTAAACTTATTGCAATTCAATTTTGACGTTCAGAGTAGGGTAGGTAGCTACCTAAAGATTTTTTTATTCATTGCTCATCGCAGATTGTATCTGCTTGATATTTTGACTGATTGAATTGAAAGAAACAGTAAAGGAACAGCCAACATTTCTGTAGATGTCCAACGGAATCATAACTACGGAGATTTAGCCGCAGGATATTTTACAATAACTTTCCAACGAAGGTTAAAGATTTTCGTGGAATGCTGGGTTGAGTTTTACTCCCAAACTACGGAGAACGTAGGTACTAATTACGTGACAATCATTAGACTAACACAAAATCTGTATACTACTACTACTACATCTGAAAACTATTTCAATTTGTTGCTCTACACAGAAAACACTAAGGATTAATTAGGTACCTAATTATGTAAATCTGCGGTATCAACTTACTGTTCTGCGCCTCTTTTTTTCGCCTTTGTTACCGATGTTTCTCCTGGTCCACTTCTTCGGCGGTGGAGGCATACACTTTGATACACTCGACGGATATCACTACGAATGAACAATAGTATATACTGATACTAACGTGAATGAACCGCGTGAGAGAAGAAGGAGAACAAAGGAATGAACTAAAAACAACAGAGTATAACCTGTCGAGCGGAAAACTTGCAGAGGGAGAGGAGAAGCTCACGTACCTAATCACGAATGTTATAGTGTCCATAAGGCAATGGAATTGATAACTAAAAACTAACTGCGCACTTACAACAACCATCGAAATTCGGCAGGCGCCCCTACCGGTGGGCGCCAAATCTCCAAATCTCGCTGGGAATCTTCCCGCGGAAGCGATGTGGAAGTGATGTTCAGCGCACTCTCGTGGTTGGGGGTGCTACTGGCCTTCCCGTCCCGCGCCCCCTTAAAGGGTTGGCTAATTAAAATCACTATCAGGCAACAATAATTGGCTAATTGGTAAAACTATTGACCAGACTGCCACAACTAAAAACTAAGAGGAATTAGTCAAAAAATTGAAGGGTTGGCTAGTTAAAAACAACTAGGGTAATAGGTAAAAATTATTATATTGACCAGAACAAAAATTATTATATTGACCAGACTGCCACAACAAAGTGATGGTAACGGCATACGTAGGTACATAAAATGGTAAAATGGTAGGTACATAAAAATAGGTGTATGTAAGTAAAAATAATATTACATGCTATGCTAAGCCTTTTGACTAGTCTGCCACAACAAAGTGACCAAAAAATACTGACTTAGTTATTAATACTTCTTGAGATTGTTACTCATCAAGAGAGTTTGCTACTGATCAATCCCTTGATCATGTCAACGAGTGCGACAATCGTCGATCTCGCTCTTTCAAACTCTTCATAAGCACTTCCATTTGCCGTGTTTGTACTTCGAGCTGAAAATTTTGCGCCTGCTCTTGAACACACAAGCGCCTTTCCTCGACCGCCAATTTTCTCTCCTCAATATCAAGAGCTCTTCTTTTCAATTCCATTTCTTCGTCTTGCTGATCTTTTAGAAAACTGCAAATCAGGGAGAAGTTTAGCAATCGAAAATTTAATGCAGATATACGTACATGAATTTATTGCAAAAGCCAAATGATACAGAAGCCAAAATGCAATGAAAGTTCGCGAATACTAATATCAGAATTTTCACGGATCAATACATAGTACTTATGTAAAGAGACACTTTGAACGACTCCACTCACCTTGTGATTTGTCCTCTGATGCCAGGGTTTCCTCTTTTCCTCTTGTTTAGGTGAAGGACGGTTGTTATTGGAGTTTTGCCAAACGGCTGGGGTCTGGTATCATTTGGTACAGGTTTGTCAGTTGGCTCTGGTTTGGTCGCAGGTCGTTCAGGTATGGGCTCAGTTGGTGGAGGCGGTAGTGTGGTCATAGGCAGTACCTATGTGAGAAATTTCATTTGGTGCTGATGGGGTCGGGGAAACTGGTTCTGATGAGGAGGAAGATACACTGGGTGGTACACAGACAATGTTGTTCGTCTGAAAGTAGAGAATACCATAGGTTACAAAGTTGAAAAACCAATGTTAGGTACTTACCATAATTAAAATATGTTAGATAATACCAATACCAATGTTAGGTACATTAAATCACATAGGACTCTATGACATGAAACGGATAATGGGCAATTTTCATAAATTTTTTTTCTATCAATAAATTATCCACTACTTTCAGTAAAACGGAATTTTGAGGCCAGCTTTGAAAAATGAGCAATATTTTTTAAATGAGCAATTTGAAAATGTAAAGGCGGTAAAAATGACGTACCAGGTAAAATGGCATCTGATTGGCTGTTGACCCAAGAGGGTGAAGAGAAGCTGTCGAACTGGTCGTTCAATGCTGCCATCCACCCAATATTAAAAACAACTAACCTTCATTACATTTTTAAATAATTAATGACGAATATAAAATCACATAAAACAAAATTTTAAAATGAAATCGGAATTTTGTTGTTGAGTAAACCATTTTTAATTAATAAAATTTGAAATTAGCCAGTGCTAAGTTATCTATTCTCCTTCTCTCAGCCCAAAAATGGGATAAATAAGACAAGTGTTAATTTCCATTATTGAACTGAATATAGCCAAAAAATGGGAACATGTAACCCACGAAAATTGCCCACTCTAAGAGAACATTTGAAACCCGATCTTTTCAACAAGGAACATGTTTTAGCCTTGGCCATCTAGTCAGAAACTACACACAAAATGACGCAATTTCTGTAACAAAATGTGTCCCAGGGGTTTTAAAAAAAATAATTTCGAAAGGAAAATTTGCTACAATGAAAAAGGCAACTAAGTTAAAATGGGGAAACCTTACTTGGTTGAACACATCTGGACAAATCTGTCGCCCATCCTCGGTGAACACAGTCTCACATTTCAAGGTAGGAAAGAGTATGTGATCCATTTCAGCTGCAGCTACAGCAGCGGCTGCATCGCGCACGTGTTTCCCCTCTTCTGCTCTACCCTTCACCGTCTTTCCGTGTTAGTTTCTTGAATTCCTCTTGGAGCCTGGCAGCCTCCTCCAGGAGATGTTCTTTCTCCTGGTATTCTTCCTCAGTTCCCGACTTGCGTCGAATCACCCTTTCTTCTTTCTTGAAGTCTTTGATCATGAAGTTCACTCTCTCCTTTAGGTTCCTTAGAGTAAACGGTTTGGGGATGCAATTTTTCATATTACTAAAATCTGCTCCCATTTTTTTTCGTGCAAAAATGGGTTTTCACTGAGAACCATTTTCAGCAGTTCTACATCATCGCTGACGTAGAATTTGATTTTCTTGACATCCTGCAAACGAGAAAGCACTTTGTCAGCACAGTTAACTACCATGAGAACGACTTCCCAGAAATGCTGGAATCGCCTCGAAATTTTTTTTAGATTGCCCTAGATAGTGGCCATCAGGGCATAGCACTATTCCGGATTTCTGGTACCTATGTTGGTAAAATCAAGGTAAACTTGGGTGTAGGTAGGTAACTACTGTTGACGAATGAAATCAACCGCAGTTCGTTGGAACCAATCAGGTTCGTATTTCATACAAGTATACCTAGTACAAGACAGCACATGATTTTTGATACTACGCGCCAATAGGTAGTTTCCTACCTTTTAGTTTAGTTCAGGATATAAGGTTCCTATCTCTGTTCCTACAATCCCAGGACGCTATTCTATCAGCAGTAACAAAATCATAAACCATTTAGACAGCCTACATTAAATTTATACTGTCTCAGAACATCCTGATACCTATTAAATAAGTAGGTAAATGAAATAACAATTTCATGAGAAAACCTGGACATTCCGCAGGAAACTTGAAAACCCCAAACGAACCCAAGACGAGTCAAAAACCCCAAACGTCCTGGGAACCAGGACGGATGGTCACCCAACGATATTCGGTCATCCTTGGTTAATATATGATAATTATAAATGCATCTACTTACGTACCTTTACTTCATTCATCCTGTGCAAAAGCAACAGCAAAATGCGTCGGAAATCGATGGAAAAAACACTCACGCTATCAGGTACACGTACACAAACGATCACAAATGCCATGGAATAAGGCAATCCATACGATGAGGTTTCCTTGGTGGAAGGTTAGTACATGAAACTGCACATATACGACCTAGTTCTAGTTCGTTTACGTAGACTGGTGGCATCCAACGTTGACGAGCTAAGTTAGGTCGTTCCCACCAAAAAGTGCGCATGCGCAATTCACACATTCCTTCGTACATAGGCCTTAGCCTGTCAACGACCTAGTGGCCAAACTTTTGCGAAAACTCTCTAATATAAACCTTTTTCTCAGGTTAGATTTCAGTAAAATGAGGCAACTGGCCCATATCTGTCCTTTCTCTTTCTTGATTGCGTAAATACCAGTGTATCCTCCATACCTAATATAAAGTCAGCCTTCAGTTTGTACTAGATACATAACTTTCTTTGAGGAGCTAGTTTACTCTCAGCTCAGAGTATTATGGTTTCGTCCTTCAATTAATTTCCATCTACGTTTTCAGTCGTATTATTTGGGACTCTGTGTCTGGCCAATGCATCGGAACGTTGATTGATGGTAACTCCGTTCACATTTCATTTGTGAAGTTTTCCCCTAACGGGAAATATATACTAGCCGCAACATTAGGTAACACGGTCAAGCTCTGGGACATCAGCAGAGGAAAGTGTGTCAAGAAATACAAAGGTCACAAGAACGAAATATATAACATTAACGCCAACTTCTCATTGACGGGAAGACAGGTAATCTTCAATCAACAGAATTGACTAGAATTACCCTGCTGGCTTATCGACAAATATTGTCGTTGAAACCTGTTTTGCTTGTTATCATGCATTCTTCTCCTGTTTTTAGTGGATCGTATCCGGATCTGAAGACAACTTGGTATATATTTGGGATCTCCAGACTAGAGAAATAGTTCAGAGGCTCTCAGGTCACACAGGTACATGGATTTCATTTTCTCTACGAATGCGATTGTTATCCTCGGTTATGAATGGGGCTAATTTAATGTAGCTTGGTGCCTGATCGTGGGAATTGAAGCCACGTCCTCAGAAATATTGGCTCTGTTTACTCAAATGATCGAACTAGTCGAGCTTCCTGTGCCATCTCTTCTTATTCCGTCAACTTTTTCTGTTTCGCAGATGCCGTCGTATGCACCGCTTGTCACCCTACGGAAAATATAATTGCTTCTGGGGCTCTAGATCAAGATAAGACCATTAAACTGTGGAAAAGCGACACCTAACCAGCTCCATCCATATTTTCCATGATGAATATATTCATTTCATTATATTTTCCACTTTCTTCTAATCCCTGAATTTGAAATTTTTTGTCTAAATAATTTGGATCTTATTCTTCTGTAAGTACTGTCTGAATGAGTTCAGTGTACATATGAGTGGAATTTGATTGTAAATAATGCCAAGGGAGCCACTTGGAGATTGTTACATTGTATATATATATATATATATATATATATATATATATATATATATATATATATATATAAGTTATGTTATGAGTTCACTAAAACGGCTTTTTAAAAAGTAACTTTGATTTATTCACAAGACTTGATAGGTACGAAATCGGTGTACAAACGGGCAGAGTAACGTTCCACGAGAGGTTAGACGACGAGACTGCCTGCTGAGGGCTTGGGCGCTCGTATTTATAGCCTTGGGATGCTGAGGCAGCAAAAAGGGTGGAAGTGCGGGGGTAACACCTCCCGTCCTCAAGAGAAAACTTTCCGACTGAAGGGAGAAAGTTTTCCAGTGAAGTGAATCGAAAACCGAGGAACGCCACTTTGAACTTAAGTGAATACAATGAGTACAATGAATACAATGAGTACAAAGTGAATACAAGGTGAATACAAAGTACTGAACTTAAGTGAAGACAATGAGTACAATGAATACAATGAGTGTAAAGTGAATACAATGCCATGCGGCACAACGAGTAAGACATAAACAAAGGAGTACAAAGCACGAATACAAAATTGAAATACAATGAGGTACAATGATTACAAAGTATTTAAACAATTTAAAGTATACAAAGTTTACAAAAATATACAAAAGTACACAAAAATTATACAAGTATACAACATTGTTGTGTCCAATCATTGCGTAGGGTTGGGGGTGGGCTGAACTTTCCATTTAAAGTATACAAAAGTTTACAAAAATATACAAAAGTACACAAAAATTATACGAGTATACAACATTTTTGTTTCCAATCATTGCGTAGGGTTGGGGGTGGGCTGAACTTTCTTGCGGTAATTTAGGAAGGTGTAGAGCATTAGCGTACCCAAAGTCAAATACAGGATGACCGTCCAATAACTAGGAACAATGCTGGGGTACCAATATTCGGGAGCTCCGGGGACCGTCGTAGGGTGGAGGTTTAGTTGGAAGTTGTCGACATTCTTTAAAGTGATGCCGTCAATAGACATGTGCGTATAGTTAAGGCGGGAGGAATTCAGCAGATTTAAGCTCAACAGATGCGGTTTACCGATACTAGAGTGGGTACCCCGCATAAGGGTATTATGGTAAAAGACTGAATCTGGACCGGGATCTAGCAGATAAATCCCCTGTAATGTACGAGTTTCTACGCCGTGCGAGCTTTTGATCTCAATCTGATCCTCAGTGGGGAAAACGATCAGTAATTGGTTCGTATCCGGTATGGGTAAGAGATGATTATGAAGCGACCGAATGGTGGTTAGTCGACAGGCATTGATGGATTTTTGAGCAAGGATGCTTGTTTCGCAGTCAGCATCATCGCGGGACAGTAAGTTAGTATTACAGTAGTATCTATCATTCCAAATACAGCGATCGGTAAGAGGCACAGTGATTTCATTATCATTACGCCGTAGCAGGTACTTATGGCTAGGTATAATAGTACTGAAGTTAGTGGCGGTTCGCCAAGGGACTGGGTACAAATAGAACAAATGATATGGGTGATTCTCGTAAACTGGTACTGTTAAGAAGTAGACAATGCGATTTTTGCGGATAGTACATTTTACACTAATTAATGATTCGTACGAAAAGACGTCTGAAACATTAATAGAGAGCACGGACAGTTCGCCGGCTAGCACCTGGGAATTAATAATACTGTGGTGAAGTACACCAAGTTTACAAAACGTAATAGAAGTTTCTATCTCGGATAACAGGCCGAGGATCAGATTCATGGCAAGGTAGAGATGGTGTAACATGTCCTTGTATATTAGAAATTGGGTGTCCAGTGAATTTAAGGCTGCGTCAATCTGAGCGAATTTATGTTTGATCTGATCACTGTTGAATTGTATCGTTTGTAGTGTACGGTTATAATCAGAAATCAGTTGGTGGATCACAGTATATTGAGTCGCGACGTGTGAGTGTAAGGTACGGTCTTGATTGTCTAGGTGTTGCAGAATTTTGTCGTACCTTTCCTTGTCATCATTGTCTAGATTGCCCGTAATAGCTTTAATTACTGTACCAAGTCCATTCATGAGTCCGCGCTTTTGACGATTGAGGGCGTGGTGTTGAATGTTAGCCATTTTTGCATGTACCAGAGACCTGATGTGCTTGTAGAATTCCATTTGATCGTCTAGTTTGGCGTAAAGGTCAGTTCCAACGGTTTGCCGAAATATTGCGGTGTAATTAGAGTGTAGTTCGTCTACTTCATCATAAATGGGGGATAATTCATAGTAGTGCATTAGTACGTGTTCCGTCTGTTCTAACAAAGCTGGTCCTAAGTCGATTGGTACTATCCCTCCGCTGCGATCGAGTGTTCGAATCTCGGCGCATGAAGCGATAGTGGTCAGTAGGTACCTGTAATGAAATACGATTTGTCGGTTATTTCCTCGGCCAATTCGGGGGCCAAGGGGTGTCAGGGTGGTCGCTGGAATCAGATTCGTCACTTGACGTTGGGATTACCTTCCGGGGTCGTTTTATATTTGACACATGAATCTTAGGTTTGGTGTTATGGTGCCTGGGGATTATGTCGGCTGTCTTTCTGTCGGGGTCTATCGTTTTAAGCTGTTCCTTGTTGTATTTATTTTTCGTCTTACTCATGTACTGTTTATTTTTGACATAGATTGTTTCTGGAATCGTCGGTATATCTTCCCTACCTTCGTTACGTTTATCAATGATGTTTTTCTTGCGTTCCGCACTGCTTTTGTGAATTTCTGAGAATATTGCCGCCATCCTTTCTTTGTGTTTCGCTAAATAGTCATTGACCAATATTTGTTCTACATTGAGTTCTAAAAGTTGTTCCTGACCAACATGACCGTAAACAACCTCAAAAGGCGTAAGGCCTGTCACGGAATGGATAGAGCTATTATAGGCGATGATGGCGTATTTGACCTTGGTGACCATAGAATCACATGAAAATTCTTTCCTGTTTTTCAAAAGTCGAATGTGTTCTATGAGGGTTGAATGGAACCTTTCTAGAACACCGTTGCTATTGGGGTTTTGACTGCTTATAAAATGGGCGTTTATTTTGTGGAGGGTTAAGAGTTCTTTGATTAGTGAAGAATCGAGTTCTGCTGCGTTGTCCGAAATTATTGTTTTGGGAAGACCATGGTGCCCAAAAAAGGTAAGCAGGTTTTTGACGACGTCTAAGCTATTGTTTGACGTCAGGTAATAAGCCTGAGCATATTTAGAGAATGAGTCAATAATGGTTAGGAACTTACTGCCTTCCAATGTGAACTTGTCTAAGTGTATGGTTTCGAATGGTCGCGACGGAGTTGGCGTGAGGTTGAATTTTGGTTTGATCGGGTTGCGATCGTATTTCGTCACTAGGCACGTTTCACATCGGTTAATGAAGTTTTGAACGGACTTTCTTAAATTTGGCCAAAAATATAATCGTTTGATTTTCTCGTATGTTTCTGACGTTCCCCTATGATTTGTTTTACCAACATGATAATTCGATATTATTTCTGTCTGCTCCTCTTCGTCTTCTATATCTAGAACAAGTTTGGAGCATCTGGTCATCCGAATGTTTGATTCTCTAAAAGTTGACATCATGGTCGTGGTGAATTTTTGATAAAGTTCTCCGGTGTCGTCATTTTGAAAATAAACTGAATAACTGACATCAGGTTGTATGTATTCTTTTACAAAACTGACAACGTCCCTTTGAAAATTTCTTTTCTCGAGTTCTATTGTTAGCCTTGTTTTGTTGCCAAAGGGTTTAGAGATTTTTATTGGTTTGGGCGTACTGGTTACTTCTCGTATTATGACTTGATGCAGGCCATGGTTAACGGCACTGTCAGAGATGGGTATGGTCAGAATCGTATTACCTTCTGCGTTGGAATGCACCGTGGCGTTTGAGTCGGAATCTAAGTTGAAGTCTGGGTCGCGCAAAGTGGGGTTCGCGATTACTGAATCGTTTAGGGTGTCATCCAGTAATTCCATTAGTTGACGAGTTTCGGGATCATTCAAGTCCGGTAGAGGTTCGTTACCGCTTATGGTCTCCAAAATTTTGTCTATGTCTATGGGGTCAGGTGAATTTGGTAGGTTACTGGTAGAAGGGCCGGGGTTACTTGAATCGTTATTGTTTAATTCGATGCGAGACAATGCATCGGCGACATGGTTTGAAGAACCGGGTTTATATTTGATTACAAAATTGTAATCACTGAGTTTGAGTTTCCAACGGAATAATTTTGAGGAACAATCTTTGAGGCTAAACAGCCATTGCAATGGTCTGTGGTCTGTATACAGGGTAAATTTTCGTCCAAAAACGTAAGGGCGGAAGTTCTTAAGAGCAAATAGTATGGCTAGGAGTTCCTTTTCAATGGTGGCTAATTTACGCTCCGAATCGTTCAAAGTACGGCTTGCGAAGGCTACCGGTAAGTCCGATCCGTTAGTCAACTGACTCAGAACGGCACCAAGGGCTACATCGCTTGCGTCGCACGTTACAATGAATTCTTTGCTGAAATCCGGGTATTGCAGTATGGGGTCATTCGTTAACAAATTTTTGCACGTCTCAAAGCATTCTTGGTATTCGGGACTATTGTATCTTATCACTGCGTTCTTTTTCAAACAAGAGGTTAGTGGTTTAGTTAATTTGGCGAAGTTGTTAATGAATTTCCTATAATAACCTAACAGTCCCAGAAATTGTTTGATCTCTTTACGTGTTTTTGGAATGGGAAATTCGGAGATTGCTTGGATTTTTAGAGGGTTCGGTTTAACACCTTCTGGTGTGACTACATGGCCTAGAAAGCTGATTTCCTTCCGAAGAAATTCGGTCTTATCTAATTGGATCTTTAAATTTGAGGCCCTAAATCGTCTAAAAATCTGTCGTAGTCTATCGCAATGTTCTTCCAAGCTTACGCTATAGATTAAAACATCATCCAAGTAGACCAGACATATCTCGTTCTGTAATCCCCTGAGGACACTATTCATTAGTCTCTGGAATACAGGAGGTGCATTCTTGAGTCCAAACGGTGTGCGCAAAAACTCGTAATGACCAGTCTCTGTGGAAAATGCTGTTTTGGGTATTGATGGTTCATCGAGTTCTATCTGATGGAAACCCGAAGCCAAATCTAATGTCGAAAAGTACTGACACCTACCGAGTTTGTCCAGCAAATCAGTGATATTTGGGAGGGGAAATTTGTCGTCGATTGTCTTTTCATTCAACTTTCTGTAATCGATCACCAATCGATATTTGGGTTTGCCGGATGCGTCTAATTTTTTGGGGACGACCCACAGGGGTGCGTTATATGGGGAATTTGAGTGTCTGATGATTTTTTGATCGAGCATACTGTTGATTTGATTCTTGACTTCGTCTTTATAGATGCTGGGATATCTGTATGGCTTGACGTAGACAGGGATCTCATCTGAAGTTCGGATGTGATGTTTGACCTGGTTAGTGAACGTAAGTGGTTTGTTGTTGTTTTGGAAAAGATCGGGAAATTCCTTCACGATTTTTACGATCTCTCGTTTTTCGAGGTCGTTCAAGTGGTCAAGTCTAAGTTTTTCTAAATCAACTGTAGCTTTTTCGCGTTTTTGAAAAGAAGGTTGCGCGGGATTTTCGGTAAAGAGGCAGTCTAGAACTGGTTCCACAATTATGGGAGAAATAGTTGCTGTGATGGGGTATTCTGCCGTGTTCGTGGCGTGAACAAAGGCATACGAATCACGCACGTTGACAATGCAGTGAGGTATTTCTACCCTACCCAGCCTTGTATAAGGAACTATAGCTTCCCCATTTTCGAGGTTATCAATTTTTAATTTAATTTGTTGGATTGACCTAGCATCTATGTGGAATGATTCCGACAGGGAGTTTGATGATTGGGTCCCCAAATTCGTGAATTGTAATTGAAGTGCAACATGTGGAATCTTCAAAATATTTTCATTTAGGTCGACATTGGCTTTTAGATATTGCAAATTGTCAAGGCCTAATAACAGATCGAAATGGTCGTGAAACTTGAATATGCTGAAAGGGAGGTTGAGTCTAGGAACTTTAAACAAATCTCCACATGGTACTAATGTGCGTTTGCTAATTTCTGACATACCATGGGCCGTGCGGATTAAACCTGAATCTGGTTGGATTTTCATGCGGAAAAAGGTATGAGCTACTTCGGGGTTTATGAAGCTGCGCGAGCTGCCTGTATCTATTAGGATTTTTAAATTCGGATTTGTCATGGTAATGTAGGGGAGTGAATTTGTATTCGTTGGCAGGTTCATGAGATCGATGATTTCTGGAGGCTGGTCACCTCTAAAAAATCACCGGGATTTTGGGATGGCTCGAGTGATAATTGGTTTCCCATCTCATTGGTCAACTGGTCGACTTGATTGTAGTCGTACGTTTGGTCGTATGCATCTAGGTAGTTATAGTCATAGTACTGGGCGTTCATTGGTTCCAGTTGGTGGTCTGTTTGTTCGTTGGTGGTTTCAGTCGAGGTAGTGTCGGGATTATCGGCCGGGGTTATTAAATTGAAATTGGAATTCCGAGTCGAAATGGACATGGGTTCCTCCTTGAATTGGGATCCGGATGTTTTCTGATTCTGTTGATTCCAAGAAGTTGGTCGCGGATAATTATTGGATCGCGGATAATTTGGTGGTCTCGCTAAATTTTGCGGATTTTTGGGACCAAAATTATTGTTGGGGACAAAAGGTCTTGGTTGGTATTGAACTGATGGGAAAGGGGGTCGGGGGACAAACTGCTGGTATTGCTGAAATGCAGGTGGTCTCGGATTCGGCGGCCGTATCTGCTGTGAATAGCCGACCGGACGTGGCGTGGGCTGAGGGCCTTGCCTTATCTGTGCGGCCTGCGTTTGTCGGGGTTTTAAATTAAAATCGTTGATCAGCATAGATAATGCATCTCCAAGGTTATTTGGAGCCTTGGTCCGCAACAAGCTCCCTAGCGGTTCCGATATTCCGTGTAGGAATACCCGAAGGGCCAAGGTCTGCATGTATTGGATCAAGGTCGGGGCCTTGTCCGCTAAATGTACCTGAATGCACGCAATTTGAGAATTTAACATGTGGCTTACTCTTTCATGGAAGCTAAAACAATCCTCATTATTGGTTTGCCTCATTTTACTGAGCTCCAACGTGAGGGTGTAGGTATCTCTTTTGTCTGAATAAGTTTGTAGGAGTGTCTGACGTAGTTGTGGGTATGTTTCTACTGTGTCTACAAAGATTTTGTTCGCTACTGACGGACCTAATTTCGAAAGGAATACACCCATGAGGACATCGTTCTGAAAATTATCTAAATTGTTCCTGTCAAAGAATCTTATGTATACTTTGTCACATTGACGAAGATACTTAGCTAGAACTAATGGTTCACCATTAAATTGGGGAATCAAGCGTTCATAGTCATGCCTAAATTCTGGAGGTCCCTGTTGCTGAGGATTTTGCTGGTGTTGATGAGCCGGGGAATTTGATCCTGACGCGCCTTGGGGATCGATTTCTTCTAGGATTGGGTTTAACCGGGGGTTCAAAGCCTGTTGCACCATTTGTGCAGCATTTGGGGGTGGGTTGCCAAGAGGTAGTGGGATAGCTGAAGGGTCCATGTCGTCCACGTTCCTATGCAGGTGACGAAGGTAATGCCAGTCCCAAAAACTACTTGTATTGGGGTTTTTGCTTCCCTTATGTTTCGGAATGTTGGATTGAGGTGTTGAACTACTTGAAGGCAAACTTGTAGCTGAGGTCAATGAATGACGTCGATATAATTAAATCAACAACTAAATTGAATGTTGAATGTAAATAATTATGTCAAGTGAATTGACGATTACTCTAAATTGATGATCTTGATGTTGGGTCCAGGGCGGGGACTCCTCTAAGTCTAATGCGGGTCCAGGGCAGGGACTCCTCTAAATCTAATGCGGGTCCAGGGCAGGGACTCCTCTAAATCTAATGCGGGTCCAGGGCAGGGACTCCTCTAAATCTAACCGAGACGATGATGGGGCGGTGTATGTAAAATATTCGCTTTCACTTACAATATTCCGCACAGGGTGACCATCACCGTTTCGGGAGTCTCGTCGAGCGTGGATGATCTTATTCGCAGATGTACGTACTCCTTTCGCGGATGGCACTCGCGAAAATTCCGTAGGAGTTCAGGGTTCGGCGTTCCCTTAATCTTTGAGAAGAACGTTCACGTTTCCGATATTCACTCCAAAACGCGAGCGGGGAACGTCCTACAGCGACTGCGCCAGTTATGTTATGAGTTCACTAAAACGGCTTTTTAAAAAGTAACTTTGATTTATTCACAAGACTTGATAGGTACGAAATCGGTGTACAAACGGGCAGAGTAACGTTCCACGAGAGGTTAGACGACGAGACTGCCTGCTGAGGGCTTGGGCGCTCGTATTTATAGCCTTGGGATGCTGAGGCAGCAAAAAGGGTGGAAGTGCGGGGGTAACATATATATATGTTTATAGCTTCGGACACAAAAAGAGGACACAGAAAGAACTCCAAGACACAGACAGAAATTCCAAGTCAGTACATACAATAATGAAGGTGAGTAAGTTTTATACAACACTCTTTTCCCATGCAACTTTCTGTGAATTGGCTATTCATAGCAAATGGCCGTAGCGATGATGTGGTGACGAATACTAGTAATTTATAAACCATAAACAGTTTAAATCTCACCTGTAGAAAACTGGAGTGTGCGGTAATTGAAATAGGGTCGTTTGTATGGTGGAAGTAAAGAATTTTGGCTATTTCAAGTATCTGCCTAAGGTAGTAAATTAAGTGAATACGATTCATGTTTGTTCTGCTGTCAGAATGAAATCTAGATAGGACTGAGGTACACAGGTTATTATTGAAGTGCACGAGAGTAATAATATTAGCTGTAGTGGACTGAGACATTGGTGCAGGGCGAGAGGACTAATAGACAGGTGAGCACCAGGACCAGAGAACTAACTCCACAATGTTGCCAAGTGCTACCGGCTCCTGTGGTGGTAACCATATATATCAAATCAATCAATTCCGTTCAGAAATCAAGTATTCTAGTAGTTTCAACATGGTTGAAGCTGGGAATGGATCGAATCGTCCAACCTCCTAGAAGAGTTCTATGGGTATTGTGGTGAGTGGTACGTTGGAGGTTGGTTTGGGAAGGTTATGTTAAAGAAGTGAGGTTGGATGAAGAGAGGAGTATGAGAGCGTATCCACAGGTTCTCACCACCTTGGATACGCCTCGAGGATAGGAAAATATCCGTCCGTTTCTCTCTCACCACATTGGATACTGGGATAAGGAAATATTCTTCCGGTTCTCACCACGTTGGATATTGAAAATGAAAGGTAGGAATGTATCCGTCCAGTTCTCACCACGTTGGATACTTGGAAAAGCACTTGTCCGGTTCTCACCACATTGAGTGCTGGGAAGGAAATTCTCGTCCGGTTCTCACCAAGTTGAAAATGTAAGGATGAGGAGAAGGGTGAGTTGAAGAGGAGTGAGTTAAGGTAAGGCTGGGGACACATAACTTTTTTTTCCGGGCTTACGGACTTCCAAGAACGACGCGCCCAGAGAAAAATCCGTTGCACACACACGACTAGGTGACACCCAACAGCGTTTTTATCCTGCTGTAGCTCGTAGCAGGGACGTGGAGGGGATGAAGGTGGGCTATCACCCTTCAAACTTCAGCGTGAATTTCCTGCTTCCGGCGGGAATCCAGCGCGGAGCGGGCACGTGAAAAACCTGCCAAGGGGAGAAAAATCCGCTCTGCTCCGCTTCACGCCGATGTGTGTTCCGTTCCATTTGACTGCACAGCTGTCAGGTTCAGCGCGTGAGGCGGACGGAGTTCTTGGAAGGACGCCCACGTCGGAATCGCCATGTGTGCCTAGCCTAAGAGAGAGAAGGCTCTGGTTCGAGGGAGATCAGTAGAATGTCGAGCTGGGCAAGCCGGGTGCCTTTACCCTCCCCCGGTCCACTGAGGGCCGTTGGAGGGAAAGCTGCCTGGCTTTGTCCCTTGCATCACAGCATGACTTCTCCGCGTTTTTATTGGTGGTAATTTAATATTTACAGGAATGGTATATTTTAATGGTACCATGCCATACTTCAACCCAGATTGTACCAATGAAGCTAAGACTAAAAATAATATGGAAGAAGTGTACTGAAGGCGAATAATATACAGTGGGTGCTGAAGACTGAAACTTGAAAAAAAGGTATAACATGTTTACAGAAAGGGATAAGGTACCTATTTGAAATAACTTGATTCATGATATGACTCGACCAAGTTAATATATTATATCACACAACAATACAAGAGTCAACTATACAACATTTCTGGGTTGTCAAGCAGGTGACTTGCCACCAGATGCTTGATTAGTGGAGTCAGGGTCCAACATTCCTCCCCCTCCACCCGGAAGTGGCGCCTTCCTCATCTGGTCTGCGTGAACTCACCACTCCTGGCCATCTAGTAGTACCGTGTAGGACAAGGGACCAGTGCGTTTTTTCACAGTGGCCTTAGTGAATGCTTTCTCTTCCTTCTTCTGTTTTATCCACACATCCTCCCCCTCATCGAATTCCTTGAAGCAATACCTCTGGCGCTGCTGGTTTTGTAAGGCCTCTTCCATGTGTGCCCCGAGGTTTGGTTTCAAAAGGGATAGTCGGGTCCGAGGTTCACGTCCAAACATCAGCATTGCGGGTGAGCTGTTTGTGGAACTGTGAATGGATGCCCGATAAGAAGAAAGGTACCTCTGCACCCTTGACTGCAAGGTACCTTCATTTCGTGATGAAGGCATTCTCTGCTTGAATGTTCTCACAGCCCTTTCAGCTAAGCCATTTGTCCGTGGATGGTAAGGGGTTGACGTGACGTGCTTGATATTATGGCTGGAACAAAATTCATCAAATTCTTTAGATGTGAACTGTGGCCCATTGTCAGAAACAATGACTCTGGGGAGGCCAAACCTAGCAAACATCTCCTCCAGTGCCGCTATGGTTCTAACAGCGGTATGCTGTTTCATGGCCACGACTTCCTGCTACTTGCTAGTAGCGTCCACCACTACAAGCCAACTATGACCCTCAAATGCCTCTGCAAAGTCTATGTGAATGCGAGACCACACTTCTGCAGGTACATTCCACGAATATACTGGTGATTCAGGGTCCCAGGGTCTATTTTACTGGCAGGCAGTGCACTTTTTAAGGAACTCCTCGATCTGCCTATCCATTCCCGGTCACCACAGATGCAACCTTGCGACAGACCTCATTGCAGATGAACCTGAGTGGCCCTCATGCAAAAATTTCCATCACCCCCTCTCGTAACGAGGTTGGGATCACTAACCGGCCATTCCACAGCAAAACCCCCTCTTCAACCGACAGCTCCTCTTTCTTTTCAAAGAATGTGTGAAGTTCGTTTTCCAAGGCGTTCTTCTGTGGCCATCCTTCTTGCATGTACCGCATTACCTTCCCTACTATCGAATCGGCTGTTGAACTATTCAACATCTCTATTGAATTATTCTATTGAAATATTCAACAGAGAAGTTAAACTCCCCAAGCATTAAAGCCCACCTACTCACTCGACTTGAGGCAACCCGGGGAAGGACAGCATTTTCGCCAAACAAGTAGGCCAAAGGCTTGTGATCTGTACGGAGTACGAGTTTCCTACCATATAAGTACCTTTCAAATTTCTTCACTCCATTTATAATGGCCAAAGCCTCCCTGTCTATTACGGAGTACTTCACTTCTGCTACATTCAAAGTGCGAGATGTATAGGCAATTGGGCGCTCATCCCCATCTGGGAACCTGTGACACAAGACCGCCCCTATCCCTGTTTGGCTGGCATCAGAATACAAAATAAGTGGAAGCTTTGGGTTATAATGCACCAAGGTGTCTGAGGATGTTAACATTGTCTTCAGCTGTTCTACTTTTTGCTGGTGCTCGTCGGTCCAAACTCATTTGGCTCCTTTTTTCAATAGATTATGCAAAATAGCACAATCTCTTTGTAAGTTTGGCATGAACCATTGATAATAATTAATACACCCCAAAAATGATCGCAATTCTTTAACATTTGTGGGCACTCGAAGTTGCTTCATTGCTTTGATCCCCTCTTCAGTTGGGTGTATTCCATTCCTATCAAACCTATGTCCCAAATATATCACAGAATCTTGTAACCACTTACATTTTTCCAACCGCGCTCGCATTCCTGCCTTGTTTAACCTGTCCAGCACAGTCTCTAACGTTTTCAAATGAGTTTGCCTGTCCTTAGCTGTGATCATGATGTCATCAAGGTAACACTTGACCCCAGGTACTCCTTGAAGGATGATTTCCATTGTTCTCTGGAATTTTGCTGGGGCAGATGAGATGCCGAAGGGCATATGGCAGTACCTAAAGAACCCCTTGTGTGTTGTGATGACCAAATATTGCTTGGACTTCTCCTCAACCTCCATCTGTAGATAAGCATCTCGCAGATCGATTGCAGAATACTGCTCACCACCTGCTAACTCTGCACAGACTTCTTCGAACGTTGGTAGGGGATGCATATCTGTAACATTGTGATTGTTTATTGTAACTTTGAAATCAGCACACAGCCTAATCTTCCCATTAGGCTTCGGGGGGATTGCTAATGGTGAAGCCCACTCAACAGGTGTTGCTGGGTCGATTGGCTCAATGATCCCCTCAGCTAACAGCCTCTCAAGTTCTTGTTCCACTGCTGCCTTCAGTGCAAATGGAACAGGTCTTAGCCTAAAAAATTTTGGTATTGCTCCTGGCTTCATTCTAATCTCAATTTTGTGTCCTACGATAGTGCCAGTTGGGTTATCAAAAAGACATGGGTATTTTCGAATTAACGCTTTAATTTCAACAGGAATTTCCCCTGCTCCTTCCTTCTTGGCAGGTCTATCTTCCGAACTGTTCACTGAACAAATTTCTGCCCCTGGCGGCAATGGAAGGTTGAATTTCAACGCCCATTTCAAACCAAACAACGGTGTATCATGCGTGTTCACCACAATAACCAGTAATTCCATTTTAGCGCCAAAAGCCTCGACGGTGACACAGCTTACGCCCAAAGTTTCCACCACTAAATCCGTATATGCGCGCAAATTAGGATATGGTTCGAGGGCCGGTCTACCTATGTGTTTCCACGTTCTCTTACTAATGACTGACTGGCAGGCACCCGAATCAAACAACATTCGAAGTGGTCTCTGGTTGACGAGGACGTTCAGCATTACTTTTGAGCCGTTCTTCGAAATCTGTCGGCATCCTAGCCCCGATCCTCCATCACTTTCGGATTCTGAATATTCTAGATCTACTGGGGGCTGAAGTTGATTCGCCTGCTCTTGTCCTCTTGCATCTTGTTTGATTTGACAATGGCCCTTCCTTTTTTGACACAAGCCGTTGCAATATGATCTTTCTTTCGACACAAAAAACATTCCTTACCCAGTGCCTTACAAACTTCATTTGCACCATGCTTGTACCCCCCACATGCAAGACAGTTTCGGCCGACAATCAGCACCAGGGGAGAATGTCTTTTGACTGGAGGCCTATGATTTGGGGCACTATTAACGTGATTGAGCTCTAGCCCTGATGTTAACTTCACTAACTGGGATTGAGCATTTAATCCCCGTTCCAACTTTAAAGCCAACGCTTCCACCTCTGCTAAGGTGTGCGAGTTACCAGAGAACGATTTCAAAAACTCGTATTGCCAGGAGTTATTGTTAATCCCTAATATAATTTGGTCTCGTACCCTTTCAGAGAGTGAGGTGCCAAACGCACAGTGCCCCGCTAATGCTTTCAAGTCCCTTATGAACCGTTGCACCTTCTCACCTTCACCTCGTTTTCTAAGAGAGAATTTTACTCTGTCCGTTGTGATACTCCTCACATCTGAATAATAATTGTCTATCACCGAGATTAGTTCAGTATACTGGCACTCACCAACTCGGCGAGGTCGGAAATGGTCGACAAGGAGCTTGAACGTTTTAGAACCAATTTTTGTTAGCAAAGCCATTCGCATCTCTTTTTCCTCGTTTACCCCTGCTGAGTTCAGTTCTAGCTCCAAATACTGGAAGTAATATTCCCAGTCTTCCTCTTCAGGGTCGAACTGGCGAATGTGGAACTTGGTCTTCCCTAATGCTTGTCCTGCATAACTCCCGCTGTCTCCTGGTCCAAAAGTTGGTGAAACATGTCTCCTCTGTCTCCTAGACATTTCGCAATTGAATAATTGGATTTTCCTTCGTCGCCACTTGAAATAACTTGATTCGTGATATGACTCGACCAAGTTAATATATATTATTATATCACACAACAATACAAGAGTCAACTATACAACATTTCTGGGTTGTCAAGCAGGTGACTTGCCACCAGATGCTTGATTAGTGGAGTCAGGGTCCAACATTATTTACAAAGGGGTATTATGCGAAAGGTATACAGGTAGGGCGAAGCGTCGGTGGCTGGTGGTCGATGCTTAGTGTCGCAATGGGGCAGCTGGGTGGCGACACGCGACGGGTGCTGGCGGGCAGACGTCACACGTGACAGTGTCGACGTCAGGGTCCGGCGACGGTTGGCGAGAGAGATCCATCATGGATTGAGGCGAGCTGAGGACTATGCTGGATTGAGGGTGATGTTGGTTGAAGTTGATTTGGTGGGGGTTCGGCAAGGGAAAAGGCGAGCGGGGCGGTATACGATTTCCCGTCAGTCAACAGAGTAGCAGTGGTATTAGTGGTGCGGATGACATGCAAGGGACCGGAATAGAGAGGTTGAGGGGTTTTGTGTATACCTGGCTCCTTCAGGTACAACTAGGTGTCGGAAATGGGAGTCTGTTGCGTTTGATGAGTGTTCATTGACGTGTCCTTAAGAAATATGTCAGCGGGAAGTCGTAAAGGAGCTTGGAAGGTCTTTTTGGTGGGGCTAAGGCCATCGGGTGGACGTGCAAAGACATAACATGACATATGGAAGGGCTTTAGTCCAAGAGGCCGTATTACTCGAGGTGGAAAGAGCTTGTTTGAAACTGAGTGCCACTGCTCGACCTTGCCGTTTTACTGAGGGTGGTAAGCAGTATTTCGTTGTTTAGTGATTCCTGGCGGTCGGAAAATTGCGTCGAGTCAAACTGCCTGCCTTGATCGACCATGACGATCCGTCACCCAGTTGTTGAGGAAGGCTTTCGTAATGGTGTCCATGGTAATGTGCAGTTCTTCGCACGATTTATCATCGTCAGGCAGTAGCGCTTCCCTTCAGAGGGGGGAAGGGGCCCGACATTGTCGAGGTGGAAATGCTCAAGAGGCAGCGCGTCGTCAAACGTTTGAGGCGGGATGTGGGGGTGAGCCGAGACCTTGGAACGCTGGCATTTCTGGCACCCTAGAACCCAATTGCGTATATCGGTGTTCATGTGGGGCCAGAAATACCGCGTTTTGAGTAGGGCTCGGCTGGCTCGAATCCCGTGGTGATGAAGTGCGTGATATTGGTTGAACAATTGTCGCCGCAGATCTGGTGGCACATAGGGACGGGGGGTATCCTTGGATGTGTCGTACCAGAGACCGTGCGGCTGGAGTTGATGCAGTTTCTCGGCTGTGATGATGTTGGCGAGAGCGGGGTTCTGACGCGCTTTGAGATGTTGGGGAAAGGGAAATGGCAGCAGTTCATCAACAGGTGTAGGAGACTGTCAGGAGAGGGTGTAAGCGACGCGCAGTTGTCCACCCCCGGCGTATATTGGATGTCCATGGTGAACTGCGAGATGAACTGATTACGTGTCTGAAGGAGGGCATGGGTGAGGGGCTTGTGATCAGGAATGACAAAGAACTACCGGCCCTCTAGGAAGTAGAGAAAGTGCTTGATGGCTTTGTAGATGACGAGGAGTTCCCTATCGAACGTGGAGTATTTTTTCAGGGTATTGGACAGTGTTTTGGAGAAAACATCCAAGATGCGAACGGTGTTGTTGATGTGTTGGTGGAGAACTGCGTCGATGGCCCAGTCGGAGGCGTCAATCGTAATGGACAGCGTGGCATCGGGGGTGGCGTGGGCAAGAAAGGTGGTGTTGGCGAGGTCTGATTTGCAGATTTCAAATCCATCATCGAGCACTGGGGACCATTCAATTTTTTGGGTGTCATTTTTCTTTGACGGTTGGGGGATGGCGTTGATGAGGGGTTGTTGATGTTGGGCAGCGTCCTTGATGTGGCGGTGATAAAAGTTTAGCATGCCTAAAAACCGCCGGAGTTCGGTGATGGTTTGCGGGCGTGGGAACTGGTGAAGGAAGTTGACCTTGTTGGCTAGGGGTGTGATGGGTGTTGCCATGGTGAAGTTACCTAGGCATTTGACCGCGGGTTGGGTGATGACACATTGCGATTTGTTTATGGTCAGGCCCTTGCTGCGGAAGATGCTGAGGACATGGCGGAGATGGTCGTAGTGTTGCTTGGGGGGGGTGGTGGATGCTATGAGGACATCATCCAGGAAGCAGAAAACATACAGGAGCCCGCGGAGGACCTGGTCCGTATACCTTTGCCAGGTTTGTGCCGCATTCCACAGCTCGAACCCATCTTAAGGTACTTGAAGAGTCCAAACGGCATGATGATGGCGGTTTTCTGTATGTCGGGTCGATAGATATCGTGATGGAACGCCTGGGATATGTCGAGCGTGGAGAATATGGTGGTGGGAGGCCCACGGGGAGCTGGAAGGGCGGATGATGTTGTCGAAATGCGCCTTCACCTATGAGAGTTGAAGGGGGTGAAGGCGTCGGGCCTTGGTGGAGATTGGTGGCCCGGTTGTTTCTGTGTAGTGCTGAACCTGGGAGAGGTGTGGCGTAGGTCGTGGTTCAGGTTGGTAGGTGTTGAGGAGCGCAGTGAATTTGAGGTCGGTTGGTAGAGGAGGCACGATGGAGTTTATAAATCCTCCGATTGGCTTCCGAGAAACAGGGTCAATCAGGCGGGAGTTCTTCATATCGACTTAGAGACCAAAGTATGAGAGGAAGTCTGCTCTCGAGATCGGCTTCTCGACGTCGGCGACGGAGAAATACCTTTTGTAGGTATGGCTGTTGAGGTGGACATTCGAAAGATAGGTACCGTAGGCAGGCATTTGGGTACCGTTTGCGGCGTAGAGAAGCTGATCATTTTGATGGTGACCGACGGTGGAGTACATTGTTAGGTATAATGGAGATGGCCGCCCCTGTGTCGATTTATGAGGGCAGGTTTGACTTCTTACAGCGAATGGTAAGGCGGGCGGCTGTGGAGGCTCCTTCGTGGGTCGAGGAGTCTTGAGGGCGGATGTGTGTGTTTTGTGTGGAATGGCGGTGGAGACGGGGTGGGTTGCGGATGAGAGTGGTTGTGGTGCAAAATGCACACTCTTGGTCCCCGTTGAGGCGAAGACAGCAGCTAGGGAAGATGGTGGTGGGGCCGTTCCACTTGCAATGCAGGGGAGGTTGGCGCCCGGCAGGTGTTGTCGTTTTCCTGTGAGGTGGGAGCAGGGAAGTCACAGGTAGGTTGCATTTTCGGGCCTGGGCCCCAAAGGTGCTGTGGTACCAGCAGCGGGTGGGGGTGTCAGCTGATCGCTGAAGTTTTGGAGGGCGTCGGGAGGGCCGCTCCTGCGGTCGACGGAGAGGCTGTGGTGGCGGCTGGTAGGGGGTGAGCAAGAGCGGGGATGGCGGTCAGTCGGAGGTCGGACCCTGGACAGCTGAGAAGGCGCTGATGTCGTACATGGTGTCGGCAAGGCGGAGCAGGGCTTCATCGTCCGTGTCGAGGTGGCAGCGAGGGAGATCAAGATGTGGGGAGGCAGCGCGCGTAGCCAGAAGGTCCTGGTGATGTCGGTGGTGAGGACATCCTGAAGCTGGTGTTGGAGCCGTCAGAAGAGGTGGCTGGGCTACAGGTGGTCGTGTTGTTGAGGTTGGGAGAGGTCGGAGATTCGAGCAATCTTTGAGGGCTAGTAGAAGGGGCAAGACGGGCGCAGAGGTCGTCGTAGGCAGTGGCGGAGTCGGGCGAGATGTCTGCCGTCTGGAGGAGGATGTCGTAGGGGAGGAGCAAGTCCGTCTTCGAGTATTCTGCTTTCTGTGCCCTGATGTTGTCGGTGACATGATGTCGGCGGTGGCAGTCATGATGTTGGCGGTTGAGAGCTGTGGTTTGTCTTGTATTTTCAGCTAGAACGTCGGGGTTACCACTGTGGTGAGTGGTAAGTTGGAGTTGGTTTGGGAAGGTGAGGTTGAGAAAGTAAGGTTGATTGAAGAGAGGAGTATGAGAGCATATCCGCACGGTTCTCATCACCTTGGACACCCCTTCACTAAGCCAAATTCACATATTAACTATAAATGTATCGAATAATGGTGTTTGTATAACTACTGGTGAATTTTGCCGTCTCACCCCGTTCAGTTGAACCTAATCTCATCGGTTTTTGTTAATAATCATTCTCAGATTAACTTTGTGACATCACTTCACCTTTTTATTCAACCACCCTTTCTTAAGGTTCGCTCAGCCACCCCTCTACGAAATGTATAAGATTTCCTTCTTAAACGAGGAGAGTGGGTGGTAAGAGGGATCTTGGGAAAGGGAGAAGGCGGGATCTGGACATTTGACTGCTGTGAAGTCTGCTGGCAAGAAGGCTCCCTGGGCGTCCTCACTCCTGCTGAATAAAGGTAGGAACTGGCTCCTTTCTCCCAGTCCTAATAATTAGGGTTGACGAAATTCAACATTGTTTTTTAAAAATGTCAATATCTAACGGTGTTTTAAACCTAGGTACTTGAAGAGTCTCACCATCAACCTCAATTTTTTAAAATTTTATCCAAAGAAATTTTTTTGCAGTTTAGCCTTTGTTGTTTGATCATGCGAGACGTAAATTATAGAACCCATTCGGATAGGGTTAGTTTTTTTCCCCTTCATAGTTATTTTTGCCCTCAAGGTTTTTTTTCTAACCTGGCTATCTCCATGCCTATGTCCTAAATAAATAAAAATGAAAAATAATCGAACTCTTGTGATAGTGGTTCCATTTCTAAAAGCCTTGATCTGTGTTTTTTTTTAAAGGGTTTTTGTCTCTTTGTAAATGTTTCATTTCATATTAGTTTATGTTAAAATGTTGTTGGTTAAAGTAATAATTATGTCGTGGTACCCCTCAAATTCTATGTTTACCATTCCTATGTAATGTATTAGATTACCAAATAAACGAGGAGAAAGACGAGCTATAGCCTGTCTGCAATGACATTGGGCTCCGGGCCCGCTCGCAGCGGCCGACGAGACAACTAAAAAACGGGGAATTTTCCCGATTTGTACCATTTTTCTGGTTGTTTCCCTCGAAGCGGCACGTTTCCCCCCGCAATCCAGGGGCCCTTTTTCTGCTGGTTAACCTATCGATTTCACTGTTTTTTCTGTTTACTAACTTATTTCGAAAATGAAATGTTAATGTCTCACTGAAGTCGGAAAAAAAAGAATGACCAAATTTTCTTACAACTACACTTACCTTGATTTCGGACCATCATAATAAGAGAGGATGACAAAGGAAACCACACTGTGGCACAGAACCTTGACTTCAAATTGAATTTTTTAATAAAAAAAAGGTTAATATGTTTAAAGAAGTTTAATAAAAAAACAAAAGTTTTAAAAATCTATAATTCGTCATCACTGCTTTCGAAGTCATACGAGTAGGGATGGGCATAACGTTTATTTTCGAGAAACGTAAAATAACGTTCGTTATATTAAAAAAAACTGTCGAAAAAACTAGTTTAAAAAAAACTAGTTTCTTTTCTTCTTAATGAAAAATGGGTGAAACAGCAGGTGTTCTAATATGTTGTTAGTAGTTACAAAGAAAACGAAAAACTGTCTTTTTCAACTGATAAGTAAGAGGAAAAACGAAAACTTTGTCGACGCATTTGAAGATAGTTTGTTTTAAATTAGCAAGGAGAATGGTTTTACTGGACGGGGCTTGCCAAAAAAGTTGTTGCCAAAAAAACAACTCCAAAATATTTAACAAAAGTAGATGATGACATTTTTGGTTAAATTTTTCTATTTACGGTTCTTTGCATGTTTTCGTGGTATCCTCCCAGAACCACTCCCTGTAAACCTGCAAATATTATATCTCGCAAATAAACTCGCAGAAGTGGGGACAAAAGATGCAGGAGCACCGAGGAACCCAGTGGGGTTCCCCACCATCCTCCACTAGCTGGAGGATGGAGGGAGACAGCCCTCAAGGGCTATAAAAACTCGCCTCCTTCGCCTTTCTAGCCATTCTACGCTCTCCTCTAGTCACTGACTACTCTCTCTCTCTCCTTGAAACCTAAAAAGATCCCGTCGCACGTCGCAGTGGTGACATCTGATAGTGTGGAACCTTTACCGGTGACATCTATTAGTGTGGAACCCGCCGGGCACAACTTCATGCCGCTCGTAGTGAATTGTCGCTATACCTATTCACTACACATGTCATCAAGTTTCGGAGAACAATTCATCAAATAGGTAGAAGTAGAAAGTAATAAAAACCTATCAAACATGAGAAAACATAGACAGACTAGACGAGACGCCTGTGAGGGTCGGGCTTACAGCAAGAAAACGAAAAGCGACGGGTTCTCATGTCATAACGACGCACGACGGTAACTAGTTCTGTACACCGTAACGAAATAACGACGGAAGAAAGAGGAAACTACCTAGTTACTTTTAATCACTATCGACAACGATAACGGAACAGAAACAGAAAACGCTGCGCCTCGCTCAGGATATAGGCCCTATCCTTTAAGCCTCCCTTGATCCACTTGAGAATCTCCCACCCCGTCCAGATCTCTCTACACTCCATGCCCTTTCCAGTTTCCCCCTACATTCTTCTTCTTCCTCTTGTTATTCGTGGTTTGTTCCTAGTCATAGTTGATTATTTGATAGTTCAATTCAAAGAACTAACACCTACCTACTTGTGCCATTTTTTTTTCAACTAGTTTTGTTTAAATTGAGAAATGGTTATAACGGTTTTTTTTTTCAAACTAGTTATTTCAAACTATTTTCTCGTTTCTTGACCCATCCCTACATACGAGCTGTCTTCTGAGCTTATGTGCTTCGTTCACATACGTCTCGTCCAGGTAGACGATGTTTCTACCTTGATTCCGAAACTCCCGCATTGTTTCAAGGTAGGAGAAACGCCAGGAACTTATTTCGGGCCGTTCTGTGAGAAGTACTCTGTTTGATTGGCACCGTTTCCATTGGTAGCCCAACTTTCTGATCCGATCGCGCAAAAAATCCTTTCCGCAGTTGATGCCGTCTTCTCTCAGGGCAGCGGTCAGTGATCGGAGAGTCGGCACTTGCTTCCTCACCAAGTAAAATTCGGTAATCTTACTCCGAAGGGCCGCTTCGTCAAATTCATCGAAATCGAGGTTGGGTGGACGTCCTTTTTGCTTCTTCGGTGTTATGAATGACGTTTCAACAGTTTCATCTATCGACTTTCTCCCTTCTTAAACGATCGACGAAACCGTCGACGACGAAACACCCGTGATTTTCGCAGTTTCGTCTCGTAAATTGCCCATCGGTTTAAGAAGCTGCCCGGTTTCTTTTAGGTCTTTCGAATACTTGTGAGTATTGAACACGATTTCTCGGGCTTGACGACAAAGAGCCTTCTTTTTTAACGTTCCCGATGATTGGGGAGTTTCCATGTTTGCAACACAAACGACCGACACAAACGGAACGATCGTACCGAAATGCAGAAAAAGCGGTGAGGAGAACAACGATTCGGAACGACAAAAATGTATAAATATACTCGACGGTAAACAAACGGATGGGAGCTTCGACAATCGACAATCTCTGCAGGCTCGGGGACCCAGTGTGACCAACACACCTTAGCGAAATTCCCGAATTCTGGTCGTACTTCATGCTTCGGCCGCTGCGAGCGGGTCCGGAGCCCAATGTCATTGCAGACAGACTATAGCCTTCTTCTTCCTGGCGTCTGCTGTGGTGATTACCGCGGGACGCCTCCTTCTCCTATAGCACCTGCTGTGGTGATAACCGTGGGGTGCTAGCGTCCTTCTTCCTGGCGTCTGCTGTGGTGATTACCGCGGGACGCCTCCTTCTCCTATAGCACCTGCTGTGGTGATAACCGTGGGGTGCTAGCGTCCTTCTTCCTGGCGTCTGCTGTGGTGATTACCGCGGGACGCCTCCTTCTCCTATAGCACCTGCTGTGGTGATAACCGTGGGGTGCTAGCGTCCTTCTTCCTGGCGTCTGCTGTGGTGATAACCGTGAGGTGCAAGCCTCCTCTTCAACTAACGCCAGCTGTGGTGATAACCGTGGGGCGTTAGCGATCTGAAAAGACTCCTAAGGAGCACATCCTTCCTATCTCTCACCCTAACCAAACCTACCCTATCTTAAGACTAACGACAAATTCGAAGTCAACATTCAAGTTGTTAATTTAGTCAGACTAGGTTATTATAAATGTTTATTTTGGGTAGAAGTTCGGCATTTCTCATAATTTTTATTCAACATTTGGCTTTAGTTCCTTTCTAGATTGCTAAGGATTTATTGAATATAAGAATTCATTTTTTTGTACTCATTTTCTATTTTGTCCATTTCATTTTCATTCTTCGTTCAATAAATAATAAGGCTTGAATGTGGATTATGTTCCATTTACTTGCAAAGCACACATCCTTTCCTTATTATTCATTTTCGGTAGCACCTTGACCCAACTCTTTGATTGTACACACTTCTGAAGTCCCAACTCGTCAACTTGGTTTCTTTTTCTCTTTTTTAAATTCAATTAACATTCCTTATTTCTTCAAGGTTATCTTTTTTTATTTTTTGTTCAAGTGCAGTCTTCATTGAATTATAGAATTTTCTCCTTTTCTTTTAGCTAAGTGAAATTATAGTTTTTCAGATTTCAATTTTGTAACTTTAAATGTGGTCACCTCCTGCCATGTGCTATAGGCTGCTAATGCCTGCTTGGCAGGTCTTCTCATAAGCTCCTGAGCTCAAGTAAATCATGGGGTTTTCAATTTGGTCTGGGAGGATGAGGGGGGGGGGGAGCTTATCATTCCATTTGAAATTATCAGAAAACAGAATTTTCGGGGTTCTGTTCGGGGGTTAGCAAGTCTTAGATCCGTCTTTGGAATCGTGACTTCTTCTTCCTTGCAAATATTGTGGCCTATGATAGTGCTAAGGGATGAGGTGGCTCCTTCGGGAATTATTGCCCGATTGATCTCCCTCTCCCCCTTTGCGATGTGAGGACTGTTTCCATTTTCAAAGGAGATGGGTCGCTTTTTTTTTTTTTTCAAGATGGACGCCTTCTTAGGCTGACGTGCTTTGTGTGGGCTCCCCTTTCTCTACTTGGTTTGCAGTGATTTATAAGTTTTTGTTACACACTTTTGCGTGAAAAACGTGCAACTGGACCTGGTTTTCAATTTTCAATCATAGAAAATGACACTCCCTCTTCAGAAAGTAGCTCCTGGTTATGTGAATAATCGTCGTGGGACCTGGGCTAGGAACAAGGCTATGGCGCCTGTGGCTAAAACTTCAACTGGTTCCTCGACCGCTGCGGACCCTCCCAGTGCACCGGATATTCACATGATTGTTACTGCTGCTATGAAGAAATCTCTTTCTGCTGGTGTTATGCTTACAGCTGAACTCTTAGACCAAGCTATAAATGAGGTGACTGAATCAGTTTCTCTTGCTGTCGACAATATTGTCAGTAAAGTTATGTTGTCGACCAAATCTGAAATGTCAGATATCTCGCTAGAACTAGACAATTTAGACCAGTCACAACGCAAAACCAACCTATTGGTTCACGGGGTTTTGGAGCGAGAGAACGAAAATACTGCCGAAAACACGCTGAATATTATTCAGAAACACCTCGGGTTGTCCCTTGATGCCCGTGTGGTTGTTCATGCTAGGCGGGTTGGTTTGTTGCACCCACCTGGTGGTGAAGCTTCCTCACGACGATCTGTTGACTCCATGACCCCTCATCTGATGGTATAGCTTATAACGATAAGGGCGATAGCAATTCGGCTATCAAACTAAGACCATAATATAAGGTAAGTCCGAGGTATTCTCGAATAAAAAAATGCTCCGTGGTACTAACCTGGTAATCACCGAGGATCTCTCACCTCCACGACGTGCCCTGTATAGTGCAGCCAAAACTTTGGGGAAAACACGGTTGGGGAAGGGGGATCTTACACAGCGAGTAAACGACACTATTGGGCATGACGATGGAGCACGATTAGGCTCGCGAAAACAACAACTATCGGGGACGTGAAATTCAGAATTCGATGATGAGCGCCTTGGGGCCATGGACTCTGCGTGTTTCACTACTATGGGCTAATGCACCGCAAATGGGCCCTCGAACTACCAACGGCGCTGAGAGTTTTCACAGTGACTAAAACAAACAATTTTACAGCGAACCGAATATTCATTCGGTGCTTCTAGTTCTTCGTCAAATTCAGGCGGAAACCAATTTGAAGTTGTCAAGCATCAAGAGGGGGCGAAAAGGAGTAATTAAAAAAAAAAAAAAAAGACAAGATAACACAGCTCATGACCTGTTGGGAAGAATTTTTGATCGACAGAAACACCATAGAGTACTTGAAGAAAGTTGGCCCACTGTCGGCTCACAACGTTGAGCATGAGGATATTGACGATTGAAAAAAAAAAACAAAGCACATACGTTTAATTATTTTTTGTTTAAATATTTTACGGTTAAATGTTTTTCAATTTTTGACGTTGTAATTGATTTTTTTAAGACTGAATTTTTATTAGTATGGGTTTTATTAAATAAAATAAAAATAAGGGTAAAAATTCATTTCTTGTCCTCTTCCCCAATTGTGTCGAAACCTATAACCGCCCGTCCCCAATAGTGCTTTACAGGTTAGGCTGCCGTCCCCAATCGTGTTCTAAAATATTCCCCAATAGTAACCAGATTCCCCAATCGTGCTTCAACCAAAACTTTGACGGGTATCAAGAACGTTTGGACCACCAACGGAACCATTAAAGCCAAACTCGGAATCAGATCATCACTCTGAAGTCGCTTGAACACTTAAAAAGTCTCAAGACCATCTGACGTTGCTGATGATGAACTTTTCACCGAGTCCCAGACTGTCCTTTTCAGCTGCCTTATTGACTGATCAGACGTGTACCTACTTATACCCACCTCGCATTTTCGTTAGTATTTATCTACACTTATTCATTATTTTGTTTTGTCTCATTTTGCGAGCTCGTTCTTGAATTTTTGTTTCTTTTTTCTTACTCACTATTAGTCCTAATGTTTTCAAATAGGTAGGTACACTAGGTATAAGTTTGCTTGTTTTATACTTAGTATTAGTCTCAATGCTTCCAAATAGGTAGGTATGATAGGTATAAGTTCTCCTGTTTTATACTTTTTTATATTTTTTTTCATCTCCCTCGTCATAATATTCCTGTTATAATATTTTGATCCTTTCATTTTGCTTAATTATCTCTCAAGTTCTTCCTCGTATTTTGTTCCTCTTTCCAATTCGCTTAATTACTTCTCATGTTCTTCCTCATATTGCTCATATTTTGTTTTTCAGTAGGTAGATAGGAACTCTTCTGTTTTGCACCGCAAATTGTTAAACGGCATCATTTTTACATCGTTTAATTTTGATATCCATACATTGGTTCTGGGGACGCCCAATGCACTGCCATATTGATTAAATTTACCTACTTGTGATGCGCTCCTTACTTTTTTCAGCAATTTTGCTGAATGTGAGTGCTCTCATTCTTTTGTTTCCTACGCTTTCCTTCTTCTCACTTCTTTTTTTCCTACACATCCTTCTTCCCACTTCTTATTTTCTTTCAAATTTTCACATTCCCTTGATTCTGTCGTTCGGTTTGGTTGGTTTGCGTCTCCTGTTGCTTCCTGACTGCTTCTTGGGTGTGGGTGTAACCTGGCCCCATGGAGGGTAGTTTGGGTCAGTAGCGGTGCGTGGGCTCTGAAAATGGTGGGCCACCAAACCGGAACACAAATTAACAGCTTTTTCTACAAAATACCTGTAAATGTTTTCTAACAGTGGAGTCTTCTTATGAGAAATGTGTGGATTTTAATCAACCACAGCTCTTAGCAAGTCAAATGTAAGCACTGTGTTCACAATAGTTCTGACCAGTACCCGGGATTACCAGAAGCTAAAAGTTCTATAGCTTCATACTGACTAATACTCAGCAACTTCCTAAACTTTTAATCATCACTCGATCCTCGTAGGAAAACGTCGAAAATTTCGACTGTAAGTTAGCCACCGAATTCATGTGATACAAAAATACAGAAGCAAATAATCTAAACAACCACTAAAAACAACGAACTAGACTAAAATACAACGAAGTAATGACCCGCCGGCCAGTACCTACTTGGATGGAGAATCAGACTAGAAGCCAGGTACTTATCTGTGTATGTTGATGTCGATCAATCCACAAGACCACAGACAGGACACAACGCACTTAATTATCGCAAATCCAAATCTGTCCTGGGAACTCGAATGGGAACATACAAAATTCGAAACTTGAGCAGAAATTGAAAACTCAACATAGGAACAGAACGGCAAAAGTTATAAGATCATGGAATAAAGGGCTCTCCGCTCCCTTTATTCCATGATAAGAATTTTTAGGGGAGGACAGATAGAAGGACAAGCATCTCGTATCGAGATAACAACATGAATTGAAACAATCCAATCGATTGTGAACACAAACGATTTTTGGATGGAAATGTTGGACTCGGGCCCAAAATGGGCATGGCTAACCAAATTTTTACTCGACTGAGCTTGCGCGGACGGGCCACTTTTCTCCGTTGCCATGGTGACACCCGGTCCCTGGACCTGCCAGTTTCAGAAGCGTAGGTTTCGATTTCGATTGCAAGACATCGATTACTGTAGCTATATTCCGATAAAATGCTCGAATATCCATAGCCAGAGATCTCTGTCTTCTTATTCTTCCCAGTTACTTGTCTTGGCCGCAGCCATGCCAGACATAGGTTGGGACAGAGAGAGAGAACTCTGTCGAGTCGCTGTTGAACTTCGTGAAAAATGCTAGGTACAGTAGGTATACGGAAGGAAATTCGAATGCCAACTGAACAAATGGTTGGCATTTTTTTGGAGTTTTTTGTGTTTCTGGGTGCCGGGGCAGTGGCCCAAGTGGCCTTATGGACGCAACGCCTCTGGTTTGGGTACCTCGCTTCCGCAGGTCTCTGTGGGCGCCGACACTAACTTGCTTTCTGTGCCTGGGTCTATACAGCTGAATGCTAATGCCCCCTCTTTCAATCCTGTTGACGTTCAGATTGAGCACGATTTGCACTCTGTTGCTAATACTTTCCCTATACTGTACTTCAACGCTCAAAGCCTTCCGTGCCACATCGAGGACATCAAGTATTATGTAGGCAGTAATCAGGTCCAGGCGCTTTTCGTATCAGAGACTTGGCTCAAATCCTCCATCAAGTCCAGTTTGGTAGCACTCCCAGGGTTTCAGTTAGTCAGGCATGATAGAACACGGAAAAATTCAGGTGGAGTTGCTATTTATTTGCGTGATGGGATCAAATATAAAATCTTATGCAAATCACCAAAGGAATCTGTTATTGAATATTTAACCCTCGGGCACCCGCGGGACGCCACTCCATGCCGCAACTCTGTAAACAGTACAGTAAATCACTAATGCGTAACATTTCCGGTATATCGCACCTAGGTATGTGTCCTTCAACTGTCTGGCCATCAGTGCCCGTACGTGCCGATTTTTCTATTACTCCTATCACTTGTTTTCGGTCAGGCGAAGTGGAAAGGTCGCCAAGCGGTACTGTATACCGTCTGCGGGTTATTGTGTTTACCGTCCGCGGGTTAGCTTTTCGTTTTCATGACAACTGTCATTTTGGTTTATTATTCTGTGAATAATACACCTATGTATTCGCTCAGCAGGGCATCAAGAATGCAGCAGTTGGGGAGGATCAAGACGCCTGTACACAGAGAGAGTCATCTGAGTATACTGGATACTATCAGGACAGACCCAGTGACTCGGTCAGTTCCCGATTTCATGTTGGAAAGAAAGAACTTCGACCTTCCCTTTAAGGTCATTATAAATGATCGTGAGACCTGGAAAAGAGGCCTGCCTCAATTTGAACCAGGCTCACTAGTCTGGTATACAGACGGGTCTGTGATGGGGGGTAGGGCTGGGCTCGGGGTACATGGGCCAAACTTTAGGTTGGCCAAGCCCCTTGGCAGCGCAGCCACTATCTACCAAGCAGAAACCCATGCTATAGAAATTTGTGCGCAAGAGGTTGCCAGGAAAAGACTCAAAGGCGCAAGGATCTACATCCTATCTGACAGCCAGGCAGCTTTAAAGGCCATTTCGTCCTTTTCTATAACATCTAAGCTGACCTGGAGTTGCCTGACTTCCCTTAAGCGGGCTGCCCGTGGCAACAAACTTACGCTGCTATGGGTGCCCGGCCATGAGGGAATCGAGGGCAACGAGACCGCTGATCGCCTTGCTAAAAACGCATCGGAGTCCATCCCATATGGTCCCGAACCACAGCTCGGGATCACCAGGAGCTTTATTGCTCTACAAGTGAAAAAATGGGAAGACGAACCAAGGGCCGCTCACTGGAGCAACACCCCTGGGCTGCGACAATCAAAGCGGCTGATAAGCTTTTCCAAAAAGCGGGCTCAAGCCCTCCTATCAATGAGGCGCAAAGACCTTTGTACCATCGTCGGTCTACTCACTGGCCACTGCCCTCTAAGGTACCACCTTAAAAACATCGGCAAAGCCAGTACTGATATCTGCCGCCTCTGTACTGAGGCAGTGGAAACAGCAGAGCACATCCTATGTGAGTGCCCTGCTGTAGCATCAACACGATTCCGGCACTTCGGGAAGGGGTTCATTAACACCACCGATGTTGCCGGAGAATCACCCGTAAGCCTCCTCCACTATGTGAGAGAAGAGGCCATCAACCGGGTTCTTAAATGAAAATAGGGACAGATGTCAAAATAGATCTTTTAGGTCTCATTGACAAGGGGCTCGGTACCCGTCCCATTGAAGAAAAAAAAAAAAAAATTCGCTCAGCAAAAAATTTTTATAACACCCCCTCAAAATTGTTTCTTTTCCGTTTCAAGGTGCGCAGATTCCAAAAATGCAATGTCCATCCGCCGTATCACGTGTACAGGCTTCATTTTCGGTCTACAAAAATCGTTCTTTCGCACACATGCTCTATTTGGGCTCTAGTTGTGCCCCGAAACTTTTCAGCCCGATCGGAATATACCCAGGGATGTTATGAGTGAAAATGTGCACAAAAATAGGTACTTTTTGTGTCTTAGTAACATTTTAGTAACTTGAGCTTTTGAGGTACCTATCGTTTTCCATGTTTTTGGGGACGAGAAGACCGAATATGAAGTCGATTTTGACCAAAGAGTGGAAAATCGAGGTTCTACCAAATGTTCAACTCCCAAAATTGATTTTTTATGAGTCAAAAACCTGGGAAATCGTCTGAAATCACCATCAATTTGTATAATAACACTGGAAGTAGTATCAACACGTGGATCGAGACGTTTAAATGGCACTACCAATGATCAAAGATAAATTGAAAAAAATAAAATAAAAGGAGCGCACCTACCTAATTCGTGTTTTAGGGGCCAAAAATGGTGGAAACCATCAGAAATAGCTATTTCAATTATTTCACATGAAATAAACAATAAATGAACAGCCAACATTTCTGTAGGTATGTCCAGTAGAATAATAAACCCATGTGACAAGGACTTTGCAGCGTTTTTGTTTTGTGATTTTTCGCGGCACTAATTTACGAATAACAATAAAGCCAAAGTTGCCGTTTCTTAGATTTTTTAATGGTGAATAGCGTGGTATAATCTATTTGGACTCAAAACACTGAATAGACTTAGTTATAATCAATTTAGGAGTAAATTCCGTGAGGGCGGCATGGAGTACCGTCCGCGGGTTAATTGCTTCGTCCAAGAGGCGCGGGTGCCCGAGGGTTAATTATCGAAGCCCATCCGGGTACCTCCCCTATATTGTTGTGTGCTATTTATAGACCTCCAAACCCTACTTCAGACATTTCTGACCTTGAGCCTGTCCTTGCTAACTTCATCTACAAGTATCCAAGTATGAAAATAGTGTCATCGCTGGTGATTTTAACATTAATACTGATATTCAGTCCTCTAATACCAAAAAGCTAATTGATATGAGCAACGTCCTAGGACTGAATCTCATCAACACCAGTCCCACGCACATTTTGAGGGACTCCGCCACAAACATAGATCATTTTCTAGTTAAAAACCTTGCCTCTGTAAAATTATGTAAAAGTTATTCAACTCCTGCTGTCTCACATCATCGAGCCATACTTTGCTGCATAAGAATCAGCAAATTCAAATTAAAGCCTCATTTTATCTATACCCGAGCCAAGAAAGAAGTTGAAAAGGCTGCCATGGCTCAGTACTGGGATGGTGTGTTCCAGTGTACCAGCGTTAATGATATGGTTGAAATTCTGAACAATAATTTTCTCTGTATCTTGAATTCACTTGCCCCTCTGAGGCGAGTTCGGGTGCGCCACCCCTGTACCCCATGGTTCACACCAGAAGTGCGCGCAGTCCTTCAAATCAGAGACAGGGCATATGCTCAATGGCGTCACTCTCTGGATCCCAATGACTTCTCCCAATTTAAAACTCTGAGGAATAGAGCCAAAACGTTTGTTCGTCGAGCCAAGCGTTCGTACTTTGAAAGTCTCCTCTCACCCAATCTCCCAATCAAGCAACTACCTATGGTCCCGAATACGGAAATGTGGTTTGCTTTCCTCCAAATCACTGGCTATCCAGTTCAGTGTCAGTAGCCTTAACCAACATTTTAGTGTGTCCTCATCCCCTAAACCCACTGTTGTTCTCCCTAATCATGCGTCCTCTGACATCAATTTCTCGTTCACCTGTTTGGTTTTGTGCGATATTTTTAAAGCTTTCTCTAAAATCAGTTCTCAAGCCACAGGAACCGACTGCCTCCCTCTTTGCCTCATAACTAATAGCCTGTGTGTCACTGCTCCTTTTTTTCTACATGTATTCAATTTTGCTATTACTAGTTCCTGTTTCCCAGACAGTTGGAAAATTGCCCGCATTGTTCCTCTCCCCAAAAAGTCGTGTGTTAATAGTCTTAATGATGTGCGTCCTATCAGCATTCCCCTAGCTTCTTCGAAAGCTCTTGAGCACTGTCTTCGGGAGCAGATGTCGAGCTTTGTTTCTGTCCACAATTTATTTTCTCAATACCAGTCAGGCTTCAGGCCTCGACATAGTTGCGAATCAGTCCTTATTAAGATAACTGAAGATATCAGAAGGGGTATCGAGGAGAAGAAATGTACCATCCTGGTTCTTTTAGACCTTACCAACGCCTTTGGTTCAATTAACTATGACCTTCTTCTTGCAAAACTGTCTCACTTTTGCTACTTCTCCTCGAGCGCAAAAGCTCTCATCCACTCATATCTTACTGGGCGCATGCAGACTGTGTTCTTGAACGGTCAGTCCTCTGGGCTCCTTCCTATCCTGGATGGTGTTCCTCAAGGCTCTGTCTTGGCTCCATTCCTATTTTCCGTCTTTATCAATGACATGCCCCAGATTATTCAACACTGTTTTTACCATCTTTATGCGGATGATACTCAGATTTACAGATACAGCCATACTGATGCCACCTCTCTTTCCAACTCCATTGCCCTAGTAAACCATGACCTCTCTTCAATCAACAACTGGTGTAAGAGCAATGGATTGATAATAAATCCCTCTAAAAGTCAGGCAATTTTAATATTCAATCGTCCCATTTCAACTTCTTCTCTTCCTCCCATTCTAATTGATAACTCTCCAATCCTTTACCACCAATCAGTCAGAAATCTGGGGTTGATCATCAATTCCACCTTAACATGGAAGGATCATGTTGCTAAAGTCTCAAGATCTGTCTTCTCATCACTGCACTCACTTAGAAACTTAGCTTACTGTACCCCTTTCCATATACGTATAAAATTATTTCAGTCAGTCATACTTCCCCATTTTAGTTACTGCTCTATACTCTTCATCTGGTCCCATGATTTTCATTCCCTTAAACGTCTTCACATAACATTCAATAGCTGCATCCGTTATGTTTTCTGCCTCAGATCATATGGGTACATTTCATTGTATGAAGATCGGCTTCTTGGGATGGATCTTATTATAACTTACCTGAATATACAGTGGCTATGTGTGATATTTTGATCCACTAAAGGCGGCCTGCCTGATTATGTGAACACCTATTTCCCCCTGGAGGCTCAAGTCGAGCAAATAACATTGCCCTGTCACGGCACTCCAGCAAGGCCATGGGCTGCTCCATCTCGATTGCGGGAGCGAGGTTATGGAACTCCCTCCCAGTGGCGGTGCGGAGCACCCCCTCCCTTGGCGCATTCAGGAGCGCGGTTGAGCGCCACTTCCTCATCAAACGGTAGACCCCCTCCCTTATCCCCACCTTCTTTCAACTTTCTTCACTCCTCTTTTACGTCCTCCTCACTCTTCCTGTCTCCTCCTCATTCTCACTGCACTACTCACCTTCTCTACTATTTTAATATATCTTTTTTTGTTTTGTTAATGCCCTTTTCAATTGTTGCCCTTCAGGCTATTTCCTTTGCCCTTCAGGCTGTCATATATATATTTTTTAAATTCAAATAAGTCACCTAGTCTACAGTTTTCTCTGATGTTTGGTATGCGAGGTGGGACATCCTGTCCTATATACCAATAAAGGATTATTATTATTATTATTATTATTATCCTGGGAATTTGAAGGTTTGTAGCCGGGTACTCCCAACATTTTTGAAGTTTAGTTTGATTGATCTCAGGACTTTTAGTGGGGTTCTAGTAAGGAGGTAAGTCAATAATTCATTCTCATTTTCCTTTGAAGGTGATCTAGAATTCATGCAGAAATGTTTGACCCTACACTTTCACTTTTCACACTTAGTCTAGGTCAGTGTTTTCAGGGTAGGTTCATTCCCGACGTGAAGGATACGTCGTCCATAGTTGATTGATCGTCTGATTAAACATGGAAAACGATACCTCAAAAGCTCATGTTACTAAAACACAAAAAGTGCCTATTTTTATAAACATTTTCCCTCATAACACCCTTGGTTATATTCCGATCGGGCTGCAAAGTTTCGGGACACAACTAGGGCCCAAATGGAGCATGTGTGCGAAAGAACGACTTTTTTAGACAGAACTTAAAGCCGGTATGTGTGATACCGCGGACGGTGTACGGCCATTGCATTTTTGGAATCTACACACCTAGAGGAAAAGAAAAAATTTTGAGGGGGTGTTATACAAATATTTTGCTGAGCTAATACATAGGTGTATTATTCACAGCATAATAAACCAAAATTGGAATTGTAGGGACGAAATAACGAGACCGACGAGGGTATGGGAGCCACTTATCAAGGTTTTGGGTTGGTCTTGGTGTAAGTAGGATTAAGAGTAGCTCTACCTTGATTTGTTATGAAATGAAAGATAATTCTTTTTGTTTACTGTTTCTATCCTTATTTAAGAGATGGAAACAGTTTGTGGAACACCCAGTTTTAGGTTATTTAGATAAAGATGAGTAATGTTGTCCCCCATAGGATTTCAATGATTAACATGTTAGATTTAGGAATATATCATATCCTGTCACCCAGGAAGTATTGCAGGATAGAAAGGTTTAGCAAGGGGATTTTTGGTGGTTTCTCTTAGTAACTGGGGAAAAACCCCGATCAAAACCATCTTTGCTCTACCCGACTTCCCTACTCCGTAACACAAAGAGACATGTCTTTTTGGTCCGACTTTGTTCTGGCAAAACTGATTTTTATAGTATCCATGACATGGTTATTCAGTAACAAGGATACTAGACTAAGAAGGTAGGGGTCACGACCGCTGGCCGCGGGGAAAACCCAGGCCCTCTGACATCACTGGCACCTTTCACTCAGCTTGGCTGCTTGAATCTAGTAAGCCAGTTGGCATTTCTTCCTGTTTGACGACGAATCATGATGGTTTGTTGTGCCGTTTGTGGGTGTTCAAATCACAGCGATAACAAAGAATCAGGGTTGCATTTTCACAGTTTTCCTCGCGACAATGTTTATAGATTAAAGTGGTTAAATTCGTGCAAACGGTCCGATTCGTTTTCGGTTGAAAAAGCTCGAGTCTGCTCTGCACATTTTGACCAATGTGACTACTTATGAGATCTGAAAGGTGAGTTACTAAAAAAATATATTACTATATACCTATTATATTCCAGAGGAAAACAAAATCATTTCTTCAAAACAATTGTATCGCTAAGGAACGTAGAGCTAGACATGAAGTAAAGTCAAGGGTATTTTTTTCATTTCTTCAGGTGAATTATTGGGCCTTCCACTAAAATACAAGCTGAAGCCTGACGTAGTCCTGCATTTGCAGTTACCTTTAAGAAGCTTGGCAGAAAATAAAACTGGTCCTGCACAACGTCAAGCGCGAGTACAAAAGCGAAATACCCGTAAAGAAATTGAGGAAGTCCTACGCTCTAAAGCGTAGGACTTATTATTGACGGCATCCAAGACCAGGCATTTGAGGACTCAATTATACAAGAAGTAGATAATCGTAATGAGATTAATAATGAAAGACCTGCAGAGGTTGTTTTCTTGATGGCTGAAAATATGAGGCTACAACAAGAAAATAAACACCTCCAACAACAGCTTGCCAGTGCTAGGGATGAAATCCTTAAATTAAAGTACATTGTATAGTTTTTGTACGTAGGTCATAATTTTAATATTATTGTATATGTAGGTATCTAGTTATTGTAATTACTGATTATTATTGTCAGCTTCATGAAATCTCTAATACTATTTTACAGTTTGAATTAATATACTCGTTATTTGAAACTGTTCAAACGTAGTGTACGTATTAAAAAACCCAAAAGCTTCATTCCGTTTAAATACTGGCATCATTGACTTGTTCAAAAAAGAGAAGATACCTAGCCCAGAGAAAAGAGAAAAAGATGAAAATTGGGTAGTCCGCACTTGAATATTCGCTGTTGTAAGATATCCACCGCTATCTAGTGTGTCTTCATAGAGATAGTAGTTTAGCGTCCTGCCACTAGGGAAGGATTGGCGCTGCGGAAGAGGCTGTAGTCAGTCTTAGCTTTGGTTGCCGTGATTATGAGTTATGTTGTTCGCTTATTATGCCTAATAAACCGTTTTAATGTGAAAGAATTGAAGTGCAGTGGCTAACTTTTATATTAGACTTCGAAAACCCTCCTTACACTGTTCTAGCATTTTCGAAAGAAAGGTGGTGTGAAATGGTTTAAATACTCAAATACCTATCTACTAGGTAGGTATCCACGTGTCCAGCAATTTTGATGTTGATATGGCTTTCGGTTTTTCAGTAAAAGCTTGGTGCGCAAGGGCTGCAATAGAAAGTAAAGAGAGCCCAGGCAGTCGCTCGGTGCCAGTGACGTCACGACGGCCAGCCCCTTTTTTCGTGACCCCTACCTTCTCAGTCCTTGTTCAGTAACTTCTAAGAGAGAGTGGCGGCCATCTTGACATTTTTGATCTCTTTCACAGAGACCTAATTAGATGTGTTCCTCGAAAGAGAGTCTCTTTGTGAGTGTCGTTTGTTTGACAGTGATCTTGTAGGTACATCCTTTCATCCCCAACCATATCGGTCATTTTGACGTGTTTTTCATCTCTTAAAGGTTAGTCGATTGTTCATTGCAAAACTATAAATGTTATCGATTCTAGAGTAAAAATGTCCAAGTACGGGTTGAGAGCTATTCAGTAAAATAGATGAACCCCGGAGACACTGCAAGGGACTGTCTCCTGAGGCAGACTATCTCTACCCAGATTTTCAAAACAGATAATCTCTTTTCACTCTCTCTTTTACAGAATAGGCCCCCAGGTCGATCTACTGTCAGGGACTAGCATAACCATACGACCGGTGTTTCATTGTAAAAAACCATTCACATTGTAAACTTGTGGTTTCATTGCCTTGTGCTTATGTACTTACCTCACTGGTATCAGTCTGGTTCTGCATTAATCGACATGCCAGTGGTCCAAAAAGGGATGTCTACAACATGGAATCCCGCTCTGGAGACTCAAATATGATGGTTTCACATTTTTTCAAAGCCCTTTTCACTATCATCGACCGAGAAAGCTTACCTGGGCGTCAGGGCAATAGCAAAAAGGTCAAGCGTGGGGCTCTGCGTGTTTCTGGTGGATTCAGTTGTCGAAACACAACTTTTACTGGTATGGTAGTATCAACATTTAATCCAGCGTGAAAAATGACGCAGCTGAGAAGTCGATGCTCATTTTGCTGAAATCGCGTCAGATTCATTTTTGAGCAACTCACTTTTACAAAAATTATAACGTATTCACACATTCAAATACCGATTTTTCATCTAATAGAGTTAGACTAAATAATTGTATAACGATGATTACTTTTGAAAAGTTGAAATCATGAGGAAGGTTTTCCGTTGTTGGAGACCACAAGAAGTTTTTCCTTCAACGTAGACGTACGTACCTATTCGAGTTCATAGCTTGGTCGACTAACCGCCTTGAAAATTATCGAGATTTTGTGAAACAATTTCTTTGCTTTCTGAAAATTCTGCTGCTGCTAAGCGCTCTTGAACTGATTAATTTACATTTTGCCAACATCTTTTTTTTTTTTTTTGGACACCCAGCGGTCTACTAACCCCCTCCCTAATGACTACACACACGCTCCCACATACATAACCTCAAGTAACTTGATCTGAAAATTCCCCATGACTCATCGAAGGATTAATAAAAACTGCTGGATGAGCGCACGCGATAAGAAAGCTCCATGAAGTGGGCAATTTATTATCAAGTTATGTGCATCCAGCAGGATCAAGCCAATGAACATACATTTAGAATTTTACATGAATTTTACACTGTACTAATTAAATAGGTCAAACACAGCTATTCTTGATCTTTCTTTATAGTTATAACTTCACTGATTTCTGCTTGTTCCAACGAGTCTGACTTAGGTTCCGACCGGACACCCTCTATTTTGATGCCAATTGAGTCTGGTCCACCGGAACTTTCGAATGTGCTGCGATCTAGACCATCGTCGTTTGCGCTGCCTCTAGTTTCAGTTGAGGCGCCGCTCGCAAGTTGAGAGTGCGAGAGCTTGATCAAGTTAAGGCCGTTCTAAAGTGGTCTTGCGGCATCATGCTTCTTCCCGACACCTTTCTCATCAGATTCCATGTTTAGCCAGCTGCTGTGAGTGTCCGTTAAGTGCTTCATTTCACATTTGTCCTGAAAATATGTTTTTCCCTTATTAGTTAGGTACTTATCATCATTCAACTTCAATCTTGAGATTTTAGGTCACCAACAAAATGAGTGAAAATCAGAGAAAGAAGAGAGGTTTGCAAAAACCTAAAGTTAGTTTGCATCGATAGGAATGTCAGGAGAATTGTGACAGTGGGGTGGTGCATATACATGCGAGCACACAAGAAATCGTCAGCATATGACCCACTGTTATGGAACACACTGGTCACTGTGCTTGCATAGTGGTCATATACATTGACTGCCTTTCTGCCTTCCCGTTTATACGCCACTCCTTAGTGACAGCACAGCAAAGCACATATACACCTGTGCACACGTGATGATCATTTTAATTTTAGTTTCTGCGATCCTCTGGCGATCCATAGGAAACCCACGAACATTCAGCGGTCATTCTGCGGTGGAGTCGCTGAGCAGTGCGCGCTGAACACAACGAACCTCTCACTCTCCTGTCCAGACCTGAACTGCAAACCAACAGAGTTCATCGGAAAAACTGACGGGAGAAACAATAAACAACAACTGCAAATAATAATGGCAAGTTCTAATGTGCGGAGGCTCTGCGTCTAGATCTTGTCATATAGAATCATCATCCTTAACACATTTCCCAAAGGTGCCATTCATCACATACTTCCACCAACTAACCCACAAAATGAGGTACCTCTATTTCATTCCTTATTTACTTCATCCATTTTCACTTGTTCAAATTGCTAGTGATGGTGCTCCTTGTTGATGTATGATGAATAATCGATCGTACAATGGTCCAAAATGCATGCTAAATTCATGAAACCTATGTTCTCGTAGTCACACTCAAATCAAACCATCAAGAGCATGCCATCCGTATGGACCATTTGACAACCGCCACTTCTGATTCTCACTGAAAGTAGGTACCCACCTACCCATGTAGTCCGTCGGAAAATGGACAGTATCAGTGGCGTATGGTCTGTCGAAAGCCGCCAGTTATAAGTGTGAAGTAGCCAACACCAATCTAATCAGAACTCGCAAGCAATGGAATTCCACACCGTTATATTTCGACACTACCTATTTCATTCCGTATGTAAAGCATCCATGGATTCGGATCTGAGGAATAAAATAATTATGCATCTCTACCCTTCACCTCACACAAACCAACCCGGTTCTTTCATTTTCACATTGCTGGTGATGATTTTCTTTGTCATTCATTCCTTGTCGATTCACGATCGACACATGTATACATCACCACGTAAGAATGGTGAACTGAAAGAACTCATGTAGCACCCTTCGTCAGGATACGGTCAGTACTATTGGGATACAGACTGTTGGAAACCACCAAATATATCTATGTGAACTGCCAGCACCTATCTAATAGGAATGGGTAACTCACGTGGGATGGAATTACGCATATTGGACATCAAAATTGAAATTAGCGTCCTCCAAAACTAACCAAAGTTGTGACAAGCAGTTACGGAAACAACAGCGAGAAACGTCACTGAAGGGGGGGAGGGGGGAAGAGGCCTGATGGGGCCAAGTGGTGACATAGCAAAGGGTCCTGGATTTAAAGACCCACTGGCGGACGTTTTTGCTAATTTGATATGCTATGAATTGCGTAAAACTCTCACCGCCATCTTTCATTAAGAAATAATCGTTCAGGTTCCTTATTCACTGACTAGGCCCCCGACGTTGTCTTCCAACGACCATTCAACAGTAAAATGGGCATGGGTGGTATGACGTTCAATTTTAGAGTCGTAATCAGACGACCGCCTGATATGGCATCGGCTGTCAGGTCCGGCAGGCTGATCTGCTTGACAATAAAAACGCTTCTGGAACCGATGGTGTTTTGTTTCTAGCCAGGCAAAGATGTTTCGCTGGTCGTCTGATTATAGCTTATGGGGGAAGCCGTAACATGTATACTGGGTAGGAAGAAATACCATCCATTTCGAAAATATCAATTCATGGGAATAAACACTGAACAAGAACTACAATTACTCCCAGCCATCCCCCATATAATAACCGGTGGTAAAGTAAAGAGAACCTCTTCCAATGAGGAGTAGGTACCCATACTTCTGCTTATATTTTTAAATGAAAGTAGCTTCCATTCTGAGAATTTGGAGACCAACTGCAATCTCCTACGATGAATAGTTCTTTTTCTAAGATTTTTCAAAGATAAGGGTAAGGGTGGGCCGCCCAGGTGGGAGGGGTGCAATGACGTCACTCGTTGCCAAAGTTTTGAAAGTTCATAGAAAAAGAACTACATCCTAGGAGAGTGTGGCTGGTCTCAAAATTCTCAGAATGGAATCTACTTTGATTTGAAAAATGGGAAAGAATAAGTAGAAGTCATGGTACTCCTCATTTTAATGGCACATAGCTGCCTTGTATTGAGAATATGATCGTAACACACAAACTCTTCCAACACGTTAAGGTAAGAGCGAAAAGAAAAGGAAATTATATAGATGATTGGGTTTAGGACTTGCAGATGCGCAGCTGCTACGATTGATGCTAATGTTATGAAATTCAAACTACCCACCAAATTTGAGCAAACTGGCATCTTCAGTTAGTGTAGGGGTGAACTGATACCTCGGATTTGGCTGTATCAGGCGCAGTGGATATAGTAATTATCCCAATGCGATGATATTCATGAGGGACAATCTAGGGGCTACACCGTAACTTTCCAACTAATTTGAGCGAAGTCAGGCAATTGGTTTGTGGCTAACTGATTAACCCCAATGGCGTTGGCACATATGAACTGGCCATACCAATTATCCGATCATTCTGAAATACATAGGGGAGAGTAGTGGTGCGTGGGCTCTGAAAACGGTGGGGCACCAAACCAGAACACAAAACAAAGTGATTTGTCTACAAAATACCTCGAGGCAACAACACCCTTTCCTTCAACACAATTCCCTTTCAATCAACAATCTATCGTCGTACGAAAAGTCCACAATTTCTACTGCAAATTAGCCACCGAATTCATGTGTTATAAAAATATAGTAAACTAAAATATAACAAAACAATTGACCCGTCGGCCGGTACCCACTTGAATGGAGAAGCTATTGACTTGAAGCTAGGTAGTTATCAGTGTGTTAGGACGCCGATCAATCCACAAACAGCAAACATGACAAAATGCACGTAGGTACCACGAATACAAATATGTCATCAGAACTGGACCGAACACAAAACGCGCTCAGTTTGACGCAAAAAATTAAAAACTGATAACTAACCCAAAAGAGAAGGCGAATATAATTCACAACAAAAACAAATCAGAAGACGAAGCATCTCGTATGGAGATGACGAATCGAATGCATAAGAAGAAAAAACGCAACCTCTAACCACCATTGTCAGCATGAAGGGTGTTTCTTCGCGGCACCCTCAAGAAAAACAACAACAACACATTGAATCGAAGCAATGGAATCGATTGTGAAAATACGATTTTGGAGTAGAAATCAGATTTTGAGGACTGGGCCCAATGTGGGTGTGGCAAACAACATTTTTACTCTACTGAGCATGCGCGGATGGGCCACTTTTCTCAGCTGGCATGGTGACACTAGGACCCAGAACCTACCTGCCTGTTTCAAGAGCCTAGGTTTCGATTTCGATTGCAGGACATCGTTTGCTGTCGCTTTATTCCAATAACATGCTTGGTCTGTGGAGCACATCATGGATGCTCTACTATATTGAATATCCATAGAATTTCCATTCCATAGCCAGAGAGATCTGGCAAGTCGCTGTTGAACTTTGTGAATAATATAATAATATGAGTGAAAGATAAGTTTGAATCTCAAACACAGACTGTAGTTTTTATTTTACAACATAGTAATACCAACATATGACTTGGTGGTCACGTTGTTAATGGGTTTGGACTTGCCAACGATGCCAATCCCAATACGCCCCCTCAAGTTCAAACTCCGTCTGGTATAACTCCAGCTCCACTCAAACACAAATCCAATTTGTTCTTCGGTAGTGGTTTCGTCAGGAAGTCGGCAATCATCTTCTCTGTTGACAAATAGTTTAAACTGATCAAACCCTCTAGGATATTTTGCTTCAAAAAATGGTTCCTGATATCAATGTGTTTTGTCCTCGATCTGTATACCGGGTTCTTCAAGTGTTCCTGCGCCCCCTGGCTGTCGTTATATAGGGTTATAGGTAGGCACACAGGAAATCCCAGTTCGCGAAGAAACCTTTCCAAGTACTTAGCCTCCTTCACGCCTTCGGACAGACACATCAGCTCCGCTTCAACGCTCGACAGAGCTACAGTTCGCTGTTTCTTCGATGTCCAAGAAATTGCTGCTCCGGACAAAGTGAACACATATCCGCTGAATGAGTGGCGATCTATTCTACAATTGCCCCAGTCAGCATCCGAGTATCCTGTCAGTTCGTCTTTCCGTTTCGTGTATATCAGCTCCCTATTCGTGGTCCCCTTTAAATATCGCAGTATGTGTTTGGCTGCTTTCCAGTGAATTTCTGAGTAACAATGATTGAACTGGCTTAGGTAGACAACTGCATAATTTATGTCGGGTCGAGTACCAATGGCCAAATACATCAGTGATCCAATCAAACTTCTGAAAGGGTATTTGTCCATCTCACTCGGTCTCTCGTCTGTTGGTTCAAACTTAACATTCACATCCAGAGGGGTCAATATAGGATTCGCTGTCTCCATTTTAAACTTTTTCAAAATTTCATTTATGTACTTCCTTTGGCTAATTTTCAGTTTCCCTTTTTCGAAATCATAGTCAAATTCTAAACCCAAACAATAATGAATTTGTCCTAAATCTTTCATCCTGAATTCCTTCATCATATTTTGTTTTAAAACTTTCAATTTATCTTGATTTTTCGATGCTATAACGATATCATCAACATATACTGCCAAAATTACTGCCTCTTCACCCTTGCCCCATGTGTATACGCAAGGATCCGAATCAGAAGGTGTCATGCCAATCATTTTCAATCTTTCATCTAACTTCAGGTACCATTGTCTACCTGATTGTCTCAACCCGTATAATGATTTATGTAATTTGCAGTATTTCTTCCCTTCCTTATATTCTCGCAGCATCTCCCACGCGTCTTTCATGATGTCGTTATCGTTTTCATTTTCGATAATGTCCATCAGAATTTGCTCAAAATGTTTTGGTGGCTCCATGAAGATCTTCTCTTCCAGTTCACCATTCAAATAAGCTGTCTCCACGTCCATTTGCCTAAAGTATTAACCTACATCCTACCGGTTTTTGATTTTGTGGTTTTTCTTGGAGTGACCACGTTTTGTTTCGCAGTAGCGAAGAAAATTCTTTACGAACGGCTGTATACCATTCATGTGAATCTGGTCCAGCAAACGCTTCAGTCGGGTTCACTTCGACGGCACATGCTGTCTCACACATCTCAGTTTCTGCATCCTCATCCGTTCTACTTGTATTTTGTAAGTTTTCCTCTTGTCCAGAGTTATCATTATTAGAATTTTCAGTCTCGTTATTTATTTTCGGAATCATGTTATACACTTTCTTCCTTCTCCCTGGCCCTTCTGTCGTTTTCATGAGTTTTGGCCTACCGCGGCCTCGGACCATTTCGACTTTTGTTGTTTCTTCTCTCACTTCTCCTTCAGGACTAATATTCTCGTTTTCATGTTGTTCAACAATTGTTTCAGTCTCACTCATGTGATTGTTGTTACGGCTTATTTGCACTTCGATTTCAACTTGTTCCTCCATTTCATCTGTTTGTTTCGACCTCATTTCTGATCTTCCGTCGATTTCCAGCTAGGTACAGTGTACGGAGGGAAATTCAAATGCCAACTGAACAATGGAGTTTTTTTTTAACTTACCTATACCTATAAGTACAGTGTTTTTGGGTGCCGGGGCAGTGGCCTTATGGACGCAACGCCCCTGATAGGGGACCATCTAGGGGCGACATTCCAACTACCCACCGCATTTGAGCAAAATCGGGCCACTGGTCTGGAGAAACTTGAGTACTTAGGATTTCGCGTTTGCAGTGATTATACCGATTGTATGATCTAGGGCCCCAACCCACATGATCCCTGAAAAATTCAGCAAAATCGGATTTGAATTGAAGGAGTTATGCGGGTGGCAATGATTTGCGGACAGACAGGCACCAAACAATTGAATTTGTTCAGAAAGTTACCTGTTAAATCTAAAGGATTATTTCTGTGAACAGTTTTTCCTCTAGTACTCGAATAGCTAGCGACAGCGAATTCCTCCAGAAGGTATGTTAATTCTGTACAGAAAGCTCTAAAATGAAAAACCAGAGTGGAAATTTTGATTTTGGAGACAAGTTAAAAATTCTCCCCTCAAACAAACAAAGCTTCCGCTACCTTGGTTGATACAGAAGCAAAAAATTCAATGCAAAGGAATTAAACCAAAACAGGAAGAATTTTTCAAATCGGACAATGGGGAACTTGCCAGATTATTGCGACAATAAATTTATGATCTCTAGCAATTGAATCCGCAAATGAGTCTTAGCATTCCGGAAACTCAGTGCTCCACCTGCCTGTGGATGGGGGAACTGAACATGCCACTCATTGGCTGGCCATCAACATCGCAAAGTAGGCTCGACAGAGTACAGTACTGTAGTATTTGGCAGATTTTTGGAAAGTTCTTGCTGAGATATATCAATTGAAATAATAAAGGGTGACCAAGCGCATGCCTCATAAACCACCATTACAAGAAAAGCAGCCCCCCCCCCCCCCTCACGCGAAACAACACTTTTTACAGTATTTTCATAATGGCAACACCCGACGTCACCTTGAACTTGTACTGACAAGCGTATCCAATACTCATGTTCTTGGGAAGCAGTGGTTTTGTTATACCTACAATAGAAATCTTATTTATAAAGAACGTCTCTGTAGACCATGAAATCCTGTGTCAAATGAGATCAAACCCGGCTCTCCAGCAGTCACCATGTTTTTAGGCTTATATTAGTTTTTTCCTTGAAGTTTTTTTAAAAAATACATAGCTTCCTGAGTTCTTGGCTATTTTGTGAAATTTGGTAATTGTAAGAAAAACTGTTGAAAAATTTCGAATGGAATAAGTACTTTGCTCGCTATGGAATCAGAGTGCTATAATATGACTTTCCCTAAACTAAACTCTATTTCGGGAGAACAGGTTAGGTAGGATTTTGATAGCTATCAGGCCACCAATCCGCAAGGTTGCCTTCTGCTGGCTTATCAGTAATATCACAAGAAAGTGCACCCTACAGTTTGTGACACAAAAAGGTTCTCATCATTCTCTAAAACTGACTCAAAATTAAAAAATCTTGGTAACATCTTCCAAATCCAAAAGAGCTGAAATGAGTTGGTCATTGAACAGACATACCTACATAATAATCTATATAATATTATGGTGACTTAAGTAGATATCGAATAGTTAGGGTCCATTTATCCACGCTGTGAGCAATCAGCATTGTACCTTCATCAATTATCATGAATCCGCCAAACAACGTGAACAAACAATACCATCTAACTACTTGGTAGAAACCTTCCGGTTCTGGCGCATACTGGTGGTTTGGAGAACAAGAAAATTGAACTGACCTTGTTAAAATCTCTTCCTCTGGTAGTGAGAATGCGCTTTAAAATCATAATAACAGATTGGTTTATAAAAGAAAGGTTATTTTCAAAGCTTAAAACTAAGTGTTCTAATGTAAGTTCAGCATTTTAAAAAACTGGCACACCATTTGCTGGACAATTTGTGTTGGTAAGTAGTGAAGGGTTAGGTTTAGATGTTTAGAGTTTCTTCGTGAACAATATTATCCTACATTTAGGTTCAATAGCCACCTTGTGTGCCCACAATATGTTTAACTTGGTTGCTGAGTGAAAGGGTCCGAGGAGGCTTACAGAACGATTGTGGCTGCTTCTTTAGCTGAATTTGAACTGCCACCACTGAGGCAAATCCCTTCACTGCGTTTTTACGAGAGAATATATAGGTAACCATTTACAACAGTTTTCCAAAATGGTGGATTATTGGGGCGTTTCGGGAAATGGAGAACTCAGAATGTAGTCCCCACCCCATCCCGTACACCCATGTTCTTACCACATTTGCCGCTCTTTCGAGAATTATACAGCGTTTTCAGGAAAATACGTGTGTGCGAGCACAGATGAAAGTTACAGTCAGAGTGCGATGAAAGGCGTATCAAAGGTATGCACACACATGGTCTCGCCATCTACGAGTATAAGGAGAGAGAATTTCGAATTTTCATCCTCACAATCGTGTTCAGGACATGCAAAAATTGAGAAAATGAGGTTCACTGATCAAAATTTTGGATTTTCCTCAAATAGTAGCAAAATGAACACAGAACTTTGGAGGCTCATCTAATGGGACTAGCCTAGAGAGGTATAAAATGACAGGGATGGCTGAGGTTCTCAGGCAACGCAAAATTAGCAAATAACTTTTCTTTTATTGTAGATTCATTTGGGTAGGTTCCCATGGTTAAGACGTACATTTTGATTGACAGGATAAGCAATGCTAGGCGAACAGATGAGAATATGGAGTATCTATATTACTCAGAAATAGTGCGAAATCCATCAAAATTGGGCTGAGGGAACGTCTATGGGAACGATCGCACCCCTATTTGACCCTCAGATGTCAAATCACTAGACACATCTGATATCTGAAGCACACATCCACTTGTATGTACGATAAACATTGGATGGTGAGAAGTTGGTAGGTACCAGAAACTGGTTATTACCTATGGTGTTTCCGGTTACGGCTGGTAGGTAGCTTCTGTTTAAATGGTCTATGGTTTGGAGAACAAGAAAATTGAACGGACCTTGTTAAAATCTCAATGCTCAGCAACAGATACTATACATAATGAAGAGTCTTATTACAGCAGATAACTAAAACTCTTACGTGGACATTTACCTTACACTTACTGCATTTGACCACGTCCATCTGGAGGTGAAACTTGGCGTGTAGTTGGGTCTCCATCTCGCTGGTCAGCGTCTGGCGGCAGATCACGCATGGATTGGGGAGAACGAGCTGCAGGGAGTTTCCCCGAGTTGGAGTTCGAATGCTGGATAGAGTGGGAGATGAAGCTGTCTTCGTTTGTGATCAGTGCTTTGCAGTGGGTGCATGTCGATCCATGAACAACCTATTAAGAAAAACCCATTAATAATTGAATTCACTTGGTCGAGGAGCGTGATTATTATTCAATTGTGAGGCACACTGATAGAATGATGTACTCGTATGTACGTGCAGCTTCAGGTGGTGGGGACCAATTTCTTTTCTAACCAAGTTAATATGAAACCCAGTCTACTTGAGGAGTTTCAATGATGGCGCTCTTCATACCAGCGCCAGTGTATCAGCTAATTACGCCTACCAGCGCCATCTCCATTCCGTTGCTCTCCCAGGGAAAATACACCCTAAGCTCTTCATCACTGAGGCTCTGGCGCCAGAGATTGTGAAGGGTGAAGGGAGAAGACGTGAGTAAAGTGGTACTACTAATAGTATTCTAAGAAATACTCCTAGCAACTGGTTACAAGCAATTAACATTGCCCTTCCCAGAACAGAGATCACATAGCTCCTCCAGGGGGGGGGGGGATCAAGTAAGTGAATAATGGCGACAAAAAGCAAGCTATTGAAAGGTTAACAAACGAGAAACCAGAGAACGAATAAAACATTGGCAAATATACCCAGGCCTCAAGCAAGAGAAACCTATCGTAATATACCTACACAGGGAAACAAGCTAATGGCATCTCATTATTGTGCCCTCTTCCCTACCACCTGAAGAAGATAATCAAGCATGCTCGACTATGCTGAGTAGTTAACCTACTGGACCACTCCAGCAGCACACTATTTTCGATTGCTTACTGCTTTTATCTCGGAAACTATGCGTCCTGGTCATCACACAAAATCAAAGCCGATAAAATGTGCTACAAGATTGATTCGATTAATTTTTCCGCTATCTCGCATAGTTTCTGAAATAACTGCGCTCAAAACTGATAACTGATAACTTTTGACTTTAAAAAATACGTTTCTTGTTTTCTCTCTCCCTCCTACCTAAAGGTGATGAGAGAGGAAGTTGTAGAGCATCACATTTCCTTCAAGAATATATAGTATTTTACTATTTCATGTGTAACCGTCCAGAAGTTAGATCAATTTTAACTTTACATTTGTATCAATTCTGAGATTTGGAGGAAACTGAATTTCCGTGTTTTTTGTTATTCCACTGCTCTAACCCCATTTATAAAAGCTAATAATACGTATTCATATTTATTTATACGTAGGCATATGTATTCATATGTAGTACCTACCTACTATAAGTAGTAGGTAATACGTGTGACGTATACAAGCGGCACACAAAGAAATTATATTATACACCTGTTATGTACTATACATATATTTTTAGGTACCTACATATTATGTTGGTAGTTTTTCAAAAGTAATATTGTTTGGTGTCGTTGAATAGGTACTATTTTGGACACCCTGACTCAAATAGAATCACAATTCAGAGCTCCACCTCTAGCCCTTGTAGAGATACAGTGACTCACTTATCATCTGCACTGCCAAAAACGCCCATGGAATGATTTGAAATTTGGTTGCGGGTGCGGGTTGGATTACAGATGGTCCCGTATCAATTTTCTCAAATTCCGACCATAACTTACACCTGCGCATGCGCTAACACAAACACCAGAAACTACCCGCAAAAATGGTCGAAAAGAGCTGAAATTCGGAAGGGGATATATGGATTAGATTCTAGAAAGTTCCATATATATCAGTCTCACAGCCCGGTCATTTACCCTCGTGACACTTGATGAAGGTTGTAATGGCGGTCGTCTCCTTTTTTTCCTATCTCATTATCTTTATTTAGACCGAATTTGGTCAAGTTCTTGTTAATTCATACTTATCTCCTCAACAATTAAGCGGGAGTATTCACTCACGTCCCTCCATTTTGGGATATGGTTATCCACACGCCGACACGTAGCGATCTCCCACACGTAGCCCCTACTGCACAAGGCGGAATCGCACCACTGCTTTTTAAAGAATTACGCAAACTCGCGTTGTTTCTCCTACAAGAACTGAGATAGAACTGAAGAGAGGAGTTCTACAAAGCTTGAGGGGTAGCAATGCGACTTGAGGAGTGCGACAAGCAGTTGAAGTGGTACCATGGGAGATGGGACTTCAGGAGATGCCAAGGTGCCCAAACGGATACCACCAGATTGGGGGGGGGGGGGGGGGGGGATACGGTATTTGGAGATATGTTAGGGCAGGTACTATCATGGTACCCAATCTATTTGAAATATTGGACGAATCATCTGGCTGCAACAAATTTCATAATTGAGAACCAATGTCACATTGCTTAAAATTTCATTTGTTATACCTACTGTAGATACCTAATATTTTTCAATTCCATAGTCCTAATATCCATATTACAAACATTTGAATACCTATCACACCAGTAGTCATAGGGTGATTTTTAAACGTTTTCCTACGTGTTTGCAAAGTTATTTTATACGAGTATATTCATGTTACATTTTGGTTTGGACCAAAGTCGACTTCCGTGTTACCTTTCACAGGAAATCACAGGTTTATGCATGTAGAAACTGTTGTGATCGGCTGCTCCTCCACAACTCATGTCTTTGTTCCAACATGATATATCTCAGAGTGGGGACCCCCCGACCCCCCTCTGATCTTGTCTAGGGGATATAAAAGAGCCAGGGGCCAACAATTACATAACCATTCTCAAGCTAACTTTCGGCCTCGTCTGTTACATCCTCAATCACTACACTGGTGACCCCGAGTGGTGACACGCAGCCTCCGCCCGCCGTCTGCGACCGCGGTGCGACGACAGCGCCTAGCAACGACAAACAACGCCGCTCAGCGCCCGCCGACCGTCTGCGACAAGCCCCACTCCGACGCCCCACAGCGCCGCCCCCACCGACGCCACACAGCGGCGCCCCACTCCGACGCCCGCCTCGACGCCCAACGCAGCGGCCTCCTCCTCGGCCTACGAAACCGCCTGGGCCCCAATGGCTACTCACCGGCCCAACGCCTCTTCTCCGCAACACCACGCCTCCCAGGGGATCTGTTCACTCAGCCGCCACCGACAACTGTGCCCCTCCGCACGAACGAGTCTTACCGCCACTACACACAGTCTTATATGCCTACAACCATGCGCACAGCGACACACGTGTACGTCCGCGTCGACACACCAAGGGGTAAACTAGAGCCACCCTACACCGGCCCCCATCAAGTACTGACGAACGATGGGAAAACAGTCACGTACCTCACCGACGACCGCCGAACCCCATCGGTGTCAATCGACAGATGCAAGCCGGCACCCCCACCTACGCACAACACGGGACCCACCGCAACACCGCAAACCGCCCCCAACCACACAGCGATGGCCGTAACTTCGCCACCACAGCACCCCCGGCAACCACCGCCCCCGCAGAACCACGCCCGGAGCCCGAGCCTCGCCCGCCAACGCTACGCGCTCTTTACCGCCGCCCCACGACAACGACCACTGCAACCACACGGACAGCACACACGGAACCAGCACACGCACCTCCCACGCCCGGCACCCGCCACAGCGAAACAACGAAAATTTAATTAAATGCGTTACTTAAATTCTGGGGGGAGCAGTGTTGTGATCGGCTGCTCCTCCACAACTCATGTCTTTGTTCCAACATGATATATCTCAGAGTGTGGACCCCCCGACCCCCCTCTGATCTTGTCAAGGGGATATAAAAGAGCCAGGGGCCAACAATTACATAACCATTCTCAAGCTAACTTTCGGCCTCGTCTGTTACATCCTCAATCACTACAGAAACAAATCAAGAAAAACGGACTCCAGCAACGTAACATGCACGAAAATTATAATTTTCATAATTATTGTTATCAGCGAATGTTTGAAGAAAATCGGTGTTTTTTGTTCTATACTTACCCTCGCCACGGTGTTCACTTAATCAGATATTAGAACGTCTAAAACCAGTTTTCACCGAATATTTTGCTAAGAATCCAAAGACAATACAAAAAGTTGCCTAATATCGTGAGAAAAAACTAAATAATTCGAACTACAGTTGCTTTGAAAATCAGTTTCTGAAAATCGCCCTATAGCTAAGGGCCATCCTAACACGGATGGTAACGTTTCATTTTTCCATATGAAAGATGATCTCAAAAAGATCCTCTTGAGTGGAAACGGGTGTCGAAATAATGAGGAGTACCTCTGTTTGTGTTTTTGAATGTAACTCTTTCGCATTTTTAAATGAAAGTAGGTTCCATTCTAAGAATCTTGAGACCACCCCTACTTTCCTACAATGAATATTTCTTTTTCTGTGAGTTTTCAAAGTTTTGACGACAAGTGGTATAATTGCATCCCTTCCGCCTGGGCGGGACCCCCTTGACCAGTGAGAGGCCACTTGTTGCCAAAATTTGAGAGCTCATAGAGAAAGAACTGTTCATCGAGTGCGGTTGGTCTCAAAATTCTTAGAATGGAATCTAGTTCCATTCAAAAACATAAACGGAAGTCATGGGTACTCCTCAATATGACGGCACCCCCTCAACTTAAATGAAGGAATTCTTTGCTGCAAACTGACTCATAGAGGTTACTGGGTGAGCAGAAAGCAAATTTGAGGTAAAAAATACCTCATTCCAACCGAATGCCTACTTGTCTGAAAACATGGTTAACAAGGGTAGTTGCTGCTCACAAGTTGCATAAATTTAACACCTGGAAAACCATCCGCACGTGAATGCTATAGCGCCACAATACCTCCACTCCAGAGCCTCAAGGAACAGTGAGACCTCCAAACAATGTCTGACCATCCACCAATCCATTTTGATTGAAATGGCTAACCCCTACGACTCCACGACACTTGGAAGCCAAGTACAGTCCCACTGAAGAATGGTTTAGCCCTGGTGGTCTCCCTGTACAATGAACACACGCCTGGACTTTGTTACTTATATTCAACATGGTGACATACCTTGGAATGATTTGTGTTCTGCTAATATGGCTGCAGAAAGGCACAGTTCGTCACAGATGTTGCATTTGTGTTTACCAGGACCAGTAGCAACCTGGCAATGGCTCTTCATGTGGTTCTCCAGCGCGCTACGACCATCAGAATTTCAAAATAGACCGAGTGGGGGGTGCTTGGGGTCGAATTACAGGGTCCTACGCTACAAGGAATTCAGTATTCAATGCATAACAAATACAAGAAAATATGCAGGACTACAGTTATACAGGAAAATGATGAACAGTAGTGTAATAATTTGTAACGTGTTAAAGGTGACAAGGGCTTCCTTTACACCAACAGAACTTTTTTGGTTATGCTCAATCAAGAATGTCTGAATCTGCCACGCCGCATAACAGCTGAATGCATTCGTTTGAGGTGAGGAGTTGTCAGGCTGGGTTCATGCTGATAGCAGTAATAGCAGCAGCTGTAACCTTTTGTTTCACCCGGGCTCCCAACGCTTATAGCATCCAACAGGCTTTGGAATGCTATTTGTGATTAGCCATCATGGTCCGCCTGTAGTTGAATAGCTACAACTTTCAGTACCCCATCTTTTCCCTTTTATTTTACTTTTATAGGACCTCTAATATAGCCTCTAGCTCACTTTATTTTAATCATCCATCAACCCCCCCTCTGTTTTCACCCACGCCCCATAGTGATAGGAACGTTTTTCAACACTGTTTATCTTACTAACCTACCTACCTACCATTCCTATAAGAGCATCTTTAATTATTAGTCATTCACAAAATAACAACAGTGAACTTCTTATATTCTAACAAATCTGAAACTACCTGTGAGCCGAGGTAGCCTATTTTTATTTAGGATACCTTGTGTGCTCAAATTGCCCAGATGGTCCAATATTAATTTTATCAACTTCCGACTGTAACTTTCTCCTGCGCATGGGCAAACGTATTTCCCTTATAACACCCATAACTACCCGCAAAAATTATCGCGACGAGCTGAAATTCGGATGGCCACGTATGGATTCCTTTCCAGAAAGTTCCATATCTATATATATATATATATACATAAAATTCTGAAAATAACCTATTTTACTAATGAGGTACCTAGTATAGTTCGGCCTAAAATCTAACTTGACATTTTCGACTGGACATTCGCATTAAGAGTACCTACTTCCTTTTATCTAACCAGTAGGTACCCACATTTCCAACAAATAGTCCTCAGTTAAGGTACTTTATCACTACCGTATTCAGACGATAATGATATCACAATCAAATGTGCTCTGTGAGACCAAGGGTTTTCCGCATTCTAAATAAAGGAAGTTAAATTAAATCGAATAAAGTACGTAACTAATAATTGATTGGTAAACGTACTACTACGCAGATCTAAATCACCTGGTTTGGATGACAAAGTTGTGTTTTAAGAAATACTCGATGTGAAATGCCTCACTGCACACTGGGCATTGGAAGAGTTTGGTGAGGACAGCCAGGTGGAACTGCATTTCAATATCCGAACTGAATGACATGCAGAATATGCACTGATGAAGGCGACTGAAACGACACAATCATGTTAGGTAGGTATGTTTTTTTTAAGCATTTCGAGCAAGATCACACTATTTCAGAATTAAGAAGATAAATTAGAATTCAAACAATGCAACACTTTTGGCCATTTTTCACGCCTTTTGATCACGTTAATGGCACCAATGACTGAATGCGTTCCCCAACGTTCGTTTCCATGAACACAAACGCCCTGTAAACATGACTAGCGAATCCACACCCAAACGCCTCGTGATTTTGTGGCCAAACGAATTGGTATTTTACAATTTTGCCCAACACGAGGATTCCCAAACCAAGCAGTATGTGGGGGGGGGGGGGGGGGGGGTACCTACATGATGTACGAGGGTGGATCAAATATAAACGGGACTTTGACCTCTGAGCGCCGTTGAGGAGGTTGACAGAAGGGGGCCGTCACTTCGAGATTGTTTGGACAGGTTCATTAGAAGGTGGATGAGGGGGGCGTCTCCCCCTTTAGGACCTTTCATGATTAGTGATCGCGATGTCCGAACAAAAGGTGCCCCTTTCCATTGAGCAACGAATTATCATAAAATTTCTTGCCCTTGAAAGAGTCAAACCTTCGGAAATTTTTCAAAGGTTGACCACCCAGTTCGGGGACCAAACCCTCTCTAGGACCCATGTGTTTGCCTGGCACAAAGAGTTTCAGGAGGGAAGAGAATGAGTACAGTAAGAGGAACAAGATCGTCGTCCCCGGAGCAGCATTACGGATGAGAACATTCAAGCGGTTCGTGACATTCTTGAAGGTGATCGACATGTGACTGTCTCCGAAATTGCTGAGCAGGTAGGGATAAGTTATGGGAGCTGCCAAACTGCCAAACGATCATTATAGAGCACCTAGGATTCCGTAAAGTGTGTACCAGATGGGTCCCTCACCTTTTGACTGCAGATCAGAAGTTGAGACATTTGGAGGTCTGTCAGAGGCTTTTTGCAAGGTTTGAGGAAGAAGGGGAAGCATTTTTAGCTAGCATCATCACCTGCGATGAAACATGGGTCCATCATTACACACCCGAATCGAAGCAAGCCAGTATGGAGTGGTGGAGGAAGGGGTAGACAGCCCCAGTGAAAGCGAAAACTCGACTGTCTGCTGGCAAGGTCCTTGCAACTGTTTTTTTTTTTTTACTTTCGAGGCGTTTTGCTCATTGATTTTCTGCATGAGCGAAGAACAATCAATGCTGCCTACTATTGTGAGCTGCTGACTCAGGTGAGGGCTGCATATCTCAACAAAAGACGGAATCAACCAATTCGTGACGTCATCCTCCTCCACGACAATGCAAGGCCCCATACTGCAGCTCTAACTGTTCAAAAATTGGAAGAAATGCATTGGACTCCACTTGATCATCCTCCCTACAGCCCTGACCTATTGCCCTGTGATTTTCACTTGTTTGGGCCGCTTAAAGAAGGGCTAGGCGGACAACGATTCAAGGATGATGAGGGGTTCGTGCGCAATTGGCTTCAGACGCAACCTTCATCGTTTTTTGATGCTGGGATTAAAAAACTTCCTACTCGCTGGGAAAAATGCTTCACGAAAGCAGGAGACTATGTAGAAAAGTGACATATACCGGGTTTTTATTTTCTAACGAATAAAATTTAAAAAAAAAGTCCCGTTTATATCTGATCCACCCTCGTATTTGCACAACTAACCAAACCTCGAGGAACAAGTATCGGCCTATACACGCATATAACAGTTACATACCCACTTCACCCTTATTCAATACAATAAATCAGAGTGCTGAATCAGCAGTTCATAAAGCTACATAAGCAGGCGCCTTCAGTGCCTCCTCAGTCAGTCTCGCCCAATCTTCACTCCCCTCAACATCCTGCCCCTGCTACCTAATCTCATCAAGTGCAGTTATCCCAACAAATTGATCTTAAAAACTAACTCCGTGCATAACCACGTTTCTTAAATACATAGAATTAACCGTGTGAAGGAGGGGGAAGGAAGGGGTTAAGGTGGACGTAGCACCGAGTTTCTAAATTAAAAATGATATCCTAATAACTAAGGTTATTAGCAGAATCGACGGTTGACATGCTGTCTTGGACCACATGGGGGACCATCCTCAGTGTGGCTATGTCTCCTGGTCCTGGCACCCCAAGAGGCATCAGCACCTGCTCTGAAATTTCGATAATTAAAAACGGTATGATGAAGAAAACAAAAGTCTGGCAGGTATGACAAGGTTTGACACATAGCGACCTCATAACCATTGCAATGCAGGAACTGGAGTTGAGCGTGTGACATGCATTCCACGTCTGCACATGCGCTGACGAAAGTTACAGTCCAATATCGATTAAATTCAAATATGAACACCTGAACACCAGCCCAACAGCACCCTCAAAATTTCAGCTTATTTTGAACGTTTTCTGGCAGTTGAGCGTGCTGCACGGATTTCACACACAAGACACGTTCAAATCCCTAACTCCCCAATCCTCTACGTGGTTTGAAAATAATGTGAATTGTGCCATTTATGAGGAAAAGCACCATCCCGTCGAGTGTCAGCAAGGAGAAAGGAAAAGTAACATGGCCGCTCCACCAAAACCTGAGGCATTTAGAGGAGTTGAAACAATATCATTTAGGCCATATGAATTTGACAATATCGACTATAAATCAGCTAACTAGCGAGAAATGTACTGAATGGACCATCAAGATGGAACAGGCGCACGCTGACAGTTGGCCAGTGCAACGGCGCATCCAAATCAGAAGGCAGCAGGAACGCAGCTGAACGAAGATTGGTTACCTTGAGTACAAAACTTATAAGCATGAACTTTCTTATGAAGAACAACGGAGTTTTGGATTATTATTCTGTGAATAACACACCTGTGCATTCGCTCAGCTAAAACATTTTATAACACCCCATCAAAATTTTTTTCTTTTACGTTTCAAGGTGTGTAGATTCCAGAAATGTGTGTAGATTCAAGGTGTGTATATTCCGCCATATCATCCATATCTACTTCATTTTCGGTCTAAAAAATTCGTTCTTTCGGGCACAGGCTCCATTTGGGCCCGTCGTGTTCCGAAACTTTGCAGCCTGATGGGATTACACCCAGGGGTGTTATGGATGAAAAATGGGTGTAAAAACAGGGATTTTTGATGTTTTAGTAGCATGAGCTTGTGAGGCATCGTTTTCCATATTTTTTAGGATGAGGAGACAGAATATGAAATCGATTTTTCCCTAAGGGTGGAAAATTGAGGTTCTAACAACAAGAAGACCGCATATGAAGTTGATTTTGACCAAAGAGTGAAGAACTGAGGTTGTAACGAAGGTTCAGCTCCCAAAATTCATTTTTTTGTGAGTCAAAAACCTGGGAAATTGTCTGAAAACACCACACATTTGTATAACAACACTGGAAGTAGTACCAACAGGTGAATCAAGACAGTTAAATAGCTCTATCAATGACCAAAGATAATTTGTAAAAAAAAATAGGAGCCTAATTTGTGTTTTTGAGAAACAATAAATGAACAGCCGACATTTCTGTAGGTAACCATGTGACAAAGACTTTGCAGCGTTTTTACTCTTGTGGTGGAAACATGGTCATCTGCTGGTTCTGCCGGAGTCACTTGTCACGTGGATGACTCGCCCTCAATGGTGGTAGTGTGGCCATCGTTTTACAAATGTTTTGATTTGCAAAGGTGGGATGATTTTGGGACGAGGGACGAGGAACTTCCTACCAACTCCATCCAGAAGTATCCGTGAACTGGAAAGACAGGCTCAAAATGTTCCATGAAGAGGAGGAGGCACTCACTAATCCTGCCTGGAAACACCAACATAGAAATGCGAATAGAATTACCCTCAGACTACAGTGGGCTATTTGCATGGGTCATAAAAGCGTTTTTTTTTTTTTATGAAAGTAGATTCCATCCTGAGAATTTTGAGACCAAACGCACAGTTGATCTCGAAAGGAGTGTGAGAGCTTTCCACTGAACCTTCCAGGGTGGAAGACGTCTTGCCCAGGGCTTGGTTATACAGGGTGTCTCATTTATGATCCGAAAACCTTCAACCACGTGTTCTTCAACTAATTTCCAACAAAAAGTGTCCCATAAAGTTTTTTTTGTAAACCACTAAAAACCTGAGTTTTTTCACTGTTGAGATTTTTTTTTTCGTGTTTTCGACCCTTGGTCACTGAAAAGACCGTAACTCCCTTAATATGAAGAGTGAAACCAAATCTGAGTACACCGTTGGAAAGAGCGTTAAATTTCCCGTCTTTTCAGCCTCTAACAATCGTTTTTTGAAGGGAACTTGAGGGTGAAAAATGAGCCCGAAAAGTAAATTTCGTCAAATCTTGAAAACTGCCTGTTTTTCAAACGCTCATTAGTCCCCCATAATTCTGGTGATAAGTAATAGCCTGTAAGCCTAAAAAATGCGCAAAATCCTCAGCTTTCCAACGGTATAGTCAGTTGTTATTTTTTAGAGGAAACGTTTTTGAGAAAATTGAGTTTGTATGCGAAAAAACGTGTGTTTTCAGGCACATTTTAGGGTTTTTTTGGTTTATTATTCCGTGAATAAACACCTAGGTATTCGCTCAGTAAAAAATCTTTATAACACCCCCTCAAACTTTTTTTCTTTTCCGTTTCAAGGTGCGTAGATTCCAAAAGTGCAATGACCGTATCACGCATACCGGCTTCATTTTCTGTCTAAAAAATTCGTTCTTTCGCACACATGCTCCATTTGGGCCCTAGTTGTGTCCCGAAACTTTTCAGCCCGATCGGAATATATCCAGGGGTGTTATGAGTGAAAATGTGTGTAAAAATAGGTACTTTTTGCGTTTTAGCAACATGTTAGTAACATGAGCTTCTGAGATATCATTTTCCATGTTTTTGGGGACGAGAAGACCGAATATGAAGTCGATTTTTACCTAAGAGTGGAAAATTGAGTTCTACCAAATGTTCAGCTCCCAAAATTGATTTTTTATGAGTGAAAAACCTGGGAAATCGTCTGAAATCACCATCAATTTGTAGAATAACACTGGAAAGTGTCAACACGTGGATCAAGACGATTAAATGGCACTACCAATGATCAAAGATAGTTAAAAAAAAAAAAAAAGAGCGTACCTAATTTGTGTTTTGGGGGCCAAAATTAATGGAAACCATCAGAAGTAGCTATTTCGATTATTACGCATGAAAGAAACAATTAATGAACAGCCAACCTTTCTGTAGGTATGTCCAATAGAATAATAAACCCATGTGACAAGGACTTAGCAGTGTTTTTTTCCCCAAGAAAAAAACCCTCAAATGTGCCTGAAAACACACGTTTTTTCGCATTCAAACTCAATTTTCTCAAAAACGTTTTCTCTAAAAAATAAAAGCTGAATATACCGTTGGAAAGCTGAGGCGTTTGCGCATTTTTTAGGCTTACAGGCTATAACTTATTACCAGAATTATGGGGGACTAATGAGGGTTTGAAAAACAGGCAGTTTTCAAGATTTGACGAAATTTACTTTTCGGGCTTGTCGTGAGTTCCTCCCAGAACTACAACACTAGCATACTTAAGTTCTCGCAAACCTTGTACACACCAACTTCAGTTCTCGCCAATAAACGGTCAGAGTGGGGACGAGAGACGCAGGAGGTAGAGGCCCAGCCTGATTCCCCACCATCCCCTACAAACTAGGGGACGGAGGGAGACAGCCACTGGGGTCTATAAAACCCCGGCGCCTGCCTCTTTTTCTCCATTCTACGCTTCCTCTAGCCGCTGGCTACTCTCTCTCCTTACCTCTCTCTCTCTCCTCTCCTAAAAGATGCTGTGTTGAGGTGGTGATTCGCTCATAACCCCCAGCCAAACCAACCTTAAAGATCCCAGGTGTTGAGGTGGTGATTCGCTCATAACCCCCCTGGGCATATCCAAAAAGATGCTGTGTTGAGGTGGTGATTCGCTCATAGCCCCCAGCCAACCAATCCAAAAAGATCCCAGGTGTTGAGGTGGTGATTCGCTCATAACCCCCAGCCAACCAATCCAAAAAGATCCCAGGTGTTGAGGTGGTGATTCGCTCATAACCCCCCTGGGCATATCCTAAAAGATGCTGTGTTGAGGTGGTGATTCGCTCATAACCCCCTTGGGCATATCATAAAAGATGGTGTGTTGAGGTGGTGATTCGCTCATAACCCCCAGCCAAACCAACAAAAGATGCTGTGTTGAGGTGGTGATTCGCTCATAACCCCCAGCCAAACCAACCTAAAAGATCCCAGGTGTTGAGGTGGTGATTCGCTCATAACCCCCCTGGGCATATCCTAAAAGATGCTGTGTTGAGGTGGTGATTCGCTCATAACCCCCAGCCAACCAATCCAAAAAGATCCCAGGTGTTGAGGTGGTGATTCGCTCATAACCCCCAGCCAAACCAACCCAAAAGATGCTGTGTTGAGGTGGTTATTCGCTCATAACCCCCAGCCAAACCAACCTAAAAGATCCCAGGTGTTGAGGTGGTGATTCACTCATAACCCCCCTGGGCATATCCAAAAAGATGCTGTGTTGAGGTGGTGATTCGCTCATAGCCCCCAGCCAACCAATCCAAAAAGATCCCAGGTGTTGAGGTGGTGATTCGCTCATAACCCCCCTGGGCATATCCTAAAAGATGCTGTGTTGAGGTGGTGATTCGCTCATAACCCCCCTGGGCATATCCTAAAAGATGCTGTGTTGAGGTGGTGATTCGCTCATAACTCCCCCGGGCATATCCTAAAAGATGCTGTGTTGAGGTGGTGATTCGCTCATAACCCCCCTGGGCATATCCTAAAAGATGCTGTGTTGAGGTGGTGATTCGCTCATAACCCCCCTGGGCATATCCTAAAAGATGCTGTGTTGAGGTGGTGATTCGCTCATAACCCCCAGCCAAACCAACCCAAAAGATGCTGTGTTGAGGTGGTGATTCGCTCATAACCCCCCTGGGCATATCCTAAAAGATGCTGTGTTGAGGTGGTGATTCGCTCATAACCCCCCTGGGCATATCCTAAAAGATGCTGTGTTGAGGTGGTGATTCGCTCATAACCCCCAGCCAACCAATCCAAAAAGATCCCAGGTGTTGAGGTGGTGATTCGCTCATAACCCCCCTGGGCATATCCTAAAAGATGCTGTGTTGAGGTGGTGATACGCTCATAACCCCCAGCCAAACCAACCTAAAAGATCCTAGGTGTTGAAGTGGTGATTCGCTCATAACCCCCCTGGGCATATCCTAAAAGATGCTGTGTTGAGGTGGTGATTCGCTCATAACCCCCCTGGGCATATCCTAAAAGATGCTGTGTTGAGGTGGTGATTCGCTCATAACCCCCCTGGGCATATCCTAAAAGATGCTGTGTTGAGGTGGTGATTCGCTCATAACCCCCCTGGGCATATCCTAAAAGATGCTGTGTTGAGGTGGTGATTCGCTCATAACCCCCAGCCAAACCAACCTTAAAGATCCCAGGTGTTGAGGTGGTGATTCGCTCATAACCCCCCTGGGCATATCCTAAAAGATGCTGTGTTGAGGTGGTGATTCGCTCATAACCCCCCTGGGCATATCCTAAAAGATGCTGTGTTGAGGTGGTGATTCGCTCATAACCCCCAGCCAACCAATCCAAAAGATGCTGTGTTGAGGTGGTGATTCGCTCATAACCCCCCTGGGCATATCCTAAAAGATGCTGTGTTGAGGTGGTGATTCGCTCATAACCCCCAGCCAAACCAACCTTAAAGATCCCAGGTGTTGAGGTGGTGATTCGCTCATAACCCCCCTGGGCATATCCTAAAAGATGCTGTGTTGAGGTGGTGATTCGCTCATAACCCCCAGCCAACCAATCCAAAAGATGCTGTGTTGAGGTGGTGATTCGCTCATAACCCCCCTGGGCATATCGTAAAAGATGCTGTGTTGAGGTGGTGATTCGCTCATAACCCCCAGCCAAACCAACCCAAAAGATGCTGTGTTGAGGTGGTGATTCGCTCATAACCCCCCTGGGCATATCCTAAAAGATGCTGTGTTGAGGTGGTGATTCGCTCATAACACCCCTGGGCATATCCTAAAAGATGCTGTGTTGAGGTGGTGATTCGCTCATAACCCCCAGCATACCAATCCAAAAGATGCTGTGTTGAGGTGGTGATTCGCTCTTAACCCCCAGCCAACCAATCCAAAAGATGCTGTGTTGAGGTGGTGATTCGCTCATAACCCCTCTGGGCATATCCTAAAGGATGCTGTGTTGAGGAGGTGATTCGCTCATAACCCCCAGCCAAACCAACCCAAAAGATGCTGTGTTGAGGTGGTGATTCGCTCATAACCCCCAGCCAAACCAACCTAAAAGATGCTGTGTTGAGGTGGTGATTCGCTCATAACCCCCAGCCAACCAATCCAAAAGATGCTGTGTTGAGGTGGTGATTCGCTCATAACCCCCCTGGGCATATCCTAAAAGATGCTGTGTTGAGGTGGTGATTCGCTCATAACCCCCAGCCAAACCAACCCAAAAGATGCTGTGTTGAGGTGGTGATTCGCTCATAACCCCCAGCCAAACCAACCCAAAAGATGCTGTGTTGAGGTGGTGATTCGCTCATAACCCCCAGCCAAACCAACCCAAAAGATGCTGTGTTGAGGTGGTGATTCGCTCATAACCCCCAGCCAAACCAACCCAAAAGATGCTGTGTTGAGGTGGTGATTCGCTCATAACCCCCAGCCACACCAACCCAAAAGATGCTGTGTTGAGGTGGTGATTCGCTCATAACCCCCCTGGGCATATCCTAAAAGATGCTGTGTTGAGGTGGTGATTCGCTCATAACCCCCCTGGGCATATCCTAAAAGATGCTGTGTTGAGGTGGTGATTCGCTCATAACCCCCCTGGGCATATCCAAACGCCACTCGTGATGAAGCACACGCCAATTTTAAATTCATCACAGGGCTCATTTTTCACCATCAAGTTCCCTTCAAAAAATTTTTGTTAGAGGCTGAAAAGACGGGAAATTTAACGCTATTTCCAACGGTGTACTCAGATTTGGTTTTACTCTTCATATTAAGGGAGTTACGGCCTTTTCAGTGACCAAAGGTCGAAAACACGAAAAAAATCTTAACAGTGAAAAAATTCAGGTTTTTAGTGGTTTACAAAAAAACTTTATAGGACACTTTTTGTTGGAAATTAGTTGAAGAACACGTGGGTGAAGTTTTTCGGACCATAAGTGAGTCACCCTGTATAGTACCTAAGTATTTTATTGATACAGAGTTCTGGCGCGCTAGGTAAAACGATTGATGATATATGCTTTAAAGTTATTGATGTAGAGATGAGAGTCCAAGTCACATGATCAGATTTACAGGTAGATGTGATGTCCACTCGACATCCCATTTTCTCAGTTCCACAGTTTTCCAAAAGAACTGCTGAGGGCGTGTTTTTCTCACAGGTATAATAGTTGAGATTCGACAACTAGGATTACACTAACGGATGAGGTGGCAAACTAATGATCAAGCAAATCAAAATTACCTTAGGAAGAATCCGTCGTCAAGGAAAACAGTACAGAGGAGGTACATTCAGCGAGATCGCAGCTGGACCACCGGGAGAAATTTCTTGAGTAATTAGATGCAATAGAAAATAATCCAGGCATTTTAGGAAAATAAAACTCTGAAGGATGGTATCACTATCACTCTAATAAAACCGTAGGTCAGGAACCAGGAAGACGATCGCTTCCTTCTTCTACTTCTACTTTAGCTGACTTGGCCACTGCCATGCTAGTCACAGGTACTGTCTTACTTGGTTCTTCTTTTTCCAATATTTATGTTTGAATGTTGTTGTTGGTGATAAAATCATTAATTTTCTTGAAGATAATGAATTCTTTCGTTTTGATTAGATCACGTATGTCGGCGGTGTTGTACGGTAGTCTCCTGTTTTGTGAAGGGGACACTAGAAGGAGCATAGAGTAGGTACTGATACTAAAGTGAGAAGGAGGAAAGTGTAGGTACATAAATCATTTAATGTAACCTATGTACAATCATCGTGAACGAACTGGGAAAAGGAGTTATGAGACATTTCAGTGACATTACACGAGATAAAATTACATCGAATGAGTTCATTGACCAAAGTAGTTGGGTTATTCAATAATGAATTTGCCCATTGCTTATATCCTTATAATTGTGGAGCCGCTAAAAACAAGACTGATTCTAAGTAAGGACTCCAGGCTTCGAAGACGATTCTCCCCAGGTCACAAGTGTCAATAAAATTTCACCAGTTGAGCGTATATTATTTTATATTGCTGGAAAATCCCATTATAATTTTCCGTTGTGAAATCACAGTTTTATTTGCTGTAGCAGGCAAGAGAAATAGGGATAAGGTGCGGCAGTGTGTCGTCCTCGTCACGAGTGTTTTCATGTTGGCGGCATTGTGACACCCATAACAAAGATTGCCTTATCTTCTGGTTTATGGAATTTTGAGCAATTTCTTGATTTCAATCCAGTTTTGAGTTATTTCTGTACTGTTTTGTGAATTTTCTTACTTTTGTTCTGTGTGTTTCGTGTTCGATTGCAACCATCGTGCGTCGTATGATAGCTGTAGGTTTCCCGTTTTCCTAAAGAAACCATAGCGCTCGAGACGTGCCCATATGTAACTACACTTCTACATTTCGATTTCGTTTACCTTACTTATTGATTTCATGTAGTTGTTGGATCCAGTTAGGTATCGTTTCTACTTGCATAGGTACTCCCACTAAAGTAGGTATGTATCATAACTAATAAAGTGCCTACCTGGATGCAAAGAGATTACGACTAGTTGGATACTTGCCTGCTTCTCGACCCATTCACGTAGGTTCTTAGAGTGCCTTTAACTTGGCATGAGCTTAGCAAAATCAGTTTTCCCAACTGTGAAAGTAGCAGTTCCTGTACTATTTACTGGGTTACCCATTCAACTACTACTTCATTGAACAGATTTGCATATGAGAGATGACTGAAGCAAAGCCAGATATGGGTGGTGCGTGGTGTTGCGAGTACTATCGTGTAGTATTATTTCATTCAAAATGATCGTAAGGACTCCATTTTACACATATTTTTGTAAATCTTTTTCTATGTAGGAGTCGGGACACAGAGCCGAAATATTTTCATCGTTATGCAGCTGCCATTTCGTCGACAGTTTGAAGTCCAACGTTGTTTGACAGGAACAAGAGGTATTTCCAGTTCAGCAGTCTAGAAAAACGGTATGTTTTCCGTAATCATTAAGTTAGTCGTGGTATACATCTAAGTAGTAGTACTAGTTTCTTTTATTTTCTTTTTAAAATAATATATGATAGGTAGGTATACAAAAAAAAACCTGATTGCCCTGCGTTCTTTCAGGATGAGAAGGCGGAAGAACCAGTCTGATCTACCTGGCACGAGTGATAATGAAGCCTCCCATGGAAGAAAGGCCTCCCATTTCTTCCATGGAAGCCTCCGTGACTATCTTGGAGGAAGAAGGAAGAGACAATTCAGCTGATCTCTCTCCCTCGCCTCAGATCCCCTTTGAAGACGCTCTCCAGCTTTCATCGGTGGGGTGCCCTTCGATGGAATATTTACCGGAAGCTTTGGCCGAAGCTGAATGTCAGAACGTACAACTTTGGAACAGTAATGAAGTGCTACAGACTGAACTGGATCTATTGAACACCAAACTAAGGCTCCTGCCAATTTCCTCAGTTTTTCTTCAAGCTCCAATTTGCCCGCGTTTCATTACTACACTGGCCTGGCATTTGCACTATTACTCAAGTGGTTGTCCTCAGGGTCTTTGAAGTATCACGATGGATGGAAATCCTGATTCTATAGACCTTTCCACCAGGTTTCAAATTAGCGGACAGATGCCGAGCTCTCCCAAGAACAGAGCTTCGGCCTTCAGCGATTGTACAGAAATTGCTGAACGTGTTCACACTACAAAAATCGTAACAAATTCAAAGGTCTTGTAGCTTGCTCGCCTCAGGGGGCAATAACTTTTGTAAGTAACCTCTTTCCTGGTTCAGAGTAGGACAAAGTGATATTTAAAAAATCTGGGATAATTAACAGTTCCCTGGATGGTAATTTAGTATTAGTAGCAAAGGATTCTTAATTTCTGATTTACTGCCTTCTGGTGTTTCAGTTAATATACTCGAGTTTCCTAAAAATAAGCAGTTCACGGAAAACGAAGCAAAAGTCACCACCTATAACATTCTGGACTTTGTCCCTGTTTGCCTACCGGTGCATTCTGCCATGATATTTTAATTAGTATTGTATTAATTTGGTATTTCTTTGTAAAGAATTGAGGACGAGGTGGATGCTTTAAACGCTTGGTTAGAAGTGTCTTATTGTTCTTCGGCCGATGTCTGGTATCGATACAATCGATATGTGGTGTCGATACAGCATATCGAACAACATTTTATTTTTTATTTTTTTATTTTTTTTAATTATTTTTTTTTTAATGGTCTAAATTCGTCTACTCGTGTAACAAAATAGTTGTTGTATTCTTATACCTACACATTTCAAAATAACCGTCTTTCGCTTCTTTAAAACAATGTAAAAATAACAGTCTTTCGCTTCTTTAAAACAATATATATGTTCTTCTTCCACTTTTTGTTTTCACTCTAGGTATGTATTTCCTCTATTGCCTGTATTGATAGGAGCCTTTTGACGATGGGCTGTCAGAAAGAGTGAGGCGGCGGGGTGGTTTTGTGATTCTCCCAGCTCTGGTTGTTGTTGGTAGGTCGGTCGGCGATTTATGAGCGAGAGAGGGACGTGCGTTTGGGGATGTAGAGGGCGCCACGCTTTTAGGTGACTGTTGTGTTGATGGAGATTGGCGTTGAATGTGTTGCTGTATGGCCGGTGGTTTGGGTGACTGGATCTGAGGTGACGCATGTACTGGTGGAGTCTTGGGATTTGGCATTAGGAATGATGTCCTTAGGCGAGGAGGCGAGGTTGGTGTGTAGAACGGTCTGAGATGAGTACGGTTTCGGCGGTAGACTCTTCCGTTGATGGTGACGTCGTAACTCTCATCGTAGGCTCTCTCAACAGTGCCTCTTGTCCATGATCTATCTGTGTTTCCCCCTGGGGCTTGCACAAGGATCTCCTGTCCGATCTGGAGCTGAGGAAGTTCTTTGGCGTGCTTGTCATAGTAAGCCTTAGCTTTTTGTCGCTTCCTAATAATGAGGTGCTCTTTCACTGATTCCGGAACATGGGGAATCAGCAGTTGCTGAGCAGTCGGAACGGTAGTTCGAGTGCGTCGTGACATCAGGCGCAGTGCTGGGCTGAAGTCCATGTCGACAGTCGGCGTATTTCGCCACTCCAGGAGTGCCGCATAGAAGGCTGAACGTTCACTGGCGCATTTTCTCAACATCCGTTTGCAAATCTTAACTGCTGATTCCGCTTTCCCGTTTCCTTGACTGTGATAGGGTGAAGAGGTTGCATGAAGGAACTCCCAATCCTTGGCAGACTTGCACAGTTCTTGACTGACAAACTGTGGAACATTGTCAGATATGAGCATCTGAGGAATTCCATGTCGAGCAAAGTTTTCCTTCAAGAAGCCAATGATTGACTTGCTATTTATGCTTTTCATCTTCTTTATTTCAAAGAAGTCAGAATAGGAATCTATGATGATAGCATAGTCGTGGGAATCAAATTTGAAGGTGTCCATTGACAGTCGTTCCCAGAGCAGTGCGGGGACACGATGTGATGTAATCGGAGTCCTAGGCTGTGATTGTGCATATTTCTGGCACACATCACATCTTTTGATGCGATCACGTATCTCTGAAGTCATCAGCGGCCAGAAGAGTGTGTCTCGAGCTCGGTGCAAGCAGGCATTCTCCCCAGCATGGCATCGATGGATCTTTGTGATGAATTCCTCACGCAGAGATTTGGGAGCCACCACCTGGTTTCCACAGTAAATCACACCATCTTGAACCAGAAGCTCTTCTTTGAAATCCCAAAACGGATGGAGACAGCTAGGAAGCTGTTGTTTGTTGGGGGGCCAGCCATCCTTGATCATAGCTGCAAGTAGGCAAAGTGTGTCATCATTGTTGGTTTCCTGCTTGACTTTGAGAAGGTTCGTGTGAAGCATGTTGATGTTATCACGAACTTGTATCGTGTCTAGTTCAGAATAGAGGGAATCTATTGCATATACCTCGCCCAGTCTTGCGGGTGATGCTTCCGAAAGATGCCGTCTAGACAAGGCATCTGCAATTAGCATAGTCTCACCCTTAATGTATCGGATATCGATCTTGTAACGTTGGAGGCGAAGCATCATGCGCTGTAGACGAATTGGAGCTTTGAGGAGAGGCTTTTTGAAGATATTCTCCAGGGGGCGATGGTCTGTCTCAACAATGACGCCTTTGCCGCCAACCAGATATTCCGCAAATCGCTCACATCCGAAAAGAATGCTCAAGCATTCTTTTTCTATTTGCGCCCAGTTCCTTTCATTGGGACTCAGGCTTCTTGACGCATAGGCAGTGGGTCTACTATCTTGTAGGATTACTGCCCCAGGGCCTTTGCTACTAGCATCAGCTTGCAGAGTAACAAGCTTCGTAGGGTCGTAATAAGCAAGAATGGGCGCTTGTGTGACAGACCGCTTTACTGTGTCGACTGCCCTGCGATGCTCATCGGTCCACACCCATGCTTGATTCTTCTTGGTCAGCAGACGAAGGGGTTCAGTAACTGCGGACAGATTTGGCACAAATTTGGACATGTACGTTGCTAGTCCCATGAAGCTTTTGAGCTGCTGTACATCAGCTGGGTAGGGCATATTGTTGATGGCGACAATTTTGCTTGGATCAGCTTTTAATCCATCACGGCTGACAATTTGGCCCATGTACTTCACTTCTTGCTGCTTAAGTCGAATTTTGTCGCGATTGAACCTGATGTTTACTTGACGTGCTCGCTGGAGTAATCTCTCAAGGGCGATATCATGGTTTACTGAGGCTTCGATATCTGTTTTGCCACGGCCAAGTACTACTACTCTTTTAGACCATCAAACACCTCATGCAGACGGCGCTGGTACACATCCGTTGCTATACTCAGGCCAAATGGTAGACGGAGCCATCGATAACGGCCAAAAGGTGTCCAGAAGGTTGTCAGCATTGAACTTTCCTCTGTGAGCTTGACGTTCCAGAAACCATCTTTCGTGTCTACTACTGTGAAAAGTCGAGCGTCCTTGAGCTCTGGAGCGATCAGTTCAATCGTTGGAATTTCATATTCCGTGCGCTTCAGCGCTTCATTCAGTGGACGGGGATCAAGGCATATTCTCATCTTTTTAGGTGTCTTGACAATCACCAGGTTGCTTATCCATTCCGTCGGCCTGCTTTCTTTAGCAATAATCTTATTTGCTTCTAGCTCTTCCAGCTTTTGTTTCAACTCCAGACGAAGACGAAGAGGAACAGGAACGCGTCTGGGGGCTTGCTTTACTGGGCTGAAGGAAGGGTCAACTGATATTTGGCACTCTCCCTCGAGACAGCCTAGCCCAGAGAAGACATCAGCATACTTCTCGATCAACCCCTCTGCTTCCAGTGGTTTGCTTATCTCAGACCTGATCCGCTTTACATCTCTCAGAACTACTAGGCCAAGGTCTTCACACGTTCTTGCCGACAACAATGGATACTTGTCTTGCTTATCAGGAATGTCCACGACCTGGAATGTGAGCAGCTTCCGGCAGTCATTCTTCCGAACTTGAACAGGATATTCACCAAGAGGCTTCATGGTGGTGCTGCTGAAACATCTTAGCTTGCTTCGGCTTCGGTTGAGCTTAGGTGTTTTCCCACCGAGAATTTTCTTAAGAACGTCGATCTCTATGACGTCTGTCGTCGTGCCACTATCAAGCTGACAGTCTACTGAGGTTGTCTTGTTATCCCCAAGCATCCATTCTATTTCTGATACCCAAATTCGCTTGGGTTCATGACTATTTGCGCTTTTTACAAGGTCTATCTTGAATGCTTGGCTTTCTTCACTTGAGAATTCCGAATCGTACTCATATTCGTTAACAGCACGTACCTGTGAACGTCGATTTCTATTATCGCGACACTCTCGTGAGGAGCTGCGACAGACTTTTGCAAAATGATCATATTTCGAGCATTTGGAACACATCTTGCCTAGGGCAGGACATGATACACGGTCGTGCTCGTGTATCCCTCCACAGTACCTACAGGAAGTTCTGTTAATCTCCTTTCGCCTACAGGTGTGAGAAGTCGTCCTTTTAGGTTTATGCACGATTTTATTGATGCCTTCAGCTTGTTCCGACCTCGAAATATGCCGCATTTGAGACTCTGCTAGCTCGTTTGCACGACAAGTGTCGATAGCCGATTTAAGGGTTAATTCAGGATTGCCTATGAGCTGCTTCTTGGTTGCTTCATGGCAGATCCCAAGTACGAGTCGATCTCTAATCATCTCTTCTTCGAATGCTTTGTACTTGCAACTGGAGCTTAGCTTCCTCAATTCGGCTATGTAATCGTCAACCGTCTGGCCATCGCGTTGGTTAGCGGAACCGAAGACATAACGCTCATAAATAACATTTACCTTAGGGACAAAGTAACCGTCTAGAGCTGCAATTATGTCGTTCGTGCTGTCCATTTGTGTACTCGTCAGCTTTTCACCAAAATCCGTAGGACATCGCGAGCGAAAAGTGTCTTCAATGTTGCAGCTTGAACTTTTGGCAGCTTGGGCTTTCTGATCCAACTCCGACGATGTGACGTAGTTGGCCCACTCTAATTTAAAAAATGTCCAATTTTCCGAGGGATTACCTGTCAAACTCATCGGGAACCGGAAGGTAATCCTACAAGATAGTAGACCCACTGCGTATGTGTCAAGAAGCCTGAGTCCCAATGAAAGGAACTGGGCGCAAATAGAAAAAGAATGCTTGAGCATTCTTTTCGGATGTGAGCGATTTGCGGAATATCTGGTTGGCGGCAAAGGCGTCATTGTTGAGACAGACCATCGCCCCCTGAAAACGAAAACGAGAAAATAGATAACGGAAACTCACAAATCGATAATTAACTTGTTCTACGAAAGGTAAGCAGTAATACATATGTAATCGTTCAGAGCTGAGAATCTATTTTTAGGAACGGTTGAATACAGTTTTGGTTTATTATTCTGTGAATAATACACCTATGTATTCGCTCAGCAAAAAATTTTTATAACACCCCCTCAAAATTTTTTCTTTTCCGTTTCAAGGTGCGTAGATTCCAAAAATGCAATGGCCGTCCGCCGTACGCCGTATCACGTGTACAGGCTTCATTTTCGGTCTAAAAAAGTCGTTCTTTCGCACACATGCTCCATTTGGGCCCTAGTTGTGTCCCGAAACTTTTCAGCCCGATCGGAATATACCCAGGGGTGTTATGAGTGAAAATGTGTATAAAAATAGGTACTTTTTGCGTTTTAACAACATGTTAGTAACATGAGCTTTTGAGGTATCTTTTTCCATGTTTTTGAGGACGAGAAGACCGAATATGAAGTCGATTTTGACCAAAGACGCGGAAATTGAGGTTTTACCAAAGGTTCAGCTCCCAAAATTGGTTTTTTATGAGTCAAAAACCTGGAAAACTGTCTGAAATCACCATCAATGTGTACAATAACATTGGAAAAAGTGTAAACAGGTGAATCAAGACCATTAAATGCCACTACCAATGATCAAAGATGATCTTAAAAAAAAGAAAAAAAAAGCGTACCTATTTCATGTTTTGGGGGCCAAAATTGGTGGAAATCATCAGAAATAGCTATTTCAATCATTCCACATGAAAGAAACAATACATTTATCAGCCAACAAAAATCTCTAGAACTCCATTAGAATAATAAACCCATGTGACAAGGACTTTGCAGCGTTTTTTCCTTCAGATTATCTTTGAACATTGATAGTGCCATTTAATTGTCTTGACTCACCTGATAATACTACTTCCAGTGTTATTGTACAAGTTTATGGTGATTTCTGACAATTTCCCCGGTTTTTGACTCATAAAAAAATGAATTTCGGGAGCTTAACCTTCGTTACAACCTCAATTCTTTAGTCTTTGGTCAAAATCAACTTCATATTTGGTCTTCTCGCCTGAAAAAACTTCGGAAACGACACCTCACAAGCTCATATTCACTAAAACCTCGAAAACCCCCTATTTTCCCCTGCCGAGCTTCGGAGCAAACTAGGACTCAAATGTGTTCCCAAATGGAGACCTAAACTGTGTGCGGAAGAACGACGATTTTAGACCAAAGAGATCATGTAGCTGCATTGGTCAATAAAATCAGGAAATCCATGCACTACTTTCTGGTGCTACGAAGTTGGCTGACGAAAGAAAATCTTAAAATGGTGCATTATGCCCCTGTATATAGCATTCTAACTTATGGTATCATGGTCTGGGGAGGGCGTCTAACTTTAACAGTATAAAAATAGCAATGAATACAGTTTTGAGAATAGCAACTAATTCCCATAAACGTACTTCAACTAGTTACAAACACGTCGATGTTCTCACTCCTAGAATGGCTTGTATTCACAGAACTGTTTTGTATGTACATAAATACCTGAATTTATTTTCTAAGCAAGCGGTGGTTAGACCGACGCGAGCAAATGCCAACTATGTCCCCCAGATACGACAGTCAGCGATTTTTACATAGTTTCCGCAGCTAGTTCCAGCTCTATTTGAACAGTTACCGCTCCTAACCAAGACTTCAACAGGAAAATTTAAAAAAAACCACAGTCATGCAGCATGGCTATAAGAGCGAATTTTCGAAGTTTTCGGCATCTTCCTCCTCCGCCTAAAATTTTCTGAAAATTAATTTTCGGCCATTGTTTTTCCAACTTGATACCATACAAAATTAAAACAGGAGTAGTTTTACGCAAAGTAAAATTTGGGGTGGAAGGAGGGGGAGGGGGAAATCAAAAATGTTTTGAATACCAGAAGAGTAGGTATTGGATACGTAACAAATTTTTTGTTCCATTTTTTGCCGAGTAACACCTCGGTTTGTAGATTTTCCAACGCTGAACACGATGGTGAAGTCAGAATTGCGATATCCCATTCCGTTATCAGATTAGAGCAGACGAACCAGGAAGAACATCTCAAGAAATAACCACGTTCCTTCATCTTCAAAGTGCTCCAGTTTGAGAATGGAATGAGATATCGCAATTCTGATTTCACCATCGTGTTCAGCGTACAAAAACCTTTAAAATGAGGTGTCACTTGTCAAACTTTTTCATTTTGGGAATTTATGGGTAATTTTCCCCCTCTAAAACTCCCCAAAACTCCCCCTTAGAGTGACCCGATTCTGCCCATCTTCGAACTTAGCCTGTCGATTGCCAAGACAGATTTTTCGTGCAAATTTGAACTTTTTATCTCAATTCTTTCGAGAGTTATCGTCTGGAATGACACATACATATATAAATATATAAATATATATATAAATATATATATAAATATATATATAAATATATATATATATACATATAATTTTTGGTGTCTTTCGGCAGTGAATTCAGGATGGTCTGAAACGGATTTTGGTATAAAAATCTTTCGGAAATTCGAGTTTTAAAAATTTTGGACCGAGAACAATAGCTTCCTTTTCTTCGAAAATTCGCTAAAACTGGTTCTAGAATATTTTGAGCTTGAAAATAACGAAATTATTATTATAAACAAGTTTAAATTAGGATAATACAAATCAGCTTTTGTACTTATTTTTTGTAGTGCATAATGTTGAATATAAGCTAAGTATATATTACTAACTGCTTAGGAATAATCTGTGAATATTGTTATAAGTTCTTGATCTATGTAAAGGTGCAAATTCCTAGACGCGACTCACGACTGCGACTGCGGCTCACGATTGGCCTTGTCGCACTCCTTCAATGCATTCTTATGGAACAAAATTCCTAGGCGCGTTTCCCAGCCGTACGACTCAATGCGTCTGACGGCTGATGAGCGCGTCTGCGACTCCACTGGTAGGGTGAGCAGTCCAGCCGCACGCCGTGTGCGACTGAGGTATGCAAACCCGCTCGAGAGTTCTGTTTGCATTCTTCACTTTGCTCCGACAACCTAGAGTAAAATACTATTTCCTCGTTTCCTTCATCCTGTCGCCATAATGACTTGAGAGTGGATCAAGTAGATATTTATTTAGTTGATACGTTACTAGGTTGATAGGTTATAGGTTGATAGGTTAGGAAAAGAAACAGTGAAATTTGACGGGAATCAGCACAGCTTAAAAATTAAGCATTATTTACCTCAGTGTGAGGGCCAGTTTTTCTTCAGCAGCAATAGGGTCTGGCACCCTATTGTACCCAGCGACGTAGAGTGTGTCCTTAGAGTGGTCACAAAAAGTCAACTTTCGAAATTCAATCGTGGCAACCCCCTAAAAGGTGCCAATTGACTAGAAAATGAGATTCCCAAAGTTTTAGGTCGATCGGATAACATTAACCCGTGCCGCATCGAAGTTGAAGTTTAGAAAAACTCACTTTTTTTCATAAAAATATTATTTATTTCCTCATAACATAGTAACCATTTTTCCTAGAGACTTGAAATTGGTCTTATTTTATTTGAAATGTAATCTTCTTCAACTTTTACTCCAATAATTTTTTCGCTAGATCCTATAGATTTTATGTTATTCAGCTTTTCCCATCTCAAAACGTGGTCCGTTTCAGCAAATGTGCCTTTTTACGCATACCCCTAAAAACCACACATGTATCAATTTTCAATATACCAGAGTGATAAAGAAGTATCAAATTGCCTAGAGGTCGATTTCATTGACTGGAGTGTGGTTTTTAGGGGTATGCGTAAAAAGGCACATTATTTGCTGAAACGGACCACGTTTTGAGATGGGAAAAGCTGAATAACATAAAGTCTACATGATGTAGCGAAAAAATTATGGAAGTAAAAGTTGAAGAAGATAACATTTTAAATAAAATGAGACCAATTTCAAGTCTCTAGGACAAATGGTTACTATGTTATGAGGAAAAAAAGAGTATTTTTATGAAACAAAGTGAGTTTTTCTGATCTTCAACCTCAATGCGGCACGGGTTAACGTTATCCGATCGACCTAAAACTTTGCGAATCTCATTTTCTAGTCAAATGGCACCTTTTAGGGGGTTGCCAGAAGTGATTTTCTCAACAAAAAAATTGCCTATTGCCTTGTGACCACCCTAGTGTGTCCTCCACCAGTGACAAAACGTAGGTGAACTGAGGCACGTTCAGCCTGAAAAAACTCCGAAAGCGGATGGCGTCGTCCTTCAAATGGCCGTTTATCAGTAGGTTATGAAAGCCTTCATCTCTCCTCGTTCGATACATGTCAGCGTGGGGTTCCCGGGCAATCGTCAAAAATAATTCATCTTCCTCCTCTTCTTCCGCTAACAGGAGAGCGAGCACTAGGTACCTTCTTCACGGACATCTTGAGCCAGACTGACGCAGCGGCCAGCCGTACCTAGGAATGTTACAAGTTTGCGGCGTCCGACTGCGTCTGTCGACCGAAAATCGTGAGCCGCAGTCGCAGTCGTGAGTCGCGTCTAGGAATTTGCACCTTCATTCGCCTACCATTTAAGGTGTGCTATATCAATGAAACTGCGGATACATACATACGCAGTAATAAATAGCAGTGGAAGAGACGAGCCTGGGCGGGTCACTGACCTGAGGCTCATAAACCACTACTAGTTTTGAACTTTTATTATATAGACTTTCTGAAACTCTTGATGTGTTGCATAAAGTTATTGTTGACTAAAAAAAAAGGCGCATCGGGAATTTGGAAGGAAAGGGGCTAGCTAACCAAAAAATGTATGAAAAAACCTTATTCTTGAAGATTTTCGTACAAGAGCTTTATATTGTACGCTAAATTCTTTTTTCACTGAAAATATAATTTTACTCCTCATTATTGTGCAAGTAAAGGTAAGATAATTGATTTGTAGACAATTACAGGTCAAGATATATTTAATACAGTAGAATAATCTTTCGTGTTTCAAGGAAAGCTCATTTTATCCAGTGTATATTTCGGGCCAGTGAGCCTCCCCTTAGCCCTTCTCTGGTTCCGCCACTGACATGCATCAACGTGTTTTCCTTGAAACGCTGTAACATGGGATGCATGTTTGGCAAGTCAACAGCAGCAAATAGATTGGTACCTGTTCATCCCATGTTGGATCTTTTGAGCTGGATATGGATATTGTGGTCCAGGTCTATCAGAGTATGGATTGTAATGGATGAGGAGGTATAACTAGCTGCCCATACTGCGTAGTTTCCTCCTCTCCACTCCAGAAAGGTACGGAGGCAGTGTGACAGCTGCCTCCAGAGACACTGGTTTGATTATTACGCATTGCCTCCAGGAGTTGACGATTCGTCGACCGCCCCATTAACTGCATGTCAAAAAGATCGGGAAGGAGCCCGGATCCAATATAAAATTGCACGGGATTTCCATATACCGTCACAGGATCAACCCTGGCCCTGGGCCTTCAACTACCTGGTTACTCAGCTAACCAAAGATAACAGCATGAGCGAGGAAGTGAAAGCACGTGCGGTGGCTGGTAGTAGGATGAAAGGAAAATATTTGCACGACATTTTTCGCTATGCGTGTCAATGGAAAATCAGAATATTCGACTCCTCAAACTGGAAATAACACCGTGGCTGAGACAGTTCTGACACTTTTTTCCCCTCATTTTCTTATTCCCCATGAACTCAGCAATATTAAGCTCAGTGAGATGGGAGAAGTTTTAATTTTTCCCTTGACGCCATTTTCTGCAAGAAAAATGCTAAAACGTTACCCTTGGGAAGGTTTCTTTACTTGCAGCCAGGTTTCTGTGCTCTACCTATAACTGATGTCATGAGTCTTCTCATGACAAAAGGAGGAGCATGAATGACTTTTCTTTGCAGAGTTTGGTTCTGGTGCTGTTCCAGCTGGCAAAAGACCGATTTAGAACATATCCCATTAACCGGCAGTACATAGGTCCATACTGGTCAAATACCTGTTAAAAGCCTGTTCAGTATTAAAAATGCTGCTCCACAGACTTCTTTACTATGGTAGGCTTGCTTGACATATGAAGTGAACCACTGAAGTTGTAGAAGGCGGGACAGATGTTTGTGAAACCTATATTGCACTTCCCGTAGTTGGTGCTCAGTGAAGGTGTGGAAATGGGGCAAAACCAGCCTTTCAAATGTTTTGGCAAGTGTTGGGAGCAGACATATTGATTACGACATGATTTCATTTCCTGGCTTGCTAGGCTTTGAGATCATCACAATGTGGGCATGTTTCCAGGCCCATGGAAAAAATACCCCTGACGAACAGCCGCATTCAAGTCTTGAATCTTTGCTGTGCTATTTTTTGAGCCACCCATACTCGATGGAAACTTGAACTGACCTTAACAAACAACAGGTATCATTGGCGAGGCTGCTTCTGCAGCTGATGTGATGACTTTTGTAATGATTTCAATGGCCTGATCAATGTCTTTTTCACTAACCTGTGGGGTAAGGCCAGGGAGTTCATCAGCAATGTATCTTGTATTCCGACCAATTCACAGGATGGTGGACAAGAGTCGGACGGCTAATGGATAATATTGGTTTGTGGTGGAGTGTGAACTTCAAGTGATTGGAGCTGAGATATGTCAGACATTCGTTAGACCTTTAGATATGAACCAATCTAGGTAGCTTGGTCTCACATGGGGTCTTGGATCATAGTGAGTAGGCACATCAGAGTGTTCTATGTGTAGATTTAGATTTAATTGACGGTGTGGTTGTTATCGATCTTCCTGTGGAGATGGGGTCGTTTGGGGAAGCCTAATCGATATCCCTTCTTAACTAGTGATAATCTGGCTGGTATAGAGGGGAGGACTCTCGAGGGTCCACCGTCACTCTCCTCACTCTGTCACATGGTAGTATGCGCTGAGTAATTCACCATACTCCATCCACTTTTTGTGGACTTACCTGAAGGATAAGCCCAAAGGTTTTCCAGAAGCATTCCTTTATTATCATCCTGTCCCTTTGATAATACATACAGCTATTGGCTTCCCCATCCCCTTTCGAGTGTCAATATAATTAAAATATATTGAGCTCATTTGAAGGCGAGTAATGCCGTGTCTCGGTTTACAATTCCTAATAGTTGTTCCATCCTAACAATGGAGGTTGATTACCTAGAGTTTGCCCAGATGAGCACAATTCACTGGACAACAACCTCTGACAACATTTTTTCTCTGCCAATACTCGTATGTAGGAGCTTTGTTCTCTACCAGTAAATATTATTGAGATAGTACCATTACATGGAGGACCTTGAAGTTGTTCAGATATCCTTTCCTGAACCAGAACTTCATACTAATTTGCATTCCCCCTTTTCCCTCTTATACTTCTGCTACCCAGAAGTATGTCGTGTGGGGAGGAGTGTGACGGTGTGGCTGGTCTCAACCTATTTTTTCTTCCGGTGGAGACAGGGTCGTTTGGGGAAGCCTAATCGATATCCCTTCTTAACCAGTGATAATCTCACTGGTATAGAGGGAAGGACTCTCGAGGGTCCACCGTCACTCTCCTCACTCTGTTCCACGTTTCCACTCAAATGTCAAAGACCCACCATACCTGTTAGGTTTTCACGAATTCCAACTCTGATGTTTGGCACTGAAGTCACCGCCCATAATGAATATGGGTCCCAGTTCATGAAGTATACTCCTACTAGGGTTGCCACTGATTCTGGCAAATAATTCTCCATTTCTGCGCCTATATTCAGATGGTCATCCACACACAGCCCCAAGTTGGACATCCAGCCCTTCAATGTATAATACACCTTTCTATTTGTACATCATACTCCCTGATTGGAAGCAACCCACATCAACTAACATCAGCAAAAACCAAGAGAACTGCCCCCCCCCCCCCCTAACTCAGCCCGTGCCCTCTGGGTATGATTTATAACCGGGAAGTGTCCATTTGCTTCTGATTGGAAGTTTTACTTCGAAAAACATGGCTGCATCAATGATTTAGGTATTTACATTATGTAATATTTCTTCGTACTTTCCTCGGGTGGAACATGTGTTCCTTGTCATGATACGGATGTTTTGAAGAACATTCATGGCAATATTAGGTTCACTATGTCGAGAGAACTAATGTTAGTTGTGATTTCCTTCACTAAAACAGACGGTTTTTTGAATATCAGTTTGAATGACATTTTGAATCACATCACCAAGATTGATGGGTTCATCTTTTTTCAGGGTTTAGTTACCTACAGGTTGCTGGAGATTACGTGGTGGCTGGGGTGGAGATGGAGTGGGATCGAGGGTTATATTATGTCTCTGATCCGGCGGTTTGGGGTCAGGGGCACAGTTTCTCGCATTGCATTTTTCTTCCTTTCAAAATACCAGTCAATTTTTGGTATGCACCACACCCACGCCAGGTTACCATAGCAATAGGGTATTTTCGTCAAGAAAATGTTTTGGGAAAAAAATATACAGGTTGTCCTAGTTCCTTCTGGAGAAACTTAGGGAATCGATTCTACTCTTTATTTGGTACCTACAAAAATTGCTCAGTAGACATTTTTCGAAAAGTTCTTAGTTTTTGAAGATATCCGACATTGTGTTTTTCAAACTGTTCATTACCTTACCACATAAAAATGCTAATAAATTCGAAAATATTGAGACTACAACAAATCCAATTACACCGTTTAAATAACGTTAAATTTCCTGTAAGATTCTTCTGTTTTCAGTGGTTATAGTTAGGTACTTAAAATGGTGGCCAATATCAGTTGGAACATTTGAAAATTTCAAAATTCAAAATTGTTAAAAGTTTGTACGTTCTACTGAGGTTACAAAAAAATTCCTATAACTTGTCAAATTTCACAAAAACTTCTTCATCTAATAGGCTTTACAAGTGTTGTACTGCTGCAGTTACAGTATCAATACATGAGCGGCATATCTCGGTACTCCTGATTTGAAAAATAAAGCGGCATAACAACTACCTTTCCACGAGACACATTAAATTGAACTGGTGGAAGAGAAGAAGGGTTCTGTTGCAATTTGATAAGGAGGTTAACCGAGGTTCATAATTTATTATTAAGATATACTTGTGCAAGCAAAATCACGTTCTAGGGACACCTCCCTGTCCATTCTCGTTGAATGTTGGAACTAATCATTCGTTGTTGTTTGAACTTCGATATGTCCCCTTAATATTCCAGCATTATTCTTATTCAACCGAGAAGGAAGCGTTAGTTTTATTTTACGAGGTCTAATTAATCAATCCCCCCCTCCCCCCAATTCACCTCTGCTCATGTTTTCAAACGTTCAGTTATCATTTTTTAACTCTACTACAACGTTATTTTTGAATCTAAGTTTATCAATGCAAAGCTATTAGATGAAGAAGTTTTTGTGAAATTTGACAATTTGTAGGTATTTTTTTGTAACCTCAGTAGAACGTACAATCTTTTTCACAATTTTAAATTTTGAAAATTTCAAATGTTCCAACTGATACTGGCCAACATTTTAAGTGACTCTGACCATTGAAAACAGAAGACTCTTACAGGAAATATAACGTTCTTTCAAACGGTGTAATTGGATTTGTTGTAGTCTCAATATTTTCGAAATTATTAGCGTTTTTTTGTGGTAAGATAACGAAAAGTTGGAAAAACACAAATTGTCGGATGTTTGACAGGAAGAACTTTTCGAAAAATTTCTACTCAGCATTTTTTGTTCCAAATGAAGAGTAGAATCGATTCCCTGAGTTTCTCCAGAAGGAACTGGGACACCCTGTACCTATATATTGAGAACTCTTGCAAAAATGGTAGTTTTAATCCTGTTTTCAAAAATAAGTGCTCTTTTTAAAATTATGGTGATCACGAGTAGAAGTGCGGGAAAAAATTAAGTATTAGGTCTATTGATATCTGATTGGCTCAAGGAGGCAATTAACACTGGCAAACCTCTGTGGCGACCTTCTAGAACGAACTTCCCCTTGGTTTGATTTTGAGGACGTGTTTTTTAAATTTATTTATAAATTGTGGATCCATCCATCCATTGTGGTTCTGTACGTGATCTGAAGTGATGCACTAGCACTCTCAAGTTGTATATGAGTTGAACTACTCGGCAATTTACCTGATACGTAATTTCTAGAGGGAACAGCAATTCGCCTATAAATGTCACACATATCAAGTATTTAACCTGTTCAACCAGAAACACAATGGTACACCACGGCTAGCAAAGTTGGAAACCACCTGCTTCATCACGTTTGATGCTCAGTCTATCCCAGATTACATATCAGTACACTGGTTTTCTTCTTCCCGCGATCTTTACTAACTAGTTCAACTGTGGGACTGATACACCAAGATGATACGGGAAGACGGACCAATGAGCTTCAAGCATTCTCTACACGTATACGCATAGTTCTTCGTGTGTACGTTAAGAAGTAGCTCTTCCTGTGTACACAAAGAACTACACGTTGCAGGAAGAGAATGCTATAAGCCCATTGGTCTGTCTTCCCGTATCACCATTTTCACTGTTGAACGTGTAAAGATGACGGGAAGTACAAAACTGTCTATATATCGAGTGAGAAGTAAGGTAAACCTCTATGTTCCCACAGTCCCTCAACGTTCGCTCTGTTTCCAAGTGGGACACATCAAATACAACATAGACGGTGTAAGATGCTTGTACTGCAGAGAAAAGCACAATCCGGATACTTGTCCCAATGGAGGTGCTAATAATAATAAAAGCATCAACTGCAAAGCTTCAACCCACAGAGCAGATAGTGAAGAATGCCATATTATAGTAGTAGTAATGAACTCATGTGAGGTCAGTAAACCCCTACCATTAATTTCATGATATTAGTTAGAAACATTTTTGACACATCTCACAAAGTAGGCCTCCAGAGAGCCTAACAGCCACCCACCACAGGAGTGGGATCTGTTTTTTCTAAACACAGCAGGATCTGTCGTATCCTGATTAGGTAGGTATAAAGAAGATCGAGGGACCTACCTACTGGACTTCCGTGGGGGGGGCTCCCTATTGGTTCAAGCGTACACCAATACCTGCCAACGCATGCACCTGTTGATTAGGTATAAACCCTGTTGCAAGAAAGTCAACGATGCAAAGTACCTTTTTGACTGTTCCTGACTCCAGGACACAAGGCAGTTCAAATGTGGTAGTCTCTCCTATGTATAAAAAACGCTGCAGTCACACACACACACACACATAGGTTTATTATTCTACTGGACATACCTACAGAAATGCTGGAAATACACTAGCCCAGTATATAGAGGATTTTACCTCACAAAATTTCTCCAATAGATTTTTTTTAGGGACGTTTGGTATGATGTGGGTATGGTGAAACCAAATTCCTGACCTCGAAAGCACTACTTTTGGTGGGCGGAAAACCACAAAATTTTCAGCCTTTTTTCAGTTTTTCACTTATAATTTGAAAACTGTCCTCATTTTCTCAATAATCGTCCTATAGTAAATTGAAGAAGACAAAATTATGCGTCCATTAAAAAAAATTTCCTAAACTGGCCCAATGGTTCAATTTCTATGGAAGTCCAACAAACAGCTAATTTTACCAACTTCACCAAAAACTGTGTTTCACCCATTTTCAATGAGCTGTAACTTTCCAACATCAAGTTTTATCAATATCCCCCCCCCCTCCCCTCCTTAAAAGTTGTAGAGCATCAATCCGTGAGTTAAAAAACACAAATTTTTCCAAATTGGACCAATTTTGATTTTTTTAAACTCAAATCAAAATTGGGGAAAACCTTAAATTCACAGTATTGGATTTTCGCACTTGTCTGAGTCCGGGAATCAATTCTTACTTCATTTTGAGGCTTAGGTATGTCGTCTGAATGCATGCAGAAATAAAAATTCTAAACGCATTGGGTTATTCATGTGTAGGCACATACATAATGAATAAATTGGATTTTATTACGAAAATATGAAAGTTGACCATCCAGAATACTTTCTGCCTGACGAAAATCCCACCCAACTTCAGTGATCTTCGATGAAAAGGGAGTTGTTTCGTAACGTTGAAATAAGAAGGGATATGAGAGTGGCTAGAGGCAATGCTGACCCTTGTAAACTGAAGGCATGGTTCCACCAGCATCCAACATTTTCGGAGATGACATGATCATGTCAATAAGCAGTGGAGTTGTAGATGGACAGCAGGTGAATTGACATTCAGCCCAGATAATAGGCAAGGTTTGTATGAACAACATTATTGGCCAACATTTCCACAGCCTCAAGTTGAAACGCTAAGATAAAGTTGTTACACTCGCCCAGGTCACACAAACATTGAAAGTTGGCTCCCAAATGCTGACTGCTGTTGATCCTACGACGTTGTTTCAACGAATCTGCATAGCTTAACAGACTGACGAAGATCTGAAGCACTATTTCACCCATGAACTGGCGTCGTATCCATTATCATTAGTCAGTGAAGATGGATTACGAAACGGAACCAAATCTCTGCTCTACAAGGCGTTCAAGCCAGCGGCTGTTCCCACAGGCTTGCAAGATAGAATGGTTGTTGTGGATGGAGGACTTCTCCTGCACTAAGTTTTGTGGGACAAATACGAATCTTTTGGTGTCATCTGCAGAAAGTATGTTATGTTCGTCAACAGGCACTACGGATCAACAGTGATTGTTGTGCTTGATGGATACCCAAGTGAGGCGAATCAGCGAGGCACTAAAAGCTCAGAAAGGGCTCGGCATTCAAAAGACAAGACTTCAGCCAATATAGCGTTTGATGAGAATGTATGGTAATGGAACAAGCTATTTGAAAAAACGAAGGCAAAGTTCACCCTGCCCCGACTTCCTCCATCACTCGACGCTGCAAACCAACACAGCTACTGAGTGTTTCTCCAGGTTCAGTGGTGGTTGGGAAACTCGCTGGACCCACTTGAATGGGGATGGAGGCGGGAGAGCCTTGGACTCACCCCCCATTTTCATGTTGCAAGAACCTGGTCCCCAGGAGCTTCTGAAATTGGTGTCCTGCAGCTGCAAACAGGGGTGCACCAGAACATGCACTTGCCCCAACTCAGGCCTCTAGTGCACCACTGTTTGGGGATATTTTGCACCAATGCTCCAACCACAGAGCTTGACAAATGGATGGCGACCTTGGTGAGGAGGGAGACGGAGATGAGGAGGAGCCTGACGAAGAACTTGGGGGTGAGGAAGAAACCGACGATGACACTGAGGAAGCAAATAATGCAGACCTACCTCAGGAAGAGGAGCCCGTCCAGACGGGTTAAATTGTAAATATTTCCAGCAGGTACCCATCTTGTAATAATTATCATGCATTATATTCATAATTGTGAACATTCCTCTACTTGAAATAGTCAATAAAGTTATTTGTATTATTAGTACTGTTCCTAAAAAATGTCCTTCCCAATAACTTTTATATGGATATACAAGTAATATACAATACCTAGTGCGTTTACGAGGAGGTCTTCAAGCATTAAAATACAGACAGGAAAGGAGGAACCAGCTGAACAGGTCAGCATGATGAAACAATTATATTTTGAATGTTAGGAACAAGAAACCAGCAGTAGGTACCAAGACAATAAGGTACCACAAGGTAATTAATAAAAAAAATTATTTTAAAATTTTCATGAAATTCTTTCAAATTTATTTGTGCATGCATTCGGACGACATACCTAAGCCTCAAAATGAAGTAAGAATTGATTCCCGGACTCAGACATCAAACAAGTGCGAAAATCCAATACTGTGAATTTGAGGTTTTCCCCATTTTGCTTTGAGTTGAAAAAAATCAAAATTGGCCCAATTCGGAATTCGGAAAGTTACAACTCATTGAAAACGGGTGAAACGCAGTTTTTGGTAAAGCTGGTAAAATTAGGTGTTTTTTGTACTTCCATAGAAACTGAACCATTGGGCCAATTTAGGATTTTTTTTTTTAAATCGACGCACATTTGATCTTCTTTAATTTACTATAGGACGATTATTCAGAAAATATGGACAGTTTTCAAATTTTTAGCGAAAAACTGAAAAAAGGCCGAAAATTTTGTGGTTTTCCGCCCACCAAAAGTAGTGCACCGGGCTTTCGAGGTCAGGAATTTGGTTTCACCATACCCACACCATACCAAACGGCCATTAAAAAAATCTATTGAAGAAATTTTTTTGAGCTGACCACGTTCTCGGGTACTCTAATACTGGGCTACTTCTTCCTTGTGAATTCCTTTCATGCGAAATAATTGAAATGGCTATTTATTTTATAACACCCCCTCAAAATTTTTTCTTTTTTACGTTTCAAGGTGCGCAGATTCAGAAAATGCAGTCCGTCCACCGTATCATGCATAAAGGCTTCATTTTCAGTCTAAAAAATTCATTCTTTCGCATACAGGCTCCTAGTTGTGTCCCGAAACTTTGCAACCCGATCGGAATATACCCAAGGGTGTTATCAGTGAAAAATGGGTATACAAATTAGAAACTTTTTGCGTTTTAGTAAGATGAGCTTTTGAGGAATGTTTTTGGGACAAAGACCAAATATGAAGCCGATTTTGACCAGAGTGGAAAAATAATGTTCTAACAAAGTTTCAGCCTTAAATTTACGTTAAATTTTGGTCTAAAATCGCCGTTCTTCCGCACACAGTTTGGGTCCCCATTTGGGAACGAATTTGGGTCCTAGTTGTGCTCCGATGCTCGGCAGCCTCAGTTATACCTGTTGAAAAAGCTACAAATTATGGCCAGAAAACTTCCTCAGCCGCAAAATGAATTGATTTCCATTTTGCCCGCCAAAGTAGCCTTTGTGCTGCACAACTCACTCTTGAATGCGCATGAACAGAAACCTGTTCCTTCCACCTCTGTTGGATGTGTTTATAGAAAACTGTTCCTTCCCCCCAAACCTGAAATTTCTTTCAACGCTGTTTGGCGGTCAGCTATTCGCCCCCCCCCAGGCGCACCTTGCATGCTACTTTGGCGAGCAAAATGGATATCAATCCTTTTTGCGGCTGAACAGGTTTTCTGGACGGGGGGGGGGGGGGGGGGGGGTTTACAATAGAGTTGGGGGTGGGGAATTTTTATTGTAACAATTTCGTTAAATTACAACAATCGTAAACAAAAGCAGCTAATTTGAAGTTCATTAAGTATTAATGCAACTATTTTTGTATTACCTAATGTTTTATATATACTATATACTGTGAGTTTTTACTTCTCTCTTCAGGCTTAAATTTTAAGAAAATGGTGGGAGGAGGGGCCACAAGTGCTTACTGAATTTGAATTTTATTGCTAGGCCCTAAGACTCAGGGCGTGAGGGCTCACTTGCCTAATATAAGATTGGAAAAGAGGTACCACGCTATAAGAAGTACAATGGACAATTTTCTTACACAGTTTTTTTTTGTTTACAATTTATTTTTGAAGAGAAACATTAAATGATCTGATAGATGGATAGATTTGGAACTGGAAAAAAAGTAGATAGGCAGAGAGAGAGTGAACTCACAGTGGGGAGGGTGCGGGTCCGATGATATTCTGGTTGGCTTCGGATGTCTCGCCGATGAAGATAGTGGAGGGATTTTTCAGTCTGAAAGGGGAGCCGATGCGCTGCTGCGGTACTGGCCAAGAAAGAGGGGACAGGTAGCTCCAGATTGTGCCTGAACCAGGGAAGACGTCAGAGTGAGTTTGAATCTGATGCTTTAGCCTTCTCTTCCCTCTCCTCCTGCAGCCGAAGTCGACGACAAGGTGCGAGTTTCTTGAGACTCCACTAGATCGAATCAGCAGTGCGATCAATCAGTGATTGGTAGAGATCACACATCACATCACCCCCTCCTCCAACTAGAAAGATCTATGATCTTGAGAAAAAGTTCAAGAACTGTGAGACTACCTTCTAACACTCCAACTTTCCCTAATTAGTCTCTCACTGCATTCAAGTCCTTAAAGCGATCTTCACGTCACATTCCCTCACCTAACATCCTCCACTCAACCCACTCAAACATGTACATATTCCAACTAGGTCTGCATGAGATCTACAATGGTTCCAAAGAGACCTTCCTTTCCTACTTCTTGGGTGACTCGTGGTCCCGTCTTGGAGGGCATGATCCTGTGCAGGCGAAGTGGGCGCGTTTCACAGTCCTCAACGTTCCCTGAAGTCCCGAGATGTCCTGAGTAGAGCTGAATCCGCGAGCGAGGACGATGGATCTGGCTAGGGATCAAGGAGGTGGCGCCATCACTAAGCGCTGTCGTCACGTGGCCTCTGGTCCGGCTCCCACTGGAAAACAAACATGCGATAGTATCCAATTTTGCAAGATGGTACTGGCTGTGACAGGCTGAAGTCTAGGTACCCCCCCCCCTCCCCCCTCGGGGTCTAGGGCCCTCTCCGCTTTTGAGTGAGATTTATTGACCTCTCTTGATTTGACATTTGGAACCAATTAGACAAGATTCTCCTACTCGTTCCCAATTCCTTTCAAAAGTTACTCCAGAAACTAAAACAAATTCAGGCAGAAGCGCAAATCCGAACTGTGGAGATAGTGCATGGTACTGGCAATTTAAACATTCTGAAACTGGCCGGAGGCAGGGTGAAGGATTTTCGTTTGATGCAAAATTATAACTTGTGAGGATCGAGGAACCTCCAAATTACAACATGGCACACAATTACAAGGGTGTTTTTTTAAAATCATTATTTTATTTTTAGAGTGGTGAGTGAGTGGGTATCACTGTGACAGAAAAGCGATTATTTCTTCTGCACAAATCCCAGAGACCGAAATCCAGCGAAAACTGGCACGATTTTGGGAAACCCATCGGAAAAAAACAGTGACATCTGTTAAGAGGTTTTATGATTTTTTGTAGCACATTTATTTAAAGAAATTATTATCAACCATACCCAAAAGTGTGAATTAATACCAACTGATCGTACGTGCAAGTGGAAAATATGAACAATAATAGATAAATGATCCAAAAACTTCTCCAAGCGCATCACTATTCCAATATTGGAGGATAAGGCTTGAGGCCTCTTATACTACCCTCCTCATCCCCCAGCAAATATGACATTGCCATAGCTTGAACGGATCACGTACGGCCCACAGTATAGAGACATAAATTTATGAAACCTCCTATGTGCTCGCGATGAGACATTTAGGGCTTTGACCCACACCCTCTCACTCACACTAAAGGTTCTAAAAAGACTTCTTTTTCTATAGCTATGCTTTTGTGCTCTGACTACTGCCAAACGTTTACGATCATTTACAATCATTACGCCTTTAGTAGGGCATGTTCAGTTTCAGTGGGTCGCATACTATCATGATTTGGAATGGATAGGAAAGGAAAACAATCCCTGTCAACCTCTCTACCAAAAAATAAGGTTGCTGGAGGGACACAATTAGATGAATGGGGCGTCTCATTCATGATTATTTCAATGTCAGATAGTTGCTCACACCATCGATAATGGTCTTTGTTGAACAAGGCAGCTCTCATACACTGGGCCAGAGTACCCATGTATCGTTCAGCTGGGTTTGCTGATAGAGATCTCTAATAGAGGTATTTATACAGGTAATACCAGCTTGTCTCAGTTTAGTAGTCCAAAGAACATTCCTGAATTGAGTCCCATTATCTGACAAAACAGCCACAATCCTACCGTAATGGGGGATGTAATCAAGGAAAAGGCAATCCAACACAGCTGAGCCAGAGGTCTTAAGGCTAAATGTCACGACGTTTTGGTGAGAATCTGTGATAAGAGATGGCAGCACCATCGGGGCCAAATTTCGTCTACTTCTCATTTGAGAACAGAGCGTGATATTTCAATTCGGAAAACGGATTTCTCATCAATATTCACGTAGAATTCCGAGTAATTGGTTCCGAAGGTGTGCAAAAATTGTTTGCTCACTGTTCCAAAAACATTTGGTTCAAATGTTGAACATTTTCAAAAAGTGGCTTAATACGCACTTGCATTGGACTCTAGAGAATACAAATCCGTTTTCAACCAATAATCATTTTAGTATCTTTCGTAATTCGTATTATAAAAGCTGGACTGTTCAAAATTTGCACCGATACTTTCCTACTCAACGGTTTATTGAATAGGGGGCAAAAAATGTTAACTTCCCAAACCAACTAGTTTACTTGAACTAATGCAAGACGGTTGCTATCCTATATCTTAAAATTTAGTAGGTACCTACTCGGTTTTGTACTTCGTAAAGGCTAGTATTAGAAGAAATCAGTGACTAGGTATTTATGAGACTAGGTACCTTTCAAAAATGTTCAACATTTGAACAAACGTCTTACGGATATAGGAAAAGAGGGCAACAAATTTTTCGTTGTTTCCAAACCAACTAATGCAACCAACCAATGACTAGGTATAATTTAACTAGGTATAATGACTAGGTCATTTTCCAACAATCAACTCTACCTTCATCTTTTAGTTTTTAAACATCGGGCAAAATGTGCACACATTGAACCAACTCGTTCAAGTGTATCAACAAGGTACAATTTTTCAATAGTGTTCGAACTTCCAACATATTAGCTATACGTTTTTGGAATGGTGGACAAAACTTCACCCAGCTCCTGTGCCAATTTACTTACACATCCTATTCATTCAGTGTCGGGACAGGGAAGCAGAAAAATGGGAATCTCTGAGGTGACCAAGATCTCTCTACCCCCACACACAGTCAAAAGCTCCCGATCTTGACCTTTACCCAAAATCCTGGAAACGAGAATCCGACGGCTATAGCCAATTTAGAAACATTTTGAAAACGGATTTGTATTCTCTAGCGTCAAATGCAAGTGCACACTTTGCACACTTTTTTAACCAATTACCCAGAATTTTACGTGAATATTGATGAGAAATCCGTTTTTCAAATTTAAATATCTCACTCCATTCTCAAATGAGAAGTAGAATAAGATTGATTCATTTTGGCGCTGCCACGTGGTGGCGGATTTTGCAACTAAACTCGTTGCATTTAGCCTACAGGGTATAACATGAAGAACTTTGTCGCAATATCTAGGACGACCAAAATGAATCGAAAACCTCTGGACGAAACAGGTAGAGGGTCGTAAAAGTCTATCGCTAACAGCTGTCCAGGACTTCGGGTAGAAATTGTAAGGAGAGGAAAACATAAGCTAGGCGAATGTTTAATGGCCTGAAAAACATGACAGGAGCGCAGCAAAAGTCGGGTATTTTTGTGAAGTGATTTGTAATGGAATGTTTCGTTAAGGATAGCAACACATTTTCTTACACCACAGTGCAGATATTTTTAATGCACATAATTTATTAACTGATGCAGAATATTATAGGGGATGCAAATTTTCCAACGTTCCCTCACTCTGTGGTATAGCAACCCATCTTGGATCCTACAGTCACCCACATTTATTCCTTTCCACTTTTTTGAAGATGTGATACAATCTAGGATCTGACTTTTGACTCTGTAAGAATTGCCCAAATAGATTACTTGTGGATTGATCAAGAGGCATTTGTGTAATGATAACATAATGATCTGAGTGAGATCCATGCTTCTGACTGGTGTAGCGACTGAGTGCATCGGCTATTTGGTCACTATTGCCAGGCACGTACTGTATTTCTCATATCCTTGAAGACTGAGGCAAGTCCACAGAGTCAGGGTGATGATAGTAGGGACGAATATAAATGTTCCAATGCCCGGTGGTCTGTTTTTATAATGAAATGCGTACCAAAAATAAAATGTTTTAGCCGTCCTACAGCAAATTAAATGGCCAGCAGCTCCAATTCCGAAATAGTGTACATCCGTTCATGACTGTTTAACATGCGGCTGACAAACGCTATTAGATGAAATTCATTTTCATGATCTATCTGATATAGGTGCGCCCCGATGCATGATCCACTTGCGTCAGTGGACATGTAAAATGTGTGATTTGGTATAGGAAAACATAGTTGAACATTTTTGATGAATGCCTGCTTGACATCCTGAAAAGCTTCCTCAATCTGACTCGACCACACTCCCACTTAACCCCTTTCTTCAATAACTGACTAAGAGGATGGGTCAATTTAGACAAATTTGGTTGAAACCTGCAGTAAAAATTGATTAAACCAAGAAATGCCCTAAGTTGTCGGATGTTGGTGGGACGCTTCTGATACTCACTGTTAGCCTGAACTCGACCCGGATCAGCAATAATGCCATGCTGATTCATGATTATGCCTAAAAATTTCACTTCATGCTGAAACCAATGTGTCTTCGACAATTCACGTGTCACATCATTCTCCGTGAAAATACCCAAGACATACTTTACTTGATGACAATACATCAACGAAACATACAAACTGACTGACTGGATACTGGGAACAACTGATTAAGGGCTCTAAGAGCGCGCTTGTTGAGGTTTTTAAACCAAATGGGACAACCACAAATTGGAAAATTTTATTATCGTATATGAAAGATGTGTACCGCCGTGATTCTTGTTCCAGAGGGACTTGCCAAAATGAATTGAGATCAAATGAGGTGGAAAATGCAGCACTCCAAAAGATTGAGAAAACAGCATCCAGCCCAGGTGGTGCCTCACCTTCAGGATATAAAAACTTATTTATGTTTCTGGCATCGAGGCATAAACGTAAAGTTCCATCACTTTTTGGAACGATTTGTAGAGGGTTTATGAAAGAGCTAACACATCGCTCAACAATTCCTAATCCAAAATGCGGTCCAGTTCCACTCTTACTTGATCCCTCAAGTGTAAGGGAACAGGATAGTACTTTAGTCTTTAAGGATAGAGGGCATAACTCGCAACTGGTATTCAAAATTTTTGACTCTGCCAGGAATATCTGAAAACGCATCTTCAAACTGATTTAACAGGTCTTGGAATCGCTCCCACTGTTCACTGGAATTTAACTTTTTGGACACTTCTGAGACACGCGGTGAATGTACAACAATAACCCCAAATGTGACAAAATTATTGCTTTTATCATCTTCCGCTCCCCTCGAGTTGAACTCACAAGTGAACGACTGATTATTTTTAGAGTAGAAAGTTATGTTCCCTAATATCGATGACAGCCTTCATATTAATGAGTGTGCATGCCTATAATCAAAGGTCTGATCAATTTCTTGACCACCAAATAATTTATGCTAAACAAAGCATTTTTCAAGGACATGGAAACCAAGAACTGCTCTTTAATAAGAGGAGACCTGGTGCCTATTGCACCAATGGCATGCGTTTTTGAAAGTGGTAAATGACTCAACACCTCAAACTTAATCTCATTCTCTCTCACCAATGATTCTGAAATACATGTGTAAGCCGCTCCACTACCAACCATGCCTGTTACCGGTAAATTTCCTAAGATAACCAACAATTCGGGGGATTTGCAAAATGGTAACAGGTCTGACCTTTCATCGCCCAACCATTCATGAGGATTCTGAAAATAGCCTTCATCATCATTTACATAAAGAGAACTAATAGAAAGACGTATCAAAACAAAGAGAAGGTGAGAACAGGTTACTGTAAACAAAATTATCATTAACAATATTAGTAAAACGTGGAAAGCTTGTCTCCGTAAATTTACATGCAAAATGTGCCCTGCCTTGCTTGGGGAGGATGCAATCAGGGCTGAATCGACCTTTGACTGTGATTGACCACGTCCCTGATCCCTTCCCCCATACTGCTGAGCTTGATAGGGTGTTGACGGCCTTGGATTGGGAGATACATTCGGATTATATTTTGAAGTTGGAAACTTTCTGAGGAGTTTCAGGAAAGAAAGCCCTTGTCAGCATCATTATTTCTATTTCGACCCTGGTATCTCCCACTTACTTGTTCGCATCCCAAACGATCCAAAATACGCAGCTTTTTAAATAAAACATCATATTTTACAATTTTTTTTATATCAAGATCATGTTGAACAGATGGTGGAAAATGGCCACCTGCTCAGGAATTGTGTGTTGAACGTACTTTAGGATAGAAATGACGTTGCGTGCATTAATCTCCATCGACTCGCTGGTAAAGCAACCACTGTACAATTCAGTGATCAAATGGGACTGCCTATCTATGCTCCAGTACTCGTCCATAAATTCATCTTTAAATTGCTCGTAACTAGAAATGGCCTTATGACGGGACCGATACCATCAACTAGGTGCCTCTTTCACGGCATTTCCTATCACCCTGAGCTTGTCTTTACTGTTTATAAAGGGAAACGCTTCAAAATATTCTTCAATTTCTTCGAGAAAATGTATTGGATTTTCGGTTTTATGATCACAAAAGGTAGGCTACGAAAGTTATTATTGAATAAATTTCTGGGTAATCCACGAAGCAAGACTTGATCATTGTCGCGATTGATCGCAGTGGAGTGAGCAAAGGAAAAACGTCGGTCTTCGTTATCTAATGATGACTACCGTGGTTTTCAAATTATTTACCGTTGCCTCGATAGCTGACTTGTATCGTTGATGTTCCATTTCACTTTGCGTGCGAAACTGACTGTAGATAGTTTGCATGCTGTTCTGTCGTCTTCGTTTTGTTTACAAAGTTTTTCATCAATAACCTGGTGCAATTTATACTCTAAATTCTTTTCAGACGTTAAATGCATTTCGAGAATGGGTTTGGACGGAATGACTGGCCTTTAGAGCTTGATCACGACATTCACAGACTCTTGAATCGAGGGTACCTATCCAGTCTTTACGCACAGACTGGATACCTTCATCACAAAATTGTAGTTTTTTTATTTTGATCCCGTAAAGCAGAAGCAGAAGCATTGCAATTAATTTCATCTCTTAACTGATCGAAGCGTCTGAATATCTATTCAATCTTCTCCAAAACCATACCACCCAAGACTGAACCGGTAGCACTGGGAAATGTATTGTCAATTTTTTGACCAGAAACATCGCTAGACTCACCCAGTAAATTATTCTTTGCGATGCCGTTGTCACCCACATCAAACTCGACGTTCTCTATTGTCGTGTCGTCGGCGATCTGCAGGACGATTCCGTCCGCATTACCGTCTGCCATGTTCACGATCAAGACGAGAACACTAAGATGCCAGACTGATTGTAGAGACACCTGAAAATAATCTAGCGTGAGTAACTCATGCACACAAGGGAGAAATCCGATCACCTATGCACTCAAACACAGTTACCTACAGACTGGAAAGTTATCGCGCAACAAAAAAAATGCATATTACCCAATGATTCTTTTGTAAAAGCTGTTGAGAAGGTACAGGACAAGTGATCAGTTCGAATAAATATTAAAGTTGAAGCGAAATAGGTGCAAGACGTCGGATCGTGAGGTCTGATGAAAACAAAGGTGGTTTATCTGCCGTTGTTTAGACCACGGCTAACGTTCCAAGTACAATCAGCAGGTAGGGACATACTGCCTAATTGCCTAGGTCTCTTTGAAACCTGAACAGTAAATGAATGTTCACAAACATTGTGAATAACAGTGGGCGAAAACAGAATTAGGCCAACACAGGCAAGACAGGGCTAGACAGTGGCAATTACACAATCCTGTAAAACAAGATTAATACACTCGCTCCAATTTTAACACCTTGATTCCTACTTTCCCAACTTCTTATATCGAACCACACGTTGAAGCGCCAAATGTGAGTTTTTACGGCTCTCCTTCAGGCAGACATTTGAAGAAAATGATGGGGGGGGGGGGGGGGGGCACACAAGTGCTTATTGAATTTGAATTTTATTGCAAGATCCCAAGACTCAGGGCGTGAGGGCTCACTTGCCTAATATAAGATGGGAAAAGAGGTACCAAGCTATAAGAAGAAGTACAATTGATCATTTTCTTACACACAGGTTTTTTTTTTGTTTACAATTTATATTTGAAGAGAAACATTAAACGATCTGATAGATGGATAGATTTGGAACTGGAAAAAAAGTAGATAGGCAGAGAGAGAGAGTGAACTCACAGTGGGGAGGGTGCGGGTTCGGATGTCTCACCGATGAAGATAGTGGAGGGATTTTTCGGTCTGAAAGGGGAGTTGATGCGCTGCTGGGGTACTGGCCAAGAAAGAGGAGACAGGCAGCTCCAGATTGTGCCTGAACCAGGGAAGACGTCAGAGTGAGTTTGAATCCGACGCTTTAGCCTTCTCTTCCCTCTCCTCCTGCGCCCGACGTCGACGACAGGGTGCGAGTTTCTTGGGACTCCACTAGATCGCGTTGGCGGTGCGATTAATCAATTTGTGATGGGTGAGATCACACATCACATCACATCACATACTGTAATGTAAATTGTAAACTATGTACACTATGAGGGAACACTACAGTACCTGTGTACATGAATAATAAATAAATAATGCTCCACCAAATGCGCATTCCAATGATACGAGTATCACTGAAGCCAGACGACCTGAAACAACATTTGAGATTAAATTGTAGCTACGAAATGTTGGGTTGAAAATTGTTACATTGAGGAATACTGGAGTCGAAGATTAGAATTGTCATATAATATATAGAATAATATCTATTCATGACAACAGAATATCTAGATGAACAATGGAGATTTAGATATTCCATTTTGTACATGAACCTCTACAGAGGTAAAAATGCCACATATTTTGGGGAGAAGGAACAGCGAGTGTGCATGTTGAATGATTGTTAACCTACATAAGGTCCCACTTAACGCGCGGTAGGTAGGTAAAAGCACAGAACAAGAGACTACAAGTGCCTACAAAAGGTAGGTAAGTACAATTGATACACTACGATAGTGTTTATTGTACAAAGTGTCCCACTTCGGGAACCACGAAACATCAGGGATCAATTCTACAACTCATTTGCAACAGGAAGTTCCTCTAAGAAATTTTTCGACACCCCTCCCCCCCTCACCAAGTTGTTTTTTCGTGTTTTCAATCTTATGTCACTAAAACGGCCATAACTCCCCGTTACAGTGAGACATTAAAAAAAAACCCCCCGTTGGAAAGAGCGTTAGAATTCCTATCTCAATGTTGCTACACGAATTTTTTCACAACGGATTCAATGGGTCTCTCAATAGGTATATCCAAAACCCATTAAACCGTTTGGAATTATTAAACTGATGTTATCTAAGTTATTTCCAAAAAGAAGACTTGTGTCCAACGGACCTATTTCGCAGCTCCTGACGTAAACCTTCAGCACAGTATCCAATGCCCGCACCAGTGCCTTTCGAAATTAACGAAAAATATTACAGTTTTATGGGTCATTCTCACAGGAAGCGACAATTCGATGTCCACAGCGTTTTCCAAGCCCCACTGTAATTTTTCGAGTTGAAACAAATTTCTTATTGTTGTACATGACTTAGAACAGCTTTTGGTTTATTATTCTGAGAATAATACACCCATGTATTCGCTAAGCAAAAAATTTTTATAACACCCCCCAAAATTTTTTCTTTTCCGTTTCAAGGTGCGTAGATTCCAAAAATGCAATGTCCGTCCGCCGACCACCGTATCACGTGTACTGGCTTCATTTTCGGTCTAAAAATTCCGTTCTTTCGCACACAGGCTCCATTTGGGCCCTAGTTGTGTCCCGAAACTTTGCAGCTCGATCGGAATATACCCAGGGGTGTTATGAGTGAAAATGTGTATAAAAATAGGTACTTTTTGTGTTTTAGTAACATAAGCTTTTGAGGTATCGTTTTCCATGTTTTTGGGACGAGAAGACCGAATATGAAGTCGATTTTGTCCAAAGAGTGGAAAATTGAGGTTCTAAAGAAGTTTCAGCTTAAATTTACGTTAAATTTTGGTCTAAAATCGTCGTTCTTCCACACACAGTTTGTGGCCCCATTTGGGAACACATTTGGGTCCTAGTTGTGCTCCGAAACATGGCAGCCCAATCGGCATACGCCCAGGGGTGTTATGGGAGAAAAACGCTGCAAAGTCCTTGTCACATGGGTTTATTATACTATTGGACAAACCTACAGAAATGTTGGCTGTTTATTTATTGTTTTTTTCATATAAAATAATTGAAATAGCCATCTCTGGTGGTCTCTACCAATTTTGGCCCCCAAAACACGAATAAGGTACGCCCCCCCCCTTTTTTTAAATATAAATTATCTCTGATCATTGATAGTACCATTTAATCGTCTTGATCCACCTGCTGACACTTTTTACAGTGTTATTCTACAAATTGATGGTGATTTCAGACGATTTCCCAGATTTTTGACTCATAAAAAATCAATTTCGGGAGCTGAACATCTGGTAGAACCTCAATTTTCTATTCTTTGGTCAAAATGAACTTCATATTCGGTCTTCTCGTCCCCCAAAACATGAAAAACGATACCTTAAAAGCTCATGTTACCAACATGTCGCTAAAACGCAAAAAGTACCTATTTTTACACACATTTTCACTCATAACACCCCTGGGTGTATTCCGATCGGGCTGAAAAGTTTCGGGACACAACTAGGGCCCAAATGGAGCACGTGTGCGAAAGAACGATTTTTTTTAAACCGAAAATGAAGCCAGTACACGTGATACGGTGGTCGGCGGACGGACATTGCATTTTTGGAATCTACGCACCTTGAAACGGAAAAGAAAAAATTTTGAGGGTGTGTTATAAAAATTTTTTGCTGAGCGAATACATAGGTGTATTATTCGCAGAATAATAAACCAAAATGGGTGTAAAAATTGGGGTTTTCGACGGATTTTTGAGGTTTTAGTGAACATGAGCTTGTAAGGTATCGTTTTCCGTGTTTCTTATTGCATTTTCGGATTTTCCATACCTTGAAACTGAAACAATTTTTCTTTCATAACGCCCCTGGGTGCATTCCGATCGGGCTGCCAAGCATTGGAGCACAACTAGGACCCAAACGTATCCCCAAATGGGGACCCAAAATGTGTGTGGAAGAACGAGAATTTTAGCGTAATGTAACCAAAAGTCCAAACCAAAATTACCAAAATTTAACGTCAACTGAAGGTTGAATCTTCGTCACTGGTCAAAATCGACTTCATATTCGGTCTCTCGTCCTAAAAAACATGGAATACGAAACCTCAAAAGCTCATGTTACTAAAACACAAAAAGTACCTATTTTATGCACATTTTCACTCATAACACCCATGGGTATATTCCAATCGAGCTGCAAAGTTTTGCGACACAACTAGGGCCCAAATGGAGCATGTGTGCGAAAGAACGAATTTTTTAGACCAAAAATGAAGCCTGTGTGCATGATACGGTGAACGGACATTGCATTTGGTTTATTATTCTGTGAATCATACACCTATGTAATCGCTCATAAAAAATGTTATAACACCCCCTAAACATTTTTTCTTTTACGTTTCAAGGTGCGTAGACTCCAATAATGCTATGTCCGTCCGCCGTCCACCGTATCACGCCTACTATAATTTTGGTCTAAAAAATTCGTTCTTTCGCACACAGGCCCCATTTGGGCCCTAGTTATGTCCTGAAACATAGTAGCCCGATCGGAATATACCCAGGGGTGTTATGAGTGGAAATGGGTATAAAAATATATATTTTTTGTGTTTTATTAACATGAGTTTTTGAGGTATCGTTTTTCATGTTTTTTGGGACGAGGAGACCATATATAAGTCGATTTTGACCAATTAGTGGAAAACAGAGGTTCTACCAAAGGTTCAGCTCCCAAAATTGATTTTTTATGAGTCAAAAACCTGGGAAATCGTCTGAAATAACCATCAATTTGTATAACACTAGAAAAAGTGTCATCACGTGAATCAAGGCGATTAAATGGCACCACCAATGATCAATGATAATTTTAAAAAAAACGCTGCAAAGTCCTTGTCACATGGGTTTATTATTCTATTGGAGTTCTAGAGATGTTTGTTGGCTGTTAAATGTATTGTTTCTTTCATGTGGAATGATTGAAATAGCTATTTCTGATGATTTCCACCAATTTTGGCCCCCAAAACATGAAATAGGTACGCTTTTTTTCTTCTTTTTTTTTAAGATCATCTTTGATCATTGGTAGTGGCATTTAATGGTCTTGATTCACCTGTTTACACTTTTTCCAATGTTATTGTACACATTGATGGTGATTTCAGACAGTTTTCCAGGTTTTTGACTCATAAAAAACCAATTTTGGGAGCTGAACCTTTGGTAAAACCTCAATTTCCGCGTCTTTGGTCAAAATCGACTTCATATTCGGTCTTCTCGTCCTCAAAAACATGGAAAAAGATACCTCAAAAGCTCATGTTACTAACATGTTGTTAAAACGCAAAAAGTACCTATTTTTATACACATTTTCACTCATAACACACCTGGGTATATTCCGATCGGGCTGAAAAGTTTCGGGACACAACTAGGGCCCAAATGGAGCATGTGTGCGAAACAACGATTTTTTTAGACCGAAAATGAAGCCTGTACACGTGATACGGCGTACGGCGGACGGACATTGCATTTTTTGAATCTACGCACCTTGAAACGGAAAAGAAAAAAGTTTGAGGGGGTGTTATAAAAATTTTTTGCTGAGCGAATACATAGGTGTATTATTCACAGAATAATAAACCAAAATGAGCGTACCTAATTCGTGTTTTGGGGGCCAAAATTGGTGGAAACCATCAGAAATAGCTGTTTCAATTATTTCACATGACAGAACAATAAATGAACAGCCAGCATTTCCGTAGGTATGTCTGATAGAATATTGAGCCCATGTGACAAGGACTCTGCAGCGTTTTCTGAAACTACGCACCTTGAAACGTAGAAGAAAAAATTTTGAGGGGGTGTCATAAAATTTTTTTGCTGAGCGAATACATAGGTGTGTTATTCACAGAATAATAAACCAAAACGCTTCCAAGTCCTTGTCACATGGGTTAACTGGACATACCTACAGAAATGTTGGCTGTTCTTTTATGGTTTCTTTCTTGCGCTGTAAATGAAATAGCTATTGTTGATGGTTTCCACCAATTTTGGCCTCCAAAAACACGAAATAAGCTCCTACTTTTGACAACAATCTGTATAATGTAAATCTATGTAATGTAATACTCTGTAAATATGTACATTCTATGGCTAAATATAAATAAATAAAAAATAATGTGAGGCCAGCTAGATAAAAATTTAAAAAGATTAAACAAAAAATCGTTGTTGACTTTCTGAATCCATGGATCCAGTAAAATAATAACCCTAACTAATATTTCATGCAACGCCATCTAATGGTGCTAACTGATGCACCATTAGATTCTACGCAACCATAAAAACGCATGAACCATAGAAATGCATTCAGTATTTTTCTAAATTCAAGAACACCTATCAGAGTAGGTGTAGGGATTATGTAGGGCTTACACTAGGTTCATTTGGCCTAACATTCCAAAAAGAATTACCTGTATGACAATGTTTATTTTTCGTAGTAAGACCTGCCTGATGCAGCAAGAAGTGAACGGGTGGTGAATTCTTGGAGGTAGCATGCAGTCGGGTTGAAAACCATGGATGGATAGCAACCTGGAAAACATATTACTCAGAATAACCACAATCCACAAGGATCAAAGAATTATTTGCATTTCAATTTGATTTGGGTAATAGGTACCTATTTCATACCTACAGTTGTCCAGATTCTCCTTTCAGAGCGTAGGTATCGATTTTTCAATGGAATGAAATTTTTTCTGTGCAATTTATATCGCAACATGGCCATCTTTATGGCAAGATCATAGCCTGCTAGTTCCACTTACCAGGAAGTTTGTAAGTTACAAATTACAATGAATTGCAAACCACAGCTCCTGTCAAGTTCAATCAATCGACTTAGGTGACTAACTTGACTTTAAGATTCGCTCTTCATGTCATACTGCATGACAGGAACTCGCTCAATATGCGCCACCCTTTACGACAGTAGAAAGGATATGCGGCGAATCTTAACAGCTTCAATAGATAAAATAATTACCTGAATCGTCAACATGATATCCCAAGCAGATCACAGTGTACCAGGAACTGAGTTATATTTGCGATGATCTTCCTCTGAAGTGTAGCTCACAGAAGCAGACGAAGATGGTGCAGTTCGCAAAAGTAGGTACATGAAATCGCAAAATGAAGAGCAGGTAAGTGAAATGGGTTGAGGTACTGTGGCCATCATGATTCTGACGTATGAAAAATTGTGATCATGAGCTATTGTTATTGATACATGAAGATACTGTGATTGATTCATATTTGGCATCGTTATTCGTTGTGTACAGGTAGGCATGTAGGTACTAGAACACGTTTACATTTATATGTTAAATAAATTACCTACCTATTGACAACACAAGTCAACTTACCGATGTTGAAGTATAGTAGCTTCATGCAGGGAAATGTCAAAGCAGGAGTCGGAATGTGCTGGTATCATGTGTTTATGGGAATTGAGTGCCAGAAATTTCGAGAAGGCAGGCATTCAAGCTAGGTTCACATGAGGTGGAAACCTGGTCCGGAACGGCATCGCATTTGCCTGCATTTTTTCCCTGAGAGACGTTTACGTGGCAGTAAGGAGCTGGAATACGTGAGCGGAATCCAATATGACGCGAACAACCAAACGGGAAAGGTGTTCGCACTAACCTCTGTGCAGATCCTGCAAGATTCAGGCAGCGGAAAATATCTGGAGATTTTGATATAGTATCCAGGTGTTGCGTTACCGTAATCCATTTTGCATTGGCCAATAGCATTGCAGAACGATTTGCCGTACCAAATTTCCGCCCCATGTGAACCTAGCTTCATGCAAGCAGGTTTAGGGTTGGCGGTTTCTGGAAAGTAGCTAAAGCAGTCGAAGGTAGTGTACCCTGAAGGTACACTACTGTCCATTCCACGGTACGGCAGAGGATGGAAGCATACATAGTCATACTTGCTGTTCCTACATAGTTGATAGATTTTGGATTAGTTAATCATTAGAAGACTATAGCTAGATGCTTACAGAAATGAATGTAGATTGACTGTGCTTTCATCGGTAAGCAAAGGCTGTATAGTGGTGGGGATCATCACCATGACGAGGTATGTGCCTTGTTGCTTTCTCTAATCACCTGCGGGTAATGCTGAAGATAATTAATACGCCAACAAACAATATGCCAATTTCCAGACCAAGGTGCATACCCCATCATACCCAGTGGTTCACTCCAACCACACTTCTGAGTCTCATGCACGAAGATACTTACTGTATTTGTATATAAGAAGTTAAGGTAGTTGATGTGAAAACGGCACGGATGATATGAGAAATGAGTAGAGTAACCAGGATGTTGAGGGACGATCGAGAAAGAGTATGGTATTAGTCCTATGACGGCTTTAGTAAATCAAAAGAACGAAAAACATACAGGAAAAAGAATGTAAAAGCTTGCAAAACACACACACAATCATTCCACATGCTTGCACATAATCATTCCAAGGAATGATGGATTTGTTGTCTAAACCTACGAGGTAAAATATTAGTAATAGATTAATGAACTAATGAATAATAGTAAGAGATTAATAAACTAGGATACAGCAGTAACTTCAAATAGTTATTGGTGCATGAAACTTTTTACTCTTTCATAATGTTTCATGCATTCTTAAAATATCCACTGTATATTTTACATTTCTTGAACACTACTAGTTGAGCAATAATAGAACACATGCATTCTGAAATCTAGGGACAATGAGTATTACAGCCAACTGATCTGTAGTCTATGGTCACCTCACCATTTTAACCAAATCTTTTCTCATGCCACGAAAACCTAGTATTGAATCAATTCGCTTGAGCATTAGGTCCACACTGAACCACGTAAGTAGTAAATACTTCAGTAGGATACTTCAACATGCAAGTATCATTAGTATGTTCTTTATTTTGAATGAAAGAGGCTTAGGACGAATGTCAGATGATTCTAAGGTACGCATACAGTCGCAGCAAGAAGAGAAAGGTTGTTTTTCAAGAGCAGTTATTCGTTTCAATAAATATCCTCCGACATAGGCAGTGCTGCCAACTAAACAAGATCTATGACTAATACTCAGAAACGAGTTTTCTATTGCTGTTGAGGCAAATACAGTTGCATCAGAGCTTCATCTGGGGAAGATAAGTCAATTTTATTTGAAGGAATAAATGACACAGATTGTGAAACATTGGTAATTGGTCCCTTGCCGGACAGCTCAAAAAAAATTTCTTTCAAGTTTTTCTATGTAATCCGCGTCACAATTTGCCCCTTTAGGTACTGATGACGTGTACATGAATATGACAGATTTCAATGCAGCAGTGAACTGATGTGTTGAAGGATTAACACTGGCTGCTCCACGCTGTTGGATTTGAGAGAACAGATTTTCGAGAGGGCCTTGACCTATTCTTCTCATGTTCAGTTCTTCAACTGAGGGCTCTTGTAATGCCAAAGCATGACGGCAGCTCTGATATTGCTGATCCATAAAATTTGGCAAGGAGGCCTAACGCCTTTTCAGTTTTGGGACAAAACAACTCCCATCCATCAATTTGCCTGATGTTTTCATTCCAAAATGGAATATGAATGGAGCTCTGGGCTAAATTCTAGTGTAGTCGATGTTATAGCGTGAACTGTGGAACTGAACTGAACTGGCGTGAACTGAATGAATAAAATAACCTATCCATGAGAAGGACAAAAGATGCATTGGCTCTAGCAGTTCCAGGCAAATGACCTCCAACAACTTGAGTGTTAAGGGTAACATACTTTAGCTTCGTTTGCGGTGTACTTTTCAAACAGTCAGAGGACTGGCTGAAGCCACTTTTCTGATCGTGCCAACACGCATGCGCCACCAATACCACTTCCAATCGCCCAGCAGACGGGGTACACAGCAAACGCTTTTGTGACGGAAATCAGCAACTGCTGTGCAACCTGCAACGACGAATTAGAAATCTGCAATATCGCACTTCCAATCTTTCCATTCTGAAAACACTCATCAACACTCACAAAATAATGCTTTTTACGTCTACTTAAACTGCCAATTCGATTTCCTACTGACCAGCTATATTAACGATTTTCACAGCCTTATTCATAAATCAAACAGTTTTTGTAAGCCACCACCCATTTAAATTCCCAACTGCCACATCAACTTACACCAACACCAGAAATATAAATGTCCTCTCAGCCTAGATTCAGATTAACTTGATGTAAAAACAGTTGCATAATTGGCAACAACATTAGTTTGAGAAAATCCAAAGTCCTCAAACCCAGTGACTTTATCAGACTGATAAAAGTAGTTCAGAGATTCCAAAATGGTCATTTCACCTTTTGTTTAACCGTCAATTTTTGGATGTTTCATCACAGGGAGTAGCGACCCAGGATCATAGAAAGGAACAGTGTTTAGATCAGTCATAGTTTTAGGTGACGGTAACGGGAGCAAGGAACCTAAGTAGTTGTCTTGGGGCTTCTTTTCAGGATATACAGCACAAGCCTTTTCATTTCTACACCCCACCACCTACCTACCTTCTTAGCATTAGCAATGGAAACAATATTCCTTACCAGTCTAAAGATTTTTTGGAAGATCAAGTTTGTTAAGCATCTAGAGCATATTAGTAATACCTTTTTGGTATATTATATTCTGAATAATACACCTATGTATTCGCTCGGCAAACAAACATTTTTGAGCACCCCCTCAAAATTTTTCCTTTTACGTTTCAAGGTGCGTCGATTCCAAAACGCTGCAGTCCTTGTCACATGGGTCTATAATTCTATTGGACAAACCTACAGACATGTTGGCTGTTCGTTTGTTGTTATTATGTGCAATAATTGAAATAACTAATTTTGATGGTTCCAATAATTTTGGCCCTCAAAAACACGAATTAAGATTTTTTTTTTTTTTACAAATTACCTTTCATCGTTGATAGTGCCATTCAACTGAGAAATTGTGTTCTAGTGTTATTATACAAATTTATGGTGATTTCAGACAATTTCCCAGGTTTTTTTATTCATAAGAAGTGAATTTTGGGAGCTGAACCTACAGAACAACTTCAACTCTTCACTCTTTGGTCAAAATTGACTTCATATTCGGCCTTCTCCCCCTAGAAGATCTGTAAAAATATACCTCACAACCTCAGGTTCACCTAAATCTCGTCAAATCCCATTTTTACATGAATCAAAGAATCAATAAATTAATGAACAGCCAACATTTCTGTAAGTATGCCCAATAGAATAATAAACCCATGTGACAAGGACTTTGAAGCGTTTTGGAATCTACGCACCTTGAAACGTAAAATAAATAAAAATTGTGAGGGTGTTCCAAAATTTGTTTTGCTGAGCGAATACATAGGTGTACCATTCACAGAAGAATAAACCAAAATGCTATGTCCGTACACCGTATCATCCACATCTACTTTATTTCGGTCTTTAAAAAATTCGTTCTTTAGCACACATGCTCCACTTGGGCCCTAGTTGTGTCCCGACACTTTGCAGCTCGACCGGAATACACCCACGGGAGTCAGGGGTGAAAAATGTGTGTAAAAATTGGTTTTCTTTGTGTTCTAGTAACATGAGCTTGTGACATATCGTTTTCTGGAATCTGGAAGGATCTGGAAGTAGTATTATCAGTTGAATCAGGACAAATTAAATGGCAATATCAACAATCAAAGATAATCTGTGAAAAAATTGGAGCCTAATTCGTATTTTTGGAGGCCAAAATTGGTGAACCATAGAAATAGCTATTTCAATAATTGCACATGAAAGAAACAATAAATGAACATCCATCATCTCTGTAGGTATGTGCAACAGAACAATAAACCCACTGACAAGGACTCTGCAGCGCAGCGTTTTTCAATTATCTATATTTCCGTTTGAAAATCGACTTCACAGAAAATCTAAGATCGGAGAACTGATCTTTCGGAGGAATTGGAATGGTTTTCATGCTTTTGCAACTGCTGATATAGGTAGTTTAATTGATATAATCTCCGCAGGGGTGAGGTCTCGTCTATTATTCCCAATGAGCCGAGAATTGATGTTCGGTTTTAAATAAGAACCCTCCAAGCAATGCTCGTGGAAGGCGTACAAACCCTGTTTCAAGGTTCCCTTGGGTGAGTTTGCAAGTTTCATCATTTACAAGGGGCTCATTATTAGGGGCGACAGGCACTTTAATACAAGTCGATTCGGTGTAAACCGTTTCAATGGATGTAGATACATTTGAAATCCTAGTGGTTCGAGTTGTAGTTTCGTTTACACCTTCATCAGGGGTACATAGAGATCCAACAATGTCCATGTACAATGTTTGAAACCTCCTTGTTCAGTGGGAAGTGGCTCCAAGCGCAAGTCAATGCCCAATGGAGGAGGCCTTCAGTAGTACCAGTGTGTTAGCTTAGCACATCTAGAGAGCCTACGAATGAAGAAATGCTGTTCAAAATGGATTTCGCATATCTTTACCAATTCTTCAGGGGATAGCTGGCTGAACTGTGGATCACCAGCAAAGTCGCTGAAGGATGCCAATCTGAAAGAGAAAAGAAAGAAGTGTGTAAGATGATGAGTCGACAACAAATATTTCGCGTCACAATTTGGCGAGACTCAGAAAAATTAGGAGAGCACTCGTCGACCAAGATGTGTAGCTAGGTGACCAACTCCAGATAATAAAGTATAGGAAGTATAATATGATATCATTGACGTGGGTCGGGTCCACATCACGATTCAAATTAGACTAAGGGCAACTGAGACTTGGGACAAGCCCCAAGTGACAAAAATACATACGCTGAAGTGGCAAGTGACAGGCCGAAGATAGTTACACAGAACCATAAAAACATGTTCCAACAGGAACCTAGGTATTTATTTATTGAAGACTCCAACACTTTACTTTCCAAATCATGAAATGGTACCACTACATGGCACTGATTGATTTCAGATAACACAGGTGTAGGCCGCCGCCTTCCCGCGGCAGCGCCACCGTCCGGCCTCGGGCTTTTGAGGGACTATTTCCTATCACCCGGTCGTCCCCACTCGCAAACGAGGGTGTGTAGTCCTCCGCGCTGGCCCGGAGTGGAGGGGAGACACCCCAGCTCAGGGCGTCCGTCCCCCTACTCCTGGCCAGTCGTCTTTCTGCCAGCGAAGTGTTCAGTTGTTCTCAGACCGAAGTATTTTTGTCACGAGTGAGAGTTGTAGGCTTCTATGCCCTGTGCGAACGATAGTAGTAACGCGTTTCCGAATTGTTGGAGTAACGGAGTGTGTGTTTATCCCGAAACTGCAGTTATATCAGTTTCCCATTCCCCCCGAGACAGAGACTCATTATTAAATCTTAGCAAGTCTTACCTTCGGGCGACCTCTGCGAAAACCCCCCTGGTGAACTACGTAGTGACGCGCAGTAACGCCATTCAAGACGCCATCGACGCCAACAGGTCACAATCCTTTGTTTAGTAACGCATTTTCACTTATGTATGTTTTCGATCCGTACTCAGCAAATTCTTTCCTTTTATTATTCTTTTTGTATCATACTTGTACATATTACCTCGTAACGAGTCTATAACTATACCGTAACACTAAGTGAATTACGTCAATATCTCTTACCTTGCATTACCTATTTCATTAGTATTATTATCTATTTCTCATTGTATATATGTGTATGAAGTAACGTCCCTCCCAGGCCCTCAGCACCCTTATCTTTTGAAGTAACGAATAACGTAACGTAACGTAACGTCTTTGCCATCAGCCTTTGTTTATCCTCGAATAGTAACTAGTAACGTCGCTTGGCCTTCAGCATTCGAAAACGAGCACCTTCAGTGAACCCCATTTCAAGTTGTATTGATAGTAACGTTTCCATTCTGCTTCCTTTTAATTATACTTAATTACGTAACTCAACTGTACCTACGTGTTCTCTGTTATCCCGATTCCCTTCAACATAAGGTGGTCTCTGTGTATTTTGATAAACCCCCGAAACGATCGTACTGGTGCCTCCGTAATTTCAGGCCATCAGCCCTACCAAAAAGCCAGTAACGTTTCGTATCAACAGAGGGGGCTTACAAAATTGGTGGCAGCGGTGGGATTATTGTGCGGTTCGCCCCACACGTATCCACACGTAAATAATAACGCACGGAACCACAGTTGAAGAGGGTCGGTAACGAAAGAGTAACGTTACGATAAGCCCACAACACAAAAACCTCAGGTGCACGTACATAGTAAGGGTCTTCAACCCAGATTTTGAAACGCATTTTCGTAACCCGTAACGGTCATAATGGCGGAAAAAACGGAGGGCGTTTGTGGGATGATGGAGCAATTGGAGGTGTTGTTGAGATCATTCAACGATCTCAGCATGGAACGGGACCGAAACAGGGGCACGGAACCGGACGTTCCGCGTTCTATGTTTTTGGAAGTAGAGTCGTGGGATCCCGATGAACCAGGTGCCATAACGGTGTCGGCATTCTTCCATTTTTTCGAGGACGTCGCTCGAACGTTATCTCAACAGAAACGAATGAGGCTTTTGCGCGCCAAAGTGAGAGGAACAGCAAAACAATTCCTCATAGATAACGCGCAACTAAACGAAAGCGAAACGCCTTACGATGACGTCAAAAAAGCCATGTTGACATGGTTTGAACGTGAAAACCCGTCGAAGGCCGCTGCACTCCTGTGGTCGGTCAGGAAAAACGCGAACGAAACGCTTCGCCAGTTTGCGGAACGGATTCACCGTTTAGCGCAATCTGCCGCACACGAGGAGGGTACAGAACTAACACAAGAACAGAAGCGTAATTGGGTGAAACGAAGAGTACTGAAAGCCTTCGTAGGTGGCATACCTAAAGAACTACGATCACACCTGATCAATAACGCACCCGACACGATTGAGGACGCTCTAAAGCGAGCTGAAGAACTCGAGGAAACGCTCGAAACGTCCGAAGAACCTGAAGCGAAATGGGACCTTGCCGCCGTAACAGCAACAGAGGGACGATGTTACGAGTGCGGGGTGACCGGACACTATGCAGCCAGATGTCCACGGAGGAACGGTCGTAACACCCCCGTAACGACTAAGGTGTTTTCACGCCCAAGCCCCCGTTACCCTTGCATGTTCTGCGCGGCAGCGACACATTTCCCAGTCGACTGTCCCCAGAACCCTCAGAAAACAATATTCTGCGACTACTGCGGAGTAAGAGAGCACCTCGAAACGGACTGCCACAAGAAAAAGCTGTTGACTCCGGTTTCCCACCCAAACCAAAACAAGATGATAACGCAGTCCACTGAGATCGAGTTGCGATCTCCAATGGGGCACTTGCCGATAGTGGATTACCGCCTACAGAGACCGATGCGAATCCCAGCGAAACTAAACGGCGTAACGCGTGATCTAATACTAGACACAGGAGCAGCTGTGTCGGTATTGACAACGCCTATCCCTGGCACGCCCCTACGTACAACCAATGCTGAAGCATGGGGCGCGGACGGCTATCCGTTGCGATTTCGTGGTGAACAAGAGGTGTTGTTGGAGATACCAGGAGCTGCGGTACGACACACCTTCTTGGTATTTGAACGGGAAGGGACTGGACTCGATTTGTTTGGTCTCGACCTTATGAAAAAAATACCCCTTATCATACGCACGGATAAACGCGAAGCCGTACTGCAACACGAAGGGACAAAGCAATGCATCGTAGTCAACCGAATCACTACGGAACCACACGAGAACGCCAACGAAGCTCACGAGCAACAACCTCCGACCTCTGCAGTAACGCTCCCCTGTAACGAAGTTGAATTTTCTCCCAGTAATAATAGAGTCATACCCCCCAGTAACGGTTCAGTAACGCTCCCCCGTAACGAAGTTGAATTTTCCCCCAGTAATAATAGAGTCATACCCCCCAGTAACGGTTCAGTAACGCTCCCCCGTAACGAAGTTGAATTTTCTCCCAGTAATAATAGAGTCATACCCCCCAGTAACGGTTCAGTAACGCTCCACCGTAATGAATTCGAAATTTTCCCAAATGACAGTACAGTGACTAACCCTGACTTAACGAACACGCATGATCGCGTCGCCGCAACCATCGACCTCGCCGTACCCAGGAGCACCACCGAAGAAGAGTCCCCATCAGATGAAACCGTTCCACTACCGGGCGCGTTGCCCGTGTGGACGGATGACGGCCTGGACGACAGAGAGCTCACTCCTTCTGAGGGATGGCCGCGGGTACCTCCCGATATCTGCGACGCCCTGGAGGAAAAGACGGTCCACCTCCCTCACCCGGAGCGCCGCCGCCTTATGGAGCTCCTGGCAACGTATCCGGATGTGTTTAACCCACCGGATAAACGAGGATGCGACCTGGAAGTGACACACGAGATCGAGACCGGTGATGCAGACCCTATAAACCAAAGACCCTATCCGATTCCACATGCACTGAGAGAAGAAGTAGAGAGACAGCTACTCAACATGTTGGAGGACGGAATTATTGAACCCTCGGAGAGCCCGTGGAGTGCTCCGGTTGTGCTGGTAAAAAAGAAGACCCCCGAAGGCGAACCCCAGAAATGGAGGTTTTGCACGGACTTTCGTGGACTCAATAAAATCAGCAAGTCGGATGCATATCCTTTACCCAATCTGACCGATACCCTAGCCATGCTGGGTCAGTGTCGTTATTTTACAAAGATCGACCTGGTAGCCGGATACCATCAAATACCCATACATCCGCAGTCAGCCGAAAAAACAGCATTTTCCGTGCTGGGAAGGCATTTCCAGTATGCGCGAATGGCATTCGGGCTCAAAAACGCCCCGGCTACTTTTCAGCGAACAATGAATAATGCCCTGGATGGCTTAATCAACCGACACTGTCTCGTCTATCTAGACGATATAATAATTTTTTCCCCAACAATGGAGCAGCACCTCGACAGCCTAAAAAGGGTCCTTGACCGATTGAGGGATGTGAGGCTGCGAGCCAATTTAGACAAGTGTGATTTCGTTCACACCGAAACTCGATATTTGGGACATCGCATCTCGCCACAAGGGATTAGCACAGAACCGGAAAAAACCCAGGCGGTACGAGATTTCCCGCAACCAACGACCGTAAAACAAGTGCAGTCGTTTATTGGGTTAGCAGGGTTTTATAGACGGTTCGTGCCCAAATTCTCCGAGATCGCCGCCCCCCTAACCTCTTTATTGCGGAAAGGGGTGGAATTCACCTGGACCGACGCACAGGAGGAGGCCTTTAACACGCTCAAACAGGCCCTCCTGACTGAACCAGTACTCGCGTACCCGAACATGTCAAAAACCTTTGTGCTCGCCACTGACGCCTCACAACTGGCACTAGGCGCAGTACTCTCACAGGAGGTGGATGGAGAACAGCGACCCATCGCCTACGCCAGCAGGAAGTTGAACCCTGCCGAAACAAGATACTCGACCACAGAAAAGGAGCTCCTCGCCGTGGTATGGGCGACCAAACATTTCCAAGAATACCTGCTGGGTAGACAGTTTGTATTGGAAACCGACCACATGGCACTTACAGCTGCCCTTAGGCTCCGCGATCCAACCTCCCGGATAGGGAGATGGGTATTAAAGTTGGGAGAGTACGACTTCGTCCCTCAGTATCGTCCCGGCACCAAAATGGGGCACGCTGACGGACTTAGTCGCATGAATATCGCTTCAGTCACCTTGGAGATACCCCGGAAACTCCTAGTCGTAGCCCAGGAACTAGACGAATGGGTTAGAACTTTTACCCAACGAAGGGCCGAGGATTGTAAAATGGAGGAGGGCTTATGGACAACCAGAGTCGTTCGGGACGGAAGGATCACCTTCGTCCCCCTGATACCATCCACCATGCGCAGTTGGGTACTCGCCAATTGCCATGGCAGTGTATGGGCCGGCCATCCTGGCGCCGAAACGACAGAAAATATGGTGCGGCGACTGGGATTCTGGCCCCGGATCGAACGCGATGTACGCGAGTTCATTGCCCAATGCGAACCTTGTCAACGGCGCAATGATCCGATCCGACAGACTGCCCCCCTTCAGAAACCTCTGCTCCCAAGAGGCCCAGGGGAAATAGTAGGAATGGATTTCGTGGGTCCATTAACCACCCGGACCGGCACGAAGCACCTCCTCACCATCGTCGACCACTTCACAAAGTTCGCTGAGGCCTATGTAGTACCAGATACTACCGCCGACACAGTGGTGCGCCAATTGGTTCGACATTACATCCCGACACACGGAATCCCCCAGCGTATCGTTACCGATCGGGGAACAGCCTTTACGTCAGCCCTGGTACGTGCCCTATGTGACAATTGGGGAATTAAGAAGGTGCAGACGACGGCCTACCATCCACAAAGTAATGGTGTTTGCGAGAGATTCCACCGTACCTTCGCAAACATAATGTCAAAAATAATTACGAAGACTAAAGAATGGGAGAAGGCGGTCCCAATAGTGCTGGCCGCTTATCGAGCAACTCCTCACAAAAGCACTGGTTATTCCCCTAATTTTTTGACATTCGGTAGAGAGCTTCGACTGCCCAACCACATTGAATGGACCCCAAATGAACGACCCGACATGGACCATCATTTAGCTCTGCTGGAGAGGGCCCGGCGACTCGCCGCCCGTCAGCTGGAGAAACGATGGAAGCAACAGCACGACCGCATCAACAAGCGACGGACACCCCGAAGCTTTGAGGTGGGGGAACGTGTCTACCTCAGGGCCATGCAACTCCCTGAGGGAGTCTGCAAAAAGTTTTGGAGCCCCTGGACTGGGCCATGGACGATAGTCCAACGATTGACCGATGTAACGTATCGCATTCACGATGCCCTACAGCGACGACCCCAGGTGGTTCATATCAATAGGTTGAAACCCGCTTCCGTTAACGGAATACCGGACGACGCCTTCGCAGAACCTCAAAAACAGGATCCACCACCAACACGACTCGTGCCGCCCGCTCCCTCAGTGCCAAACGGCGACGACGGCTGGAGTACGGACGAGGATGAGGCGCCACCCGTAACGCAACGCATGTCAACACCTGCACCACCCGAACCCGAAACCCCGGGTGAAACAGAAACAATAGCGCCTCCGACGGCTCCTTACAGCCTACGCCCACGTCCTCCGCGCGATTACCGCAAGTTGCATCGCAAGGGTTTTGTAGCTAGGATCGGTGCGTGCACCAGGGTTGGGTCCAAACGGAAACTGTAAAAAAAAAAAAAAAAAAAAAAAAAAAAAAAAAAAAAAATCTATATATAATGTTAATGTTTTCATGTATGTAAATAAAGTACTTTAGTTAAATTGTTCATTTGTTCAAATGTAGACCAGAAATACTAAGACTGAGTACGGACGATAGGTAGGTAGAACCCAATGTACACTTTTACCTGTTGTGACCAAATTCGACATGTTGGCTAACAGCATTATACTTCAACCAACAGGCCATGGCGATGCGTCGGTCACCTGTCAACGAGAACCCCGTTATGGAAGAGGAGGTCGAATGCCCGTACGTGACGAGAATTCGCAAGCGATACGCAGAGGCAACCGGCGTACTCCTGGAGCAGGCAGCTATTCCCGGGAACGTTGGCCCCAAGCACCCCGAACGCAAGGCACTTTTTTTATTGGAGGGTGTGGCAGAGATGCTCCACAACGCCGAAAGAGCATCCACCCTGCCTTGCCGAAGATTGATATGTAACGGCGCTGTAACATTGGCAGAGCAGCTGGCGGACCTCCTGCCGGAAATGTTACGCCTCCGTCTGGAATGCGAAAAACTTGCCCAGGAGCGTGACCAGGCACAACAAATCATTGCCCAAACCGAAGCGGAGTGCGAGCGATTTAAGTACCTCGCCAGTGAACTACAGAAAGCCCGCATGGACGAGCAGTTGAAGTCCCGAGTGCGAGTGCGCCTTAGCGAATCTGTCAGTCCGGAGAAGATTCGCCGCAAAGTCCCGACTCCGGCTCGCTCTCCGACGCAGCCTATCTCCGTCAACGCCTCAAGTGACTCCGATTCAGAGCTGGAGATGGAGGAAGACGCGCCTACTCCTCCTCGACCACGTCCTCCTCCCCATGTGGCCCCGTTGAAAATAGTAGCAAACCACTCGACCACCCGGACACGCCAGGTGATGCATACACAATCCACCTTGGAGTTACAAACCGTGGGAACTCCTACAACTCAAGACGACCAACCCACACCGCCGAAGCCGCAGCAAGTCTGCCCGGTCTGCCAACGCCCCGCCCAGCGACTCCAGCACTTTCGCTGTTCCTCGTGCAAGGAGTTTTGGGCTCGGCTGATCAAGAAGTACAAGAATGGAAAGTTGAGAACCTCCTGCAACGGACCTCACCTGGACGACGACCCCGCCTGCATTCATTGCCGAAGAAGACAGTACGAGTTGCATCTAACAGTGGCATACCCGACGAAGCCACTCCCCATCCCCAGTCTCTTCGGGTGGAGTCCCGCCGCCGAGGACGACGGCTTTCAGGAGGGGGAAGGGTGTAGGCCGCCGCCTTCCCGCGGCAGCGCCACCGTCCGGCCTCGGGCTTTTGAGGGACTATTTCCTATCACCCGGTCGTCCCCACTCGCAAACGAGGGTGTGTAGTCCTCCGCGCTGGCCCGGAGTGGAGGGGAGACACCCCAGCTCAGGGCGTCCGTCCCCCTACTCCTGGCCAGTCGTCTTTCTGCCAGCGAAGTGTTCAGTTGTTCTCAGACCGAAGTATTTTTGTCACGAGTGAGAGTTGTAGGCTTCTATGCCCTGTGCGAACGATAGTAGTAACGCGTTTCCGAATTGTTGGAGTAACGGAGTGTGTGTTTATCCCGAAACTGCAGTTATATCAGTTTCCCATTCCCCCCGAGACAGAGACTCATTATTAAATCTTAGCAAGTCTTACCTTCGGGCGACCTCTGCGAAAACCCCCCTGGTGAACTACGTAGTGACGCGCAGTAACGCCATTCAAGACGCCATCGACGCCAACAGGTCACAATCCTTTGTTTAGTAACGCATTTTCACTTATGTATGTTTTCGATCCGTACTCAGCAAATTCTTTCCTTTTATTATTCTTTTTGTATCATACTTGTACATATTACCTCGTAACGAGTCTATAACTATACCGTAACACTAAGTGAATTACGTCAATATCTCTTACCTTGCATTACCTATTTCATTAGTATTATTATCTATTTCTCATTGTATATATGTGTATGAAGTAACGTCCCTCCCAGGCCCTCAGCACCCTTATCTTTTGAAGTAACGAATAACGTAACGTAACGTAACGTCTTTGCCATCAGCCTTTGTTTATCCTCGAATAGTAACTAGTAACGTCGCTTGGCCTTCAGCATTCGAAAACGAGCACCTTCAGTGAACCCCATTTCAAGTTGTATTGATAGTAACGTTTCCATTCTGCTTCCTTTTAATTATACTTAATTACGTAACTCAACTGTACCTACGTGTTCTCTGTTATCCCGATTCCCTTCAACATAAGGTGGTCTCTGTGTATTTTGATAAACCCCCGAAACGATCGTACTGGTGCCTCCGTAATTTCAGGCCATCAGCCCTACCAAAAAGCCAGTAACGTTTCGTATCAACAGAGGGGGCTTACACAGGTACGTACTCAGAATAGGCTGAGCATTTGGTAGAACCTCAATTCTCCACTCTTTGGTCAAAATCGACTTCATATTCGGTCTTCTCGTCCCAAATACATGGAAAACGATACCTCAAAAGCTGATATTACTAACATGTTACTAAAACACAAAAAGTACCTATTTTTGTGCACATTTTCACTCATAACACCCCTGGGGATATTCCGATCGGGCTGCAAAGTTGCGGGACACAACTAGGGCCCAAATGGAGCATGTGTGCGAAAGAACGAATTTTATAGACCGAAAATGAAGACGGTACACGTGATACGGCGGACGGACATTGCATTTTGGTTTATTAATTTTTATAACACCCCCTCAAAATTTTTTCTTTTCCGTTTCAAGGTGCGTAGATTCCAAAAATGCAATGTCCGTCCGCCTTGTCACGTGTACCGGCTTCACTTTCAGTCTAAAAAATTCGTTCTTTCGCACACATGCTCCATTTGGGCCCTAGTTGTGTCCCCGAAACTTTGCAGCCCGATCGGAATATACCCAGGGGTGTTATGAGTGAAAATGTGTATAAATATAGGTATACTTCTTGTGTTTTAGTAACATGAGCTTTTGAGGTATCATTTTCCATGTTTTTGGGACGAGAAGACCGAATATGAAGTCGATTTTGACCAATGAGTGGAAAATTGAGGTTCTACCAAATGTTCAGCTCCCAAAATTGATTTTTTATGAGTCAAAAACCTGGGAAATCGTCTGAAATCTCCATCAGTGTGTTCGAAAACACCACAAAAAGTGTCAACACGTGGATCAAGACGATTAAAAATGGCACCACCAATGATCAAAAATAATTGGAAAAATAAACAAGTATCTAATTCGTGTTTTGGGGGCCAAAATTGGTGGAAACCATCAGAAATAGCTATTTCAATTATTTCACATGAAACAAACAAAAATGAACAGCCAACATTTCTGTAGGTATGTCCAACCTCCAACAGAATAATAAACCCATTTGACAAGGACTCGATGTACGCACTCAGTACATACTCAGAACAGGTCTTTTTCTCGATGAATTATCAGATCACCCCATTAAATTATTATTCTGATATTACCTGCAAGTACACTATACACAGTCAGAAGGCAATAATAGGTATGTAGGCAGGTAAACAGAAAACACTACTATACTACTTAACTAACGAGTACCTAACTTACAGGTTTCCACCTTCACTGGAAGGTGGAAGAAAGATGTTTGTTGTCCAGAGGCGGCTGATCCACGCTTACGGATGAAACATTTCCACTTGTTATGCCACGGCAATAAGCACACACAAGTACCTTCAATTTAAAAAAATAGGTAAGTAAATTCACTTTTATCATACCATAATATAATTATTTAACAACGAAAGAGGACTAGGGTAGGGATGTCCCAAAAGTATCGATACTTGGAAGTATCGATACTTTTGAAAAACGTATCGATACATTTTTCCCCTGATACATAGTATTGATATTTTTTTCCCAGTATCGGAGCCCATACTTTTTTTTTATCCCTAACATTTTATCAGTTTCAACACCTAGTTGGTACTGTTATCTGTTGACAGTACCTCTAACTAGATTCCTGGGAGACCAACCACTTCAACAAATTAAAGAAAGTTGATGTACCACCACCTCCAGCTCTCAGAAAATCAGCTGTGCTCCATTTAGTAGGAAAGGCTAGCAAAATGTTAACCCAACCAAGCAACCAACCAACCTAACTCAATAGTTTTTTAGTTGGATTTTCTTTGTTCTTTCTTGTTTTCTGATGTGATTAAGCCGAATTAACGAAATAATTTCATGCCTTGTCTTGTCTTGTCAATAATTTTGAAAAACAAGCGCCTAAACAAAAAAGTTTCAAATAAGGAAGAAGTGATTTACCTATTGTATTGTTCATTTTTGATATTATCCTGAAATAATTCTTCGATCGGCTGACGATGCTATTTTATACTATACCAATGTAGATGAAGTAAAAACGTGGGATGTGATTAATATTCACTGCCACGCTGCGCTGATGGAGAGAGAAAAAAAACGACATTTCCACCCATTTTTGAAAAAGTATCGATACTTTTGAAAGTATCGTATCGATACTTTATGATACTTTTAGATGTATCGATACGATATATATATATATATCGATACTTTTGAAGTATCGGACATCCCTGAAGTGGACGATGAACGAAGGTCAAAAACGATAACAAGAAAATGGTAGCAAGGAAATAACCCGAAACTACTACTGCCAACCTAACACGATATAAAACCTACCACCATTTACTCACTTTTACCATAATCTCGCAGATTTGGTGCTTAATTACAGAACAAGTTATGAAAATAACATATTTAATATAATTATTAACAAGTTTTACGAATAAACAATGAAAATAGGCGTTATTACTGCTTCACTGCGGTGAGTTCACCCAACTGCAAAGTAGCCTTCAGCTTTCCCCATTGAGTGCGGGACTATGGACTATGGTGTTGTTAAGCCTTGGTGAGGCATGTGCAGGAACAAGTTTCTTGGAGTTGTTTTGTGAAGTGAAATCGCGATGCCCTTATGTGCGATGTGCAATTGTTCAAGCGCATGGCAACGGGACGGAAGCGTGAGAATGTTTGGCCTGCCGTCGGTCATAAGTCATTTGTGTGAGCAAACGAAGACTTTGTCGACTAAGCGAAGAGCTCTGTGGCTTGCCAGAATCAATCGAGACTTCGGGAATCGTGAACTCACATCCAGAAATATTAAAGTGTGCCACAAGCATTTCGTGAATGGTAAGTTACCAAAGTACCTACCTACCTGTCCAGTTGTAGTGAAGTGCGTAGGTAGGTTCTACTTAAAATAATAGTGCTTTTAGTACGTTAGTGATGTTTCATCTACCATTAGTACCTATTGCAATTTCAGAATTGAATGGTAAAGATATCAATAGAGTCTCTAGAAAACCTAGTTTTTTGCTTTATTATTCTGTGAATAATACACCTATGTATTCGCTCAGCAAAAAATTTTTATAACACACCCTCAAACTTTTTTCTTTCCCGTTTCAAGGTGCGTAGATTCCAAAAACGCTGCAAAGTCCTTGTCACATGGGCTTATTATTCTTTTGGACTTTTGGACATACCTACAGAAATTTTGGCTGTTCATTTATTGTTTCTTTTATGCGCAATAATCGAAATAGCTATTTCTGATGGTTTCCATTAATTTTGGCCCCTAAAACACAAATTATCTCAATTTTCATACCTACTCAATGGAACTTACATTACGACATAATCTAAAGACACCAGAAAAACGCTGCAAAGTCCTTGTCACATGGGTTTATTATTCTGTTGGACATACCTGCAGAAATGCTGGCTGTTCAGTTATTGTTTATTTCATGTGAAATAATTGAAATAGCTATTTCTGGTTGTTTCCACCATTTTTGGCCCCTGAACACAAATTAGGTACGCTCCTTTTTTTTTAATTATCCTTGATCATTGGTAGTGCCATTTAATCGTCTTGATCCACGTGTTGACACTTTTTCCAGTGTTATTATACAAACTGATGGTGATTTCAGACGATTTCCCAGGTTTTTCACTCATAAAAAATCAATTTCTGGAGCTGAACATTTGGTAAAACTCAATTTTCCACACTTTGGTCAAAATCGACTTCATATTCGGTCTTCTCGTCCCCAAAAACATGGAAAACGATATCTCAGAAGCTCATGTTACCAACATGTTGCTAAAACGCAAAAAGTACCTATTTTTACACACATTTTCACTCATAACACCCCTGGGTATATTCCGATAGGGCTGAAAAGTTTCGGGACACAACTAGGGCCCAAATGGAGCATGTGTGCGAATGAACGATTTTTTTAGACCGAAAATGAGGCCTGTAGACGTGATACGGCGTACGGTGGACGGACATTGCATTTTTGAAATCTACGCACCTTGAAACGGAAAAGAAAAAAGTTTGAGGGGGTGTTATAAAAATTTTTTGCTGAGCGAATACATGGGTGTATTGTTCACAGAATAATAAACCAAAACGCCGCAAAGTCCTTGTCACATGGGTTTATTATTCTATTGGACATACCTACAGAAATGTGGCTGTTCATTTATTGTTTCTTTCATGTGAAATAATCGAAATAGCTATTTCTGATGGTTTCCATTAATTTTGGCCCCTAAAACACAAATTAGGTACCTACGCTTTAAAAAAAAAAAAAATTTTAACTACCTTTGATCATTGGTAGTGCCATTTAATCGTCTTGATCCACGTGTTGATACTACCTCCAGTGTTATTATACAAATTGATGGTGATTTCAGACGATTTCCCAAGTTTTTCACTCATAAAAAATAAATTTTGGGAGCTGAACATTTGGCAGAACTCAATTTTCCACTCTTTGGTCAAAATCGACTTCATATTCGGTCTTCTCGTCCCCAAAAACATGGAAAAAGATACCTCAGAAGCTCATGTTAGCAACATGTTGCTAAAACGCAAAAATTACCTATTTTTACACACATTTTCACTCATAACACCCCTGGGTATATTCCGATCGGGCTGAAAAGTTTCGGGACACAACTAGGGCCCAAATGGAGCATGTGTGCGAAAGAACGATTTTTTTAGACCAAAAATGAAGCCTGTACACGTGATACGGCGGACGGACATTGCATTTTTGAAATCTACGCACCTTGAAACGGAAAAGAAAAAAGTTTGAGGGGGTGTTATAAAAATTTTTTGCTGAGCGAATACATAGGTGTATTATTCACAGAATAATAAACCAAAATGCAATGTCCGTACGCCGTATCATGTGTACAGCCTTCATTTTCGGTCTAAAAAAGTCGTTCTTTCGCACACATGCTCCATTTGGGCCCTAGTTGTGTCCCGAAACTTTTCAGCCCGATCGGAATATACCCAGGGGTGTTGTGAGCAGGGGCGTTGCGTCCATAAGGCCACTTGGGCCACTGCCCCGGCATCCAGAAACACAAAAAACTCCAAAAAAATGCCAACCATTTGTTCAGTTGGCATTCGTATTTCCCTCCATACACTGTACCTAGCATTTTTCACGAAGTTCAACAGCGACTCGACAGAGTTCTCTCTCTCTGTCCCAACCTATGTCTGGTATGGCTCCGGCCAAGACAAGTAACTGTGAAGAAGAAGAAGACAGAGTTCTCTGGTTATGGGTATTCGAACTTTTCTACGGAATATAGCTACAGTAATCGATGTCTTGCAATCGAAAACGAAACCTACCCATTGAAACCGGCATTTCCCGTGACCCGGTGTTACCATGGTAAAGGATAAAAGTGGCCCGTCCGCGCAAGCTCAGTCGAGTAAAAATTCGGTTAGCCTCTTCCATTTTCGGCCCTGGTCCAACATTTCCATCCAAAAATCGTTTGTTTTCACAATCGATTGGATTGTTTCAATTCTTGTTGTTTTCTCGAAACGAGATGCTTGTCCTTCTATCTGTCCTCCCCTGAAAATTCTTATCATGGAATAAAGGGAGCCCTTTATTCCATGTTCTCATCACTTTCGCCGCCGTTCTGTTCCTATGTTGAGTTTTCGATTTTCTGCTTACGTTTCGAATTTTGTATGTTCCCATTCGAGTTCCCAGGACAGATTTGGATTTGCGATAATTAAGTGCGTTGTGTCCTGTCTGTGGTCTTGTGGATTGATCGACATCAACATACACAGATAAGTACCTGGCTTCTAGTCTGATTCTCCATCCAAGTAGGTACTGGCCGGCGGGTCATTACTTCGTTGTATTTTAGTCTAGTTCGTTGTTTTTAGTGGTTGTTTAGTTTATTTGCTTCTGTATTTTTGTACCACATGAATTCGGTGGCTAACTTACAGTCGAAATTTTCGACGTTTTCCTACGAGGATAGAGTGATGATTAAAAGTTTAGGAAGTTGCTGAGTATTAGTCAGTATGAAGCTATAGAACTTTTAGCTTCTGGTAATCCCGGGTACTGGTCAGAACGATTGTGAACACAGTGCTTACATTCTGACTTGCTAAGAGCTGCGGTTGATTAAAATCCACCCATTTCTCATAAGAAGACTGCACTGTTGGAAAACATTTACAGGTATTTTGTAGAAAAAGCTGTTAAGGGGGCGCAGACCCTGTTTTTTGTCAGTTTCTTCACGTTTTCTCTGGCTGTGGTTAACTTACAGTTCTGGGGAAGGTCTTAATACGCATTATATTAATCCGTGAATAGAGTTAGGGTCATAGCTCTAAATGATTCCTGAAATTTCCGAAAATTCAAATTCAAAAATGTAGTTTAAAAAACTTTTTCTTGAATCTTTGTGTCTTACGACATTTTCGGAGAGATAATAAAGTTGATAATCCAAGAATCAAAATTTTGTTATGTAAAATAAGAAAGAAAACGTGAAGAGAAATTTTACGTATTTTGAAAAAAGGCTCGAGAAAGGGGGCGCCGCCTGTAGGCGCTCTCTGCGGGCAATGTGCCGAGTCTCTCCCCCTTCACACGCAGATACCCAGCACTGCCGCTTCGCTCGTCGTGTAGTCTGGTATAGTATCCATGGCATTATCAGTTCCAGCGGCTTTTTGCCAGGGAAGGAGGTAATCAACGTTCTTGGTCCGATGGACGGGGGGGGGGGGGGGGAGGCGGTGTTGCCATATTCACTGGAAGAATGGCATCGCTGTAACCCACACGATGGTCATCACAGCTAAGCTTCAGAATATTAGTTCCCTGTTCAGCTGTTGCTCCCCCTACCCTTCCTTCCACATCCCCAACCTACATCAGCTTTTTTCATTATTTTCCTAATTTACCGTCATAATTTTCACATGATTGGATTACAATGGTTTGGGACAATAAATAGGTAATTTTTACAGTATTTTCCCAATTATTTTGGGTACCTACTTTCCTAATTAAATTTTTTTGATTCTTCGTAGTAGGTAGCTACTTACCTATTTACGGTACATATTAATTACGTATATCAATTAAATGTTTCATAAATTGGCCTAAATTTAGCAAAATCAATAAAAAAATAGGGGAAGATTGTTTCAAGTGGGTAAACAATTATTTGAAAAATAATCCACTAGGTAGATCAAAAGTTGACCCCACAATAACTAGGTGCCTACCTGAATTCATTTGAGGAAGTATAGCCAGGTACCTACTTAATTTTCTTATTTTTTAACTATTCTGCTCGAACTTCTTGTTGGTCACATAATATTATCTGAAAGCCTCGAAACTTACCTTGCCGGATGAGTGGCGCAAGGGCAATCTCTGACCCATCCGGTTAGTTGTAGGTACTATTATTTTTCTGTCTGGGGTACTTTAACATTACGTAATTATTTAATTTTGAGAGGATTTTTACTGGTCATTTATATATATTATGTATGTAAATTTTACTTTTTATGTATGTAAATCAATGTGTGACCAATGAATGTATCGACTGAACACAAAGTAGATACCTACCTTTGTGAGACAAATAACTTAGGTACTCCCACAGTGTGAAATTTGTAATTTCATTTCATTTTAGCGAATTTTCAAAGAAAATGAAGCTATTGCAATGGCTTCAAAATTTAAATAATATAAATTTTTGGAAATTTTCTTCATAGAAATCCGTTTCAGACCATTCTAAAACGATTCCTGAAATTTAACACTTTTATATGTATATATATATATATTTATATATATATTTATTTATTTATATATGTGTCACTCCAGACGATAACTCTCGATAGAATTGAGATAAACAGCTCAAATTTGCACAAAAAATCTATCTTGGCAATCGAAAGGCTAAGTTCGAAGATGGGCGAAATTGGCCTACTCTAAGGAGGGTTTTGGCGCATTTAAAGTGCGCAAAAATTACCCAAAAATCCCCAAAATGTTATTTTCCAACAAGTGACCCCTCATTTTAAAGGTTTTTGCACGCTGAACACGATGGTGGAATCGGATTTTAGATATCTTGATCCGTTCTCAAATTAGAGCATTTAAAGTGCGCAAAAATTACCTAAAAATCCCCAAAATGTTATTTTCTAACAAGTGACCCCTCATTTTAAAGGTTTTTGCACGCTGAACACGATGGTGGAATCGGATTTTAGATATCTTGATCCGTTCTCAAATTAGAGCATTTAAAGTGCGCAAAAATTACCTAAAAATCCCCAAAATGTTATTTTCTAACAAGTGACCCCTCATTTTAAAGGTTTTTGCACGCTGAACACGATGGTGGAATCGGATTTTAGATATCTTGATCCGTTCTCAAATTAGAGCATTTAAAGTGCGCAAAAATTACCCAAAAATCCCCAAAATGTTATTTTCCAACAAGTGACCCCTCATTGTAAAGGTTTTTGCACGCTGAACACGATGGTGGAATCGGATTTTAGATATCTTGATCCGTTCTCAAATTAGAGCATTTAAAGTGCGCAAAAATTACCCAAAAATCCCCAAATTGTTATTTTCTAACAAGTGACCCCTCATTTTAAAGGTTTTTGCACGCTGAACACGATAGTGAAATCGGATTTTAGATATCTAAATCCGTTCTTAAATTAGAGCATTTAAAGTGCGCAAAAATTACCCAAAAATCCCCAAAATGTTATTTTCTAACAAGTGACCCCTCATTTTAAAGGTTTTTGCACGCTGAACACGATAGTGAAATCGGATTTTAGATATCTAAATCCGTTCTTAAATTAGAGCATTTAAAGTGCGCAAAAATTACCCAAAACTAGGATAATCTTTAAACTCTTACCCCCACCCCCTTAGAGTGGTCAGATTGAAAAATGTGAGAAGTATTAATTGAAGACGAGAGTTCGAAGCAAAAAAGGGGGAGGCAAACGATTAGTACAACTCCTTGAATTTACCCACAGCGATCAAATAAATAAGCACTTAGTACAATTACGTAATAGACAAACGGTAGAATCAGGATGGACAAAACGTACAAATTAAAATAAATACGAATAGAATATACATAGAAAACCAAATTTTAGACCGAAGTTTTCCTTTATTCAAAACCATAGCCATTAATTCGAATATTTCTTTGAAAATTCGCTCATTAAGTCATGCTGCATGACTGATTTTTTTATTTATACTTATGTGTACTTCACTCAAAATTAGACATGACTTTTTAAAAGATTGATTACACACTGTCTAAAGTGTTCTACCTGTCATACTAATACAGAATCAATTCAAAGACAAATGATCTAACATGATTTCAAGTACCTACTTTTAATCATCATACCTTTCACTACCTACTTGAATTGAACGACAATAGGAAGAGGATTAGATAGTAACAAATAACTTTTCAGGTGTTTACGTTTTATTCAATGACTGAAATATAAACAAATAAACTATATAACTAGTGAGTATTAGTGCTAGTATTAGTGATTCGACGTGACGGATAAAACAGACGGTAACCCCAATATGCGGAATAGGATAAAAGTGTGAACCAAAATACTAACATAATGACAGAATATTACCTATATAAATGACAGAACTACGGTTTGGAGCTTGATCATAAATATATCACAGTTCATACTTTTGAATTTTTCTCGAATAGTACCGGCATGGTACAGCATGTGAAGAGCTCTTGATTTTGATTAAGGATTTGTTCAGATAGGGTAACGTTGAGTGGGTTGGATTTTACAGTGATATATGAAAAAGAAATACTAAGGGTGACCGAAGGAATTCGTAACACTGTATTAGGTAGTAGTCATAGGTACTACTGGTAGTCACGATGATTTACATCATAACATCGTAATACCAAAGCATGCCGTAGAAAAGTAAATTGCAAAGCTCATGAATAATATTATACAGTTACACTGCTCACATTAGCTTTTATTTTATTTTATTGGACACTGAGTTAGTCTGGATCTAGGTAGGTATTCGGAAATCCATTTAGGTTCATGTTCATTTAAAAATGAGTTCAAACTCGCTTCTTGCTGTATATTTATACGACTGGAGTTGTCAACTTCGGATATCTCGTCAATTCTGATCGTCTTCCTGAACAAAAATACACAGTAGCAAATTACAACTGGCATTTCTATAATATTAAATGTAAATGTAAATAAAGTGAATGTAATGTAAATAAAGTTTTCCTACATACACTTATTTCATGTATAGGTGCTATCTTCTATAATGTTAATGACCCCCAAAAATCCTAATTAGACCCCTGTTCTGTGTGAAAAGCAAGTGAAATGGTATTTTTCTGCCTTCACTCACCCTTCCATGCCACGTTCAGTGATTTTATATATCAATTTTAGCAGTTTTTACCAATTTTTGACCCCTTAAAAACTCAAATTTGACCCCCTTCAAATTTTTGAAAATTGCTTATCCTTTTGTTTGGCAATAAGAACATTTTGGCGAGATTTGGAATTTTTATCACGTAACCAAGGTCAGGTATCGTCTGGAGTGACACATAGATAAATATATATATATAATATACGTATACATTTTTGTTAAAATCTAAGGATGAAATCAGGATGATCTGAAACGGATTTGTCTATAAAATAATTGCAAAAACTTATGTTCTGAAAATTTTGGACCCATTGCAATACCTTAATTTTCCTTAAAAATTCGCGAACATTGTTGTGTGTATTTCTTCAGTTTATCTCACCTAACGTTATCTGTAACATTTAGTGCTTTGTTAAATTTAATTTAAATTCAGCTTTCTTTGTAATTTCAAACCTTATTACCGAATTTTCAAAGAAAATATAGCTATTGCAATGGGTAACATTTTCAGAACATGAATTTTTGAAATATTTTTATAGGCAAATCCGGTTCAGAGCATCCTAAGTTCATCCCTAGATTTTAGCAAACATTTATTATGTAGATTTATGTGCCACTCCAGATGATATCTGTCCTTGGGTAGGCACATGGTAAAAATTCCAGATTTCTCCAAACCGTTTCTATTGCCAAACGAAAGGATGAGTTCGAAGATGAGCAATTTTCAAATTACAAGGGGGTCAAATTGGAGTTTTTAGGGACTAAATGTCGGTAAAAACGGCTAAAATTGCAAACAATTGATATAAAATCATTGGAAGTGGTACGGAAGGTTGAGTGAAGACAGAAAAATACCATTTCAGTTGTTTTTCACACAGAATAGGGGTCAGATTTTTATTTGTTGGGGTAAAAAATTGGTATTAATGGTAAAATCAATATTAATTCACCTGACGTTCTGTGGGGTGGTTAATGACGACGGAGGGACTACCTCGACGATAAAACTATTTTTCTCAAAACCAAGTGGGTCAAATTTGACGTTATTAGGGTCAAACATCGGTAAAAATGGCTAAAATCACGAAAAGTTATATAATCTCAAGAAAACTGGTATGGATTCTCGCTATATCATCTTTTTACACAATATCAGGAATATTTCTTTGAAAATTCGCTCTCACAGCCATGCTACATGACAGGATTTTTTTGTGTGCTGATCTGGCAATACGTGGTAGGTAAGTCCAATACAGATGATTTTACAGGAGAGCGTGTCAAAGTTTTGCAAGTCCAGAGAAGCGCATGAAGAATCAGGGGAATGTGATATTACAGCGAAATATTTGATCTGCTTCTAATAATAAGAAGTATTACCTGATTTTTACTCAAAGAAAGACCATTTGGTGGGAGACATCACTGTCTGCCAGGCTCTGGATCGGATGTTGTTTGGACATGAACTGAGAACAGAAAATAACATAAAATCAGTAAATTTGGGTATACTGATTGCAATGAATTAGAAATATCAATGAAAACCTTAGAAATACAGTTTAATCTATCGAGCATCTGCTTGGTGTTTTGACTGATTTTGACACCATAACATGCCAAGAGTTGGGGATTTACAGTATTTCTTAGGTTTTTATTGAGGTTTCCTAATCTACAAAACCAAAAAACCTTGGAAACACATCCATCTATATTAACCATGGAAACATTCATTTTTTTTAAACTTATTGCATTTCAATTTTGACCGTTCACAGTAGGGTAGGTAGCTACCAAAAGATTTTTTAGGATCCCTCAGCCAATCATGAGGTTGTGGACGGAGATTTAGCCGCAGGAGATTTGACAATAACTTTGCAACGAAGGTTAACGATTTTCGTGGAATGCTGGGTAGGTAACTGAGTTTTACTCCCAAACTACGGAGAACGTACTAATTACGTGACAATCATTAGACTAACACAAAATCTGTTGGCCGCAAAATTCAGTTTGATCCACAGAGGAAACGTGATAGGTAGGTAATTTTTATGCTAAGCCAACATCGTGTGAAAGTTGAATCGTTCAGCTTGATATTGAAAGAAGGTTCATAAATACCGACGTATTCTTAACTGAGGTACTAGATATAGGTATTTTTCAGGCCGTAAAAAGGGAATCTTTTTGCGGATGTGCCGTTACTGAGGGGTTGTAACATGTCATTATCTTTTGTGAATGTAAATACTAAGTCTTAAAAAACACTACACAGGAAACACAATAACGATTAATTAGGTACCTAATGTAAATCTGTGGTATCAACTTACTGTTCTGCGCCTCTTTTTGTCGCCTTTGTTGCCGATGTTTCTCCTGGTCCACTTCTTTGGCGATGGAGGCATACACTTTGATACACTCGACGGATATCACTACGAATGAACTATAGAATACTGAGATACTAACGTGAACGAACCGCGTGAGAGAATAAAGAGAACAAAGGAATGAACTAAAAACAACAGAATAATATAACCTATCAACTTGCAGTGGGAGCTAAGTAGTAATCACGAATGTTATAGTGTCCATGAGGCAATGGAATTGATAACTAAAAACTAACTGCGCACTTACAACAACCATCGAAATTCGGCAGGCGCCCCTACCGGCGGGCGCCAAATCTCCAAATCTCGCTGGGAAACTTCCCGCGGAAGCGATGTTCAGCGCACTCTCGTGGTTGGGGGTGCTACTGGCCTTCCCGTCCCGCGCCCCCTTAATTTGTGTTCCGGTTTGGTGGCCCACCATTTTCAGAGCCCACGCACCGCTACTGGTTGTGAGTGAAAATGTGTGTAAAAATAGGTACTCCTTCCGTTTTAGCAACATGTCAGTAAAATGAGCTTTTGAGGTATCGTTTTCCATGTTTATGGGGACGAGAAGACCGAATATGAAGTCGATTTAGACCAAAGAGTGGAAAATAGAGGTTCTACCAAACGTTCAGCTCCCAAAATTGATTTTTTATGAGTCAAAAACCTGGGAAATCGTCTGAAATCACCATCAATTTGTATAATAACACTGGAAGTAGTATCAACACGTGGATCAAGACGATTAAATGGCACTATTAAAGATAATTGAAAAGAAAGGAGCGTACCTAATTTGTGTTTAGGGGCCAAAAATGGTGGAAACAATCAGAAATAGCTATTTCAATTATTTCACATGAAATAAAAAATAACTGAACAGCCAGAATTTCTGCAGTTATGTCCAACAGAATAATAAACCCATGTGACAAGGACTTTGCAGCGTTTTTCTAGTGTCTTTAGATTATGTCGTAAGTAGGTACGTGTACATAATAGGTACACATGCATGCAACTGTGTCGTACGTTACCTGTTATGTACAAGTACATGTACCTATGTCGTAAGTAGGTACGTGTACATAATAGGTACGCTTAACGTAGGTACGTAAGTACGTACGTGTACATAGTAGTTGTACCTTCCAAGGATGTTCTTCATTACCCCTGTCACCAACCCAAGTGCAAACGGTCAAACTGACATGGAATCCTACGTAAACAACAAGAAATCCGTTGTTCGAAGTCAGTTTATCTAGTTTCTTTCGTTGGATACCACAATTACGTGTGATTCATTGATAACTCGCAAATTAACGAAATCATCCGTAGAAAAAAGTCGGGGCGGGTGTATTTTCCTTTGAGCCCCCGAAGAAATACCCGTTAGAGAAGTTGAAAAAACTAGTCCTATTTAACAAAGATGAAATAAGAAATCGGCGGAGCTGTAGTTTGTGTATCATGTCTGCCTTTCGTTGCAAAACCGGACATTTTGAAGGCACCAAACAATGCGTTACACATTACATTTATACAGCAGTCGGCAGGTACTTAGTTTCTTACTGCCAAATCAGTGGCAACGTAAAATATTCAAGTCGTGTTGAGACCTTCCATTAGAGAGTTCCGCTTCAACAGGAAGAGGAGATAACTCCGCTTCGAAGGACTGTCTTAACGTTCGATAAGACCATCTTATCTCAGCCGGACTCATCTGTCTTAAAGATAGGGCGGCCTTATGGGGATAGGCCGCTAACTGATCTGTTGTTCCTATCACAAAGTAACCTTGCATGTGGATAACAGTGATTGGTTCTCCTTCCCTTCCGCCCGTGTCAATGTTCATTCGCCAATTGTTCAAGTTTGTCATTGATCCTGCCTATCACCTGTTGATAATTGTCCAACTCATGACGGTGGAAATGATGTGAGGGAACGCTGGCACTTGGCGGCAAATACGGGAGTTCAGCATTGCTTCTAAATTAATGTCATTCTTAAGGTTCTCACACACTATGCGGGAACAGGACAGGAAACGCCGTGGGTAGGCCGCGGGATGCCGGCCAGCTGCCACTGTCCCGTCCTGCGCCTATACCCACACCAAGCAGGACCTTCCTCAACTCTCTTTCCCCCACCACTCGCCATACTCGCCTCGTTTCAAGCTCTCCTGGTTCTCAAACAACATTTTTGTCCACGAGGTACGACCTAGTTCTCATTTGCTTCTCAGAGTGAGAGTGGTTTCGTTTTATTGTGTTCGTCTGTCATACAAGTTTAATTCATGAGTAATATTCATCATCATCGTAATACAAACCTGTCAGGCATTCTCTTTGATCTTCGTATCGTAATACAAATGGTGTGATAGATCATACAGCACTTTGTATTTTTCTACCTCTACAATGAGGGTTTCTTCAGTAAATTCCATTCTCAACCAAACAACCTAATTTGAAAGAACAAAGATGTCGAGGGAGGGCATCAGAAAGAAAGGCACTGGTGTGAGGGTGATCAGAGAAAAATTGGACGGTGGAGGGAGAACGTCCCGTGCCAGGAAACGCCGTTTTTCGCTTTGAGAGCGATCACGGCGGAACCTGTCCTGTTCCTACTGCATGCCGTGACCGCGACGTCCCACCTGGTGTGTCATTCAAATACACAGAAGCGAAAAAATACGACCTGTGTCCCGCGGCTGTTTCCCGTCCTGTTCCTGTCCTGTTCCCATCTAGTGTGTGAGGACCTTTAGATAGGTCCCTACTGAGCAGCTTTGGGCTTATCTGGTTAGCCTTCGGTCTCGCTCACCCTAGACACGGCCCTCACCACCTGGACCTATCTAAGCGGACTTATCTCGTTGGAACTCTCTATTAACCTGAAACCATTTTGACTGATGAGATTCTTCCCTACCTGCTTTGTGATTGTCAGTTACGTTCGTTATTTGAATCGTACAAGTAACATGATAGGTATGTTGCACCTTCAAAGATTTTATTGTTATAAAAAACCTCCAAGTTTATCTTCTTCTTTCGAAGGCGAAAAAACCGCCAAGTTTATACTTCCACATATATCATTATTACTATAACTTCTCTATTGTCTCTTTCAACTTGTTTTCCTGTTTTGACAATTAAATAGGTAGGTACTTAGCCTCTTGCTCATATTTTGCTTGCAGGAAGCCCATCACAATTGTTTGATTCGACTAATCCAGATTGGGCACCTTCTGTGAATCTTGGATATACTAGAAGTGAACAGACAACTGTCCAGACCAAGAAGTCCGTCGGCAGATGTACCAGGACAAAAGCTCGTCAATCGATGCAGTTGAAACCCCCCAATGAACCAAGCAGTTCTGGTGGACAAGGCATCGTGGAGGATGAAGACCTTGACACGGAGGACACCACGCCACAAGCCATTGTTGACAACGTCGATGTGAGTTTGTCAAGATTAGTGCCATGCGACCATGATCACTGCGTAGTTCACGTTCAAACAACGGATAGCTTTGTTGCCTCGAATGATGATGAAGAAATGGAACAACCTGTTGGCAGTGTGGTTGACATCACTGTTAGTGAGGAACTGCCTCACCGTTACTCACCTCCATTGAGAAACATGTTTGAAGATGATATTATGGTATGTCAACAATCTCCCTTTTTCCATAGTGTTGTTTTTGTGCCTTGGTAGGGTTGGGCCGCCATATGGATTCTTTATTAACCACGAAATGCTAAATCAATTCAGCGGCTCAACCCTTCCTCCACATTTGATTTTCAATGTCAGCAGGAATTTTGATTGGTTAGAAATGAATGATCCTCGTCGATTCAAAATTGTAATTTTCTAGGTTGATGGTGAACATATGGAGAGGCTGGTCGCTAGTGAAGAACGACCCCACAGTCCAGAAGCGCCGTCTGCGATCATGTTCACAGATGTGGTATGCCAATCCATTATTCCTGTTTTTAGATATTGGGAGGGATAATGGGAAAAAGAGTAGGGTGTTTTCAAAATGACAAACGCTTGGGTGGTGTAAACTCGAAATTCTAGGTACATATTCCGTGTATCACCCCATCTTCTGATACGTAAACTTCTCCCTGCAGGGTGGACAGTCTTCGGGAAATCCTGGAAAAATGAAGGAATTCAGGGAAAAAATCCCAGAAGTCGGAAAATTTCCACAGAATCAGGAAAATATCATACACATTTCTCACTGCAAAAAAAAAAAATAATAATAATTATTATTATACCGCTCAGGGCACTTGAGGACGTTTACATGTAGTATTTCCCCGAAATACACTTCGATAGCTCGTTGAAAGCAGCTACGAGATTTGAAAAAACTCGAAGCACCGCCAAAGGCGAAAAAACCACATGGTTCTCCAAAAGCCTTGACAGAGTGCATGACAGAGCGACCGCAGCCAGCTTGGTCAACCTGTCACGGCCCTGGAGGAACCATGACTTTCACCTTTTTCTCGAGATTCGATAAGCGAGTTGCGCTGAAGACCTTTTTATAAATTACCTTCATGTTTTATTTACTGTGAGTAAATAGTGGGTTTTTAGTGCACAGGAGCAGCGATTGACATTTACTGTAAGTAGATTGCTCTCTTCTTTTTATAAGACTTGCGACTCCCATGTGACTATGATGTTCTCCGCAAGGTCAAGTCAAGGCTTAGGCCGTGATTTTGACAGATCCCCTCGCGATTCACTTAGTTACGTGCGGTATCATAACGTTGACGCATACGATGATGAACCAGGTTCTCTCGGACCCGATTTAATTGCGAATTGGAAGGTTTCCGACGTCCACCATTTGCTGATAGATCGGGGACGCCGTGGGCCGCGTACACATCGCAAATATATAGCATTAGCCCCCGATTGCGAATTGGGGCGCCTACGTTTTCGTTCTCGGTCCCATTTGACTCGAACTGCCAATTGGATGTCATGGAACCGAGAAGCGGACCCAGAGCCAGAGGGGGAGTCCAGATTATGATTCGTGTCATTCCGATTATGATAGCCCGCCACCCCCGCGATCAATTGAGGCTACGCCCTTCGGCGACCCTCCGATCGTCGGGGACCCCCTGGTCACCAGTGACCCACGGTTGGCTCATGACAGTCCCTTCAACACGACGACTTCGGCGGATCCAGCCCCAGCAGAGAATTCGTTGGTTTTTTCAGGTTTTTACCCCACCTGCGGGAGGCATAGTTCCGGGAGAAACAAATGCAGATGCGGGGTTGGATCCCGGGTTTTTGCAGGCCCTGGGGAAAGACCCCTCCGTGCCTCCACCAGCAGCTCCACGAGAGCATTGCGGGGAGGTGGAACCACTACCTGTTAGAGGATTTGCCATCAGAAGTTTTTGACACTTTAAGAACTACTTACCCCCTCCCAGCAAACCTACCCGCCCTGCACCCTCCAATGCTGAACCCAGAAATTGAATCATCAATAGGGGTGTCATATAAAACTGGATGCAAAATATATCAGTTTACAACACCAATTAGGTACAGCAATTTCAGCGTTGGGATTGGGATCAACCGCCATAGTAAACCGGGGGGGGAGGCTGTGGCGGCGCTAGAGCCTAGCTACCAGCATCTTTGTGATGCAGGCCGAGCTATGTCAGCTCTCTTTTTTTATATCACTAGGACCAGGCGCCGGGTTCTGTATCATACTTGCTCCCAAACATTGGAACTCATAACGAGGGACATTCCTCCAACGAGTCCATATAGGGATGCGCACCAGCTCCAAAGGCCTAGTCTCATTTCGCAAACCAAACCCTCAACATCAGCAGCCATCGGGGTCAGTGCAGTCCTAAACATGCCCTAACCTACACCTCCATCTGTTCAGGTAAATGCATGCAAATACTTTTTTTTTTGAGCATTGGCAACAGTTACGAGCAATCCGTTGATTTTGTCATGGCTTCGGGGTTATGAGATCCCTTTTCACACCCCGCCATTCCCACTTTCTAAGCCACCACCTCACTCTTCAGATCCGGGGTGTATTGAGAATATGTCTCAAGTTATTGACAAACTTCTTTTAAAGGGAGTGGTTCATGATTGTCACCCACACCCAAGTCGCGTCTCCAATTTTCCTGGTAGATAAGCCATTGGGGGGGCAAGCGGTTCATTCTAAATTTGAGACATCTGAATTTATTCATTGAGGCTCCACATTTTAAGCTGGAGGACCACCGCACTATGCGGGACCTCATCACACCTGGCTGCTATGGAGCAATGGTGGACCTTACTGATGCTTATTACATGGTACCTGTCGCAGAGTCATCCTGCAAGTTTTGTGTTTCCTGTTTCAGGGGCGTTGTTGGAATTTACGTGCTTATCAATGGGGATGTCAGTCTCGCAATATGTTTTTCACAAAATATGCGTCCTATTGTTGAATGTCTCCGGTCAGAGGGGATCAAATGTGTCAACTATTTAGGCGATTATGGAGTTTTGGGATTATCTTATGGAGAATGTGATGCAAACGTCAAGAAACTGTTAGCCTTACTACGATACTAGAGCTTTATCGTTAATGTGTGTTTTCACTCCTTTACAACTTTCAAGTTTCTTGGCTTCTTATTTGATTCAAGGGATATGATCATGTTCCTTCCTGTGGAGAAGTGCCTACCAGCAGTTTCACTCTGCCAATTTGCTAAAGTCATTGGCACACTGGTAGCTGCATGTCCAGCGACTCCCTATGGAAAACTATGTGTGATGCATCTCGAGTCAATAAAAACTGGAGTTCTAGTAAAAAAACAACCAGGACTTTGATGCTAAATTCGTTCCCCTATCTCCTTTGTGGTCCAGTATTTTGTGTTGGAGGGACAATATTATGTCTATGTCCAATCACTTGCACAATGATGATTACAGTTATGTGGTGACCACGGATGCATCATTATCCAGATGGGGATCATCGGTGGGTGAGGGGACGATTAACGGTTGGTGGTCAAAGGAGGAAGCCAGTTTGCACATTAATGTACTAGAGCTGAGGGCTGTCGAGTTGGCATTGCATCATTTTTGTGCCCAGATAACTCACTCTCGCATTTTGGTTAGGGCAGATAATACTATTGCCATTAGTTGCCTTAATAGACAGGGGTCTGTGATCTCTCAGACACTGATTTACGTTACAAAACGCATTTGGGCATGGTGTGAGGAGAGAGGTAACTTCATTTTTGCATCATATATTGCCTCCAAGGACAATGTAGTGGCTGATGAATGTTCTCGGATTCTGTCAGGTGAAATGGAATGGTCCTTAAACGATAGATCATTTTATAGAGTAACAATGGAGCTAGGTACACCAGATATTGACTTGTTTGCTTCTGCCGCAAACTCCAAGTGCTCCCAGTTTTTTGCCTGGCATCCGGACCCTAGGGCGTTAGGAATTGACACATTCCTGGACTCACTTGGATTTCTGCGCTTTTCCTCCTTTTGTTTTAATCCTCAAAGTAATCCTCAATCCTCAATAATAGCAGATCGTGCAACGGGTATAGTCCTTGTCCCTGACTGGCCAGCTCAGCCATGGTACCCCACGTTTTTTGAGTCGCTACGTTCGCCACCTATTTACTTTGGTCCTAATGATGAACTTTTGTTTCTGCCTTTCAGAGAGGTGATCCACCCTCAGGCGAGATTGATTGTGGGAATATTGTCGTTCGGCAGGCCTACCTAAGGCGAGGGATTCAGAGTGCTGCAGTGGAAACAATGCTATTGTCATTGTCATCCTCTGCTTATGCACAGTATCAAACTTGTTTCCGGCGATGGTGGACCTTTTGTGCACAACTGTCACACAATCCTTGGCAGCCTAAGCCACTGACGGTTGTCGCTTTCTTACAAGAAGTTCTAGACACTACTACCATATCTTATTATACCATCAATACTTATAGATCGGCTTTGTCCTTAATATCCCAGGAATCCTTGGGGTCTGATCCAGTGGTAGTGAGGTTCTTACCCCCTCGCGTCTACCACCTTGCCGTTGGTGGGGGGGCTTAGTCCGCGGCGCACACCATCTATTGCACGATCGCACCTCCTTGGAGTGTGTTGATCACTGGATGGTGTGGGCCATTGCACACGGCAACTAAGAGTAGACAACCCTCAAGACCAAGGTGTACACGCCGTGCTGATGGTCTGCATGGTGCAGAGGGCAATGTGCACATCTAACGGCTGCCCCCAGGGTACCGGCCGACCCCCTGGGTGTACTTAGGCTTGCCTATACATGCGGGGCTCTGTATGGGTGGACGACCCTTTCCCTAGCTTCTCGTGGGATCAAAACGAAGAAGAACGAAAATAAAAATTTACATTTACCAACCACTGTCAGTGAGGAAGATAGCTGCTCTGAACTCTCCACCTCACTGACAGAAATGGCAATCTCGGAAGTTGGGGCTGAACAAACCCCGACATCCATGGATTGCACAGGCGCAGGTGGCGCTTCTCAAGAGCAATCCACCAGCACACAAAGTTTGGGCCGCCGACCCTCTGGCGCTCAGCTGAGGAAGGCGGCCAGACAAAGGGCTCTCGATAGAGGGGAGCCCATTAAGCCTCGTAGGAGAAAGAGGTCGGGGAAGCCTGTTCCTGATGCCGGAGCGACGGGGACCCGTGAAGGAGCAACCACCTCACAAGGGGCAGAAACGCTAATCAGCGTTGAACCCCTTGTACCCGGTGGCGTCTCTGGAGCGGGTTTCCGCCCACCTCTGGCAGTGGGACCGGGTGGGAGTGGAGTGGGGGCGAGTACGCCGGGTAAACGGCCACGCACCCCCCACACCACCCCCCCCTCGGCCTCAATGCCTAGGATCAAGAAGGCACGGGGAGAGACCGTGGCCCAATCCGGAGCATCACCTCAGGGTGACAGCTCTGGCGGGTACAGCGGTGCACTCTCCACCACCAAGATGGTCGTAGTACACGGCAACCACCCCGTGGAACGACTATCGGACGTGGAAGCCAACTTGGTCCTGGGAGCAATAGTGCAGGCAACGTTCCTGGAGGCGCCCGGCCAGGGTCCGCAGTTCACAAACGGCTATACCAGCAATGGTGTGGTCCACCTGACCTGCTCCAACAGCCAGTCGAAGGGTTGGCTGGAGGAAAGGGTTGGGGTGCTGCGGCCTTGGGATGGTGCCACCCTCCGGACGGGGCACGCAAAAATGCTGTTGGAGGATCAGGTGAAGGTTGGGGTCTGGATCCCCACCGACTTCCTTGATCGATCCGACGCAAGGAAGCTACTTCCTTTGTTTGAGATCCAGAATCCTGGACTCTCAACGAAGGAATGGCGCCTTTTGTTCAGCCGAGCGGATGAGAGAGGGCTAGAGCTCGTGCTGAAAATAGATAAGGGCTCTCTGGAATGGTTGAAGGGGCACAACTTTAAACCCCACTTCCACACCCGGAGAGTCACCTTTAGGCAGCTGTCCACACCACCGAGTGATGCTGCGGGTCATTCAGATAAACCTGCAGCATAACAAGGTGGCGACAGCTGCCCTATGCCAGCTGCTCGCAGCTGGCAACTACGACGTCGCCCTGATTCAAGAACCCTGGGTCTACCGGGGCAGAATCATGGGCCTCAACAACGCAGGAGGTAAGTTAATCTACAAACGCGATTGCGTGGATGATGTACGTGCCTGCGTATTTGTCAAAAATGACATCAATTCACTAACTATGTCTGAGTTCTGTTTCAGGGATTTAGTAGCAGTGAAGATAACCCTCTCTGAAAATGGCCAAAGGGAGCACATAATAACTGCCTCAGCCTACTTTCCGGGAAACTCATCGGAGGGGCCACCACCCGTGGAGGTGCCGGACCTTGTCGAAAAATGCCGCACGGACAATGTGCAGCTCCTAGTCGGCGCGGATGCCAACGCCCACCATGTTGCCTGGGGAAGCACCGACACCAACACCAGAGGTAGATGCTTGTTTGACTACCTGGTAGCTAGTAATCTATATGTAGCAAACCGGGGAAACAAACCAACATTTGTCACCATAAATAGGAAAGAGGTCCTTGACATTACCATTATTACCCCTCCACTAGATCAAAGAATAAAGAAATGGTTCGTATCCGATACTCCCTCCTACTCGGATCATAGGTATATTGTTGTGGAAATCCAAGGTGTGGGTAAAACGCAGCAATCCTACCGCGATCCTCGGAAGACGAACTGGGAAGCCTATAGGGAGGAAGTGGAGGGCTGGTTGAGAGGAACTCGGACCAAATTACACAATATAGTTGATATTGAGGCGGTAGCGGGAGAATTAGAAGAGGCACTACTCACCTCATTCAATAATCACACTCCTATGACAACTAAACTCTCAACCACCGGGGTCCCCTGGTGGAATAGGGAAATAGAAGTCACTAGGCGTGAAACACGCAAACTATATAATAGGGCGCAAAAGACGGGCAACTGGGACGCTTATAAGACCAAGCTGGCCCAACTCAGGAGTCTTATAAGGAAATCACAAAGGGACACATGGAGGAAGTTCTGTGAAGAGGTGGAAAAAACCTCGGAATGTGCAAGACTCCAAAGAGTCCTTTCTAAGGCTCCTATCAATCCAATTGGCACACTAGTTAAACCAGATGGAAGCTACACCACAACAGCCGGGGACACTCTAGCGCTCCTACTAGAGACTCACTTCCCTGGCTCGGCGGTGACTGACGTTCGGGGACCCCCACCTCAACCACCAACCGGCGCTCAGGGTATGAGAGCAACCAGGGCAGACTGGGAAGTGGCAAAGGGTGTGGTCTCCATTGAACGCACAAAGTGGGCTATCAGCACCTTCAGCCCATACAAATCGCCGGGCCCAGATGGCATTATCCCCAAACTGCTTCAGGAAGGGGGCCATGGGGTAGCCAGGATCCTGAGTGCACTCTTTAGGGCCTGCCTGGCTACAGGCACAATACCCCAAAGATGGAGCAAAGCAAGGGTCATCTTTCTGCCTAAGCCAGGGAAACCTTGGTACAACCAGGCAAAGGCGTTCAGACCCATCTGTCTAACGTCCTTCATTTTGAAGACATTAGAGAAACTGGTTGATAGGTATCTGAGGGAAACCTCTCTCACAGAGAGGCCTCTACACACCAATCAGTTTGCCTATCAACCGGGCAAATCCTGTGAGGCAGCACTGCACCACCTGGTGTCACAGGTGGAATCGGTGCTAGCAACTAAAGAATTTGCCATAGGTATATTTCTGGATATAGAGGGCGCTTTTGACAATACCTCTGTAGACTCAATTATAAACTCAGCGCGCCGGCATGGAACAAACACCACCCTGTGTAGGTGGATAAGTACCATGCTGACTAGCAGGACAGTAGAGGCTGAGCTCCTTGGGGAGTCCGTGGGGATGTCTGTGGCAAGGGGTTGCCCGCAGGGCGGGGTTTTGTCCCCCCTTCTGTGGGACCTTGTTGTGGACTCTCTGCTGGAGAAACTCAGTGGTCAAGGCCTCTACGTACAGGGCTATGCTGATGATGTGGTAATCCTAGTTAGGGGTCCCTTTGTCAGCACAGTCTCAGATCTGACACAGTCAGCTCTGAAAGCAGTGGAAGACTGGTGTGGCACAGAGGGCCTAAATGTAAACCCAAATAAAACCACGCTGGTTCAATTCACAAGAAGGAGGAATCTGAGAGGTCTCTCAGAACCCCGGTTTTACAACTCAAAGGTGTCATTCCAGCGTGGGGTGAAGTATCTGGGCGTCTACCTGGATGCAACGCTCACCTGGAACAAACACCTCGAGTACATAGCAAATAGGGGCAAGGGAGCCCTTATGTGCGCAAAACGCAGTTGCGGAAAAACATGGGGCCTACAGCCGCGGATGGTCCACTGGATTTATACCGCGATAGTACGACCCATTCTTACGTACTGCTGCGCTGTGTGGTGGCCGAAGGTCAGTCAGGTAGGGGCCTGCCAAACCCTTACCAGTGTACAACGACTGGCCTGTCTAACCATCACAGGTGCAATGCATGGTACACCCACTGCAGCCATGGAGATTCTACTGGGCTTACCCCCAATAGATATCTACATTAAAGGGGAGGCCGCAATGGCCTCCCTGAGGCTGAAATGGAATGGTACCTGGCGGGACACACCCCACCCAGGCCATACCAATATACTAAAGGCTATACAAGAACCACTACTTGACATGGTGGCGGATGTTATGCCAAAAACCCTCCATCAACCACACCCATACGCATCCGTGCTGATGTGGGCGGGGCATGGTTGGAAAAAATGCTGCTCCAATGATATAATCTGGTACACAGATGGATCAAAAATGGATGACGGCACTGGTGCCGGAGTATACGGGGCAGGACCCAGGTGGGACTTTTCAACCCCACTGGGGAATTTCACCTCTGTATTCCAGGCAGAAATAGTGGCAATTGATGCTGCGGCTTCTGAGAGCCTGAGGAGGGGACACCGTGGATCCCACACCCGCATACTCTCGGATAGCCAAGCATCAATAAAAGCACTTACAGCCCCCATCGTCTCATCTAGAGTGGTCTGGGACTGTATGCAAACCCTCAACGCCCTGGCGAAACACAACAGAGTTACTCTGGAGTGGGTGCCAGGCCATAGAGGAATTATAGGCAACGAAAACGCCGATTCACTCGCCAGAAAGGGCTCTCAAACACCCTTCACTGGCCCAGAACCGGCGGTCGGCCTACCAAAAACCACCATCAGAGGGGCCATCAACCGGTGGGTTCGCTCACAGACCACCAAAAGATGGTCACGTATAGATGGACACGCTCACAGTAAACGGATGATGGCCAGACCCAACTCCAACGCTACTGAGGAGCTCCTTAGACTGAACCGCAGAGAGCTGAGGCAAATAGTCGGCCTATTAACCGGCTTCCTCCCCCTGCGCTTCCACCTAAACCGCATAGGGGTCACACAACAAACAACCCAATGCAGACTATGTGAGGAGACAGACGAAAAAGCATCCCACATAATATTTGAGTGCCCAGCACTCGCTCAGCGCAGGCACAACCTCTTTGGGGCCTCAACCCCAATGAGGGAATTTCCCAGCGAAAATATAATCAAAAACCTTACAACCCTCACCAGGGGACTGGGGTTATTTGATTAAGCTAGGACACTCAGGAAAAGTACAATAAGCCAATAGGCTTCCGTGCTTTGGGGCAACCGACCCCCATTCCTGAGTGATCCGACTTACAATTTACAATTTACAATTTAGTGAGGTTCTTAAGGGGGCGTGGGACGGGAAGGCCAGTAGCACCCCCAACCATGAGACTGCGCTGACGATCGCAGTGGCAGGAAGTAGCCCAGCGCGATTTGGCATCCACCGGCAGGGGCAGAGAGATCGCACGACCCGTCCTGTCGAATTTCGATAGTTGTTGTAACTGCGTTTCGTTATCAATTCCATTGCCTCATGAATACTATAACATTCCTCCTCTCCATGTCCTCACCCTCTGCAAGTTTTCCGCATGACAGGTTATATTCTGTTGTTTTTAGTTCATTACTTTGTTCTCTTTCTTCTCTCACGCGGTTCATTCGTAGTGATTTCCGTCTAGCGTATCAACTGTATGCTTCCATCGCCGAAGAAGTGGACCAGGCGAAGCATCGGTAACAAAGGCGACAAAAAGAGGTGCAGAACAGTAAGTTGATAACACAGATTTACATAATTAGGTACATAATTGATCCTTATTGTGTTTCCTGTGTAGAGCACCAAATTGAAGTAGTTATTACAGTAACAGTATGATATCTGTAAAGATCTCTCAATATCGGCACATCCTTGTTTATCCGCAAAAAGATTCCCTTTTTACAGCCTGAAAAATACCTATATCGAGTACCTCAGTTAAGAATACGTCGGTATATATGAACCTTCCTTCATTATCAAGCTGAACGGCTTAGTATAAAAATTACCAACCTATCACGTTTCCTCTGGGGCTCAAAACTGAATTTTGCGGCCAACAGATTTTGTGTTAGTCTAATGATTGTCACGTAATTAGTACCTTCTCCGTAGTTCGGGAGTAAAACTCCCACTTAGCATCCCACGAAAATCTTTAACCTTAGTTGGAAAGTTATTGTCAAATCTCCTGCGGCTAAATCTCCCTCCACAACCTCCTGATTGGCTGAGGGATCCGTGGGTTTATCAATTTAGCATCGAACATAAATAATTAGGTTTTATAGGTTTTTCCGTGAGGCGGAAATTCATGGAATCAAAGGGCCGTTTTGATTATGTGTCAGGCGTACTTAGCCTCTGTTGTGTTTAATAGTAGGTATATACGTACTTAATTGAAATTTTTACCTAGTCGGTATTATTTCTCGTCAAGTTAATTTCTGCAAATTTTTGAAGAAGAAACTTACACAGGCTTCAAAAAGTTAACCTACTTGCATCTCTGCTAACTGTTCATTCGTGGACGTTTCAGAGCATTCTGATTCCAACCGTGGATTTCAACATTTTATGTATGTAGGTAAATGTATTATGTTTGGTAAAAAAAAATTTTTTTTAAATCCTAATTTGGCCTGAATGTTCTTATTGCGGAAAAAGTAATATTACGCTAGTCATAAGCTTCACAATTCACTGATATGGTCACGCTGCGTGGCTGGAATTGCTCTGAACAAATGTTGGGATAGATTGCAACTACCTACCTGTGATGCTGTGATGCATTTATACTGAACTGTGTAATCCATTCTATAATCATTAGTTGGTGCCTACATAACTTTATACCTACATTTTATGGTTACAGGTTCAAAGGCAGTTGCAAGTGACTGGCAGAAAGCTGTGCTACTTTGTAGTTTACACTAAAGAACGACCTAACATTTTCATTGTGAAAATAGAACGTGGTGACCAATTCTGGCTAGAGAAGTTCCACAACTTGAAACCTTTGAACACGACACAAGTTACCTGAACTTGTTGAACCGTTTCGAAAAGGTTCCTATGTCAGATAACCTTTCATCCCCAAAAAGGAACAGGAAGTAGTGTAAGTAATAATTTGCAGTGCACCTCTAAACATAATATTACTATCAATGCCCGCTCGCTAAGAATGTACATAGATACATACATCTGAATAATAGGTGTATGTAGTAAAACTTTATTATTGTACTTGTCTGGCAAAACATGGTAAGTTCATTTTTAGTTTATTATTTTCAATAATGAACCTTTCGAATCGAGCATGAAAAAAATGTCTAACCCCCCCTCAAAATTTGATGGTGTACATTTCAAGGTATGTAGAATCCAGAACTACAGTAAAAAAAAATTCTGTCTGTCCGCCGTACGCTGTATTGGCCACTTTTCTCAGTTACCATGAAACAAAATTGATGAAATTCGGGTTATAGGTTCCGTTCGGGGTCTAGTTGGTCCTCGAAGCTCGGCGTTACTGTCAGTCATCTCTAAGGGGTTCAAAATAGGGGTTGACTTTTTCAGAACGCCGTAGCTCGAAAACTTTCGATAGAAGGGTATGGTTTTTTTACGTTATTGAATTTGTCTTGAGCTAAACAATTTTTTGAGACCACCCGGAGCATTGTACGTCCAGCCGTTCGTGTGCACCAGAAAGCTTCGTCAACACGATCGTGAATCAAACGGTATAAATCCGGCCCAGATAATCATCACTAGGGAGCGCCTGATTATAATCAAGGATGGCTGTATGAAGTCGAGTTGGTTGTTCTGCGATATTATTTCATTTGATAAGTGATGGACTATTGGATTTTGTTGGTAGGTACTTCTGAAACTTGAACAAACGTTGAAGTATTATTGATGGGTAAATTATTACACAATGGTAAATTATTACACAACGGCAAATTATGACACTATGGTAAATTATTTCATAACGGTAAATTATGACAAAACGGTAAATTATTACACAACGGCAAATTATTAAACAATGGTAAATTATTAAACAACGGTAAATTATTTCATAACGGTAAATTATGTCACAACTGTAAATTATTACATAACGGTTCATCTACCAAGAAGGGGCTGGATTTTGTTGATCGGTACTTTTGCAGCTTGAACGAACGTTGAAGTATTATTGATGGGTAAATTATTACACAATGGTAAATTATCACACAACGGCAAATTATTACACAATGTTAAATTATTTCATAACGGTAAATTATGACACAACGGTAAATTATTACATAACGGTTCATCTACCAAGAAGGGGCTGGATTTTGTTGATCAGGCCTTTTGCAACTTGAACAAACGTTGAAGTATTGTTGATAGGTAGATTATTACACAGTGGTAAATTATTAAACCGGTAAATTATTACATAACGGTAAATTATTACACAATGGTTCATCAACCAAGAAGGGGCTGGATTCTGTTGATCGGTACTTTTGCAACTTGAACAACCGTTGAAGTATTATTGATGGGCAAGTTATTACACAACGGTTCATTATACTTGACCACGAAGGTAGGTATTGACCAAAGAAAACAGTGATCTACGCAGAAGGGGCATCTATTTCACTCCACATCAACAATTGAAGGGTTTCAGGTACAAAGGGCGTAAGTGCCATTTTCGAATTTTTCTAAATACAGCTGTCCCTCGATAATCCGACACTTTTTAATCCGACGTACTCGGTAGTCCGACGCGCTGCCGGCAGGCAACATGCATCTCCCTCCCTCTGCTCCGGCAGGAAGCAAAACAAACCTGCAGTGACATGAATCCTCCTCCCTCCGCTCTGTGGGGACAGATCAGTCCAGTGTAGTTAGTTCAGCAGTTGTGTTGTATAGTTTCGGACGTACAGTATTTACTATTGCTTTGTGTCACGTTTTGACAGTGTGATTGCGTGTAGTGACAGTGTAAAAATGGCAAGCACAAGTGTGAAACGTAAACATAAAACATTAAGTTTATCTGAAAAATGGGAAATTTTTACTTAAATTTCTTTCCGTATTTCTTTTAAAAACTTACATGTACTGTCATTTTGTATCCTGGTATTAATAAATTACATGTACCTTTACTGTTTCTTCCTTTTTTTTAACTTCATTGTGTTCAAACGCATTAAGAATAAAACATCTTTGATAATATGACATTTTTGGTAATCCGACATTTTCGGTAATCCGACACTCTCGGTCCCTTAACTGTCGGATTATCGAGGGACAGCTGTAATATTGTTTCTTAACCTATATACTAGTAGCTGTTTTTCTGGAAAGGCCTATGTTCCAATCATTTTTAAATCAACTGCCACGTTGCAGTGTTACCAACGTTTTCCGCCCAAAATTCACCGTTTTTCCATACTACCTAAGTCCATGAGGTAGGTATTTTCGGTAGGAAGGGCGTAAGTGCCACGGTGCAGCACTGTGCGTTTGAAACCTTCAATGTCGGATTATGTTTGTCATTCTCGTTGTATAGGATTAGTTAGTTCAGTTTAGTATATTGTTTAGTGTTTAATGTTTAGAAGTTTAAATAATGGAAAGACTTGAAAGACGGGGTAAGGGAAGTGGAAGATGGAGAGAGGAATAGAGGAAGTAATTTTACTTTTTAAGAAGAATATTTTACTTAGTTTTGAATTAATTATTTTATTGATGAAAAGTTATACTGAAACTACAGATTTTACTTAGTTTATACTGGAACTACAGATCACTTTCGTGAGAACATCATTTTTCTCCTAATTCCCCAAAAACTCCGTTAGGTACCTACCCTACCGTCCTACCTATATGAAAAAAGATTAGCAATGTTTTTAAAACTGTCCACTTGGAGAAACCTTGAAGAAGTAGGTGGGTATGGCACTTAGGCAGGTGGTAAACAGAGGTGGCACTTATGCCCTTTTCATAGGATTGTGAACAAAATCATTTTTTTAAACTGTGGGAAGATCATTATGAACAAATCCAACGCACAGATAAAATGTATTTCAGCAATATTTAATTTTTTTTTAATCATCTCTTTAGAACGCATATTGTGAGAATGACGAACAAATTAAAATTAAAACAGCAATTAATTTTTTTTTGGGATTTATGGCACTTATGCCCTTTGTACCTGAAGCCCTTCAATTGTCCTTCAGAACTTCATTATTTGCGTTTCTTTTTGCCGTTTTAGTTACTGCTTGTCATCGACAGAATTATTTCAGCAACATTTAACTCGTGATTTAGGCAGGTACCTAGTAACGAGTACGGGGTTAGGTACTAACCTACGGAGGGTTTGCGATCTACGTAATATGTATAGAATAGTACCTACATATTATATTATATAGCCGGGTTATCTATACAGAGAGCTGTGATCTGTAACAGAAGGGTATTCTGTACAAAATAATAAACCGTTGTACAGGGATTTGCAGCGTTTTTCAAATTATGTTTGATCATTGGTAGTGCCATTTAGTCGTCTTGATCCACGTGTTGACACTTTTTCTAGTGTTACTATACAAATTGATGGTGATTTCAGACGATTTCCCAGGTTTTTGGTTCATAAAAAATCAATTTTGCGAGCTGAACATTTGGTGGAACCTCAATTTGCCGCTCTTTGGTCAAAATCGACTTCATCTTGGTCTTCTCGTCCCCAAAACATGGAAAACGATACCACAAAAGGTCACGTTACTAAAACACAAGAAATACCTATTTGTATGCACATTTTCACTCATAACACCCCTGGGTATGTTACGATCGGGCTGCAAAGTTTCAGGGCACAACTAGGGCCCAAATGGAGCCTGTGTGCGAAAGAACGGAATTTTTAGACCGAAAATGAAGCCAGTACACGTGATACGGTGGTCGGCGGACGGAAATTGCATTTTTGGAATCTACGCACCTTGAAACGGAAACGAAAAAATTTTGAGGGGGTGTTATAATAATTTTTTGTTGAGCGAATACATAGGTGTGTAATTCACAGAATAATAAACCAAAACGCTGCGGTGTGTAATAATTTAAATAGCTATTTTTGATGGTTTACACTAATTTTGGCCCCCCAAAAAACACGAATTGGGCTCCTATTTTTTCTCAAATTATCTTTGATCATTGAAAGTGCCATTTAATTGTCTTGATTCACCTATTGATACTACTTCTAGTGTTATTATACAAATCTATAGTTATTTCAGATACCTAATTTCCCAAATTTTTGACTCTTTTGGGAGCTGAACTTACGTTACAACCTCAATTCTTCACTTTTTGGTCAAAAACAACTCCACATTCGGTCTTCTCGCCATAAAAAACATGGAAAACTATACCTCAGAAGCTCGTGTTCACTAAAACCTCAAAAAAGAAACTCGAAAACCCCTATTTTTGGTTTTATAAATTAGGAAACCTCAATAAAAACCTAAGAAGTACTGTTAATTCCCAACACTTGGCATGTTATGGTGTTAAAATCAGTCAAAGTATTAAGCAGATACAATCTGCGATGCAGCAATGAATTAAAAAATCTTAAGGTAGCTACCTACCCTGCCTGCTTTGATCGTCAAAATTGAAATGCAGTAAGTTAAAAAAAAAATGAATGTTTGCATGGTTAATATAGACGAATGTGTTTCCAAGGTTTTTTGGTTTTGTAGATTAGGAAACCTCAATAAAAACCTAAGAAATACTGTAAATTTCCAAAACTTGGCATTTTATGGTGTCAAAATCAGTAAAAACACCAAGCAGATACTTGATAGATTAAAATGTGTTTCTAAGGGTTTCATTGATATTTCTAATTCATTGCAATCAGTATACCCAAATTTACTGATTATGTTATTTTCTGTTCTCAGTTCATGTCCAAACAACATCCGAGCCAGTCAAAGAAAAAAAAAATAGGTCTTTCTTTGAGTAAAAATCAGGTAATACTTCTTATTATTAGAAGCAGATAAAATATTTCGATGTAATATCACATTCTCCTGATTCTTCATGGGCTTCTCTGGACTTGCAAAACTTTGACACGCTCTCCTGTAAAATCAGCTGTGTTGGACTAACCTACCACGTTTTGCCAGATCAGCACAGATTTTTAAATACATTAATATTATAGAAGATAGCACCCTACCTAAATAAGTGTTTGTAGGGAAACTTTATTTACTTTACATTCACTTTATTTACATTTAAATTTGATATTATAGAAATGCCTGTTGTAATTTACTACTGTGTACCTATTGTTTTGTTCAGGAAGACGATCAGAATTGACGAGATATCCCAAGTTGACAACTCCAGTCGTTTCGACAGCAACAACCGAGTTTGAACTCCGATATAAATGAACATGAACCTAAATGGATTTCCGAATACCTACCTACATCCAGACTAACTCAGTGTCCAATCCAAAAAAAAAACGACTAATATGAGCAGTGTTTTAACTGTATAATTATTCATGAGCTTTGCAATTTACTTTTCTACGGCATACTTTAGTATTACGATGTTTTGATGTAAATCATCGTGACTACCAATAGTACCCTTCCTATGACTGCCACCTAATACAGTGTTACGAATTCCTTTGGTCACCCTTAGTATTTCTTTTTTATATCACTGTAAAATCCAACCCAGTCAACGTTACCCGTGGTACGAATAGTACCACGCAGGTACTATTCGAGAAAATGTCAAAAGTATGAACTGTGATATTGAGGCAACTAGTTTTCTTTTACTCTAACTATTAATTAACCGTCCTGGACGGGCATGTAACAGTGTGGTGAATGAACATTGGTTATTGGACTCGCGGATATTGGACTCCATCGTCTCGGTTCTTCAGTAATCTGGTGACGCCAGGAGGGGAGCTCCTGATCGTCGTCAGGACTCGCCAGTTCGCTCTGAGAAGCTCGCCATTGCATGAACCTCTGTTCTGGCATCTTTTCTCTTGTCTGCCACGTGGCCCCCTATTTGGGGATCTTGCTTCTCATAAACTTCTCTTATTCTCCATCTTTGGGACGTCGGAATTATTCCTTCCCCATACACCATCGTCGACTGATGTAAGTTGCTTCCTCGTCAGAAGCTGCACCTCAAGTTCAAGCTCAAGTTCAAGCTCAAGCTCAAGATCCGTCTTAAGCTTTTCGCCGTTGTACGCGCGACTTAGAGAACTTCCAGCATTCTGGTCGTCTACCTGCACCGGTACCATCAAGGTGCCAGCAACGGACGAGTATTGGCTTGTGAGTGACTGCTGGACATTCTGGACATCCTCGACTCACCGACGGTTACGGTCAGAACTTTATTTTCCTTCCATTTCGGCGGTTTGCCCCCCGAGAACGATCTCTGGCTAAACATATTGTTGTGATCGGCTGCTCCTCCACAACTCAATTTGTGTCTGAACATGCTGTAACTCAGAGTGGGGACCCCCCGACCCCCCTCTGATCTTGTCAGGGGACTATAAAAGAGCCAGGGTGCCACCAATTAGACAACCATTCTCTCGTATGCGATCGACTCGTCTATTCGACTCCTCCCTCACTACACTGGTGACATCCGACGTGTGAGCTACACCGCCAGCGCCCGCCGTTTGACAGCGTCGCAGCCCCGCCTCCGCTTCAACGAGCCCCACCACGCGCGGCCCCCACCGACGCCACAGCGGCGCCCCACTCCGACGCCCGCCTCGACGGCTATCGCAGCGCCTCCCGCTACTTCGCCCCACCATCACCGATCCTTATATAAGGAAACGGACGCCGGCGCCGAGCACACTTCAAGCTGACACCTCACCGGACTGGCACCGAAGAGAAAACCGAAGATGACGGAGCAGAAACCGCAAAAGACACCCGAAGCGAGCGCTCCCTCGATTCTCAAGCTTCAGCCGTTCGACCCTGCATTCCCGCACGTCTGGTTCGCCCAACTCGAGCTCATCCTCGCACACGAAGGCCTCACGACGCCACATGCGAAATTCGCCCGAGCCTTCCTCGCTCTCGAACCTCGACAAGCGGATCTATGCGCCGACATCAACCCCTCGAACACCAGTAGTTACCAGACGCTCAAAACTCGCCTTCTAGCGACACACGCACCTTCCGATGGTTCACGGCTCACCGCCCTCCTCCAGCCGACATCCGACGACGAACTTCCGTCGATCCTCGCTCGCCAACTCACCCGAGCACTTCCGGCTGACACATCTGCACCGCTCGTCCGACAGCTCTTCCTCCGCGCCCTACCCGAGAGCATACGTCTACACATAGCGGCCCGTGACGAACCCGACATAGTGAAACTCGCTGCGCTCGCCGATCGCCTCCTACCATTCGCCCCGCCTCCTCGGGTGGCTACCGTCTCCGAAGAGGTCGAAGTGATCAACAATAGACGACAACGGCGATCCCCGACGCAGCCGGCGACGAACACACGCCGCCCGACGAACACCCTATGTTTCTACCACCGCACATGGGGCCCACGAGCACAGAAATGCCGCAGCCCCTGCACCTGGCGCCCGAAACCGTCGGGAAACGACAACGCACGGCCCGACCAGCCGTAACGGCCGTGCGCAACCCACCAACATCTCGGCTCTTCATCCGCTGTAAGAAAACCTCCCTACACTTCCTCGTGGACACCGGCTCTGACGTCTCGATCGTCCCGAACACCCTGCTCAACCGGAAAACGACACGTCCAAGCGCTCCACGTGCCGCCAACGGCACCGAGATCAAGATGTACGGCACACACTCCGCATCAGTACACCTCCCAGATCTCCCTCCGTATGAGTGGACCTTCACAGTCGCCGACGTATCAACTCCGATCCTCGGCTCAGACTTCTTGACATACCACGGCCTACTCGTTGACCTACCCAACGCCCGACTCATCAACGCGGCCACGCAGCGGTACATCACCGGGACAGTAGACCTCGTACCTCCGAGCCAGTCCATCTGTACGACGACAGCGAACGAGCCCCGATTTCAAGCCCTCCTCGACGCCTACAAACCTTCACAGACACCATGCGATGCTCCTGTCGAACATCACATCGTCACGAAGGGACCCCCGTGTCACGCGAAACTTCGCCGATTATCCCCGGACCTATATGCGAAAGCGAAGGCCCATTTCGGCGAATTACTAGCGGCGGGGGTCATCGAACCTTTGGAGGCGCCGTGGTCCAGCCCGCTCCACATCGTTCCGAAACCCAACGGTGACATTCGCCCCGTCGGTGACTACAGAGCGCTGAACCGACTCACTGTGCCCGATCGCTACACCGTCCCACACCTACACGACTTCACAACGGCCCTGTACGGGACTACAGTGTACAGCATATTCGACCTCGCACGCGCATTCTTCCACTGCAAGATCAGCGAACGCGACGTACCCAAGACAACAATCCTCACACCTTTCGGCGCCTATCAATTCAAGCGGATGAATTTCGGCTTACGAAACGCAGCGCAGACGTGGCAGCGCTACATGGACCACGTCCTACGAAACCTGCCCTTCGTGTATTGTTACCTAGATGACATACTGGTCGCCTCGGCCACCCCGTCAGAACACTACACCCACGTACGCACGCTCCTCGAGACTCTCGCTAAATACGGCCTCCAAATCAACAAAGCAAAATGCCAGCTCGCACGGCCCTCAGTCAAATTTCTCGGCCACAACGTTTCAGCCGACGGGATAACACCCCTACCGGAACGCACGGACCTAATTAAGAAATTCCCGCGACCCACTACCGTGCACGAGCTTCGAACATTCCTCGGCCTCATCAACTTCTATCACCGAGCGATACCACGAGCCGCACCTACGCTCCGCCCCCTAGTGGAAATGATTCCACCCGACGCGAAGAAAAAAGACAAACGCACGCTCACGTGGACCACCGACGCAGCTGACGCATTCGACCGCGCAAAACGCTTACTCGAAACCTCCGTCACACTGGCCCATCCGGCCCTGACCCATCCACTCGTCCTACACACGGACTCATCGGATTTCGCCGTCGGCGCAGCGCTGCATTTCATCGACAACACGCACTTACGCCCGCTAGGTTTCTTCTCACGCACCCTCAACCCGGCTCAACGTAACTACAGCGCATTTGACCGCGAACTACTGGCTATTTACCTCGCCATCGTACATTTTCGCCAACAAATCGAAGGGCGCCCACTGACCGTATATACGGACCATAAGCCCCTCACTAGCGACTCAGTCAAATACGGCCCCACCAACACGGCTCCGGCACCTTTGATTTATCTCAGAATTCACGACTGACATAAGGTACGCCGAGGGCCCAACAAACATCGTCGCCGACTACCTTTCGCGACTACCACCCACAGCCAACATGGCCCACGCAGTCACGGACTACGGCACCCCCTTCACCCCTACGCACCAACGAATCATACCGCCACTACACACAGTCCTACATGCCAACAGCTATGCGCACAGCGACACATGTTTACGTCCGCGTAGACACACCGAGGGGTAAACTTGAGCCGCCTTACACCGGCCCCCATCAAGTACTGACGAACGATGGAAAAACAGTCACGTACCTCACCGACGACCGCCGTACCCCATCGGTGTCAATCGACAGATGCAAACCGGCACCCCCACCCACGCAAACGGCGCCGAACGACGCCCCCCACCCCACGGCAGCGACTATAAAGACGAGCGCCAACGACATACATCAACCACTAACGCGCTATGTCGCCGAAGCCTCCTACCGCCTCACAGCTGCTCCGAGACCTCGCCGTCACGCCGTCTCCTCCGGCTCCGGCGAAGAGGAAGCCAACCCGGCCACAACCGCCGGGCAGGTATGGCCCTATCCCCATCCGCCAGGCTATGGCCATCTCAAAAGCCGGCGCGATGCCCATCCACGCGCGGCCCCGGGACGACAAGACGCAGCAGCGTCCGCCACCCAAGCGTCAGCTACCGCCGGGCATCCGCCCGCTGACTCCACGGCCGTCGACTACCATGCCAGGTACGCCGGTTATGACGGTGACCGCCCCGTCGAACACAACCGTCACCCTACAACTCCCGCCGTACGCAGGGACGTGCTCGGACTGCTGCCTCCACGGGGTAAGGCGCCCCCAGCAGCACACTGCCGCAGTCCAAGCCTTGCCCGACGTTACCACGAAGGCAACGTACGCCCGCAGTATCGCGAAGGCCCTCGTCGCAACTACGGAACGGGCCACGCAAACCCCAACCCTCGGCACGTCCACCTTCGCCACGCCTCCGGCACGGCCGACGTCGCCAAAGCCGGCACCGCCGCCAACGCCGCAACGCCCCCGACAACAGCGCCCGAGCTACCGCACGAGCCACATACGGCACCGGCGGGATATCTCGCGCCCGCACCGGCACCCACGCCACTAATCGGCCTCGAACCACCGCCACACCACGACAATGACCACAGCAGCCACCCGGACAGCCCACTCGGACCCAACACACGCACCTCCCACGCCCGGCAACAGCCACAGCGACAACAAGAAAATTTAAATAAAAATGTAAATTACTTAAATTCTGGGGGGAGCAGTGTTGTGATCGGCTGCTCCTCCACAACTCAATTTGTGTCTGAACATGCTGTAACTCAGAGTGGGGACCCCCCGACCCCCCTCTGATCTTGTCAGGGGACTATAAAAGAGCCAGGGTGCCACCAATTAGACAACCATTCTCTCGTATGCGATCGACTCGTCTATTCGACTCCTCCCTCACTACACATTTATATGTTTATTGATCATTGCGATTAAATATTTTGTAAAAAAAATTTTAATTTATTTTCAAAGGAGCTCCTTCTATTAGGTTTGTTTCTTCATTTTGATTTCCATTTGGAAAAAGCAGTTATTTTAATTTCAATAATTTTCTTCATTAAAAACTCAAAGAGACTGGTTAATTGGTAGTTCAATTTTTTACGAACGCCCCTACCTGGTCTCAACAGATATATTTATGATCAAGCTCCAAACCGTAGTTCTGTCATTTATATAGGAAATATTTTGTCATTATGTTAATATTTTGGTTCACACTTTTATCCTACTCTGCATATTGAGGTTACCGTCCGTTTTATCTGTCACCTCGAATCACTAACATCCACTAGTTACAAAGTTTATTTGTTTAAATTTCCGTCATTGAATAAAACGTTAAACACCTTAAAACTTATTTGTTACTACCTAATCCTCTTCCCACTGTCGTTCAATTCAATGTAGGTAGTGAAAGGTATGATGATTAAAAGTAGGTACCTACTTGAAATCATGTTAGATAATTTGTTTTGGAATTGATTCTGTATTAGTATGATAGATAGAAAACTTTAGACACTGTTTAATCGATCTTTTAGAAAGTCATGTCTAATTTTGAGTGAATTACACATAAGTGTAAATAAAAATGAAATGAAATTATAAATCGCACACTGTGTGGGAGTACCTAAGTTATTTGTCTCCTGTGTGGGAAGGTCATTTCTTATGAAATACGTCTCGCATAGGTAGGTATCTACCTTGTGTTCAGTCGATACATTCTTTGGTCACACATTGATTTACGTACATAAATAAACAGTAAAATAAATGTCCAGTAAAATTTCTCTCAAAATTAAATACTTACGTAACCCCAGACAGAAAAATAATAGTACCTACAACTAACCACATGGGTCAGAGATTGACCATGCGCCACTCAGCCGGCAAGGTAAGTTTCGAGGCTTTCAGATAATATAATGTAACCAACAAGAAGTTCGAGCAGAGTAGTTAAAAAATAAGAAAATTAAGTTGGTACCTACCTATACTTCCTCAAATGAATTCAGGTAGGCACCTAGTGATTGTGGCGTCAACTTTTGATCTACTTACCTAGCGGGTTATTTTTCAAATAATTGTTTACCTACTTCAAACAATCTTCCCCTATTTTTTATTGATTTTGCTAAATTTAGTCCAGTTTATGAAACATATAATTGATATACATAATTGATACGTACCATAAATAGGTAGGTAGCCACCTATATGAAGAATAAAAAAAAATTATGGTTGTAGCTTTAATTAGGCAAGTATGTACCCAAAATAATTGGAAAAATACTTTAAAAATTACCTATTTATTGTCCCAAACCATTATCACCCAATCATGTGAAAACTACGACGGTAAATTAGGAAAATAATGAAAAAAGCTGAGGTAGGTCGGTGATGGGGAAGGAAGGGTAGGCAGAGCAACAGCTGAACAGGGAACGAATATTCTGAAGCTTAGCTGGGATGCCAATTCATCCGGTGAATATGGCAACACCGCCCCCCCCCCCCCCCCCCTGCCCCTCCGACGACGAACGTTGAAAATTACCTCCTTCCTTGGCAAAAAGCAGCTGGAACTGATAATGCCATGGATACTATAATACACTACACAACGAGCGAAGCGGCAGGGCTGGGTATCTGCGTGTGAAGGGGGAGAGACTCTGCACATTGCCCGCAGAGAGCGCCTACAGTCAGCGCCCCCTTTCTTGAGCCTTTTTTCAAAATAAGTAAAATTTCTCTTCACGTTTTCTTTCTTATTTTATGTACATAACAAAATTTTGATTCTTGAATTATCAATTTATTATCTCTCCAAAAACGGCGTAAGACACAAACATTCAAGAAAAAGTTTTTTAAACTAAGTACATATTTGAATTTTCGGAAATTATTATTTTCGGATTATTAAGACCTTCCCCAGAACTATAAGTTAACCACATCCAGAGAAAACGTGAAGAAACTGACAAAAAACAGGGTCTGCACCCCCTTAAGGGGGCGCGGGACGGGAAGGCCAGTAGCACCCCCAACCACGAGAGTGCGCTGAACATCGCTTCGGCGGGAAGTTTCCCAGCGAGATTTGGAGATTTGGCGCCCGCCGGTAGGGGCGCCTGCCGAATTTCGATGGTTGTTGTAAGTGCGCAGTTAGTTTTTAGTTATCAATTCCATTGCCTCATGGACACTATAACATTCGTGATTACTTGAGCTTGAGCTCCCACTGCAAGTTGATAGGTTATGTTCTGTTGTTTTTAGTTCATTCCTTTGTTCTCTTTATTCTCTCACGCGGTTCGTTCACGTTAGTATCAGTATTCTATAGTTCATTCGTAGTGATATCCGTCGAGTGTATCAAAGTGTATGCCTCCATCGCCAAAGAAGTGGACCAGGAGAAACATCGGCAACAAAGGCGACAAAAAGAGGCGCAGAACAGTAAGTTGATACCACAGATTTACATAATTAGGTACCTAATTAATCGTTATTGTGTTTCCTGTGTAGAGCAACAATTTTTTTCTAATTTTTTTATTTTTTTAATGCATTTATTGACAAAAGACTTAGTATTTACATTCACAAAAGATAATGACATAAATTACAACCCCTCAGTAACGGCACATCCGCAAAAAGATTCCCTTTTTACGGCCTGAAAAATACCTATATCTAGTACCTCAGTTAAGAATACGTCGGTATTTATGAACCTTCTTTCAATATCAAGCTGAACGATTCAACTTTCACACGATGTTGGCTTAGCATAAAAATTACCTACCTATCACGTTTCCTCTGTGGATCAAACTGAATTTTGCGGCCAACAGATTTTGTGTTAGTCTAATGATTGTCACGTAATTAGTACGTTCTCCGTAGTTTGGGAGTAAAACTCAGTTACCTACCCAGCATCCCACGAAAATCGTTAACCTTCGTTGCAAAGTTGTCAAATCTCCTGCGGCTAAATCTCCGTCCACAACCTCATGATTGGCTGATAGATCCGTGGGTTTATCAGTTTAGTATCGAACCATAAATAATTTATTAGGTTTTATAGGTTTTTCCGTGAGGCGGAAATTCATAGAATCAACGGGCCGTTTTATGTGTCAGACTTACTTAGCCTCTCTGTTGTGTTTAATAGTAGGTATATACGTACTTAATTGAAATTTTTTCGGTATTATTTCTCGTCAAGTTAATTTCTGGAAATTTTTGAAGAAGACTGTTGCGCAGGCTTCAGAAAAATTAAACCACTTGCAGTTCTGCTAACTGTTCATTCGCGGGCGTTTCAGAGCATATTGATAGTTGGTTTATTATTATTATTATGTATTGGAATGGTTACTAGAGGTATTATATTTATCTATAAATTTATTTGGTATGGCAGGCTCACTATGTATGTTAAAAAATTTTTTGTTTTTAAATCCTAATTTGGCCTGAATGTTCTTGTTGCGGAAAATGTAGTATTATCAAAATCATAAGCTTCACAGTTCACTGATATGGTCACGCTGCATGGTTGGAATTGCTCTGAACAAATGTTGGGATAGATTGTAACTACCTACCTGTGATGCATAAATATACTGAACTGTGTAATCCATTCTATAATCATTAGTTGGTGCGTACCTACATAAATTCATACCTACATTTTGTGGTTACAGGTTCAAAGGCAGTTGCAAGTGACTGGCAGAAAGCTGTGCTACTTTGTAGTTTACACTAAAGAACAACCTAACATTTTCATTGTGAAAATAGGACGTGGTGACCAATTCTGGCCAGAGAAGATGGTTCCACAACTTGAAACCTTTCATCACAACACAAGTTTACCTGAACTTGTTGAACCTATTCGAAAAGAACCTTTCATCCCCAAGAAGGAACAAGAAGTAGTGTAAGTAATAATTTGCAGTGCATCTCTAAACATAATATTACTAGCAATACCCGCTCACTAAGAATGTACATAGATACATACAGGTAGGGTGATAGCTCCCTATCCGAAATAGGTGTATGTAGTAAAACTTTATTTCTCTACTGGTCTGGAAAAACATGGTAAGTTCATTTTTTCGTGAATGAGTCCATATTAGTGAGTTATTCGGTCGGGCTAAAGATGATAAGGTTGATTTAGCGGAAAATTTGACAAATAGCCATCAGCAGTAAGTGCCAAGTCAGGTCAGCGCAGTCTGGCAAAAGTTGTTGAGTAACTTAGCAGTGTTGGCATGCCTCCACTGGTATGGTTTCGACATTTTCTTGGTCTGTCAGAACATGATAAATGAGGTATATCATGTTTTGCCAGACCCAATAATTAATTTGGCAGCACTCACTTGTACACAGACTTGTCGAAGATAACCAAGCCTTCATTGAGTTGCTACCTCATCGAACTATTTTTTCACCCCACATTCAGCAACATGTAGGTTATTTGATTTAATCCATTCGATGTTTCGAATAATAAGATTACCTGATCGTTAGTCAAAGAAAGACCATTTGGTGGGAGATATCATTGTTTACCAGATTCAGGATCGGGTGGTGTTTGGACATGAAAACCAAAACGCTGCACAGTCCTTGTCACATGGGTTTATTATTCTATTGGACATACCTGCAGGAATGTTCGGTGTTCATTTATTGTTTATTTCATGTGAAATAATTGAAATAGCCATTTCTGATGGTTTCCACCAATTTTGGTCCTCAAAACACGAATTAGGTACGCTCCTTTATTTTATTTATTTATTTTTTCAAATTATCTTTGATCATTGGCACTGCCATTTAGTCGTCTTGATCCACGTGTTGACACTTTTTCCAGTGTTATTATACAAATTGATGGTGATTTCAGACGGTTTCCCAGGTTTTTGATTCATAAAAAAGTCAATTTTGGGATCTGAACATTTGGTAGAACCTCAATTTTCCGCTATTTGGTCAAAATGAACTTCATCTTGGTCTTCTCGTCCTCAGAAACATGGAAAACGATACCTCAGAAGGTCATGTTACTAAAACACAAAAAGTACCTATTTTTATGCACATTTTTCACTCATAACACCCCGGGGTATATTCCGAGCGGGCTGCAAGTTTCGGGACACAACTAGGGCCCAAATGGAGCATGTGTGCGATAGAGCGAGTTTTGTAGACCGAAAATGAGGTACCTATGCGTGATACGGCGGACGGACATAGCATTTTTGGAATCTACGCACCTTGAAACGGAAACGAAAAAATTTTGAGAGGGTGTTATAATAATTTTTTGCTGAGCGAATACATAGGTGTGTCATTCACAGAATAATAAACCAAAACGCTGCAGAATCCTTGTCACATGGTTTATGATTCCGTTGGACATATCTACAGAAATGTTGGCTGTTCATTTATTGTTTCTTTCAATTCAATCAGTCAAAATATCAAGCAGATACAATCTGCGATGCAGCAATGAATAAAAAAATCTTTAGGTAGCTACCTACCCTACTGTGAACGTCAAAATTGAAATGCAATAAGTTTAAAAAAAATGAATGTTTCCATGGTTAATATAGATGGATGTGTTTCCAAGGTTTTTTGGTTTTGTAGATTAGGAAACCCCAATAAAAACCTAAGAAATACTGTAAATCCCCAACTCTTGGCATGTTATGGTGTCAAAATCAGTCAAAACACCAAGCAGATGCTCGATAGATTAAAATGTATTTCTAAGGTTTTCATTGATATTTCTAATTCATTGCAATCAGTATACCCAAATTTACTGATTTTATGTTATTTTCTGTTCTCAGTTCATGTCTAAACAACATCCGATCCAGAGTCTGGCAGACAGTGATGTCTCCCACCAAATGGTCTTTCTTTGAGTAAAAATCAGGTAATACTTCTTATTATTAGAAGCAGATCAAATATTTCGCTGTAATATCACATTCCCCTGATTCTTCATGCGCTTCTCTGGACTTGCAAAACTTTGACGCTCTCCTGTAAAATCATCTGTATTGGACTTAGGTACCTACCACGCTTTGCCAGATCAGCACACAAAAAAATCCTGTCATGTAGCATGGCTATAAGAGCGAATTTTCAAAGAAATATTCCTGATATTGTGTAAAAAGATGATATAGCGAGAATCCATACCAGTTTTCTTGAGATTATATAACTTTTCGTGATTTTAGCCATTTTTACCGATGTTTGACCCTAATAACGTCAAATTAGACCCACTTGGTTTTGAGAAAAATAGTTTTATCGTCGAGGTAGTCCCTCCGTCGTCATTAACCACCCCACAGAACGTCAGGTGAATTAATATTGATTTTACCATTAATACCAATTTTTTACCCCAACAAATAAAAATCTGACCCCTATTCTGTGTGAAAAACAACTGAAATGGTATTTTTCTGTCTTCACTCAACCTTCCGTACCACTTCCAATGACTTTATATCAATTGTTTGCAATTTTAGCCGTTTTTACCGACATTTAGCCCCTAAAAACTCCAATTTGACCCCCTTGTAATTTGAAAATTGCTCATCTTCGAACTCATCCTTTCGTTTGGCAATAGAAACGGTTTGGAGAAATCTGGAATTTTTACCATGTGCCTACCCAAGGACAGATATCATCTGGAGTGGCACATAAATCTACATAATAAATGTTTGCTAAAATCTAGGGATGAACTTAGGATGCTCTGAACCGGATTTGCCTATAAAAATATTTCAAAAATTCATGTTCTGAAAATGTTACCCATTGCAATAGCTATATTTTCTTTGAAAATTCGGTAATAAGGTTTGAAATTACAAAGAAAGCTAAATTTAAATTAAATTTAACAAAGCACTAAATGTTACAGATAACGTTAGGTAAGATAAACTGAAGAAATACACACAACAATGTTCGCGAATTTTTAAGGAAAATGAAAGTATTGCAATGGGTCCAAAATTTTCAGAACATAAGTTTTTGCAATTATTTTATAGACAAATCCGTTTCAGATCATCCTGATTTCATCCTTAGATTTTAACAAAAATGTATACGTATATTATATATTATATATTTATCTATGTGTCACTCCAGACGATACCTGACCTTGGTTACGTGATATAAATTCCAAATCTCGCCAAAATGTTCTTGTTGCCAAACAAAAGGATAAGCAATTTTCAAAAATTTGAAGGGGGTCAAATTTGAGTTTTTAAGGGGTCAAAAATTGGTAAAAACTGCTAAAATTGATATATAAAATCACTGAAAGTGGCGTGGAAGGGTGAGTGAAGGCAGAAAAATACCATTTCACTTGCTTTTCACACTGAACAGGGGTCTAATTAGGATTTTTGGGGGTCATTAACATTATAGAAGATAGCACCTATACATGAAATAAGTGTATGTAGGAAAACTTTATTTACATTACATTCACTTTATTTACATTTACATTTAATATTATAGAAATGCCTGTTGTAATTTGCTACTGTGTATTTTTGTTCAGGAAGACGATCAGAATTGACGAGATATCCGAAGTTGACAACTCCAGTCGTATATACAGCAAGAAGCGAGTTTGAACTCCGATTTAAATGAACATGAACCTAAATGGATTTCCGAATACCTACCTAGATCCAGACTAACTCAGTGTCCAATAAAATAAAAGCTAATGTGAGCAGTGTAACTGTATAATATTATTCATGAGCTTTGCAATTTACTTTTCTACGGCAGGCTTTGGTATTACGATGTTATGATGTAAATCATCGTGACTACCAGTAGTACCTATGACTACTACCTAATACAGTGTTACGAATTCCTTCGGTCACCCTTAGTATTTCTTTTTCATATATCACTGTAAAATCCAACCCACTCAACGTTACCCTATCTGAACAAATCCTTAATCAAAATCAAGAGCTCTTCACATGCTGTACCATGCCGGTACTATTCGAGAAAAATTCAAAAGTATGAACTGTGATATATTTATGATCAAGCTCCAAACCGTAGTTCTGTCATTTATATAGGTAATATTCTGTCATTATGTTAGTATTTTGGTTCACACTTTTATCCTATTCCGCATATTGGGGTTACCGTCTGTTTTATCCGTCACGTCGAATCACTAATATTAGCACTAATACTCACTAGTTATATAGTTTATTTGTTTATATTTCAGTCATTGAATAAAACGTAAACACCTGAAAAGTTATTTGTTACTATCTAATCCTCTTCCTATTGTCGTTCAATTCAAGTAGGTAGTGAAAGGTATGATGATTAAAAGTAGGTACTTGAAATCATGTTAGATCATTATTTGTCTTTGAATTGATTCTGTATTAGTATGACAGGTAGAACACTTTAGACAGTGTGTAATCAATCTTTTAAAAAGTCATTTCTAATTTTGAGTGAAGTACACATAAGTATAAATAAAAATGAAATGAAATTACAAATTTCACACTGTGGGAGTACCTACCTAAGTTATTTGTCTCACATAGGTAGGTATCTACTTTGTGTTCAGTCGATACATTCATCGGTCACACATTGATTTACATACATAAAAAGTAAAATTTACATACATAATATATATAAATGACCAGTAAAAATCCTCTCAAAATTAAATAATTACGTAATGTTAAAGTACCCCAGACAGAAAAATAATAGTACCTACAACTAACCGGATGGGTCAGAGATTGCCCTTGCGCCACTCAGCCGGCAAGGTAAGTTTCGAGGCTTTCAGATAATATTATGTGACCAACAAGAAGTTCGAGCAGAATAGTTAAAAAATAAGAAAATTAAGTAGGTACCTGGCTATACTTCCTCAAATGAATTCAGGTAGGCACCTAGTGATTGTGGCGTCAACTTTTGATCTACCTAGTGGATTATTTCTCAAATAATTGTTTACCCACTTAAAACAATCTTCCCCTATTTTTAGCGAATTTTCGAAGAAAAAGAAGCTATTGTTCTCGGTCCAAAATTTTTAAAACACGAATTTCCGAAAGATTTTTATACCAAAATCCGTTTCAGACCATCCTGAATTCACTGCCGAAAGACACCAAAAATTATATATATATATATATATATATATATATATATATATATTTATTTATATATTTATATATGTATGTGTCATTCCAGACGATAACTCTAGAAAGAATTGAGATAAAAAGTTCAAATTTGCACGAAAAATCTGTCTTGGCAATCGACAGGCTAAGTTCGTAGATGAGCAGAATCGGGTCACTCTAAGGGGGAGTTTTATGGGGGGAAAATTACCCATAAATTCCCAAAATGAAAAAGTCTGACAAGTGACACCTCATTTTAAAGGTTTTTGTACGCTGAACACGATGGTGAAATCAGAATTGCGATATCTCATTCCGTTCTCAAACTAGAGCACTTTGAAGATGAAGGAACGTGGTTATTTCTTGAGATGTTCTTCCTGGTTCGTCTGCTCTAATCTGATAACGGAATGGGATATCGCAATTCTGACTTCACCATCGTGTTCAGCGTTGGAAAATCTACAAACCGAGGTGTTACTCGGCAAAAAATGGAACAAAAAATTTGTTACATAGGTATGCCCATATTTGATGCATACCGAATTAACCGAATAGCGTCATACTTGAATACCTATAATTACCCAATAAGTTTAAGATTGCCCATATTTGAATGGGATATCCCAAAGATCACATTTTATATAAAATCAGTTAGTTCTTCGAAAATTCGCTCTTATAGCCATGCTGCATGACTGTGGTTGTTTTTTTTTATTGATTTTGCTAAATTTAGGCCAATTTATGAAACATTTAATTGATATACGTAATTAATATGTACCGTAAATAGGTAAGTAGCTACCTACTACGAAGAATCAAAAAAATTTAATTAGGAAAGTACCTAGGTACCCAAAATAATTGGGTAAATACTGTAAAAATTACCTATTTATTGTCCCAAACCATTGTAATCCAATCATGTGAAAATTATGACGGTAAATTAGGAAAATAATGAAAAAAGCTGATGTAGGTTGGGGATGTGGAAGGAAGGGTAGGGGGAGCAACAGCTGAACAGGGAACTAATATTCTGAAGCTTAGCTGCGATGCCCACCGTGTGGGTTACAGCGATGCCATTCTTCCAGTGAATATGGCAACACCGCCTCCCCCCCCCCCTGTCCATCGGACCAAGAACGTTGAAAATTACCTCCTTCCCTGGCAAAAAGCCGCTGGAACTGATAATGCCATGGATACTATACCAGACTACACGACGAGCGAAGCGACAGGGCAGGGTATCTGCGTGTGAAGGGGGAGAGACTCGGCACATTGCCCGCAGAGAGCGCCTACAGGCGGCGCCCCCTTTCTCGAGCCTTTTTTCAAAATACGTAAAATTTTTCTTCACGTTTTCTTTCTTATTTTACATAACAAAATTTTGATTCTTGGATTATCATCTTTATCATCTCTCCGAAAATGTCGTAAGACACAAACATTCAAGAAAAAGTTTTTTAAACTACATTTTTGAATTTGAATTTTCGGAAATTTCAGGAATCATTTAGAGCTATGACCCTAACTCTATTCACGGATTAATATAATGCGTATTAAGACCTTCCCCAGAACTGTAAGTTAACCACAGCCAGAGAAAACGTGAAGAAACTGACAAAAAACAGGGTCTGCGCCCCCTTAAGGGGTGTCACTAATCTCCGCCCTCCTGCACCCAAACATAACCCGACCTGGATCCTCAACAGGTGTTAGTGGTGCTTGAAAAGCCAATGCGGGATTTGCTGAAACTATCCCGTAAGTTGGTGACTCCTGCTTTTAGTTACCGGGCGGAGGGTGCAAACAATAGCATCCATCCAGCTATCGGATATATGCAGTTCCATGCAGCTCTATCAAAGTGGGTTGGGAATGTCGTGAAGGAGGCAGGAGTGGAGGATCATTTCGGACCCCACTCTACAAGGCACGCATCGGTTTCGGCAGCCAACAGGGCTGGAGCCTCCCTGGATACGATTTTTAGGGCAGAAGGGCCTATTATAAAATTTTGATTTTATAATAGGCCTCTTACTCCACCAGACTCGTTTTTGGTGCATGTTTTCTCCCAACCTACAGGGAACGATTAACAAAGACTGGCTTACCTATTTCAGGTGCTGTGGCCCCTGTTTGCTGCCTCTAACTTTTTTCACAAGGGCGGGCTGTCCTTGAGTTCACATCTCTGATCATTTTCTTGTGACCATACAAATTGATATGTTTACAGCAATTATTCTGCATCATACTAATAATTCCTTAGCTCCTATCTTCATTTTCATTCAATTTCTAATACATTTCTTTTGACTAGTATTTGAGTGCTAACTAAATTTTTTTTCTCCATACATACATACCTGAGAGTAAATAATACTAAATTGTTTGGTTTCCTTTTCATGATAACCATGTGTGGCGTTTTTTGATGTGTTTAACCATACCTGGGTTTACGGGTGCATTCTGATGAATGGATTGTAGAGCGCAATATTTCTTTCAGATGGACAAAGGATTTTGGCTGCCACGCTGATATGCATCTCGAAGATGAATCAGGGCTTCGCCAAAAATCCAAGGAATTGTTCAGAGAAAACTGCCGTCCAAAGGAACGAATGCCATCAATGGAATCTCATCTAGCTGCGTTGGTACTTGGACAAGAAAAACTGCAATCTGAATGTGACAGCCTCCTCCTCGATAATATTAAAAAGAGAGGAGAGGTGTCGGAACTAAGAACACATTTGCAGAACGCAAAAAGTGGTTGATTGTTTCGAATTATTTATAGGGAGAACAAACTTCGTTGGGACCAAGGGCTAAAACGTGGTCACAGTACAAACACCACAATATACAGAAATTTTTGATTGGTATCACTCCTCAAGGAACTGTCTTCCGTTTCAAATGGCTATGGAAAGGTCCTCTGACAAACATATGATACTAGGCATCGGGTATCCTTGGCAAACTAATTCCAGGGGTCGTGATTTAGTTGATCCCAGCATTTACGAAATGTTCGTATTCTATGTTGCTAATGTTCATGTGTATTCATGTTGAAAGATTCATCAGTGAACGAAAATTCCGAATATTAAGTGGTAGCACATTAAACTTACTTGTATTTTTCTTCCAGTTCCGAAACAGAAAGGCCTGCCATCAATGGCATAGTGCAAATTTGTTGTGCTTTGACCAATTTGTGCCCAAATTCGATAGTTAGACTTCTTTTTGACAACATGTTTAATTCGTTCTGATATTGCCAATATTGATATAGGTACTACAAATAAATCCCTATTTATATAAATGTTTCGTTTTCTGCCCCTTTTATCTAGAAGGACCTGTTATTGGGAAATAAATTTCCCAACTTGCGTATTTCGCATCACTGATTGCTATAATATAGTTAACAAGGTTGAAAAACTGGAACGGATTTTTTCAAACTTCTTCTTACACATCAATTCTACCTGATTATTCCTTCAACTATTTGTCATGATCAGATGTGAATAACGGCTAACTTCTAGGGAGTTGATATAAATAAGTACCAAGCCGTTTAAAAATTGTATTGACAGAAAGTGAATTGCACTCATTATTATATAACGCAGGAACTTATTTACAACAATGACTTGTCCAGAGCAACGACTAGATGAAACACACATTGTATAGAAAACACTAGTTGCTCATTGTATTATATTTCCAAATTAATAGGTAAGTAGTATTTCTTTATAACATGACATAGCGCAGTGTTGTTCAGTTTATTACACCTGTGTGCTACACATCAGGCCCAACAAATGCTTCTGGTTAGAGACAAAATGAAGTACGTATCAGATTATGCAGGCGAATTCTAATAATCAAATGTAAATAACGACAAAAGTAGGAGTATAGGTATTATTCGAGAGATCATTATTATTGAGGTTGTCCAATAAAAATGTTACAAACTAGCTGAATGACACTTTGATCTGCCGTAGACTAGAACAAGGTGGACAGTACCACTTCCTCAATTGTCTGGTGATATCCACACATTTCTTGTGGAAGGTCACACTATTTTACAACCTTCATTGACACAGTTAATCATAGGAACTTCAGGAGGCTCTTGACAAATACAAAAGCGGGACAGACTGTATGAATGTGCAAGACTACTAATCTTCGACCAAACGTGGCGTTAAGAAGTGTAAAAACAAGTTTTCAAAAATATTGGCAAACTAATTCGGACAGAACTGCTCTCAAATAAAAAGGAACAACCTTTGCTTTGATTTCATTTTTTTATCACACGGTCTAAAGCCCTAATTACACCTACCGAGTACTGGGCCGAGACAGTGCACTCGGCCGAGTAAATCGCAGTGTGATCGGCCCAGACCGTACTCTGCCTAGTAACGGGCGAGTGATTTTGGGCGAGTCTGTGGATAGAACCATGTTCTATCCACTTATGGATAGATAGTCTGTGGATAGAACCATGTTCTCCATCTTACTCGGCTGAGTAGGGACCCCCCACCACTCATCCACTCGCTCAGTTGCTTCTCGCCCATCCACTCAGCTAATGTAATCAGGTTTGGCGGGCGAGCGCGCCTTTTGGTTTATTATTCCGTGAATAATACACCTATAAATTCGCTCAGCAAAAATTTTTATGACCCCCTCAAAATTTTTTCTTTTACGTTTCAAGGTGCGTAGATTCCACAGATCCGCCATACCATCCATATCTACTTCATTCTCGGTCTAAAAAATTCGTTCTTTACCACACAGGCTCCACTAGGGCCCTACTTGTTTCAAGAAACTTTCCATGTTTAGGTTCTAACAAAGTTTCAGCCTTAAATTTACGTTAAATTTTGGTGTAAAATCGTCGTTTTTCCGCACACAGTTCAAGTCCCAAGGCTCGGCCGCCCGATCGGAATTCACCCAGGGGTGTTACGGTGGTCGGGGGGGAGGGGAATGGGTACTATCTTTGATCATTGGTAGTGCCATTTAATCATCTTCATCCACGTGTTGACACTTTTTCCAGTGTTATATACAAACTGATGGTGATTTCAGACGATTTCCCAGGTTTTTCACTTGAAAAAATCAATTTTGGGAGCTGAACATTTGGTAGAACTCAACTTTCCACTCTAAGGTAAAAATCGACTTCATATTCGGTCTTCTCGTCCCCCAAAACATGGAAAACGATATCTCAGAAGCTCGTGTTACCAATATGTTGCTAAAACGCAAAGAGTACCTATTTTTACACACATTTTTACTCATAGCACCCCTGGGTATATTCCGATCGGACTGAAAAGTTTCGGGACACAACTAGCGCCCAAATGGAGCATGTGTGCGAAAGAACGGATTTTTTAGACCGAAAATGAAGCCGGTACACGTGATACGGCGGACGGACATTGCATTTTTTGAATCTACGCACCTTGAAACGGAAAAGAAAAAATTTAGAGGGGGTGTTATAAAAATTTTTTGCTGAGGGAATACATAGGTGTATTATTCGCAGAATAATAAACCAAAAACCAACATTTCTGCAGGTATGTGCAATAGAATAATAAAGCCATGTGACAAGGACTTTGCAGCGTTTTTCTCTTTTGGTTTATTATTTATGGTTTATTATTGGTTTATTATTATTAGTGTTATGGGTGAAAAACAGGGTTTTTTTGGTGTTTTAGTAAAATAAGCTTGTGATGCATCGTTTTCCATGTTTTGGTTTATTATTCTGTGAATAATACACCTATGTATTCGCTCAGCAAAAAATTTTTATAACACCCCCTCAAAATTTTTTCTTTTCCGTTTCAAGGTGCGTAGATTCCAAAAATGCAATGTCCGTCCGCCGTATCACGTGTACAGGCTTCATTTTCGGTCTAAAAAAATCGTTCTTTCGCACACATGCTCCATTTGGGCCCTAGTTGTGTCCCCAAACTTTTCAGCCCGATAGGAATATATCCAGGGGTGTTATGAGTGAAAATGTGTGTAAAAATAGGTACTTTTTGCGTTTTAGCAACATGTTAGTAACATGAGCTTTTAAGGTATCGTTTTTCATGTTTTTGGGGACGAGAAGACCGAACATGAAGTCGATTTTGACCAAAGAATAGAAAATTGAGGTTCTGCCAGATGTTCAGCTCCCGAAATTGATTTTTTATGAGTCAAAAACCTGGGAAATAGTCTGAAATCACCATCAATTTGTAGAACAACACTGGAAAAAGTGTCAACAGGTGGATCAAGACGATTAAACGTACTATCAATGATCAGAGATTATTTATTTATTTTTTAAAAAAAGAAAAAAAAGCGTAAGTACTTTATTCGTGTTTTGGTGGCCAAAATTGGTGGAAACCACCAGAGATAGCTATTTCAATTATTCTATATGAAAGAAACAATAAATAAACAGCCAACATCTCTGTAGGTATGTCCAATGGAATAATAAACCCATGTGACAAGGACTTTGCAGCGTTTTTTAGAATAGGAGACCGAATATGAAGTCGATTATTTCAACCAAATAGTGGAAAATTGAGGTTCTAACGAAGTTTCAGCCTTAAATTTACGTTAAATTTTGGTCAATAATTTGTTTAAAAAAAACCCTAATTTCTGTTTTTGAGAAACAATAAATAATGAACACCCAATATTTCTGTAGGTATGTCCAATAGAATCATAAACCGATGTGACAAGGACTTTGCAGCATTTTTTTCTTTTTACTTCGCTGTGCCATGTTGTCGCGGAACACTAGACGACGCAACTGCCCAGCTGAAATGTGATCACCTACTCGCCCCATCGAAGTAGCTCGGCCGAGTACTCCACCGATACTCGGACGAGCTACTCGGTAGGTGTAATTAGGCCTTAATTGTACGAGTTGCACAGATATTTTTCCTGTAAGCTGTTTTAACACAAAATGAGCTGGTGAAAGAAACACTGAAAACCAACATTTGCGTCTGAATTTGTGGTTTTTATCAAGCAACCTGTTTTCCTCACGGTCCACAGCTATGGTCTTTCGCTCAACCAATCTTAACTAATGACAGGAACAGTGCGTTGAACTATCTGGAGATCACTATTATTCATAGCTGAGCTACTTGCATCAATTACTGAATCATTTGTTTCTTTTTCTGACAAGGGCCTTAACGTTCCCGTGAGATCACCGAATTTGAGAAACCTCGAGCGTGGTTAGTACTTGAATGGGTGACTGCCGTGACTTGTCCAAGTATGACCCATGTACCTGTTGGGCGAACCCCTCTCCATTCAAGGTGGCGAGGCAATGAGTAGCCAAGTAAAGAGCGAAATGGTCAGACCGAATTCTGATCCTCTCATTGGAGGACAGCTGATCACGTCCGCGACGCTGGCAGGGCAGTCGGATGAAAAGCCCCATCCTGGAATGGCTGTTTACTTTACTTCTACTTTACTAACTGGAGATGCTCCAAAAATGGATAATGGGAATTCACTATAAGGCCATAACTCTCTATCTTGAAATCCTGGTGTTCTTCCTTCATCCTGGGAGCAAATTCTTCAAGGATGCCATCGTGGATGCCTCTTTCTGTATGGGTGGTGGAGAACGAGCACAGTTCTGGGTAGCAAATTTGTTTAAGAGTAGAAAAAGGCGGGGGACGAAACAGTCGTTCTGAAACACAGATTGTAAAAACATTGACAACTGCCGTTTAGACTATTAGGTACACAATTTTTCACGCATTCACAAAGCAAAATCCACAAAGGTGATATAAAGTCATTTGTCGACCATTTCAATCGATTGTTTATGAATTGAAGCGTTTTCAACTAAGAAACGCTGCGAAGTCCTTGCCACATGGGTTGATTATCTCGACTGAATATGGCGATTGGGACCTCAGTGAAGACCCACAAAGCGATATTTGGCAGTTATAAACAAGGATATCAGGTTGCTATTTCTGACAAATTATTTAAGACCAGTGAAACTGTCTTGATTCACCTTTTGATACTACCTCCTGTGTTGTTATAAAAATTTCTGGTGATTACAGCCATTTTCTCAGGGTTTTGACCCATAAATATTGAACTTTGAGGGTTAAAACATCGCTAGAATCTCAATCCTTCATATTTGGCCTCCTTACAAAAAACATGGAAAGCGATACCTCACAAGCCCAAGTTCACTAAAACCTCAAAAATACCTCATTTGGCACCCATAACACACCTGGGTATATTCCGGTCAGGCTGCAAAGTTTCGGGACACAACTAGGGCTCAAATGGAGCCTACGTGCGAAAGAACAATTTTTTTTGGACCGAAATTTAAGGTACATAGGTATGGATGCACTACACACCTTGAAACGTAAAAGAAAAAATTTTGAGGGGGGGTGTTCAAACAAATTTAATGTATTTTGGAATAATAAACCAAAAAATTACAACACTTGAATATGTGCCAAAATTATTCATCTTCAGCTCATCTTCTCTTGCAATTATTGATATTTTGTCGGAAATACATGTTTCACATTCTTGTCAGAAATGATGTTCCATTTCTTGCATAAATTGTTTTCCTTGGCATCCCAAATGTCCCTGAGGGGGAAAATGTTCTAGAAACTCGCTGCCTTTATGGGTTCTCATCCTATTAACAGGAAGCCTTCACTGGGGAAAACAGAAAAAAATCACGGCTTAGGCAGATGAAAAACTCACCTACAGACAAACAGATCGCGTCATCATAGATGCTGTGATTCTTCCTCTTCTGTATTTCTGCCAGAAGGGGTTTGAATTCTGCCCTCTTGTCACTTTCTCAATATCAGTGCTTCATCCTTCGTAATCCTGATTGCTTCAAAAACACTTTCACAGTGCCTTATCAAATCATCGAATGGTAAAGCCCCACAGTTGCTGTCAAATACAGGTTGACTGTCTGAGGTAACGACGGTCTTTCTGGAACTGAGTCGCAAAAATATACTAGCATTTACATTTGCAGCGGTAAATAGCTAAAAATTGTATTTATTGTACTCCTAACCACAAGTTCGTATATTTGAAGAATTGCACAGGAGGGGTGTTGCGTCCATAAGGCCACTTGGGCCGAAAAACACTTGGGAGTAAAAAAAAACTTCAACCATTGTTCAGTTGGCATTTGCATTTCCCTCCGTACACTGTATCCGGTGTAGGCTCCTGCTCTGTGACTGTATATTTTTTTATAGAATTTTTCACAAAGTTCAACAGCGACCCGCCAGATTTCTCTTGCTATGGATATTCAATATTCTAGTAGAAAGGAGAGCATTGTTCCTTCACGTTAGCTCCATAGACCAAGCATCATACGTCGGACGGACATTGCATTTTCTGAATCTACGCACCTTGAAACGTAAAATAAAAAATTTTGAGGGGGTGTTATAAAAATTGTTTGCTGAGCGAATACATAGGTGTGTTAGTCACAGAATAATAAACCAAAATCAATGCCCGTCCGCCGTATCATCCATATATATATCTAGGTACTTTATTTTCTGTCTAAAAAATTCGTTCTTTAGCACACAGGCTCCACTTAGGCCCTAGTTGTGTCCCGAAACTTTGCAGCCCGATCGTAATATACCCAGGGGTGTTATGAGTGTAAAGTGGGTGTAAAAATAGGGTTTTTGGTCTTTTAGTGACCATGAGCTTCTGAGGTAGGTACCGTTTTCCTGGTTTTTTTTAGGGCGAGAAGACCGAATATGAAGTTAATTTTGACCAAAGAGTGAAGAATTGAGGTTGTAACGAAGGTTGATGTCTCAAAATTTATTTTTTATGAGTCAAAAACCTGGGAAATTGTCTGAAATCACCATAAATTTGTATAATAACGCTAGACGTAGTAGGTACCATAAGATGAATCAAGACAACTAAATGGCACTGTCAATGAGCAAAGATAATATGTTGAAAAATAACAAATAAAAAATAGGACACTATCAGTGATCAACGATTTGTCAAAAATAGGAGCCTAATTTGTGTTTTTGGGGGCCAAAATTGGTGGAAACCATCAAAATTAGCTATTTCAATTATTGCACATGAAAGGAACAATAAATGAAGAGCCAAAATTTCTGTTGGTATGTCCAGTAGAATAATAAACCCATTTGACAAGGACTTTTGGTTTATTATTCTGTGAATAATATACATATATATGTAATCGCTCAGCATAAAGTTTTTATAAAATTATAAAAAATGCAACGTTTATTTATTTGCAAAGTACATAGTACATGCAATTTCGGTAAAAAATTCGTCTTTTCGCGTTCCCACGCGTTTTATTCCAAGTACCACTGGCACATTCAGCCGAATCCTATTTCAGGTGGAGAGGTAATGAACTGGTGAAATCTGCAATGAAGCTTGGGGATTGCAAAATGCCTACAAAGAAAAGCCATCAACTAGAGTTTTGATTTTGACTCAGCTGAAAAATCTAGAGGAATCTTTAAAAAATAAAAACATTCTTTTGATGTTACTCGACTTTTTCAGCTCTGAGTTAAGCTTCGTTCTTAGTGGGCGTTCTGACAGTTCTCGAATTCATAAGAACTGGGACGGAAAATCCCGGGGCGTTCCGGAACTTGAGGAACCGCGTTCTGCACTGCGAACGATTTCAGAACTGGAAGTGGAACGCATGCGTCACCTACGTTCTTGAGTTCCAGTTCTGACAGTTCCGAAAAAAATCGGGGACTGTCAGAACCGTTCGGAACTGGATTCGCAAAACACTGCGAACGCAGAACTCGGCCTTCTCGGCGTTCCGGAACTGGGCGTTCTGGCACTGCGAACGACAAAACTCGACTGCGCTTGCCCAGAACCGTTCGGAACTGGCAGAACGCACACTGAGAACGAAGCTTAAGAAAATCTTTGGGACCTGGTAATTTGTAGAGGTTAGACAAGCTTTTGAAAAAGCGCGGGAAGTAGAGAACGAGCATTAGTTCCACAAATCGCCGTTCGACCGTGGGAGGCAGGCGGCTGCCTGCGTCCTCTTGACAGGGAAAAATGGCGGAGAGGCAGTTCTGTATAAATAGTCCCTGTTCTGTGGGCACAGTGCACAAAATGGGGCTGGGGAACTTGGCGGGAAGTTAAAACCGTTACAACTTCAAATTTCGATGACGAAAAAACCATTCTGCAACTCAGATTTTCTTAAATTTTGAAGGTTGAAATTGTTTTAAACATTATTTCCTGCATTAAACATTCAGTTTTAGTAGGAAGATACGTGAAAATAGAAAAAAATCTTTTCTGGTAAATCTATTTGGGCAGTAGCAAGATCTAGCGGTGAGCAAAAGAACTATGATGGTCGACAGTGGCGATCCCCACCAGCGAACGGATAACCATGCAAGACCGTCAAATCGGGCCGAGTGACAGCCGCCTGACCTTCAGGCTAGAACTCCACACAAGTTAGTGACGGAAATATTTCGTTCGATTTTGCGATTGAAACATGACCTCAAGAACAATAATTTCTTTTACAATACTTAACAACAAGAGTCACGCTAACGTCACGAGAACTGACCCTTCCCCTATGGATTCTAATGTATTTGAAGTATCCATGCAATTTTGTGCCTCCCCAGACAATTCCAGCTGCCCCTGCTCCGAACAAGCTCGAGGCTCACCCCATGGTAGAATAGAATGTACTAACCAGCAGCCCAAGCGAGCGCGTGTCCAAGTGAGCGTGTGTGTTCAGAGTTCAGACTTCAGAGGTCAACCAACACTAAGCCAGTTCGGTTCAAGCAAAACTGAACTTGCTCGGAGCTAGCCCCAAGGGGACAGCATGAACAAAGCTAATAAACCAGAGATAAATAATATGTCAATAGTGAGCTCACAAGAACCAACACGGTGAATAATGGCCAGATCATTGACGGAATTTATGAAACAACATTACATATACGATGAAAGGTGAAACTAGGGATGTCAGATACTTCAAAAGTATCGTTATATAATATCGTATCCATCCATACATCTAAAAGTATCAAAAAGTATCGATACGATACTTTCAAGAAGTACCGATATTTTGAAGTATCGATACTTTTCGATACTTTTTCAAAAATGGGTGAAAATGTCGTTTTTGTTCTCTCTCCGTCAGCGTGACAATGAATATTAGAGAGTTTTTGCCTGCCTCTCGCAAACCGTAAGGAACAAAACCGTAAGCACCGAGATAGGGCGAGCAAATTCGAAAGCTAATATTTAACGTCATTTTCCTTCTTCCATACCGACTTCCACTACGGTTTTTGATGCGGCACACAACAGTTGAAGTCACGTTAACGTTCAACAGAAATTCTGATATCCATCCTCCATTCTGCATCTTGGTTGTGACTGTGAGACGTGAGTTTTAGCAAGCGTACGTAGGAGTGATTTAGGTATTTTTATACTTTTATACTTAGGTATTTTATACTTTTTTACGTTTAATATCTTTACACTTTCGGTTTTTGAATCTTCAGTGTTCAGATGTAAAAGGGAAACGCGCCAACTGAAGTAAGTTCCATGCTGCAATCGTACTATTAGGGTGTATTTAGTTACTTGTGTACTTATGTGTTACTTATGTACATAATTATTTCATATCTTGCTTCTGAGTCAACCAAGGTTGCGGTAGCTTGGTTTTAAGGGTGGAATTTGACTTAATAGGTGTTTTGGAGACTCCCACTCCACTCATATTCTTGGGGCTAACATCGAGTAGGTGCAATCATGTGTTAGGTATGTTTGGAACGATACTATTGGAAAAGGCAGGGATTTTACTTAGTTATTGCTTCCAGACACCCTGCATGACAACCCACTCATGTTGCCTATGTTTTCAGGGGGGCCCTGCGAAGAAACGCGGAAGATCAATGCGGTTCTCCGATGAGTTGGACGTAATCTTGCTGAGGGAAGTGGTGTCCCAAAATCCGTACTGTGACACTACAAAGTGGAATGATGTGCTGGATTTTTTAATCTCAACCACAAACAAACCCTTCACAATAAAAAATATGCGTGAGAGAATCAATTTGTTGCTGTCGCAGTTTGAAAAAACAGACAATGAAGAAATTGTCACGTCTGGAGTGGAACCACCACCACTGTCAGAGAAAGACCAGCTTTTGGAGCAGGTAAAAGCATTGAAACTGTCGTTCAAATGTAACAAAAAAAGACAAAGAAAAAACGCAGCTTCCAATAAAAGCGAAAAACGTGAGGCGGCTGCAGTAGGTGCAGCTATTAGAGACTCTGATGCAACGCAGCACTGGATAAAGCTGAACAGTCAGGTAAGAAAAAGCTCCAGCGTACGTACATAATATTTTCCTACCCACGTAGATAACAGCACAGAACGACATGTGATACAGGGGGCGGGTAGAGTGCATAGGTACCCCTCTACGACAGATGGTATTTTTTGGGTTTTAATTTCCTCTTTATTTCGAAATACAGTTGGATGAGCCGCAGAAGGCAGACGATGCCCCAGTACGTCACAAGGTGATTGCTGAAGAGAGTCCATACTTCACGATTGAGCAAGTAAGTATAAGTATAAGTTATACACTCTTGTGGGTCATGTCCGGTTCGAGTGGTCACTGCTAGTACTTTTCCGAAATTCAAAATATCTGAAAATTCTGCCAAGTGGATGAATTGGTAGGTTGTATCTTACCGGATTGTAGTTTGTTGTGTTTTTGTGCGAGAAAAAATGAGTCAGAGGCGTCAGTTGAGTTTGACTGAAAAAAGGAAATCTTGGAATCGTTTGATAAAATGCAACTTATCAGCCAGCGTGAAGCGCTGCTTCAAAATTGTACATTTCTCAATCTCTATTGAACAAACTTGTCAAAACCCGACACGAAATTGAAAGTGAATGTTCATCAAATGGAAATCTTGACACATTTTATCCGTGTGAAGAATTCATTTAAAAAATAGTGAGAAATTGCAAACGCCAATCAACAATCGACAAGTTTTTTAAAAAACAGATTTGAATTATTTAAATAGATATTATGACAACTATGACTGATTTTTTTAATGTTTTAACCGTACACAGGCGTATTTTTCAATAAAACTTGAATTTTGAATTTTCTCAATGGTTTTTTCAACTCCCCGTGTACAGTGATCACCCGCTTACAGTAATCACCTGTCCTGGGACGAACGTGATCACTTTAAGCGGGACCCAGTGTAATTTGATAACTGACATAGGATGTCAAATTTAATAACCAACATCATCGACATTATACGTTTCTTCACAGGGGCGGATCCAGAATTTTTTTCCGGAGGGGGTCACAGGGTAGAACAATATAAAAAATAACAAAATAACCAAACGAACAATACAAACCGAATTTTCAACCTTATGCCTAAACTCGTCCAATTTGTCTACTTACAAAATTAATTGTATTTATTTATAAAATTCATTGTTTATGTAAAAAATATTTTTCAATATCTATTAATTATTTAACTGATAAATGTATTTATTTTCAATTTTCTTCTAAAAAAGTGTCCTAATGTGTTTTCAAACAAATTGGCGCATTTTATGGCAGCGTAGCTAACTTCAGAGTTTGCAAATCAAAACATTGAAACCACAACAATCTATTGTTGATCTCAGTGAATTCAGTATCGTTTTTACTGAATTTGGCAGGAAAGAAAACGAGAACGAAACAAAAACAAGATAATAATGATGGATGATTTATTGTTATTGGATTGACGGATGTTTTATGGTAAATATTTACACAGTTGTATATGAAGCAAAATTGAGAAGACCATGTGGCCAAATCAGTTTTTAATTTAAAATTCAAATTGCAATAATGTTTTGGTTATAGAATTTCTCGTAAATATTCATCACTTTTATTTGAGGGATTCCCCACAAGAACCGAATAAGTCCAAAATTGGCAAACGCCAGAAACAAGCATTTTGTAAAACGCTCTTCTCAGAGGGAAATGCTCCCCGGGCTCCAAAATGTGACTTGTTTGTGACTTGATTGTGACATCGAATTGGACATCGATGCGATAATCAACAGATTTGCGAAACAAAATAGAAAATTAGATTTTGTGTTATAAATGATCGTTCCAGTTGGAACTTATACAAATGTAAACAAATCACAAGTGTTGCTACAAACCAAATACAGAAAAAAATCAGTATTCCAAAAAAAGTTTAATCGTAATTATTTTTATATTTTGTTTCCAATGTTTTAAGTTAACAATATGGTAAGTTGACTTTGGTCGTTTGGTTTGTTTCTTGTTTTTGATTTCACAAAAACTGGGTTCGTTTTCGTTTGGTTTTTTGTTTTCGGGTTTGTGAACAATTCGTTCAGCTCTGCTTTTTGAAATGTAGGCTGATTCTGGGGGGGGGGGGGGGGTCATGACCCCTGTGACCCCCCCCCCCCCCCCCCCCTTGGATCCGCGCCTGTTTCTTCATATTTCCTAATACTGTTCCTAATGGTTGTTGATCTTGTTCAGGATGTTCCGGCAAGTCATCTAACATTTGAAGTTGTGATGGATACAGATGAAAGTGGAATGCAGTTGCCAACTCTTACCTCAGCAGAACCTCCAACTCCTCAAAAACCTGCGTCACCTTCACCAGAACGGCAAGGTACTTCTCTTGCAGCGCCTCCAGCAATTCCAGCGCCAGCTGAGGAATTGCTTTCGCGTGTAGGGGGAAAACTCACCACTTCGCCAAACGTTGCTGGAGGTCCCATCAAACGAAGACGGGCAGGGATAGTCCGGTCGATAACCGAATACATGAAAACCAAACGCGTCACCGAACGAGAGGTGAAATTAAAAGAATTAGAGGTGGAGCTTCTTAAGCAACAGAACGAGAGTAGGAGGATAACTTTACAAGAGCAACAAATGAATGCCGTCATTTCTTTCCTCAACCGGACAGCTGAAAGGAAGTCAAATATTAACCTAATGTAGGCCGTTTAGGTAGTACTGTTTTTTTAAACATTTTATTTTCTTAGACAGTTTTGTTAAGACAGACGTTAACAGCACATTTATGATGGTCCCGTACTCGCACTTTTCAACAGGTCAAATGAAAATGTTACCTGATTCGTTTTAAGAACTTAGAATCGTTAGGATTACGACTAGGAAATAAGTTTTTTTTAAATATTGTACAATCCGCCTGAACACTTTATTTTCGTTGTCGACCATATATTATGTACACTCTAGGCAATGTGAAACTTTCTTGCACTTACTTGGCAATGTGAAAATTAATAATAAAATGAAATAGAAGTTTTGTTTTTTTTAAATCGGTTTCTCTCTATGTGAGTTGTATATGCGCACTGGTGGTGCCCTTACCTATTCCACTGTTCTAATCTCACAAAAACAGGAATTGAAGTAAACGTCGTTGTGACGTCATAATTGGAATGCTCATTAAATGCTGGAACCATGAATTTAAAAAAAAAAAAATTTGTGGTAGTTAGGATAATGAAATGGGGTACTTTCACCCATTCCATTCCACTTTCTTCAACTGTTGAACTTCATACATTTGACCAGATTCAGTATTAACGATCATCACATGGGAAGCATGAAGTAAGTTCATCGGTACAGTCCCATTTCGGAAATAATAATTTTGTCACCTACATTGAAAGTGTTACTTGTAGCCCAATTTCGGTTTAACTTCCTGCATTGTTTTCAACTATTGATGTTCCTCCTCCTCCAGTTAATATTGAATGAGAGGTTCATGAAGTTTGGATTTTTGCGAAAGTAAGAGGGAACGAAAAAAAACCCCAGCTGTGAAGCGTGAACGGTTGAACAGACCACTTCAACATTTTTGCAATTTCAACTTAGCATTCCTTCATTTTTTGCAGAATTATCTGTAATGCACACCTTGGGGCAAGTAAAATCAAATCTGACGTTTGCGGTTCCCATTTGTAACGCCTGATAGCGCACAAGGAATAGAATATATAAAACAGTCAAGGGGAGTATAGGTGGAATGATGAGGAATAATGGAAGAATAAGTAGTGTGTTTTTATTAGGCATGTATACTTGAAAGCTGCTCATTGTGGCAGTCAGTTATGAATAATAAATACACTTGGTGATGTAAGCAATACTAAAAGCTACGAAAAATGAAGGGGAATGTAATTATTGAACAATCGAAACATTTTTTCTATTCATTAGATCTAAGATATTCTTCTAAAGTCGGGGGATTTGTTTCAAAGAACATATTTACTTGACTCCCATACAAGCAGGTGTGACAGTTCGACAGAAGCACAGCCGTTTTATAAATGTCTTCCACATTTTGTGTCAACAATTTTTGATTTTTAGAAAAATCGACAAACGCGAACTGTTGGATTACTTTCCCGAATCCCCATTCCACGGCTTGGCGCACAACGGACATTGACCGATTGAATGCAGCAGCAGTCGGTTCATTTCTTCGAGCAGCACAATAGGGAGAAATAAGGAGATCAGATAAGGGGTACGCCGGATCTCCATACAAGACATATCTCGCATCTGGGAACACACATACCTCCCTTAGCTGTTCCTGGATATTTGATGCACTCCAGATCGCTGTAACAAACAAAAAGTTCCAATCATGCTGTATGGCTATAACAGCAAATTTTCAAAGAAATATTCGGGGTCATTTAATATTGTTTTTTTTCTTGTTAGGTCGTTTTTACCCATTGTAGGGTTCAACTGTTGGCCATTTATATTGGTTTTTGGCAAAAATCCTCCATTTAGTATTGGGAAGTGCTGTAAAACGTAGTACTTCTATCACAAGTCACCAACACCACGGTAGGTATTTTTGTGCCTGTTTTTGTAATTTTGGTGATTTTGACCCCTACAATTAACCCCCCCAGGTAGTGATGATCACTTGTCTTAAAGAATGATCTATCCTGGTTCTCCATCCCACACCACGATCGATATATTTACGATTTTTTGTGAGTGGCCATGTTTGCCGTTTTTACCCTTTTAACCACCCCCCCAATTTAACCGCTTTGAGTTTGTCAAACAATATTCACCTTCTTGAAGTAGGGCACATACATCTCAACTCACCATTTCAAACAACAGTAATCCATTCCAGCATTTAATCCATTCCCCCTAAAACTCCCCATCCCCCTCCCTCAAAGTACTTGGAAATTGCTGACCTTATATTATTTCTATCTTGGTTCACCACCCTACACCACAACTAGCGGTTTATTTGAATTTTTGGCAATTCCTCCCTCCCCTAAAATGCCCTTTAGAATGCTTGAAAATTGCCCATCTTCGAACTCATTGTTTCGTTTTCCAAGGCGAACATTTTGCCAAACTTTGAAGAATTTATCTTATCATATTTTTATTATTTCAATGAGCCTCTTTCAAGGTTCTGCATCCCGAGATTGAAACGTAAAGTATTTTTTCAACTGTCTTGTAATGTACAGTACAGAATTATGGAGTCCACCATTATCTAAATTCTAAACATAATGACCGAAATAGCCTAATGATCTTTGAAAAATAGCAAAGGGTCTAATAGGTGCGTAGGGGTACCTGCATCGTGTACTCGACCGTCGTAGCTTCCTTTTAGGCTGACGATAACCCCATCAGGTGCCATGATGGATTGGTACTTAAGAGCATGGAACCGTTTATGCCCAGAGTAGTAATTTTCTTGATTTAAAGACGGTCGGCATATTTTGCGGGCAGTCCCATCTATAAAACCCCAACAGTTCCTCAAAGCAGCTCCTCTGGAATGGATGGCCTAAAAAACGAAGAGACAAAATGAAACACAATCAACGGTAGGAATTACGTCGGAAGAGTGCTATGTATTAAGGATTGATAAATTTAAGGCTATGTTCAAGGGTTGATTCAATTGATTGCTCAACTAAATAGGTTAAAAAATATGTTTACTTGTGCATAGTACTGCAGCCGATCTTGGTTCAGCCACCTCATATTTCTGAGGTCTTCAAGAAGATGGCCTTTATTTTGAAGAACCATTTTGGCCATATGGTTGGCTACCACCGACAGGTATGGCCCTGACATACCAAACGTAGGCTCTAAGTCTGTGAGTCTGTTTGGGTATGTTAACCTCCGCAGTAAGACACACAGAGCTTTTAGTCCACTTATGCGGTACCGTCCTGGCAGCACCATCTCCAATGGTATCTCTAAAAGGTTCATCAACACAGGTAGGTGCTCCCTGTGAAACCTGAAATTGAGTGTCACATCTTCGTCCGTCATCTCGCCAAGGTTGAAAGCCCCATACCTAAAGCATGAAAACATTTGTTGTTGTTTGTGTACGCATAAACACAGAATACATAGATACCTACATCTGGCAACAATACGCATGTACAAAATCGCACATTGCACATATCTACATCAGAAGGAACCTATGTAATATTATACTGCGAATACTGCTGCGAATGTTTTTATTTTGAATGTACTTGTACCTTATACTGCGAGATTGGGGGGTCCTCCTCTGCGCATATATCTCCAGATGGCGATCCAGAACTTCATCCATTTCTTCTTCACCTATCACCCCTTCGTTGAAGAGATGAAGGAAGTAATCAATTTCGTCCATACTTTTTTGGACTTAAATAAACTTGGAGAACTTGAAAAACAGGGTAGGTAGGTACGATAACTTCGGGAAAACAAGAGGATTGCTGAGATGAGCAGTGTTATAGAAATGTAAGGTTGTGTAGCCAGCGCTACGGTCCACGACGGTGTTACAAACCCGTAAACTCGGACCGTGAACTGTAAAGCTGGGTTCACATGGTCGCGTAAACGCTCAAAAGCGTAAAGCGTAAAGCCTCCTGATTAGCTACCGCCTAGTTGATGGGGGGGGGGGGGGGGGGGGGGGGAGCGTCAACGCCGAGTTCACTTTTGGAGGTGACTGTAGCGTATTGGAAGTTTAGATATTTTGAGCGTTTACGCGCGGTAAAGCGTGTGCAGTAGACCCCCCCGCGCAGGGCCCCATCCAAAATGGCGGATCCGTCACAGCTGATCTCCCACATCTTCCGGACGAAAGACTCGAAAGACAAAACAACGCGGGAAAACAACAGCTGGACAGTTCTCCCGAGGCGCCTCTTGCGCACGTTAGCGTTACGCCTCCATGTGAACCAACACTCGCGTTTTCAGCTTTTACGCGCCTCCCACCCTCGCCACCTACGTCGATTACGCTTTTGAGCTTTTGAGCGTTTACGCGACCATGTGAACCCAGTTACGGTGTCTCCTTACGTCTTGCGCGACGTCTTGTTCCTCGCGCATGCGCTCTTTATATTTCCCTACGGTTTTCGTTTACGGTTTCGTCTGCTACAGTTTAGCGAAAGGCCTGCAAAAAGCCTCTATTATATGACATCCCACGTTTTTACATAAGATAAAATACTATCATCGAAGAATTATTTCAGGATAATATTAGGTATAAAATGAACGAAACAATAAATCACTTCTTTTGGTTTATTATTCTGTGAATAATACACCTATGTATTCGCTCAGCAAAAAATTTTTACAACACCCCCTCAAACTTTTTTCTTTTCCGTTTCAAGGTGAGTAGATTCCAAAAATGCAATGTCCGTCCGCCGTACGCCGTATCACTTGTACAGGCTTCATTTTCGGTCTAAAAAAGTCGTTCTTTCGCACACATGCTCCATTTGGGCCCTAGTTGTGTCCCGAAACTTTTCAGCCCGATCGGAATACACCCAGGGGTGTTATGAGTGAAAATGTGTGTAAAAATAGGTACTTTTAGCGTTTTAGCAACATGTTGGTAACATGAGCTTTGAGGTATCGGTTTCCATGTTTTTTTTTTGGACGAGAAGACCGAATATGAAGTCGATTTTGACCAAGGAGTGGAAAATTGAGGTTGTACCAGATGTTCAGCTCCCAAAATTGATTTTTTATGAGTCAAAAACCTGCGAAATCGTCTGAAATCACCATCAATTTGTAGAATAACACTAGGAAAAGTGTCAACAGGTGGATCAAGACGATTAAATGGCACTACCAATGATCAACGATAATTAAAAAAAAAAATGAGCGTACCACCTAATTTAAGTTTTGGGGGCCAAAATTGGTGGAAACCATCAGAAATAGCTATTTCAATTATTTTACATGAATGCAACAATAAATGAACAGCCAGCATTTCTGTAGGTATGTCCAATAGAATAAACCCATGTGACAAGGACTGCAGCGTTTTTTTATTTGAAACCTTTTTTTTTTTTGTTTGGGCGCTTGTTTTTCAAAATTATTGACATAACAAGACAAGGCATTACATTATTATTAATGACGTTATTTCGTCACAATCACATCAGAAACAAGAAAGAACAAAGAAAATCCAATCAAAAAGCTATTGAGTTAGGTTGGTTGCTTGCTTGGTTGGCTTAACATTTTTTCCTTCCAACTTATAGATGAAGGACGGCTGATTCTCACTGAGAGCTGGAGGTGGTGGTACATCAACTTTCTTTATTTTGTTGAAGTGGTTGGTCTCCCAGCAATGTTAGAGGTACATACTGTTGTCGCTACAACTGGGAGTATCCATACTCCATAGCATAAGTAGCGAGTAGGTGGTCAGTAAGTAGCATAGGATAGCACAAAGCTAAAGGCCCCCACACACGATCAAATCTGCTTGACAAACGTGGTTTGTCAAACGCGCTTGTCAAACTTTACGTTTAATGCAGTTTGGAGTTGGAGACAGTTCGCTTCTGACTGCGGTCGAGTTTGTTTGTGTCGGACGATTATTACGCAGTATTGGCGATAGTGGTATCAGTAAGTAGGTACGTACTTTATAAAACACCTCGATCGATCGATTATACCTATACTTTGTGTCCATGAGCTCTCCCCACATGATACCAATACCAGCTAAACTCTACACTGTGGCAATATACAATCTATACACCTAGACCTCTGCATACGTTTATACCTTGAACACTCTATACCAGCTAAACTCTACACTGTGGCATTATACAATACCTATACCGCTGTGCACGTTGTGCATAGCCTATACCGATACCACCGTGCACGTTGTGCATGGCCTATACCTATATCGTCATACCCGTGAGGTATGGCCTATACCTATACCGCCGTACAATTTGTGTATGGCTTATACCTTTCAGAGTAAGACCATGGTGGATGGAATATCTGATACAGCCACTTGGGGCAGTGACACAACCACGCCTGCGGGGTGGTTTCTGATCTATACCATTTACACTGGGCGCCTTATATACTATACCTTATACCTACTAACAACAGGGTCAGGGGACGGTTAAAGGGGTCGATGGGGAGACCGTCATACACAAATATCCACAGGGGGAGAGCAGGGACATGGACATTATTATATTGCATGAGATGCTTAATTATAAGATTAGAATTAGAACATTTACATAATTGGCAAACCCATTATTACTATGTGATTCTTTAGAAAGTGGCATTTAGGATACTAAATTCGCACGGCGCGGATGGCCGTGACGACATGGTGCATCGGCCGGGAAATGTTCGGTTTATTCCTTTCATTTCTCGGTTTACAATTTCCGGGCGTCCCAGCCCTGATTTTTTTTTTTTTGTCAGCTTGTAGACGTAAACGTCGAACATTGGGGATTCCTTGACGAAGTCTTAGTTAGAACCCCCCCTTCCGTAGCTTACCTCCATGAGCCCTCCCATTTTCCTGTGAACCCTTACTTCAAGCTTCCTCCCCTTCCCCGTTCATACGCATTCCTTCTAGGGATGTCCGATTCTCCAAAATGAATCGATTTAAATCGAATCGATTTTTTTAGAAAAGTATCGAAAAGAATCGCGATTATTTTTTCAAAAAGAATCGATACATCTGAGAATCGATTCTTTTTTCTCAAAACTCAATCTAGTCTGAGTAGAAAGTGAAGAAAATATTAGGTACATTATGAAACCTGAATTCCAGTAACTACTTATACTCGTACATCCAATTGGCAATTGCTACCCAGCTTCAGCACATTAAACAGAAATAGGTAGGTAGATATTATGAGAAAAACAACAAGTATTATTGTAAAAAAGGATCTGGTCTACAGAGCAATGGAACACAAAAATATTTGTCCAGAGCAGAAAAGTATCGGTTTCCGATTCTCGAAAATCAGAATCGTATCGGCCGATTCTTAAAATGAAAAAAATAATCGAAAAATATCGATTATTTTTGAGCATCCCTAATTCCTTCACAACTGCGTAGGAGCATAACTTGAATCTTGAACTACTCGTATTCCAACGAGCGGGGGATACGATTTAATTTTTTGGAGCCACACACGGTGTTCAAGAAGTATTGCATAATTTAACCTAATTAAACTTGCATATTGGTAGATAACCACCTTGTTTGATTTGGTATTCAACACCTAGTTAATTTCTAAACGATACTACAAATTACCTACCTGGTTTGATATCATGTGTAGTCAATTCCACATTATAGGTACCCACACAATCAGAGGCATTGGTAGCTACACAAATACTCAGACAGGCGGTACACTCTTTGCTTCAGAACTTGTCAATCAAACAGATGGAGGCAATTTCTATTAAAAGACTTGAGAGGCCATGGGGGGAAGGGTTAGAGAGGGAATGGATACGTGTAGGGGCTTTGTGGAAATTTCCCAAGATGAATCGGGTGGATTGAGCATAATCGACCGAATATTATTAGTGGGATATATTTAACTGCACGGCAAAAAAAGGTATTTTCCCTTCTGCGAATCTCCATCTAAAAAGATTATCTTCACTTCAGAAAAAGTAAAACTCCCAGCATAAAGTAAACGTCAATATTGACTCCAATCACGGCTAAATAGGTGATCAATACCGGCGTATTATTCAATCACACATCAGAAAAGGGGTTTGCACAGCAAAAAAGGGGTTTTGCACAGCTATTTCAAGTGAGAATCCTTCTTCTGCCGTTATAATCAATTTCTGGAAGGGCAATAACAAATTTGAACGTTGAATCACCTTATTAGATGGGCGTCTCCCAAATTAGCCGTGCGACTCCCAAATTAGCCGTGCGATTCCCTTTTTTGATGTGCGAAGTATTTTTTGGACGTGTGTTTGAATTAAAAGCTGTTATGCCCGCCTTTTATGTAGGGAGTAACCTCTATTTTGCCGGGCCGATAAATCACACCCGTGCTGTTGTGTGGAAAGGTTAGTGTCAATCTCCACTAGAACAGATCTTCAGCTTCGATCTGTAAGGTTGTTAGTTCATCAATTTTCGTTTCCAAGTTTTGGGTGGCCTCCTTATAGGTTGTCATGCAACAGCTGAAGATCTGTTAGTGGAGATTGACACTAACCTTTCCACACAACAGCACTATGCTAGTACACCATATACAATACCAGTAAACCAAACCATAAACACACGCCTGCCAAAATTGGAGATGACTAAATATGATGGAGATGTACTGAGGTGGCACGAGTTTTGGGATCAATTCTCGTCATCTATTGAAAACCGCCAACAAATCAGCGATGTTGATAAGCTGTCCTACCTTAGCAGCCTGGTTGAGGGAGACGCTAAGAGAACCATTGAGGGATTAGATATCACAAACTCAAACTACAGAGTTGCTGTCGATCGATTGACAGAACGATTTGGGAAGAAGGGATCCCTCATTGACGCTCATTATACAGCCCTGCATCAGATCCCAAAATCCTCATGTGACATCAGCAATTGTCGAAGGACCCTTGATGATATTGAACGTCACCTTCGAACATTGCAATCATTGGGTGAAAATATCGAGCACAAACAATTGAGGGCTACTATTCTTGATAAATTTCCCGATGAAACTATGTTTGACCTACGAATGGCAATGACCTCAGATAACCACTCAGTCTCAGAAATAAGACACCTGCTGGAGAAAGTGATTTGTGCGAGGGAGTGTGCCAGTAGGGTGGCATCCAGCAGCAAATCTTACATACCTGACACCAATAATTCCAACCCCACCTATACAATTGAAGCTCTATACGCTAGCACAAATGACCTACGGAAACAATTCACGCAAACCCCCTCAACTTCAAGAAACAACTCATCTCAGAATAACTCACCCCAAAAACCAAGGAGGTACACCCCTAATAAGAATGGTAAAGGCAAACCAAAGGAAAAGAGATGCTCAAATGGAATTGAGAAAAGAGACCTAGCTAAACGACGAAAACTCCAATGCATATTTTGTTCTGGTGGTCATACACACGAGACTTGTAACCAATTCAGGACTGCTTTGGAGAGGAAGGAAAGGTTAGGGAAAAGGTGTTTTCTATGCTTAAGGGATTCACATTTCGCATCCAAATGTCCCAATAGATCGTACAAGTGCTCACATTGTGGCAAACAAGGTTCCCATAACCGATGTTTGTGCCCAAAATTGGACAATAAAAGAAATGAAAACACTCTTCACTCATATCCAATGTGACACTGTTTTGCAAACTGCCACCATCCAGATTGAAACAGAAAGGGGGAAATCAGTCAGCAGTCGGCTATTGTTTGGTACTGGGAGCCAGAAAACCTATATACGATCTGACATGGCAAAGCAACTGAAACTAGAGGTTATTGAACCAACTTGCTTGACGATTTTCACCTTTGGCTCAGTTAAACCAAGGACCATCAACACAACCATTGTATCTTTGAAGATAACTACAAAGAGCCGAACAGTAGATATCCAAGCATACACAATACCTACATTGACAAGGGTGATACCATCATTACCATCACACCATAAGTTGAGGGAATCCCTGAGAAAATTATATCCAGCCTTAAATATTGCTGAGGATGTCAGCTATGACTGTGCGGCAGATATCAAATTGGAAATGATTACTATCATTCTTTTATCAAAGGAGGACGAGTTGAAGTTAAATCCAGCTTACTCCTGATTAATTCTGCCATTGGGTGGATACCTTCAGGAACATATGCTGATAACGAGTTCCCATGCAGCACGCTCTCAGTCCTTACGTACTTTCAACAGGGTCTCTCAGAATTTGGCGGGAAAATTTACTCGTATCCTGACCCAGCTATACGAGATGATAATATCAAGGACATATGGGAATTGGAGGCTATTGGCATCAAGGACTCACCAAAGGTCCTTGAAGATGATGACGTTGTTCAATTTTTTAATGATACAACAATATTTGAAGATGGAAGATATTATGTTAAATGGCCTTGGACCCAATATCCCCCAGAACTTCCAGTTAATTTAGGAATGGCGTTGGGTCGGCTAAAATCGCTAATTAAAAGATCAGATTTTGATACTTTGACCAAATACAATGATGTTATACAAGATCAAATAAAAGGGGGGATTGTAGAAGTTGTCTCGGAATCCCGACTACCAGATACGCATCCTGTACACTATTTGCCACACCATTGCGTGATACAACCGCATAAAACCACAAAGTTGAGGATAGTGTACGATGGATCAGCCAAGACAAAGGGCCGTTGAGTCTCAATGAATACTTATACAAAGGCCCACTCCTCCTTGAAAATTTGACTTCAATATTGTTGAGGTTCCGACAACACCCTATTGGCATTGTGGCTGATATTGAAAAGGCATTCCTCCAGATTGGTCTCCAAATCCAAGATCGCGATGTTACTCGCTTTCTTTGGGTCAACAATATACAGAAAGAGCTGTCAGATGATAATTTGGTGCATCTAAGATTTTGTAGAGTACCATTTGGAATCATATCCAGTCCCTTTTTGCTAGCAGCTACAATACGCAAACATCTATTACAAGACAACCACACCATGACCAAGAAAGTGGCAGACTGCCTATACGTGGATAACTTGGTCACTGGAGTTAACACAGACAAAGAGGCTAGGATTTTGTTTAAAAAAACCAGAAATAGTTTTACCAAACTTTCGATGAATATTCGAGGGTGGAATTCAAACTTGCATTCTTTTATGGATTCTATTCCACAGGAAGCCAAAAGTGATAAACCACAGACTCTGTACTGGGACTCATGTGGGATACAACTAAAGACATGCTTTCAATTGCAATACAACCTGCCACAATTGAAGGTAAAGCATCCACCAAACGAGACATACTCCGTATTGTAGCCTCAGTATTTGATCCCTGTGGTTTCACTGCTCCCCTTACTCTACCCACACGGCTCTTGCTTCAAGACCTTTGGAAGGAGAAACTTAAATGGGATACCCCACTTTCAGAAACACTCTCCAAACGATGGGAAGTATGCAAAACATTTCTTAGGGGTATTCCAGTTGTCTCATTTCCTCGATATCATTTCTCTCATATGATAACATCACCCAAAGGCTGGTCATACGAGCTCCATTGCTTTACAGATACCTCAAAAGATGCGTATGTAGCGGTTGTCTATTTAAGAGCTTCAAAACATGACCAACACCTAACCAGCATAATGATTTCTCGCTCTAGGTTGACTCCCATCAAACGGAAGGAGTGTTTTACCATTCCAAAACTAGAACTCCTTGCGGTAGTCATTGGCACAAGGCTTTTGGACTATGTGCGCAATATCATGGAAATACCATTTGAGAAAAACTTCCTCTGGACAGATAGTCAGGTTGTACTTGGATGGCTAAGGTCTGAGCGACTACTACCACCATTTATTGCAAGACGGATTGCTGAAGTGAAGAATGCAGAAGCTATCCAGTTCCGATATATCCAGTCAACACTAAATCCTGCAGATATTGCTACACGCCAGATTGTTGGGAATTCCCTTCCAGAGCTTTGGATCAAGGGTCCGGATTTTTTGTCAAAGTCCTCTCAGAGTTGGCCAACCAATGACATTCTGCAATTTGCTTTGCCAGAACAGGATGCAAATGATCAGGAGGGTCCTAAAACCGGGGAAAATAGCCATCTGACCAAGATGGTTCACACAAACACCATGGTACATACACTTCCAACTACTGGTGTTGATATACCTACCTCTGCAATAAATCATTGCAATCCAAAATACATATTACCCAAATGAGTACCAGGGCAAAGCTACACCATTGGCTAGATCACTTGGGTTATAGGTACCGTGATGAGGAGGGGGTCCTCAGATGCAAAGGACGATTTGCCAATGCAGAATTTTCCACAGACCAGAAATATCCCATTCTTTTACCCAAGCTTGCCCCTATCACTTCTGACATAATCAAGCGCCTACATGAAGACCACCATCATGTTGGGGTTCTCCACACATTGTATCTCCTGAGACAAACATACTGGGTTCCCCAGGGCAGATCTCTTGTGTCAAAAGTACTACATGGTTGTGCTCCATGTATAAAATATGGAGGTGGCCCATACCAACTCCCAGGGATGCCAGCACTTCCCTCCGCACGTGTAACCTTCAGTGCCCCGTTTACCAATACTGGCTTGGATTATTTTGGTCCCTTGACAACAATTGAAAATGGTCAACAGAGGAAGAGATGGGCCTGCATTTTCACATGCATGGCCATAAGAGCCATTCACATTGAACTGGTTAATGATTGTTCAACAGAAGAATTCCTCCTTGCATTCTGCAGGTTTGGTGCCACCCGAGGAATACCACAACTTGTGGTATCCGACAATGCTGCACACTTTAAAGTTGTTGCTTCTACACTGGATAAATTTGTGGACAACACTCACAACACTTGCTGGAAGTTTATCCCTGCACTATCTCCATGGTTTGGAGGCTTCTATGAACGACTAGTAGGTTTGATAAAAAATTGTCTGCGACGAACTTTGGACCAGTCGCTTCTCAATGATGGACAGCTCCGGACGGTCCTATATGAAATTGCTGCTACGCTCAACACCAGACCCTTAACAGCTGTCTCAGGTGACCAAGATATTATACTGACGCCATCCCACTTCCTTTCTACTTGTGGACCATCGGTGGTACACCTGACTCAGCAACCCACAGCTGTGGATGCATCTCATATACGCAAACAGTTGCTAAGCAGTTGGAAGAAGACCGAGGCTCTCTTTCGACAGTTTGGAGTGATGTTTCAGACACACTATCTGACAAGCCTCCGAGAACTCCACCAACTTGAACACAAACAACCCAGAATAGTGAGTCACCGAGACCCTCAAGTGGGGGATAAGATCCAAATCAAGGGAGACTCAAAAAATCGTGTTCATTGGAAAGTTGGCACTATAACCTATCATCACTCCGATGGTACTATACTATACTATACTTACCCGTTCTGTTCGACACCTATACCCGCTGGAAATGGACATTGTAGATCCCCCTTCTACCATGCCTGACCAAGCGGGTCCGACAAATATACCTGACAGTACAGTGGTTGCAAATGGCAGTGACCCTGCCCCACAGGATACACCACCATTAGCTGGCCTTTCCAATCTCTCTGACCCCCCACTTGCTACAGCCCCACAGCTTGTGGCCCAAGACAACAACCCTCCTCAGCAGGAAGATTCAACCATATCCTCCAGGCCTGTCAGAGTGGCAGCGAGACAGGCAAGGCAGAACATACGCAATTGGACAAAGGCCATGTTCAATGTTGCTTGCTTTAATCAAGTTGTCCTGTGACACGTCATCAGAAATTTCTTTGCATATGTCTATCATACATTTACATTTGTACTCCTACCTATACATATACTTGGTGTAAAATGAATAGTAATTGGCTTTCACTCCTGCGTTGCTGCTTTATCTCCATCTTTCTGCCTGGGAGTGTCGCTACTGTAACATCAAGTAGGTACCTGCATGGTCATGCACAATAAACATCAGTTCCACACGAGTCCTAATGACGTGCGCTTTCATTCTAACCCTGGTCCCGACTTTAACTGAATATTCGACGAATATTACATGGTGTCAGGTGTGGGGTTTGTGGTCTGTTTGTACCTAGACATTCCGTCCATAAACAAAGTAATGGAACTTTTCCAAGGCAAATTGTACACATCTCATTTCCTTTTCGATAATCGCCCATTTTCCTTCAGATTTACTTAATGATCTTGATGCAAATGCAATGGGACGGCCGTTTTGCAGAACTGCACAACCTAAACCGTTCTCACTTGCGTCTGTTTGCACCGTTAATGGTTGGTGTTCATCGTAATGAGCCAGTGTAGGGCTGTTAACTATTAAGTTTTTTAGCTTCTTAAATTCATTGGACTCTAGTTCTGTCCAGACCCACGGCTGTTCGTCCCTCGTTAGTCTACGCAAGGCAGCTGTATTGTCACTTAAATTAGGGATAAATTTACCAACATATTTAGTGATTCCCAAGAATCTCAGCAACGATTTCTTATCCTGCGGTTCAGGCATTGCATGTATTGCCTCTATGCGCTCAGGATCTATAGAGATACCATTTTTAGAGACGATATGGCCTAGGATTTTTATTTCCGTCTGGCGGAATATAAATTTATTATCGTTAAATGTTATGTTAGCGTCCCTTGCCTTATCTAGTACTTGTTGTACAATTGAGTCATGTTCTGATCTAGTAGATCCGGCACAAATGATATCATCTATATATATTTTTACGCCCTTTATGGATCCAAAAATGTCAACATTTCTTTTCTGAAAAACTTCAGCCGAGATTTTGATACCGAACGGTAGTCTTAGAAATTTGTAGGCCCCAAAAGGGGTCCCAAAAGAACATAACTTTGCCGATTCCGGGCATATTGGCACTTGGTGAAAACTATCCCTCAAGTCTAGTATCGAATAAAATTGTTTGTTACATAGATCATCAAAAATTTCTTCCATTGATGGTATCTGATATTTATCATATAGTATTTGATCGTTCAGATCTTTCGGATCCAAGCAAAGTCGTAATGATTTGTCTGCTTTTTCGACAATTACTAGAGGATGTTGCCATTCTGTTGGATCCTCGTTTTGGTTTATTATTCTGTGAATAATACACCTATGTATTCGCTCAGCAAAAAATTTTTATAACACCCCCTCAAACTTTTTTCTTTTACGTTTCAAGGTGCATAGATTCCAAAAATGCAATGTCCGTCCGCCGTACGCCGTCCGCCGTACGCCGTCCGCCGTACGCCGTCCGCCGTATCACGTGTACAGGCTTCATTTTCGGTCTAAAAAAATCGTTCTTTCGCACACATGCTCCATTTGGGCCCTAGTTGTGTCCCGAAACTTTTCAGCCCGATCGGAATATACCCAGGGGTGTTATGAGTGAAAATGTGTGTAAAAATAGGTACTTTTTACGTTTTAGCAACACATTGGTAACATGAGCTTCTGAGATATCGTTTTCTATGTTTTTGGGGACGAGAAGACCGAATATGAAGTCGATTTTGACCAAAGAGTGGAAAATTGAGTTCTACCAAGTGTTCAGCTCCCAGAATTGATTTTTATGAGTGAAAAACCTGGGAAATCGTCTGAAATCACCATCAGTTTGTATAATAACACTGGAAAAAGTGTCGAGACGTGGTTCAGGACGATTAAATGGCACTAACAATGATCAAAGATAGTTAAAAAAAAAGAAAAAAAAGAGCGTACCTAATTTGTGTTTTGGGGGCCAAAATTAATGGAAACCATCAGAAGTAGCTATTTCGATTATTACGCATGAAAGAAACAATTAATGAACAGCCAACCTTTCTGTAGGTGTGTCCAATAGAATAATAAACCCATGTGACAAGGACTTTGCAGCGTTTTGGTCTAAAAAAGTCTTTCTTTCGCACACATGCTCCATTTGGGCGCTAGTTGTGTCCCGAAACTTTGCAGCCCGATCGGAACATACCCAGGGGTGTTATGAGTGAAAATGTGTATAAAAATAGGTACTTTTTGCGTTTTAGCAACATTTTGGTAACATGAGCTTTTGAGGTATCGTTTTCCATGTTTTTGGGGACGAGAAGATCGAATATGAAGTCGATTTTGGCCAAGGAGTGGAAAATTGAGGTTGTACCAGATGTTCAGCTCCCAAAATTGATTTTTTATGAGTCAAATACCTGCGAAATCACCATCAATTTGTAGAATAACACTAGAAAAGTGTCAACACGTGGATCAAGACGATTAAATGATGGCACTACCAATGATCAAAGATAATTTGAAAAAAAAAAAAAAATCGTACCTACCTAATTTGTGTTTTGGGGGCCAAAATTGGTGGAAACCATCAGAAATAGCTATTTCAATTATTTCACATGAAACAAACGATAAATGTACAGCCAACATTTCTGTAGAATAATAAACCCCATGTGACAAGGACTTTGCAGCGTTTTTAGAAATTATCCCAGCTTTTTCCATCCTATCTAAAGTAGCCTTAAGACGCTGTTGTAAGTGCTTAGGCACACGACGGGGGGCATACGTAACAGGGATAGCACCTTCTTTTAAATGAATTTTATATGGGGTACCTGGAAATTTACCTAATCCCGAAAATATATCTTTATATTGTTTTAGAACTTCTTCTTTGCTCTCGTATTGTTTATGGTTATTGTTTGTCTTGTAATTAATATTGGTTTTATGATCTGTATCTTCAATTGTGGCTATTCTGTTGGTTATATTCAAGTCTATACAAGTCTTAAGACCAAGAATGGGTTTATCGCTGGTATCAACGATGACATATCTTACGTTAGCTTGTTGATGTTCAAACTTAGTATCTAATTCTGTCTCGCCTTCGATTTTCAGTTTAATCCCATTGTAGGCAGAAGGCACATTCTTGATTTCTCTAATACCTTTTCTGGCATTTGCAAAAGATTAAAAATCCTTAGTGGCAGTACATTTACGTGACTACCAGAGTCTATTTTAAATTTTACATTAAAATTATTTATGCTACCGATTATGTGCCAACTTATATTTTTCGATTTTAAATTATTGATCTGCGTTATACCATCGAGATATAATAACTCGTCCGAACTTTCATCTGAAGTCGACTCGATTTTGTTTACATTTTTATTATAATTACTTAGTTTCCTGTTTTTATTTGTTGGATTTTTGTTTGGGCAGCACTTTGCGTAATGATTTCTCTTTTTACATTTGCTACAAATTACTTTATATGCTGGGCAGTTCCCATAAGAATGCGCCACACTTGTCCAAGTAAATGAAGAAAAAATAATTGCAATGTTACCTGAAAGATTTCAACCTGTTTATCGCTCGCTCTACGTGTATGCGGGCTCGCGCTATTCGCCGAGTGGTGAGAACTTCATCACACGTGAATTGAGGTGCATGGAGGAATGGAGGAATATTCACGTTTACGCCCAGAGGAGTGCACACGTCTGATATGAGGAAGCCTTTATCGCACAGGACTAAATCCCCACGATTCAGTTTAGAAAGAATTCCACTTTGTATAGTGATCTTTTTGTCAGTGAGTGAGCCAGGGAACAGGTCACTAACAAAAGTGATTGTGGCGTTAGGGGCTACCCCCACCAGCACCTTGAACGTGTGCCTCTGCTTGTAATGAGAAAAAACAAGCTTTTGCTCCTTAAGGTTGGACGGTATTGCCACCTCGATTTCAGTACAATCGAGCACAACCCTCGTGTTTGGGAACGTAGCGAAGCAGGACGGCATCCCAAGAGAGTTTTTATGCCTGGTGGGTATATCATTCATCATTCCTGTTGATGAAAAAATAATAAAATATGATGAATATGTTCATACTGGAACAAGAAAACATTTCACTCATAGGATACATGGGTTGCCTAGTTGGTTCATCGCTGAATCAATGGAAATCCTGGCCCTAATTCAGTAGCACTGATGATGCTAATTTGACGCTTGTAGCACTATCATGACCCAGCGACCTTCCAATGCTTTAAAGAAATAGTGGTTTACCAGCGAGTAATGAGTATCGCATACCTTGGAAAAAAATGTGGTGGATCGTGTAGACAAGCGTCAGGAAAATGTTTTGGACAGTGGTATCACTAATTTTGAACCTGTATGCCAGATCAAACAGAGGCAGGTTTAACCTAAGCTTCATCAGGGTCACAAAAGCTGGTCCTCGATACCAAGCACTTCCACTTTCCAACCCATATAGTACGTCAATGAAAATCGCTGAATAACCGCAACGATGGCGTCAAACTCAGCAGCAGTTGGCAGGCCGGTGTATTTGAAGACAAGAGTGTCCATTTCCCTGAGTTTCGAAAATCGCATGCGCTCTTTGTCCTCAGTCAACTGCTGCTTAAGCTGCGCATTCTCCTGCCTAGCAAAGTAAAGTTCGGCAGTGGTTGCTGCGTCAGGAGCAACAGTGACGGGCGAAGTAGCTGATGGAATGTCGCATGTTACGACAGGAGGATCATCGGGGTCATCCGGATTTTCCAAGGAAGAGCCTGGCCGAAGTGTCTTCTTCCTCGATCTGTGAAAGAGCAGAGAAAGGAGAGAATATTATAATCATGAGGTACCAAAACGAAAAAACATTGCATTTTGGCGTATTTTTAAAGAGATATAGTAGGTAGGTACAGCTCACCTCTTTTCTGGTAACACAAACGAAAATCTTCGCTCCTCATTGAACTGGAAGTGTCGGCCCATTCTCCTTCTTGCCCTCTACAAAATGGCATGCACAAAGCCTGTCATTTTGCGTCGGATCACGATCCGCTCGTCTGAAAACGTGAAATAAAATGAATCCCGTGGCAATTTTTGCTGTTTCTGCTTGTTCTTCTGTTGAGAAGCAATCCAATCACTCATTACTCCGTCTCGCATTATGTTTAAAGCAATAAATAATTTAAATTGCGAGGATTGATAGTAGAGAGAAAAGACATGAGAAAGGATTGGTAGGTAATCAAGGAAGTAAGTAGGTAAGTAGGTACACGGAGAGCCTAACTAAAACAGAAGTTACCTACATAATGAGCTTTTACATCATACGGATGGCTTGAGCCTGCACATATCTAAGTAGCTAATACATTTTTCGTGAGTTGATACAGCTATGGACTTTTTTGGTGGGCTAGACATGATTTTCGGAAAGTTCGCATGAACCAGCAGAAGTATGAACTCACTTTTAGTTACCTGGTGTTCAGTTTCCACTTGCTAAAAGCTATCTTGGATGCAGGGAACTTGAAGAATCTGCACTTCTCACGAAGGGAATTGTGATTGCAACCAGGTGCAAAACAATGCGGCATGATCTCGGATGGCCGAAAAATAACTCGGTTCGATGGAGGAAAATAACTCGATCGCGTTAGGAAATATGGCTGGGTACGGACGACCGCTTGTTTACATTTTGAATCACGAGAAAACTACCTCCGAAGAGTCGTATTCAGTGTTGCCCGAGACAAAATCTGTTTCACAGCCTTCTATAGTTTCAAAATATTGAGAAGATGAGGACTAAAAAAGTGGTACAGAAAGTACCACAGCTCAAAAATGTATGGTCAATGTTGTGGACATGGGGCGCTAGGTTTGTTTTGTCCAGTGCTACCTTCCTATGGTTACCATGACGTCACACTTCTCCTTTCTATTGGAAATAGTGAACCAAAAATAAAACATCTTCATGGGAAGAATCCATGACGAACGAAACAACGAACAATGAAACAAACAAATGACCGCTTTATCCGCTGCGATGCGACCCGACCCGCTGCGGCTTACCTAGGTTACCTTAAAGGCTAGCGTCCACTGGAGACGGGTCGCATCGGGGCGGGCCTCATCGCAAAAAGCGGGCATTTCGATCGTGAGTGTTTGCATGGAGATGCGTCCACTGCAGGCGGGTCGCATCGGAGCGGGCCTCATCGCATATTTCAATCGCCCCCCAGGCGGATTTTTGCGGCTGTGCGAGGGGTCCCGGCCCGCCCCGATGCGGCCCGTCTCCAGTGGACGATAGGCAGACGGATTTCAGATTTGACATCGAGGAGGGAATCTAATAAACAGGGGTGATTGTTTTATTTCATTATTTTATTCTCGGTTTAATTATTTTCTTTCATTGTTTCCATGGGTGTCGTCGGTACACGCAAATAGTAGCAACAACCATGTGGTAACTTGGAATTAAATGTACACTGAATGACTTGAAATAAGGTATATATTTTGAGAGTATCCGGAGGTGTAAAACATAGGTAAATACTGTAAATAGAATAGAATAGTTTGGTGGTGGTTGTAGTATTGGTTACAGTATGGATACCTACTACAAACCACAACAACTTTGTGTTTTGATTTGAATTTTCGTCAAGTTTGCGAATCTGCCATCAGTGAGACAGTGATAAATTGCTGTTGACGCCCGACCATTCTCTAATAATTATTAGGTAAGGTACCTACCTATTTGTAATTATATATTTTCATTAGCGAGCATTGTAGGTAGTAGAATGGAATGAAATGATAGTGTGCTTTTGCATGGCAATTGGTTGTAGAAATGCACGGTGTTTCCGCTTTTTAGATAAATCCGCAAATAAAGAATGGTACTCCCCGTACACTCTTCTCTTCAAACAGATGTCGTGGACCCAATAGCGGTGCTTCCTTTTCCGCTGTTTTCATTTCGCATTATCTTCATTTAATGCCAGCATTCATAGAAGTTCTTCGTCAGAAGAATCCATGGTGGAACGACGCAAACAAACAAAACACGGAACAGCAGAATGAGCACGAAACCGACCGCCTTTTTTCTCGTTCCCGCTCAATTTTTCCGATGCGATGCGCCCCGCCCCGTCACCCTCAGTGGACGCACTATCTATTTTGCGATGAGTCCCGCCCCGGCCCGCCACGATGCGGCCCGTCTCCAGTGGACGCTAGCCTTAAGGTGGCAACTTTCACGTCTTGAGAATCAGTTTTCTTCCTGGCGGCAGTTAGATAAAAGTTGAAATTCTGCATCCAAACTTGCCATTCCTTTTTGCAATACCATGTAACTTTTAAGTATCGATACTTTTGGGACATCCCTAGGTGAAACAATAAATTTTTTAAAAAATGTATAAAAATGAAGTAGGCCTGTTGGGGATACTGGGCGCTAGCCCACCTGAAAACTGGGAATTGAGCTACCAACTAAACAAAACATTTATCAATTCTAGCATAAATCTCGCAGATTTGGTGCCTAATAACAGGAGAAATTATGAAAATCATATGCTTAATTTATTTATTGCCAAGTTATATGAATAAACTATAAAAATTGGCGATATTACTGCTCCACTGTGGTGTGTGCTCAGAACTACAAAGTAAGTTTCCTAACGGTTCGGTTTTCCCCTTCATACCCCCCTCCCCACCGTTACTTAACCACTACCAATGTCACTTGAATCTCCCTCGTTGGTCTTGATCGTATGCCCGTTGTCCTTTCATCTCAGTTTCCTCATTTTCAGTTCATTTCCGTTTTGTTGGACGATTTGTCGGACGGATTTTGTTGGTCGGTTTTCATTCGTTGGATAGGCATTAGGGTTAGAGTTCTTGCTAGACAATGTCAGATGAAAAAACCGGTAAAGCTACTAGTCCAAGACAAGAAAGTATTGAAGGTGAGATAGCCTTATTGAACTCACTTTCAAGGGCGTTAGATTCAGTGTGTGCCGACCTCGCGGACGATATCGACAACGTACCAGAAGAAACGTACGAGTCTCTGTCCTCAGTCATTGCAATTCTGAGGAGTTATCTGTTGCGGAGAAGGGCCAGCTGGGCCAGGCGAGGTCCTAGACCAAGAACACCGCCAGACTTTTGAGTTGGGTAGGTATGTATGAAGCCGATATTATTTCTACGTGTAATAATTTATGTGTAGTGTAAATCAGTCTTGAATGATCTCGTAAATTGTATGAAGGTGGTTTTCGGAGCCGCAAAGCGAAATTCCGAACTCCTTCCCTCAGTAGACTAGTAGTTATCGACGTCTGGGACTCCTGACTTGTGATCAACTTTCGTGAACAAGTAGGTAGCCCGGTTCCTGGGTTAAAAAAAATGTTTGCATCCTACTGTAGTATTTCTTCTCCTTTACCATTGCTACAATCCTGTGTGGATTTTGCCTTACAAAAGCCTTCCACGCTTTGCGGTCCGCCATTCTTGCAAGGCCCTCAGTGCACGATCTCCGGGGCCTTCCTTTCGTTGTTGCTTCAGGATTTTTATCAAGAAATCCAAAAATTTCATTTTTGGAGCGCACGTCAATTTTCTCATTTAAAATTGAACCCCCCCCCCCCTTTTTTATTGCTCTTTCGGATTCCATGCTCAAAATTCCAAGAAGTGACCCACTATTCGATCCTTTAGTGTTGGTTTGTTTCTCTATGATATTTCATATAGAATTTGTATCTGTTGGATAGAATATTAGAATAGAAAAAGCTGCACAAGGGGGAATTTCATTTGAAAAAAAAAGTAATTAGAGCACGTTGTGTACGAGCCTACGAGCGGGAAAATGTCATTTCTTGTTCTTGAATGCCGGAGTGGGATGTCTGAATTTTTCCAAAATGGGCATTTTCCCGTTTGTACGGTATATTTTTTCCCCTTTTTTTAATCATTCGGATTTAGCACCTTGAAAACACCTCACTGCCTAGTTTTCATCCCAAAACTCGTGTGTAGCTCGAGCAACAAACCTATACAAAGAAAACGAAATGGCGCTGAGAGTTCCCCCCTTGCGGACGCGGCGGTGAGGGCGTTACCTGTGACGTCATTTCGCTTTCTTTCCACTGGCTAATTGCCCATTTACGATCATCGGTAGTGACGTTCCGATACTCCTTTCGATCCGATATTTGGTATCAAATCAATATCGAAAGCACGGTATCGATACTCCGATATTATCGAAAGGAAATATCGATATTGAAAGTATCATATGATATCGATAATTCTTACATTTTGTTGTTGTTGCAATACTTATATTGTCCTCAAATTCTGTAACTCCATTCAAAAAATAAATCGTGTTTAGGCCTACAATGATCCACCTATCTCAGCATTATGATCAGTTTTGGTACATACTATAGGAGTGGAAATAACCCCTTGGGCAGATTTTGAAGTTTTTACTGTTATCTATATCAAAAAGTACAAAGAGTGGAAAACATATTGTGGTGAATGTTAAAAAAAAAATATTGTAAGCCCCAATCTTCGGAAGTAAACCCAACGGCTGATGCTATGTTGGACATAGGTAAGTAACCTCCTTCCGAAGTGTTCTGGATTCGATATTTTGATTCGATACTGTAAAGCTTCATTCGATATCCCGATATTATCGAATTCTTGTTATCGATTCAAATACCGAAACAAATGTATTGATATTACTAATATCGGTAATATCGGAACGTCACTTTCATCGGAGACCTCTCAATAGCACCTTTTCGGAAAGCACTCGCTTTTACTTAAGAAAGTAAAAGGAAGCATCTGAAATTGCCGACGCCAATTTTTTGTTTATTGTTCTGTGAGTAACACGTATGTATTCGCTCAGCAAAAAAATTTATAACACCCCTTCAAAAATTTTTCTTTTACGTTTCAAGGTGGGTAGATTGAGAAAGTGCGATGTCCGTCCGACGTATCACGCATAACGGCTTCATTTTCGGTCTAAAAAATTCGTTCTTTCGCACACATGCTCTATTTGTACCCTAGTTGTGTCCCGAAACTTCGCAGCCTGATCGGAATATACCCAAGGGTGTTATGAGTGAAAAATGGGTTTAAAAGTATGTATGTTTTGTGTTTTAGTAACGTGAGCTTTTGAGGTGTAGCTTTCCATTGTTTTTTAGGACGAGGAGACCGAATATATGAAGTCGATTTTGACCGAAGAGTGGAAAATTGAGGTTCTAACGAAGTTTGAGCCTTAAATTTACATTAAATATTGGTCTAAAATCGTCGTTCTTCCGCACACATTTTGGGCCCACATTTGGGTCCTGGTTGTGCTCTAAAGTTCGGCAGCCTGATCCGAATACACCCAGGGGTGTTATGGGAGTTTATAGGGGTTTTCGAGTTTTTTTGTTGTTGTTTTTTTTAGGTTTTAGTGAACTCGATCTTGTGATGTATAGTTTTCCATGTTTTTTAGGGCGAGAAGACCGAATATGAAGTTGGCTTTGACCAAAGTGCGAAGAATTGAGGTTTTAACGATGGTTAAGCTCCCGAATTTAATTTTTTATGAGTCAGACACCTGGGAAATTTTCTGAAATAACTATAAACTTGTATAGAAACAATTACTGGATTTCCAGCATTTCTGTAGAGAAGCCCAATAGAAAGTAAACCCATGTGGCAAGGACTTTTTAGCCAAAACATTGGAATGTACAATAGCTGAGCATCACCTCACACGAACGCATATGTACACAATTTGAGTTTTTTGAATGGTAATAATTATTCCGAACCTATTTGCCGCCTTGGGCAAGTCAACCATTGTGAGATGCGCCTCACTTGGTCTGCGATCCGCCGATTACCTTACTGTTTTCCTGCACCGTTTCTGTTCCTCCATAAAACATCGTTTAACAAACGTATCGTTGATATGGGATTGTTGGATGTGGGGGGGGGGGGGGGGATCCTCCTTAGGCAATCCATAACGTACCTACCTACTTGGCTATTTACAGGAGGATCAAGTCAATTCAGTGACAGTTTCACTGATGAAAAATAATTTGTCAGAAATAGCAACCTAATATTCGAGTTTATAACTGTCAAATAAAGCTGTGCCAATTCCTAGAATATCCACCGTACTCATAATAAATTTATTAAGGCCAGTCATACCGTTTTTAGTTCCAAAAGCCGCCACCACGTTGTGCTTCAGAATGAGCAAAAGCTGTTTCCAAAGCCCTGGCCGCTGGTATCAACCGGTTTTTGATCTGATTTTTGCTATGTACTCGGTGCAAACGTAGATTTTACGCGACATGACATTTTCAGAGGAACTCAAAATTTCATCAAATTTACATTTGAAATTTCGAAGTTAGAAAGTCCCAGCTGGTCGTGTTTTACAGTTTTGTCAAGTTCCGGACTTCTTCCAAATTGAAAATTGGATGAATATATCCGGCGTAATCGTGGAAATACGAATCCAGGTGGGGCATAAAAATAGCGGTGTGACGGTTCCTTCGAAGTGAGTGAGACACGGATTTTCTCATTTTACCCTGTCGCTCTATTTCCATAGTAATGGCATTGCTTGAAATTTCTTTGTAGTTCTGGGTGCAGTGTACTGTATATAGTCCCGTTCCTTATTTTTTGCTTCCGAGTCTACCAAGATAACGGGGCCTTTCTTCCTAGTTTACCAAGGTTAGGTACCGGAAGCCTCGTGGTCACTCTGTAATGCAGTCTATCCTGACGGATTATAAATCGCCGTGCGATTGAAACAGGAAGGGCTGGTACTATGATCTTCTAGCCAGGGAATTCGCAGCAGTCGAGGAAGAGCGTGTTGGTCAGGAAGTTCAAAATGTCGAGCCCTAGGAACAAATTAATGCCAAATGGAGATCGAAAATGGGTGGGGCATTTCATGCTGGTTGGGGGCTTGCAGCAAGATGCTTGCCTATGAATTTCGTCGCGATTGGTTCAGTAGTAGTCTGTGCGCATGCTTCGGTAGACAATAATTTTCTTGCCATGATGAACAAGAAGGAACGCGTAAAAAAGTTGAGAAAGAACTCGTTAGTTAGGTACCAACCTATTCAGCACTGAACCAGTGTCGGCAGGGAAGCATACTGTCGGAGGCGGAGCCAGCTCAAGCTCGATTGGTATTGCAATGGTTATTCACGTTAGATCATGATTCTAATCCTTCATTTCACATTGATTTGGTAGGTTCCTACGCGCATTAATTTTTGTATCTGTACCTACATGTAGGTATTGTACCTGTCGCTAATGTAAGTAGGTAGCAATATTTTTTCAAGTTGCTTATTTAAATCTGCAACTGCTTATGCATGTTCGAATACATCATCAAAATTAACTACATAATTATGTTTGTGTAGTATCTACCACTAACTAGTTCTGTACTCATAAAGTAGAAACGATAAAATATGACCAGCTAGATCTCACATTTCAACAATTTTAAATTTCATAAAGTCCAAGCAGGCACTTGGTGTCATTTAGTGTTGCGCAAATTCGTCCTTATTGTTGAATAGAAGAATGGCAGAGAGTAGCAGAGCAATTCGATTCTGAAAATGTTCAGCTAATAAAAAAGTCGCTCAGTACGGATGTTTGATTGCGTATTTTATTATCACTGCTGAGCTGCCTCTAGCTTTATCGTTAGGTTGTAATGCATGGTATAGAGAATATCCCTTGATTCGCAAGTATGTCTGCTTGAAATGGGTTTTTGATATTAGACATATACATCAGTTTTGTTCGTGTCAAGGAATGCTTCAAGTTCAGGGACATGATTCGTGAGTCCACTGGCATTCCAGGTTGCAGTACGGAAGGTTTGATGTTCCATAACGTTTTTTTGTAGGTTATCGCTGTTTAGATAAGCTTTTGGTTTATTATTCTGTGAATAATACACCTATGTATTCGCTCAGCAAAAAATTTTTATAACGCCCCCTCAAAATTTTTTCTTTTCCGTTTCAAGGTGCGTAGATTCCAAAAATGCAATGTCCGTCCGCCGTATCACGTCAACAGGCTTCATTTTCGGTCTAAAAAAATCGTTCTTTCGCACACATGCTCCATTTGGGCCCTAGTTGTGTCCCGAAACTTTTCAGCCCGATCGGAATATACCCAGGGGTGTTATGAGTGAAAATGTGTGTAAAAATAGGTACTTTTTGCGTTTTAGCAACATGTTAGTAACATGAGCGTCTGAGATATCATTTTCCATATTTATGGGGACGAGAAGACCGAATATGAAGTCGATTTTGACCAAAGAGTGGAAAATTGAGGTTTCAACACGTAGATCAAGACGATTAAATGGCACTACCAATGATCAAAGATAAGTTGGTGGAAACCACCGGACAGATGTTCAGCTCCCAAAATTGATTTTTTATGAGTCAAAAACCTGCGAAATCGTCTGAAATCACCATCAATTTGTAGAATAACACTAGAAAAAGTGTCAACACGTGGATCAAGAGGATTAAATCGTACAATCAATGATCAAAGGTAATTTGAAAAAAAAGGAGCGTAGTACCTAATTCAAGTTTTGGGGGCCAAAATTTGTGGAAACCACCAAAAATAGCAATTTAAATTATTTTACATGAAAGAAACAGTAAATAAACAGCCAGCATTTCTGTAGACCAATAACTTAATAGAATAATAAACCCATGTGACAAGGACTTTGCAGCGTTTTTTCTGTCTTTTCCGTTCGTGACAGCATAGATTATTTGTGGCATTTTTGCCTTTCCATGGATTTGATTAGTTTCCCAACAAAAAAAAACAAAAACAAATTAGTTTCCCAAGAGTTTACTCTACAGTGGGGGTCTTATTAGAAGTACTCTCAGCTTCCTGTCGTTTCCCTGCTACTGCAACACTTGCATAAGACACCGATGGTCTCCAAGTCTGGGCAGCCTTCATGTTGCTAGGTTTTGTTGGTTGCTGGGACCTCCTGTTTGGGTTCCTAGGTTGGTTTCTAATTTTCTAGAGCTCCTTTGCAATTTCACAGCCTCTAATTATCTGCGGTGGTTTATGCCGCCAGTTTACACATTTTCAAGGGGGTCGCGGTGGTCCATTTGGTAGAACTCAACTTTCCACTCTGGTCAAAATCGACTTCATATTCGGTCCTCTCGTCCCCAAAAACATGGAAAACGATATCTCAGAAGCTCATGTTACCAACATCTTGCTAAAACGCAAAAAGTACCTACCTATTTTTACACACATTTTCACTCATAACATCCCTGGGTATATTTCGATCGGGCTGAAAAGTTTCGGGACACAACTAGGGCCCAAATGGAGCATGTGTGCGAAAGAACGATTTTTTTAGACCGAAAATGAGGCCTGTAGACGTGATACGGCGGACGGACATTGCATATTTGGAATCTAATCACCTTGAAACGGAAAAGAAAAAAGTTTGAGGGGGTGTTATAAAAATTTTTTGCTGAGCGAATACATAGGTATTATTCACAGAATAATAAACCAAAAAGGAGCGTAGTACCTAATTCAAGTTTTGGGGGCCAAAATTTGTGGAAACCACCAGAAATAGCTATTTCAATTATTTTACATGAATGAAACAATAAATAAACAGCATTTCTGTAGACCAATAAAATAATAGAATAATAAACCCATGTGACAAGGACTTTGCAGCGTTTTTTAGGTTTCCTACGTCTAGGACTTCGAATCGATGCTTTCAAGATCACCCATGTCCTTACGTTAAGACCTGGCATGTTGGGTGTAGACCTCTAGCTACCACTCATGGCCCTTTTATTTTCGTAGCTGAACCATTGGAAGTTTTTTTCTTCCACCTTTAATGATACAAGTCGGTAAGTATCGTCATCGGGAACATTGCCTTCCACTGTCATTATTTAGGGCTGTGACCCTGCATTGTATATCAGTCAGATTACACCAGCAAAAGATGAAGCATTCTTGGTCGGGTTTGGACGACAGATGGTTTGGTATTTAATGTCTTCGGTACCCAACCATATCTTGTGATGATTCCCCAATCCGTCATTATGGGAGCTGCCTGACGGGAAACCAATCAAACTCCTCACAAGTACGTTAATGTAAAAATAACTCACTTCCTTATTCCCGGGTGGAGTTGGCTGTTACCACAAGAAAACAAATTTTAAACCAAACCTACAAATTTGAGGTCTTTCACGATGGCTGTGACTGAACCTGTAACTGGCTTGAAGACGGTTCTGTCAACTGTTCAGACTGGTAATTTTCAATCACTGATCCCTGACAAGTGGGTATCCTGACCTTTGAAACATTAATCCTGATATTCACTAGAGAATAACCTAAAACGCTGCGAAGTCCTTGTCACATGGGTCCATTATTCTATGGGACATACTACAGATGCTGGAAATACGTTTATTGCTTCTTGCATCTGCAATAATATTGAAATAGCTATTTTTTAATGTTTTCCACCAATTTTGCCCCCAAAAACACGAATTAGGCTCCTATTTTTGACAAATTATCTTTGATCATTGATAGTGCCATTTAATTATCTTGATTCACATGTTGATACCACTTCTAGTGTTATTATACAAGTTATGGCGATTTCAGACAATTTTCCAAGTTTTTGAATCATAAAAAATGAATTTTAGGTGCTGAATATTCGTTACCACTTCAGTACTTCATTCTTTGGTCGAAATCAACTTCATATTCGGTCCTCGCCCCCCAAAAAAAAAATCCTAGAAAAACCCTATTCTTGTACCCGAACTGTGTCGGAAGAACGACGATTTTAGATCAAATTTTAACGTAATTTTAAGGCTGAAACTTCGGTAGAACCTCAGTTTTCCACTCAAATATGGTCAAAATCGACTTCATATTCGGTCTCCTCGTCCTAAAAAACATGGAAAACGATGCCTCACAACCTCATGTTACTAAAATACCAAAACTCCCATTTTTCACACATAAGATCCTTCGGTATATTCCGATTGGGCTGCAAAGTTTCTGGACACAATAGGCCCAAATGGAGCCTTTATTGGAAACCTTTAAACCGAAATTGGAGTAGATATGGGATACGGTGGACGGACACTGCATTTTCTGAATCTACGCACCTTGAAACCTAAAAGAAACAATTTTTAGGGGGTGTTATAAAACTTTTTTGCTGAGCGGTTACATAGGTGTATTGTTCACAGAATAATAAACCAAAATGCTGTTATGTTAGGTGCTGGCTTGGAAAAAACAAAATGGAATAAAAACGCTGCAAAGTCCTTGTTACATGCGTTTATTATTCTATTGGACCTACAGAGATGTTGGCTGTTTATTCATTTTTTCATTCATATAAAATAATTGAAATAGCTATCTCTGGTGGTTTCCACCAATTTTGGCCCCCAAAACACAAATAAGGTACGCTCCTTTTTTTCTTTTTTCATTTATTTTTTAAAATTTTAATAAATCATCTCTGATCATTGATAGTACCATTTAATCGTCTTGATCCACCTGTTGACACTTTTTCCAGTGTTATTCTACAAATTGATGGTGATTTCAGACGATTTCCCAGGTTTTTGACTCATAAAAAATCAATTTCGGGAGCTGAACATCTGGTAGAACCTCAATTTTCTATTCTTTGGTCAAAATCGACTTCATATTTGGTCTTTACGTCCCCAAAAACATGAATAACGATACCTTAAATGCTCATGTTACCAACGTTTCGCTAAAACGCAAAAAGTACCTATTTTTACACACATTTTTACTCATAACATCCCTGGGTATATTCCGATCGGGCTGAAAAGTTTCGGGACACAACTAGGGCCCAAATGGAGCATGTGTGCGAAATAACGATTTTTTTAGACCGAAAATGAAGCCTGTACACGTGATACGGCGGACGGACATCGCATTTTTGGAATCTACGCACCTTGAAACGGAAAAGAAAAAATTTTGAGGGTGTGTTATAAAAATTTTTTGCTGAGCGAATACATAGGTGTATTATTCACAGAATAATGAACCAAAAGTTCTTGAAAAAAGTCCGACCAATCGGTCAACAGAACTCTCTCTCCTGTGTGAAAAAACCAAGGCTTCACACAGGCAAAAAAGGTGCTCCCCGGTGTGAGCTTAGGGGTGGTGTTGCCGCCACCTGACTTAGGTCCAGAGCCGAAGTGTAGGGGATACCACAGGGAACACACACCAGCCCAACTCGGTTGTGGTATTCCTGGAGGGGGAGCCAACTTAAAACCCAATGGAGTCATTCATATTCGAGCGAGTCAACAATTTTTTGTAAGGTCAATGTGCGGGGCAAGGACCTATATTGGAACCTACCTAGCCTGTACCTGACTCAGTTGAGAGTGCTTGACTTCTCTTACTTTGTATCCATTTCTGAATGTATATCTACACGTTCCAGAAATTCGCTGACAAACTGACAGACACAAAACTGATTTTGTTCAGAGAGGTCTAAAACGTAATATGCGAGTGGAATTTATATTGTTAGGCGAGAAAAATTTTCGCTTCCCAAAAGTAAACGTAGCTCCCGCTACGAAGACACCTAACCAAAATTATGCACCATCGAACCGGTGAGCTTGATGAGATGTGCAGCTACTCATACACCTTTCCAGCTGTTCACAAGAAATTATTTCGGCAAGAAGGCGCTACCCGCCAACAGGACCCAATCCTTGATGATTCATGAAAATAATTATGTAGGTACCTACCTATCTCCATACCTATATAAATAGGAACATGAAAGTAACAGTGGCTGGTGCCTTAGTGAGTTGTTGTCCAGGGGTCGGGCATTCCTTTGCCCAGACGTGAAGGGTGACCCGCTCATCCACAGCGCCTGCCTTCACAATCACCCTTACTGTAGTTATGATTCTCGAAGCTTTACAATCTTTCTATGCATCCGATTTGAATTCCGAAAAATCCACCATAATCGTGCAGGTCTGCAGAATAGAACTGTGTACCCCATTGACACAAAAAATGATCAGGCGTATTTTTAAATGGACTGAATTAAATTCTACATTCTCATTGAGTTCATTACCGTTTTCCGAATTGAAATCGACCGAGAATTGAACCGAGAACCTTTTTTTTTTCGTTTTTGGGGAGAATTATTCATTCTACTTTTGGGCCGATGGAGGTGCTATCTGCTGAAGAAATTTCTTAGTGAAATCCCTGTATTTTTGGCCTTAATGGTGAGGCCTGACCTTCAGTCAGTCTGGCCTAGAGGGGAGGCTGGATGACGTCTTTCTGTAGTACCGTAGTCAACCATAAACCAAAACCCACAACCATACAGATGGTATAGTCAAATCCAAATTAATATTTTATATCGGCATTAAACTTGAAATGCGTGTGGAGAAATAGTGGAAATTAATGAAAATGAATCGTATATAATCTCACAGATCTCATTTTCAACAAACGATTGGAAATTTTGAAGTCTGATTTCTAAACCTGATGACTTTTTTCAAATGTAGGTACTACAAGTCATTCATAATATGGTTAGAAGTAGAAGTATTATGTCTTTTGCTTGAACATCGTAATACTGCTCCCGTTTTGTCTTGGGAACATCTAAATGCTATCAATTTTGACATGTTCATAACCAACGCCGTTACCTACTGTACCTGTCCACTCATTTCAAGTATTTTCATTCTTATTTCAGGTGCCGCCATGGAACCACTATGGATGCTGCAAAATGGAACAGATCTCTCTGTTCCTGACCCAAAAGATTCTTGTTGTAGCGTCCTGTATGGCCATGTGAATGTGGATGATGGGGTAAGTCGTTGATTTGTTCACTACCTACATATCACATGTTTCACCTCTAGTTGTAGAAATACCTTTTGTAGATCCTCAAAGCTCTGAAGACTGGAGTCTTGTTAATAAAAAATTCCGGTTGCCTTATTCATTAATTACAATTTCAGTTGAAATGATTGAAAGAAATTGAGAACGTTCGGCTTTTTGCATACTATTATAATTGAAAAACTTGGAGAGAGGAGTAAAAAAGAATATACACGGTTGCCACTTGAATAGCGAGAATGTATAGCTGGCACAACTGCCCGTGCCTGCTAGAGCGGTAAATTCAAAATTAATAAGGATATATGTTCCTATGATTGTCTATCACAACACGCCCTCTACAATCATAAAACATGATCACAATTATAGAGCGTGAGCACATCAGTATGCTACCGAAAACAAGTCCAATTATCCATACCTACATACAATTGCATAAACAGAATAATATTTATAAGAATTAACTCGTAACAGATATTTTTACAAAAATCACAGACAAATTATATGTACAAGACTATCCTAATCAATTACCCCCAATGCCGTACTGTTCAACAATGTATAGATGTTTAAGTTTAGAAAGTGGCTTAAGCTGGCCCCACACGATCAAACATGCTTGACAAGCATGGTTTGCCAACCTCGCTTGTCAAGCAGATTTGATCGTGTGGGGGGTCATGTTTGAAGGTTTGACAGCACGCTTGACGGTTTTCAGTCACTGTCAGAAATTTGCTGTCAAACATGAGGTTTGACAACCAAGTTTGATCGTGTGGGTGAGCGTCAAACCATCAAACCTTCAAACCATCAAGAAAAAAGGGTGGTAGGGGGTAATTTTACTGTGAATCACAGAGTTGGCGTCTGTGAATCACAGTCTCCATTAGGGATGCAAAACGATTATCGATAATATCGATATTCTGCCTCCGATTATCGATGCTTTTTTATCGATATGGACTACTCCGATATTTATACTCATATTTATACTCCGTTATTAACCAAATTATCGTTCTCATCTCTGAAGATCCCCTTATTGGGGTAAAATCTCTGATTTTGATTATTTTGTACTAAGAAAAGCTGTTCTAAAAAATTGTAATCTAAATCGATTATCGATATTATGTCGTCGATGTTGCATCCCTAGTCTCCATCGCGTGAGTCACAGTTTGCGTACAGTTCGCGTGAATCACAGTTTGCATAAACTGCATCTACCAACGCATCCGTACCGTTCTGCCGTCTTTTTGTTTTCTTTTCTTCACAATGAGCACGATCGGGAATAAAGCTTTTTTGGCTGAGTTTATCGAGTTGTACAAAACATTACCTGAACTGTGGCGTATTAAAAGTAAAGAATATAGTAACCGTGACAAGAAGAATGCTGCACTCAACACCCTTCTTTCTAAGTTGAAAGAAGTCGAACCCGACGCTACGGTTTCCGAAGTGAAAACTAAAGTCAATGCATTGCGTACCTCTTGGAGAAGAGAACACAAGAAAGTTTTGAGCTCCAAAAGATCTGGCGCAGGGGCCGAAGATGTATACGAACCTAGTCTTTGGTACTACAACTTATTGGAGTTTATCGCAGATCAAGAAACCCAAAGGCCAGCCAAATCGAACGTGGAGGAATCAAGTATATTGCAGGTGAATGAGTTTTTGAAATTTTTAAATTTATTTTATTGGCGTATAGATATATTTTTTTTTAGCTCCAAATACAGTCATGTTTTCGTTTAACCAATGTGGGCTGTGGTGGTAAGTACCTAGTTCAAATTAAGTACATTCACAGGGTCAAAGAGCATTCTAGTTGGTCTGCAAACCACACATTTTATCTTGCCAAGGGACTGATCCTTCGTTGTTGAAATACTGAAGAAAGGTATTCCTGGAAGCAATTGCATCTGGTGAAGTTCTTCTGTTTGCACCCCTTTGCAGGTCAGCAACAGAATCATTGTTTTGGGTAGCTCGTAATCCTTGTTGAGTGCTGCCATCGTTGAAGTTATCTGTGTCAATATCGTCAGGCTGTATATACGTGCAGGCGTTGAGCACACTCGACCGAAATCGGAGAAAGTTGTGTAAAACACAACAGGCAATTACGACTTTTTCAATGTTTTGCAATTTCAGGTCGATAGGCCTTTTGAATACTTGAAATCGTGCAACCAATATTCCAAAAACATTTTCTATTACTCTTCTGGCTCTGGATAAGCGGTAATTGAAAATCCGTCGTTCTGTATTGAGCTCTCTTTGCGGAAATGGCTTGATGAAGTCAGGGCGCAGCGCAAAGGCCTCGTCACCAATAAAAACATAAGGTAGTTCTCTTCCACCCTCGTGTAATGGGCTGGGTTTTGGCAGGTTCAAAGATTCGCTCTTCAATTTGTCGTAAAATACTGTACTTTCAATCACCCCACCATCCGATACTCTGCCATTTGTGCCGAAGTCACACATGACAAATTCATAATTTCCATTTGCGATTGCCAAAAGAACCAAGCTGTGGAATCCTTTGTAATTGAAAAAGAATGAACCGCTGTTTGGTGGAGGGACGATGCTCACATGCTTACCGTCTATGGCACCAACGCAATGCGGGAAGTTCCATTGTTCGAACGTTCTTGTGACTTTCAACCAATCGGACTGTGTTTTGGGAAACTGGAAGTAAACAAAAATGTGTTAGTAGGTAATAGGTAGGTAGGTAATATTCAAATTAAAATTTAAAAAACATTCAACTGAGTAAACCAAATAATTTTCTTATATTTTTCAGGATTCAGACGGTGAAGAGGTGCTAAGTGACAATGAGTCTCAATCGGTTGCCTCTTCATTTCCTGGCTCGAAGGTTTCAAGTGAGGCATCATCTGATTTTACAGTACCATCAACCAGAAAGAAAAAAAAAACGGGAAAGCTAAGCAGAAGGATTCGCATGATGAAGTTCTTCAGATCATCGGGGAACAGATCAAGAAGCAGGCTGCGAATCCAATTGTTTTGGATAGGTTTGCTAACTTGGGTAACAACATTGGTGGCAAATTACGAGATCTCAAAGATGAGAGACAACGAGCAATCGCTGAAAAACTCATCTCGGAGGTTCTGTTCCATGCAGAATTTGGAAACTTGACACAACTCACATCGATTGACCTTCAACCATCCAACCCATGGCAACATCCTATGAGTATGCCACATCTCGGACCACGACCTGGTTGGCCAATGAATCAACCTGCCCATTTTTCACGTTCGCCAGGTGAACCAACACATTCAACGTACAATCGCGGAAACTCGCAGGGATATGGCGGTTTGCAGCCCATCACCACATCCGATAATGATTCATCTGATTCACCAAATTTGGCTACTTTTTTTACTAACGTCGATCCCAATTTAATGTAATGTAGTTCAAGTTTCAAACAATACAAATATGTATACAAAATAATACAATATTTTAAACAATACAAAGTTTCAATTACAAAATTCTGTTCTGTTCAAACTCTACCCACCTTGAAATATTCTTTTTGCAATACATCTACAATAGCTTGGCAGGTCTCAGGGATAATTTCGCTCAACGCCTGTGGCGAAATTAGTGTTGAAAACTTCAAGTCTTCATAGGTTCTACCAGTTGCAAGGTAACGCAGCGTTGCTGTCAATCTTTCGTGAGGAGGAATAGCACTCCTCATTACAGTGTCTTCTTTTTTTATTAACGGAGCAACCAGAGATAGCAAATGTAAATAGCTGTCCTCGTCCATCCTCAGGTAGTTGTGCCAATCCTGAGGAGCACACCTCAGCTCTTCCAAGAGATTCACGTGGCCAAAAGTAGCTCTCTTCAAGAGCCATTGTTTGGTCCACATGGACCTTTTAATCTTCCTGTTGGCTTCTTTTTTTGCTGCTTCAGCTCTGATGTGGCAATACAGGTAACTCAGATGGTTAATATCCATACTTGAAACAGATTGAACAGATGAACGCAACATGAACAGTGAACACTACTGAAGCTTGGTGGATGCGGTTGAAACAGTTGGTTTGAACGTGTGGGTGCGGCGTCAAACGTCAAACATGCTTGACAAGCGCGGCTTGTCAAACCATGCTTGTCAAGCATGTTTGATCGTGTGGGGCCCGCTTTAGTCATAGCATCAGCCAACATATCCTCAGTAGGCATATAGTCTATATAAACATTCCCGTTCTTAACATTTTCTTTTATAAAGTGGTATCTGATATCAATGTGTTTTGACTTCTGACTGATTACATCGTTTTTGCTAATGTGTACAGCACCCATATTGTCACACCACACCTTGGTTGGACCATTGACTGACCCAGGGTCCAACTCACGCATCAATGACCTTAACCACAAAATTTCTTGAAAGCTACAAGATAGGGCCATATACTCGGCCTCCACAGTACTTAGCGCGATAGTTCGTTGACGTTTAGACGCCCAAGAAATCAAACCCCCAAACATTTTCACACAAGACCCCGAAATCGAATACCTGCCATTAATGATATTACCCCAATCACTGTCACTAAAAACCACGACATCACCATTAAAACACTTTGAATAGGTTAGTTTATTGCTCACAGTACCTTTTAAGTAGCGCATTACCCGTTTCACAGCCTGCTAGTGCTTGGGTTGATAACAGGTGTTGAATCTGCTCAAAGTGTTGACAGCGTAGCTGATATCAAGTCTTGAAATCTGGGATATGTACAACAGGCATCCGATGGCCTCTTGATATGGGATACTTGTGTCGTAGGGTTGCTTCTCTTCATCGCTGGTATCCAGAGTCGCTGTATCGACCTCCATCGGAGTAGCAGACGGCTTGCAGGTTCCCATCCTGAACCTTTCCAGTGTGGTACAAATATAGTCGCTTTGGTCTATGGAGAGCTGGCCATCTTTTTTACTTCGTGTTATGTTCATACCCAAACATTTTTTAATCTCGCCGAGATCTTTCATCTCGAAATGTTTTTCTAGGTGTTTCTTCACAATTTCTTTCAAATGCTGGTCATCGGAAAACACAATCACATCGTCCACCAAAAGTGCGACAATGATTATTTTTGACTTAACTCTCCTGTAAAATATACATGGGTCTGCCTTTGAGCATCGTAAACCCAAGTCCTTCAGTACGGACGATATCTTTTCGTTCCAAACTCGGCCTGCCTGCTTACGGCCATAAACAGCCTTGTGTAGCTTCCACACTTTACCATTTTCTGATGGTTCGACCAGATTTGGCGGAGGAGTGACATATATCTCTTCCTTGAGATCACCGTAGAGGAATGCTGTTTTCACATCAAGGTGATCAACGTCCAGGTTTTTTCCTGCAGCAAGTGAAAGTAGGTATCGTAATGAAGCGTAACGCACAACAGGTGAGAAGGTTTCCTGATAATCTTGACCAGCAGTCTGCACAGCCACGCACAACGAGACGAGCCTTGAACGTCTGAGGATGGTCACTGTTTGATTTGATTTTGTACACCCAACGAGTAGATAGGGGTTTCTTTCCTTCAGGGAGATCCAGGGGTTTCTTTCCTTCAGGGAGATCCATCAGAGTAAAGGTATTATTCTTCTTTAGTGAAACAAATTCATCAGCCATGGCTGCCTTCCACGATTCAGCTTCATCACTTGCAAGCGCCTGTTTGAGCGTTGTCAGTCCGACAAAATCAGGCCATTGCTTGGGTTTTCTTGTCCTCTGCTGCGGGCTGGGGGAGTCCTCGGCCTTCCTTTTCGAGTCAGGGATCAAATTATTTACATTTTCTTCTTCAAAACCTCGAAAATCTTCGTCATCAGCCGATGGCAATGAGACCTCTAGAGGTCCAACATGTGACTCCTTATCACCAGAATTATTCAACTCAGGAGTATCCAGCTCAAAAGAAGCAGGCTCAGGCTCCTCCTTCATGTTCAAATCCTTGAAGGTTTTCAGCTCTCCAACTTGGGGTGTCTTCCTAAGGATTGAATCCTGCTCATCTTCTATATTTGACGATTTTAGAGGGAGCTCATTGAACACAACATCTCGGCTAATTGTTATTTTGCCAGTTTTTGGATCGACAAGTCGATAGCCTTTGGTGTTCTGAGGGTACCCCACAAAAACAAGTTTCATGGATTTTTCATCCCATTTTCTACGGAGTTGCTTCAGGACCTGCACCCATGCATCACATCCAAAGATTCTCAAGTTTGAGAGATCAGGCTTTTCTCCATGCCATATTTCGTAGGGCGTTTTTCCACCAAGGGCACGCGAGGGTGAGCGGTTCATCAAATACGCGGCAGTTAGAACAGCCTCCGCCCAAAAATGCTTAGGGAGATCAGCATCCGCGAGCATGGATCTTGCTTTCTCGACAAGAGTCCTTTGAGCTCTTTCTGCTCTACCATTTGAATTTGGTGAGTATCGAGTCGATGTCTGATGGACAATACCCGACGTTCGCAAATTTTGGCTGAGTTGGTTGTTGCAATACTCTGTCCCATTGTCTGTACGCAACACCTTAATTTTTCTCTCAGTTTGACGTTCAACAAGTGCCCTGAAAGATTCGATGCACTTAAGTACCTCGCTCTTCTCTTTTAGTAGGTAGACAAAAACTTTACGAGAATGATCGTCGATAAGTGTCAAAATATATCTATTGCCTCCCATTGATTGTTTCTCCATGGGTCCGACTAAGTCGGAATGCACCAACTCGAGGATTTTACTGGCCCTTTTTCCACTTGTTTTAAATGGTTTCCGAGTATGCTTTCCTCTGAGGCAAACTTCACAGAGAGATGACATTTGACAATCTGTGTCTATTCCAAGTGAGTTATTTTTCAGCACACCTATACCTTTGTTATTGAGGTGGCCTAGCCTCCTATGCCAGAGCGCCTCGTCTCCATTGACAAGAAAACTGCGCTGAGGAAATTTAGGAATGGTATTCAAGCGATACAAGCCCTCCTCTAACAAAGCAGTAGCAATCAGAGCACCATTTTTATCAAAAACTTCACCACCTTTTGAGTTGAAGGTGATAGTGCATCCGTTGTTTGCGATCTTGCTGACAGTCAGCAGGTTCGCAACTGCCTCAGGAATGAATAATACATCGTTCACTTGAACCTCACGCACATTTCGATCACGATCAACAACATTCAGGTCAATTTGCCCCTTACACTTGACAACCATATCAGTTTGGTCCGCAGTAGAAACTGCCTGCGTGTCTGCTGGTTGCAAATTAACAAGGGCTACGTTTGTACATGAAATATGTGAACTAGCACCTGAATCCAAATACCAGGAATCCTCTTGTTTGAGAGATCCGGCTTGCTTTTCACTGTTTTTCTTTTGAGAGTCTTTATTCTTTTGACTGCTGTTATTTTTTGATTCTGTGCCATTCACTCTCGAGTAACAGTCCCTTGCGATATGTCCGACTTTATTGCAAGTATGACAGCGCAAAGACTTGCGACGGTTCTTAGCAACCAGAGCAGTATCAGTGTTTTGAATGGGTTTGACATCCTGTAAAATTTTTACTTTTACGATGTCGCCGGTGATTCTTGCGCCGGAATTCTCTAAACCCATTATCATTGGGCGATATTCATCCGGTATACCAGCGAGAAGCAGTGTCCCTACCCATTCGTCGCTAACAACGAACTTTAAATCGTTTAGTTTCTGAGCGGTTGTCAAGACTTCGTCACAATATTGCTCGGCCGAACTATAGTTCTCAAACGTGACGTCACAAGGGTTCGTAAAAGGGCGACCCTCCTGGAAAGACCTGAGTCTTCTTCATATGCGGCAGCTAAACTATCCCAGGCATTTTTAGCACTTGAAGCATTCTGTATGTGAGAATAGTTTACCTTTTCTACACAGAGGGTTATTCGTGCTAAAGCATCTTCATCCTTTTCAGGATCAACCTTAACCGCTTCACTTGTCAGCTCAATGACGTCCTTCCAGAGTTTTTCGATCCTCAACGCTGCCCGCATCGCAACTTTCCATGAATCGTAGTTTTCTCTCCCCCTCAGTTTTTCTACCGAAGCGAAAAGAGACGACATAATCGAGCGAATTTATGAGAATTCAGACGATATAGACGAAAGAATTTATGAGAATTCAGACGATATAGACGAAAAAACACGAATCCGGAAGGCGGTGTCAACGTGGTCACTGAACGACTCAGCAACTGATAAACTTGCGATCAATTCAACCGACCGAGAACGCGAGACACAAGAACGCGAGACACGTACACAAAACAAAAACTTGCACGCAGGGAAACCAGGAAACAAAGGCACATAACCAGTTGAAATGATTGAAAGAAATTGAGAACGTTCGGCTTTTTGCATACTATTATAATTGAAAAACTTGGAGAGAGGAGTAAAAAAAGAATATACACGGTTGCCACTAGAATAGCGAGAATATATAGCTGGCACAACTGCCCGTGCCTGCTAGAGCGGTAAATTCAAAATTAATAAGGATATGTTCCTATGATTGTCTATCACAACAATTTCAAAAAACGTGAATGTTTATCAATTCATTATTCCAAAGAAACGTGAATTTTGAAAACAAGAAACTTTGATCTTGTTGTATTACCTACGGCTTCAAGCCAGTGGCTGAGTGGGTTAGCACTCCATCAGTCCTATTATACCAAGTCTTGGTAGTTGGAATTTGGGCAGTTTCCGAGGTACATCGGCTCACATCTCATTACCTACCTCTCGTCCTATCAGCAGTAGCGAGGCTGTGGATAGTGTATATTTCACCTGTACGCAGTAATACTTCAAACGGCATTGAACATCATTGACAGCGGATCATGTCTGGGATGTAGGCAGCTCAGTCAAATGTAAAAGTACAGACTGGCAACAAAATTTTGACAACATATTGATGGATACATATTGACAACACCAATATCAACATGTTGACGTCATTTTGTTGTCAGGTCTTTACTAGGCGTAAATCCCCAGCTTGGAATGGCTGTTTACTTTACTCTTCCCATTTGTTCTTCAAAATAGGTCTATTAGTTTTGCCATTCAACTGCTGCCTACAGGTTAAAATAATACCTTTGCGTCTTATAGGGGATTGCAGTCCCGGGATAGGGAGGGCTGAATCAGGTTTAAAAAAATGTTGCTCTAGTTCTACATTATTTCATTTTGCTCGATTTGTTTCTCGGATTTATATAATAAGCACTGGGAATATTAATAAAAAGAATAGTTCTGAGCCGAAATGAGAAGTCTGTTTATTGGTTGCTCTATTGTACGAGAGAGAAAAGACGCAATTAATACTGAGGAACTCTGGGAACCACTCACGTCCCCACTGCCTCTTCCAACTTACCCGTGCTGCTCTCTAACTCCCTCAATGGGAAGCTGGTTAGGATAAACGTCTTTTAGACGTTTATCCTTATCCATCTTCTCCCGCCTAAATACAAATTGTTTTCTAGAGGTAGGTAGGTAGGGCAGAACCCGACACGGCTATCCCGACATTTCACTGCCCCACGTGAATTACTGAGGCCGCTGTGTCTTGTTGGCAGAATTCTCGGGCAAAATAATCTGTAAATTTTGCCCAAGTTAACTCCTCGTCCATCATCTCGGCAAGCCAAGCACTGGCAGGGCCTTGCATCGCTGTGACAAGTGCAGTTGCTAGCGAGGCCGACGATGGATTGGGGTGTTTGGTCATAACCAACCCCGCAGTTTTGAGCCAAGCTCCTGGGTTTACCTTTTCCTTGTCAAATTCAGGTAATGTTATTTTGTCGTTTTGCCTTGCCGTTGGACAAATATTCTGCTGATCCTCCGGTTGTTTCGGGATTCGCTCCAACAACTGTTGCATGACATCTTGTTGGAAGGCCATCAGGTTGTTTATAGTCTCCGCAATATTGTCCAAGGCGGTAGGCGTTGATGTGGATGGAACTTCTGCGTCAAAGCCGTGAAATTCTGATTGATTCCCCAAACTTGGGGGTCCATCGGCATTTGTGTCCAAGGGAGGGTCTGGAACAACCAAATCGGTGTGTTGGGGTGGAGTCACCTCAAGAGATCGACGAGTTCTTGGGCGTCCCCGCGGCATTATTTCAGGTCAGCGTTAGCGGCGTAATAACGTCCAACACGTCACTACCCCAAAAATAACTCGCGGAACGGAACTTAATCCCACTTCTGATCTCGGATTTATATAATAAGCACTGGGAATATTAATAAAAAGAATAGTTCTGAGCCGAAATGAGAAGTCTGTTTATTGGTTGCTCTATTGTACGAGAGAGAAAAGACGCAATTAATACTGAGGAACTCTGGGAACCACTCACGTCCCCACTGCCTCTTCCAACTTACCCGTGCTGCTCTCTAACTCCCTCAATGGGAAGCTGGTTAGGATAAACGTCTTTTAGACGTTTATCCTTATCCATCTTCTCCCGCCTAAATACAAATTGTTTTCTAGAGGTAGGTAGGTAGGGCAGAACCCGACATGTTCTTATGACATACATTTTGATTATAACAAAACTCATAACAATTAGGCCAATTGTTCCGTCCCATGTTTTCAAGTGGAGGAGTAAGTTACCATCCTAGGATATACTGACATGACCAAGTGATGTATGTCATAAGAACAAATCGAGCAAAATGAAATAAACATGTAGAACTAGAGCAAAATTCTTAGTATGTCCTAGGATGGTAACTTACTCCACTTGGAAAAGATGGGACGGAACAATTGACCTAATTGTTATGAGTTATAATCAAAATTTTCTGCACTTTAATTCGTGACCCAACGGTCCTTGGATGGACTGTGTCCCCATCACCTGTGACCCTCGAACCCATGGAAGGACCATGACTGCATGAAAATGATTTTAAGTTTGCTAGAAGTTGTCTTACGAAAATGAATTAAATTTGCTGGAAGTTGTACTAACCAAATTATTTTTATTTTGAATACTCGAGAAAGTTTACAGAAGCAAACTCCTGTCCCCCCCAACAATAATACCAACTCATGTAATCTACGTTAACCAAGGGATGTACCTTATCATGAAATTGTCTTCATTTTGAAATTTTGTTATCACTCAATTAATGGAATGTTGTGTTTTATGGTACCTTCATGTTGTTTTAAGCTTGTGTTTGTCATCGCATTACATCCAGAGTGTGTGTGTGTGTGCCTTGAATTTACTTGTTAGTAAGCAACATTTTTTAATACCCTTGGTTTTTATTTTTAGTACCGATGTTCTATATTTCATTACGAATTCGAGTTTGGACAGTTGGTAACCATACCACCATACCTATATATATTTTACAAGGTTTTATCGAATTTTGGTTTTAGTGATGACTAGTTGGGTTAAAATTGATATAATGAGGTATAAATAAATAGGTAGGTACCCACTGTTATTTATGAGACTTGCAGTATCACGTGTAGGCATCATTTAGGTATTCATTTTCATTGTTGCTTGTTTAATGTTGTTTGTAGTGCACATTCTCGTTATTGAACATACTAACCCTACTAATATATTGAGTTCTTGGCCATTGCATAACCATCTATTGAGTTCTTGAGCATAACCAGTTTTAGTGTTCATAACTATTGACATTTGTGGTAATGTTCTGTTTTCAGATCTGTGAGCGGAAATCCCACCAATTTCACTTTCAAGTTGATGTTTCATGGAAATTTGTTCACTTCAAGTTATTATTGTAGTTCGCTGTTAACGAACGTTTAATTTGCTACTTGCAAAAATATTCAAGCAATAAATTATGAAATTATTGGTACTAGTCTTCGAAGCAATATTTTTGCTATTTTCAGAATTATTATTGAAGCAATAATGACGTAATGATGGACCAGTGAAATTTGATTAATAAAAACTTCTTTCATCTTTGAAACTTCGTATTTTATTATGTTGACCAGTTTCAGTTATCTCATATATTTTATTATTTATATTATGATCATTGTATATAGAAATTGTTATTGTTTTTAACCGCCTTTAATGGTGGAGGTTCTCAATTCGACCAGTGTTTTAAAATGTTATTTATTTAGTTTATTTTATTTTAATCCATTGATTATTCCGAAACTACTGGAAAGATTTTGACGAATCTTTCTTCAAATGAAGTAGGATCATCCCCCGGTGGTCATGCTTGTTGTTTAGGTAAAGAAGTTTTGACTGAAGTTTTGGTGACAGAAAACAGTCTGCCAAAGACTGGATGCCCTATTAATGATGGCATCAGTACTTGATGGCATGATTACTGAGCTATATAGTAATGGGTCACTATTGGCGTTGGCATAGCAAAGTGAAGGTAATAAAAAAAAGATTTGGAAAACTTATTTCGAAAAACGCACTATAAAGTATATAATACCTAATCCATAAACACCTTTCCGAAACCAATTTAAAAAAAAAAGAATCCATTGATGGCACTAAAACGCAAAGTAAACAAAAAATAACTGAAAAAGCTGTATGAATATAGAAAGTAGGTACCAAAGAATAGTTTTTATGCGTATAATAAAATTTGTACGTACTTGATACGTACAATACGTGATAATTGTACGTACTTGATTTATTCAAAGCTGGTATAATAAAATTTTTGAAATCTGTCAAATTAACTAAAAACCCCATAGCCTTCGTATTGTTTCCCTTGGTTTTTTAAATACATTTTAGTTGAAATTTGGCGCCGATTTCAAAAAATGTATAGTATTGGCTTTGATCAAATTATGAACGTTTGTTCAGCATAATTTTTTTTTCAATTTAGTTTTATACCCTCCCCGGTAAAAAATAGTTCCTTGCGAATTCGTATTTCTGTACATCATCTGCGAAGTTCTCATGTTTGGGTACCTACTCGTGACTTGGAAGCATTTATAGCCAAAGAGCAATTGTTAGTTGCTTGTTGTTACTTTCATTAGTTTTTTCCCACCTTGAAGAAGTTAATTTTGTTCGTTCGATTATCAAGTCATTCAATTGTTTATCCAGTATTGGGGGTCCATTTTGGATGTCAGTTCTATACGTACAGGTAATGAGGTATCTATGCAGTTATTCAAGACTGACCTAAATGGTGATCTGGATCTGCAGCAAGCATACCAATGAAGCCCCAGTTCTTCTAAACTAATGTATCATTGGCATGATTTAAAATAATTAATGAGACAATAGAGAACAGTGCAGTGTTTCGTTTCCTAGTTTCGTGGTTTTTAAAACTTCAAGTACCTATAAATATTGTGAGTGCATGTCTGTCATTACCTTTTTGACCTCAAATCCAGCTTCCGCGTCCTAAAAACTGCCAGTTTGAAGCTCTACGTTTCTAATAGTCTTATAGCTGATAACTAACTCCTAGCCAGTTTGAACAACGCCTATCGTCCTAGCAAGTTCGAGTTGGAAGTGTGTAGCGGAGGGGTAGTTAGGCATCATTTGGCCCCCATTTTCACCCCTTTCATATTCTCGGATCCCTCGCATCTAACTGCTGACGAAAATGCTCTGTTCCACATGTATATTCACGGTAGAGAGGCTTGTGGAATTTAATTTCTTACATTCAAAGTACAAGACGGGGTTTCGATATTATCTAAAACAAGATTGTTATTCAGAATACAGTGGGTAGGTACCCATTGTATTGTTTAATGGAAAAGTTGTTCGATATTATCTAAAACAAGATTTTTATTCAAAATACAGTGGATATGTACCCATTGTATTGTTTTATGAAAATAGTTGTGATACAAATTCCAATAAAATTAGCGTTGTTAATGTTGTCTGAATTGATGTTTGAAACTAGGTAGGTATGTAGGTCAGTCACAGTTTTAAGGAATCACTTGTGAAAGTCATGTTAACAGTCAAGGATTGAATGGATTCTAGATATTCTCTTCAAAAGGAAACCGAAGTAATCACTCGAAAATTGAAAAAATGTAAAGCAATGTCAGCTTGATGACCTTCAATAATTGACAAGACTCTTCATGGTACTGTGAATATTGCTGCTATGGACGTTCATTTCAATATTAGTAGACAGTCTTGTGGTGTAATTTCATTCATTTCTATGACGAGAATTGATTGACCTACTGATGCACCACCCCACCAGGAGTGGCTGTACCACACTCGCCGAGGTCACCAATATAAGCGGCACGATGCCATTTTGATTGTCCAGAGGCAGGGCCAGGGGCGGATCCAGAATTTTTTTCCGGAGGGGGTCACAGGGTAGAACAATATAAAAAACGACAAAAAATAAAAAAATAACCAAACGAACAATACAAACCGAATTTTCAACCTTATGCCTAAAATCGTCCAATTTGTCTACTTACAAAATTAATTGTATTTATTTATAAAATTCATTGTTTATGTAAAAAATATTTTTCAATATCTATTAATTATTTAACTGATAAATGTATTTATTTTCAATTTTCTTCTAAAAAAGTGTCCTAATGTGTTTTCAAACAAATTGGCGCATTTTATGGCAGCGTAGCTAACTTCAGAGTTTGCAAATCAAAACATTGAAACCACAACAATCTATTGTTGATCTCAGTGAGTTCAGTATCGTTTTTACTGAATTCGGCAGGAAAGAAAACGAGAACCAAACAAAAACAAGATAATAATTAATAAAAATAAGAAGAAATAAACAAGGTGTAATTTGACGGATACACCAAGGTAAATTTATTGACATAATTGTATATAAAGTAACATTGGTAGGACCAAGTGTACGATTGTATTCGACTAATTTTGACATTTTTGATCGAATCTTTTTAGATTTTTTATAGTTCTTTTTTGATTTCACAAAAACTGGGTTCGTTTTCGTTTGGTTTTTTTTGTTTTTGGGTTTGTGAACAATTCGTTCAGCTCTGCTTTTTGAAATGCAGGCTGATTCTGGGGGGGGTCATGACCCCTGTGACCCCCCCCTTGGATCCGCGCCTGGGCAGGGCAGTCACTGACGGAAATTAGGTGGCCCTTGGGGGTGTTCAGCTCTATGTCGTCACCAAGAGCATTGTCCTAGGTGGTAGGGCATATATAAATTGGTCTTCCAGGAGGGGTTTGAATGTTATGGTTGGAGGGGGGGGGGGCTCTAGAGGCTCATACCCACTGTTAGCGCCAACATTTTCATTTGATGTTTTAGTAGTGGCTGGACTGTCACAGCTTCATACCCCCACCCCATTTCTTCCTATCAGTATTGTTCTCCGTTACTTCAGTAGTTTATCTGTCTAACCTTTCACCCGCTTCCTTCAACCTTCAACTCATCAGACACCTATCTACAAATCCGCCTGAAAGCTGTCTACCATCAGAGATCACGGGGGGGGGGGGGGGGGGGCTGAGGTATGCAGATCGCTGCCAAAAGCTATCTAAGAGTCGAAAATTCTTTAATACCTAATTCCTTCTCAATCCCTTTTGCTTCTACCCAGGGCCGTGGAGAGAAAATCTGGGCCCGTGGGGAGAAAGCTGGGCTCCCCAAAAAAAGAAGTCTCAATTTTTTTCACTTAGCAAGTTCCTAAAACACCCAAAAACCTCCGTAATCATATACCATAAATAAGGCATTTTGAGAGAGGGGAAAATCAGTGGAAGGAGGATGGATTGTAGAAAATGAAGAATGATCAAGTTCTTACAGATTTATATAATTATGTATATATATTCAATTCCAAAACAAAAGTAAAATGAAGCAAAAGAGCTTTTGGTTTATTATTTTCAATAAGGAACCTTTGGAATCGAGCAAGCAAAAAAAAAATTTAACCCCCCCCCCCCCCCCCCCCGTCAAAATTTGATGGTTTCCGTTTTAACGTATGCAGAATCCGAAAATGCAATAAAAAACATTTCTGTCCGTCCGCCGTACTTCGCACTTTTCTTAGTTACTATGAGCCAAAATTGACGAAATTCGGTTTATAGGTCCCATTTGGGGTCTAGTTGGTCCTCGAAGCTCGGCGTTAATGTAAGTCATCCCTAAGGGGTTCAAAATAGGGGTTGAAATCTCCAGGACGCCGTTATCTCGAAATTTGTTACGGTTTTAAATAGGTAGTTCTCGAACTTGGGAGTTTTTTAAGACCACGCATTGTACGTCCAGCCGTTCGTTCACAGCAGAAGTTCACACAGACAGGCTTTTTCAACAGCAGGGTGAAGGCATTTGTATACATTTAGCCCAAATATCATCACTAGGGACGCGATAACAATAGGGAATTGGCCGGAGATAATCATTGCTATGGAGCACCTGATTATATTCACTGAGTATGAAGTCGAGTTGGTTGTTCTGTGATATCATTTGAAAAATGGTGGCTCTTCTGGAGTTTGTTGGTAGGTAGTGAAACTTGAACAAACGTTGAAGTATTATCGATGGGTAAATTATTACGCAATGGTAAATTATTAAGCTACGGTTAATTATACCATCTACCTAGAAGGTGCTGGAGTTTGTTGGTAGGTACGTTTGCAACTTTTTTCACTCTAAATCAACAATTTCGCTTCATTATTTGCGTTTCTTTTTGCCATTTTAATAGTTAGGTACTGTTTGTAATCGACAGAATTATTTTAGCAACATTTAACTCGTGATTTAGGTAAGTACCTAGTAACGAGTACGGGGGTTAGGTACTAACCTGCGGAGGGTCTGCGATCTACACAATATGTATAGAATAGTACATATATAGAAGGGTTATCTATACCTACGGAGAGCTGTGATCTGTAACAGAAGGCAGTTTCAAACAGTCGATCTGTATAAAATAATAAACCGTTGTGCAGGGTTTTGCAGCATTTTAAAACTTCGAATGACCTTAAAATTAGCTCATGCCTTATTTGAACGATTGCACAAACGAGAATGCACAGGCACTTTGAATCACATTTTCTTCTTTCAGTTAGACTACCTAATTAAATCAAGCATCTACAATTAAAGTCACTTTGGCAAATTTTTTCTTTCTTTTTAGGGTTTCTTACTTGGTGGTTATCAGTTTGTAGGTAACCTTACTGGTTGGTGAAAAAGGGTTGCGAAGAAAAGAAAATAGTGGGGAAGGTGGCGGGAAAGAAGTTAGTGGCACTTCTACTGCTAACTTGTTTTCTTGGTGCACGAGCAGAATACGCACAAAACACTTCACACTGTTTTCAGAACAGTCACCTACTGATTTGTCCTCTGTTTTCAAATTCCCTCTCCCCTTACACCATTTTTTAAATTTAATTTCTTCAAGAATTTTTTTTTTAAATCCGGGCCGTGTCCGGGGGTAATGTCCCCAGTGCCCCCCCCCCCCCCTCAACGGACCTGCTTCTACCTACTTATTCTTCATTCTCTCTAAACTATCTGACCCAGTCCTATAGGTTCTTCTCAAAATACAGTCCACTTTAACCGCTCTATCATAATTTTGGTCCATCGAACCATGATAATTCGTGTGAATTTAGATTTTTACATTCCTATTTTATTAAATCTAAAACAGTAGCGGTGCGTGGGGTCTGAAAACGGTGGGGCACCAGACCAGAACACAAAACCAACAGATGTGTCTACAAAATACCCCAAGGCAACAACACCCTTCCCTTATTTACTGATATGATATTCCCTTATTTACTGATAGCAGTGATATTCAGCAAAGCTTATCTCTTTTTAATCAACATTCTATCGTCGTACGGAAACGCGCACACCTGTTTGCTGGGTCGTACGCCGCAAACAGGACAAAACGCACGTAGGTACCACAAATACAAATCTGTCATCAGAACCGGACTGACTGCAAACGCGCAAAATTTGACGCAAGAAAATTGAAAACTGACAGAGAAAGTGAATGTGATAACAAATCAGAAAACAGAGAAAAACTAATCAGAAGAAGCATCTCGTATCAAGATGACAAATTGAATCGAAGGGATCGAATCGATTGTGAAATTGACGATTTTGGGGTTGAAATCAGATTCTGGGGCAGTGGCCCAATGTAGGCGTGGCAAACAACATTTTTACTCGACTGAGCTTGCGCGGACGGGCCACTTTTCTCGGTTGCCATGACGACACCAGGTCCCAGGACCAGGTATCGATTTCGATTGCACGACATCAATTACTGTCACTATATTCTGATAACATGCCGTCTGTGGAGCTACAGGGAGCCAACATGACGGAACCACATGTTGAATATCCATAGCCAGAAGGCTCTGTCGAGTCGCTGTTGAACTTTGTGAAAAATGCTAGGTACAGTTTACGGAGGGAAATTCAAATGCCAACTGAACACATGGTTGAGTTTTTTTAACTGTAGTGTTTCTGGGCGCAAGGGCAGTGGCCTTATGGACGCAACGCCCCTGATCTAAAACTAAGCTCCATGATCTACTTTTCAAGGGATCTTTGACCCTGACCCGCTCCTGACAAAAAGAACACTCAAGAGACACTCCGGAAGGCCCAGACACAACAACACTTTCGCTTTCGCTTCTTACCTGGATACTGCCAGCCAGTTGATGTAAAGCTACGTGGATACTTATGTACTATGTCTTCACTGTTTACAAGCTTCTTACCTTATAACTATACCCTATCTGTAATATCCTGGAATGCTCACAGCATTAGAAATAAAATGGCGGAATTTAACACGTAAGATAGATGTAGCTCTGTTACAAGAAACCTGACTTACTGGAAAGACAACACTTTCCCTGATTATCAAATCCTGAGACAGTAATGCATCTAATATGATCTCTGGAGCGCTACTGACACCCCCCTTCCAGTTCTGGATCCTCCCCTGTATAGTAACAGTACCTATATTTTCCACTGACGTTGGCTGTTTCACTACCAATAAGGATGTGTTTGGTCCTCGAGTAGGTACTTTATTTATGCAAAAACAGGTACATGTAGAGCAGGCTATTCCGTTGTGCAGCAGGATATCCACCGAAATTCCGCTATTATTCTGCATTGTATTATTGCTACGTACCTACTATTTTGTAAAACTATCAACGTGTATATTTTTTCCTGATAGCGGCAAACCCTGTCATGAACGAAAGGGTCTAACGAGAGGTGGCTACCCCTCCACTGGAGGGATGGAAGCAGAGGGCGCTGCAGGTCTGCTGTATAGAGCAGTGAGGCTAGCAGAAGGATTCAGTTAGTTCAGTCTCATTGTCGAAGTAAGTGTTGTGTCTGCTCACTTCACGCAGAGGTCAAAACATGTAAGTTTAATCCATGTTTACTGTCGTTGTACGTATAATTCAGGTTTACATTTACATTACCCCAGCTCATAATATTTCAGTTACTCAGAAATGTCGATATTCCTCCATTCTGAGCTCAAGAGTAAACTATAGTAGATGAGTAGCTGTAGATATTCCTCCAGCTAGATTCAGGGTAATTAGATGCAGTAGCTGTTGACATTCCTCTGTGAAAATCCATCAGGTAAAACCCCTCCTGGTTGGAAGAGGCCGCATTTTGGGGACATTGTGGTGGCCGTATAGGGCTGAGGCACACCAGGGGACTTGATGGTAGATGGTATTAACAGGACAGATTCAGATACAGATGGTCTTCCGAAATTGCACCTCATGAGCTGGGGTAGAAATACATTCCTCAAACTGGAATGAACCAAGTCATATATCTCTAGGAAAGCAGTAGTCATTGTGAATTTAATTTAAAGGCTTGAACTAGGTGTATTAAATATGTACTATAGAGATAAGGACAGATAATTTGTGAACACGCCATTCACAACGAACCCTACGATAATATGTGGTGCAAACTATCAACTCTAGTGAATGAAGATGACAACCATTTGATTTATTTATCTAGAAACATCTTTGATACAAAGAAAACATTTCCAAGCTCTGTTGATCTCACGTATTTTTAATTTACTCCAGAAACCTCCATTCTCCAACTTGAACATTATTAGCGTTATCACTTTCTTATTGCTTTTAATGACTGTTTTTACCTGAAGTGGTTTGCATCAATTGGATATGCACAGAAGTACTTGACGAAAGCAGGGGGATAAAATCGATGAGTTTTCATAGTAAGGGTATTGTAATATAAATATGGTCTCTTTATAAAAATTAACTTAAATTAAAATATCAACAATAATAACAACAATAGTATTATTAATATGCTAAGAACACAAAAGACCCGCTCAAGTATTATAATCAGAAAGTTTCATTCTATAAAAATATCTTCTTAATTGATTAGCCGACCCTTCTTCAGTGAACAAAAATATTAAGTGACAGTCTAGAAAAAGGGTACAGCATCCAGTTAGAGATAGAATTTAAATGACCCTAAATATATATGTAAATATATATCAAACTAAAGTGGTATATTTTACAGCTGAAGGTAAGCTTATATTACAACAAAGATCGAAGTTTCAAATTTATAAAAATGTTATCAACACGTTATCACATTACTAAATAGAAGCTCATCGGTAGTTCGAAAAGTCATGAAATTTTGGAAAGTAAATTGATGCAACGCATAAGATCTAGTATAAGTACAGTTTTGGTATTGATAGTCGATTAGTCAAGTTTTTTTTTCATTTTTCTTTTTTTTACGATTCTAAGGGCATTAGTAGTAGGTACCACCAATATCAAGGTATGCTTCTCAATAACGTTGATAAATTACACTATATTATTCTTCATCTATGACTACATTATTTAGAAAATGGATTGAATTCTATAACAATGAATTTATATTTGAGTCTCGTTTTATTACTATTGTCCATTCTCATCAAACTTGGATAATAGAACATCAGTGAAGGGCAGAACCTGATGACACTAAGCCAACTGCTATTCGTGCAACGTTCCCATGATCATTCGATGAATCGTAAGTACCAACAAAAAAAGTCCAAGATATATAGTTGTCACACAATAGCAGACAATAATAACTGTGAACTGAATGTCACAAAGATGAAAAATTCGAAGAATCAAGCAATTACTGGAGTCATGTTCAAGACGAACACACAGCTTCATATGTACGTAGGTATACAATGTACCTATGTTAGTACATTCAATTTTACATGAATCTGGGAAATGATCATGTTCATATTTGGCCGTGAAACGTGACTGATTCATTTTGTTGCTCTGGAACGATGTATAAATTAGCTCACAGAGCAGAAGAAATCTCATAGCGGAGCGAAGCAGTAGGTGACATCATGAGGCCTGAATGTGCTTCATAAGACAACTTTTTGCCTACTTTCAGGCTTCGGGTGCACTCAGCAGTGCCAAAGTTGTTCGAAGTCAGGAGGAGTTTGATGAAGTCGTTCTTCTTCATCTGGAATTGTCTACATACTCGAGGACACTAACTTCCTTGCTGCATCCATCAACTAATGTATGACAAAAGGCAATCACCTCCAATACCCACTTATGTTTTCTCGCCATCCAGGTAGGGAAAGGAACCAGATAATTTTGTGGGGCAAATTAAAGAAGTGATTTTGAAGGAAAAAGCCATGAAAACAATTTTGATGTGATAGACAAGTGGAATTTCTAGTGGCCAAATGCGTTTGAGAATATTTCTTCACCAATCTGTATTCTGTATTAAGTGACCTACTGAGGAAATGTTCACTTTTTTAAAACTTTTTTCTTAGATAATAATGCTATAGATTTCGGTGATAAATATTCTTACAAAACGTTAAAAATCAATCCGTCATCAAAAAATTTAATTTTCCCGTTTGGAAGAATTTTTACTGAAGGATTTGGGGAAACAAAAACTTGGACGAATTCGCGTATTACAGGAAAAAGAGAAACTATTCTGAGAAACCATGCTACAAGAAACAGTATACAAATATCTCGTTTATTGTTTACTTTTAAGATGAGAGTTCAATCTTGATCATGGATTTTTTTCAAGTACTTTGCTTCAGTTCAGTACCTACTCAAAAAACCTGGGGCATTAATATGAACAACAATAGGGAACTAATATGGACTATAATTTTGGAAAAACTGTGACACTTGAATGAGCAAAATTCGCAAGAAACTTAGGAAAATGGCTGGAATAGGGGCCGTGGAACTTAGTGAATTAGGTATTATACTTTTATTCATCACCCCCCACAAAACGTGCAAGGTTTTTCATTTTCCTCCAAAGTTGCGAGTTTGAGTTTCCATATGAATCAATTATATCTGAATCATCTATATATTAATTAGATCTATGTGAGAATGGGCATTTCTAGCCAGCCAAGTCTATCTTCTCCCTCAGGCATAGACACCGCCATGAGAGGAAGAAGCGAAAGATGCAGGACTGGATGGCTCGTGTAGGTTCACCGATGTGAACGAGCCGCTTCTTGATCTATTCGTCCTCGGACAACCCTAAGGCCCCTTTCACACGGAGAGCCACATGGCTCGCGCTCGCGGACAGGCGGAAGGCGCGTGAGACTGAAATGCATTGAGTGCAATGGAGCTTTCACATGAGGAGCGAGAGCTTTTAGGGCTCGCGAGCCGCGAGTGATCACTGCTCTGTACTTCGAGCCACGCGCCTACGGCTCTTCCACGAAATGCAAAGGAGGGGTGCCGGTATTCACACGAAGAGCGAAAACGGCTCTCGCTCCTCAGTTTATTGCTACCTGTTGTGGCGAATTTAGATTTGAATATACCGCGACGCGTTTAGGCCGAAACAATGGACTTTTTGATTGGCTTGCATCAGCTGTATCTTCGAGTTGAATACGACTCTTCACCTTGCTGAGGCAAGGAGCTCATCAAATGAAGCCACTGACATCCGAAAATAGTTGAAAAATTTGTTGCCATCCTGTCGACGTTGCTGGTAAAGCATGGCAAAAACTCCTGCTTCATCCCGCTGTTGGTTTATAGGATGGACCCAACACCGTCTGGTACTTCGGCGTTTTTGGCGTCGAAGACGGTGGCGACGATGAAGAATGTAAATGGTCAAAGCACGCATGCGATCCAAACTGGGCGGAACTAGGGACTGAGCGCTCGAGAGCCAAAAAGGCTCTCAAATGAGGCCCGTGTGAAAGGTGGGAGTCGAGAGCGAAAAAGGCTCTTGACTGCGAGCCACGAGCCGTGCGGCTCCCCGTGTGAAAGAAGGCTAAGGGCCTGGCAAACATCGACTTTTCGAAGAAGGCACAACGGAGGAAGTGATGAACAACGTACTGGTCGAGGAATCTGCATCACATCAGTCTGACCTGACGTCGTTGTCTGCTCAGACCACTGGACAGTGGAGAGAAGCAGGAGCCTGTGATCCAAACCTCTTCTATGTGGAAAGGACTCCCGAAGTCGACGCTGGACTGGGACTGACAACAAACAGGCGCTGTGTGGCAGAAGGCCTCCCCCCCCCCCCCCCTCCCACCATGCTGGCAGAAGGACATCGCTTGCTACATAAACCACTTTGCAAAGGTAAATATGTCCAAAGAACATGCAATCTGAAAGCAGTTCTAACAGAAAATATGACAGTTCGACGTTTCCATAGACGTTACATCATGTAGGTCAAACCAACTTATTAGCAACTGTATAATTGTTATTATTGTGAAATAAAGAGTCTGCAAACGACTGCCATGAACTTGCTCATTAAAAAATCATCCTGATGCCACTTTTCTGAAGAGAAAACATGTTGCATACAAAGGGGAACTGCCACCTCATTACTCAATGACCTGAGCTACCAATTGTGCTGAGACCAGTTGACGCAGTAGTGCAAAACAGAGGGAAGGCTGGCTTGTGTTTTATTTATTTTTTTTAGATGAAAAATATTTTGTGGTTGGCACCAGAAGAGATGATCCGTTCTATCAATACCACTCCTGTCACATACACTGACCTGGTTGAACCCATTTCGATTTATTAGGTACCTACACACTATTTTTGGGTACTTATTCATCCGTCTTACATCAAAGTCATCATATTAGATAGGTACATGGCATATTAAACTTGAAGATGAGAGACCAAGACAACACTAGATTGCTGGGTTTTCACAAAGTTCTACTGGGCTAAACATCAATGAACTAGATTCCGAGTGGTACACAACAAATAACATCTATCAGACATATCACAAATATCTATAAGACAAACTAGAAGAGAACAATATATCGGACTTTAAAACAATTTATTCATTCATCCTTTGTTGGTTAATCATCTTTCGATCACCCAGTATTTATTTCTAAGGGCCGCATCTCAGGACTTGGAATATTGAAGTAGGTAACACTTGAGCGATTGATGTGGAGTCAAACTCCATATTTATGGAAAGCTAAAAATTGAACTTATTTGTTTTCAATTAATTTCCAACTATGGAGAACACACGAGAGTTTAAATATACTTACGCATTTTAAAATGAGTTGAAGCAAATGATAGGTAGTTGCTACACTAACATTCAACAACTGAAAGAAAATGATAACTATTTACTAATAGTAAATAGGTAAAACCAGTTAATATTTTTTTACATCGAATTACCTTAACTAATTTTAAAGCTATTAAAAATTAAGATGAATTTGTTTTTCTCTAAAAGAAAATTACGTCGTCATCAGTATTCTGTGTGGGTACCGAGTGTTGTCCAGTTTCGGGTGACCTGTTCATTTTGAATTTATCAGGCAACTTTGGGTAGGTGTTGGTGCGTCCAGCTTTGGCTCCAGTTTTAGATTCTAATGACTGTGAAATGAAACGAATCATCAATTTTCAGTGATTCATCCAACGAAGAATTCACATAAACCTACAAGTTTTTCGAAGTGAGAAACTCGAAATTGAAGCTCACTTTGTAGGAAGAGATTTTTCTGTACCTAAGCCTTGGAACATTGCAGATTTGCTGAAATGACTACTTTGAGATAGCATGTCTTGGCCAGGAATAACAGGTTTCTAGATTTTTCTTAGTTATTTGCAAGGAAGAGGATGGTATCTTTGACCTTGGCTACCTGCTAGATTAAAAATTCGAAAGGATATAACATAGAATTGCTTTCATAATGAATAAAAATTCCAATCCCTCCTCCCCCTCATATGAGTATGATCTCCACAGTGACAAACTGTAACAACCTCTGCGGATAACAATGGTCTACTCTACTATGTCATTTCAGAAGATACCTGCTCTTGACTACAAGATCAAGAAAAATGCCAAATTCCGGCAAAATGTATGCAATGTATGTATGCATGAGTTGAAAGATGGGCTATTTTCTGAACAAAAAGTGGGTCACATTTTAATTTTAATGGGAATTGGTAAGAATTGATACTACCAAAAATCGATTTAAAACCACCTACGACGTGTAGACAGAAAAACTCTTGACTCCAGACAGAAAAATACTATTTTCATTATTGATACAAATATTTATGTACCTACCTACTTATATACAGGGTGTCCCGGGAACGGACCTTCAAGAAGGACCTTCTTCAGGTCATTTTCAATCGAAAATGGCTCCTAGCAATTTTCTTTTCCTTAGGTTTCGAGTTTTTTGGCATTTCAAGTTTTATTTTATCGTAAATCGCGTTTTTCCACATGAAACTGACCATAAAATCCATTTGTAAAATAACAACAAACAACAGGTGACTACCGTTGAAAATCTCGTTGAATTTCCTTTCAGAATATGATCATTCGCATTATTTTTGAGTAGTGTGAATCCTGAAATTTTCGCTTAAAATTCGGAACTTGGCGAATCTCAGAAAATGCGAAAAACTTCAAAGCGCCCTAGCTCAGAAAGCGCAGCCCAAATTCCACTTGCGCTCAATGAGAACAACTTCCTCAGGATCTCACCTTTCCAGCGGTATTGTCATTTGTAATTTTACTATAGTAATCGATCCAGAAAAATAGGAAGTCAAGTGTTTCAGCGTGCCGTACGACTCTGCTCGACCAAAACATGACTAGAGAAGTTAAATATCATTTTCCACCTAATTTTTGAGGCTGAGCGAATGGTGACAACCCTGATTTATTCTGATGGATGAAAAACTGATTTTCCGATGGATGAAAAATTGTGCATTTTTGGACATATCAACACCTCCTACCAGTCAAAATGAATCGGGAGTGTCACCATTCGACTCAGCGTCACAAATTACGTGGAAAAGTTTAACCAACTTCTCAGAGACTTCTTCAAGCAGAGTTGTACTTATGATACTCTAAACCACTCAATTTCCTTTAATAAAAGAAAAAAAATACTTTCTCAAATTCAAACGAGATTTCCACTCTCGATTATTACAGTATTACAGTAAAATTAAAAATGACAATACCGTTGGAAAGGTGAGATCCTGAGGAAGTTTCTCCCGTTGAGCGCTAGTGGAATTTGGGTTGCGCTCTCTGAGCTTTGAAATTTTTCAATTTTCAGAGTACGGCAAATTCCGATGTTCAAGCAGAATTTCAAGGGTTTGCAGAACTCAAAAATTATTCATATTAGCGTATTCTGGTTTTGACTGTATCTCGTTTTTTTGTCCACCCCTACCAGAAAGGGTGAAACGTGTCCAAATCCGAAAAAATACCTATGTTTTGAGTACGAAGCATCCCTACTTTATGGCTCATCACAAATCGTTAACCACAGAAAATGAAGCAAAATGAGGTCAGAATGAATACATTTATTCTGGGAAAATAAGGCGTGCTTATTGAAAATATAGCAGATACCGAATCCTTCAATTTATAGTCATTTTCATAGTTCCAAAAAAGATTTCTCAAGGTTTAACTCCTAGTTTTTGTGAAAAGTAATATGAGGGTCGTTTGTCAACTTGAGGAAATTAGTGGTCAAAATATTTTTATTTATTTTTTTTAACTGAGACAATTTTATGAAGTCAAATAAGATACTTCAAAACCAAATCAGGTCAAGATTCCTTTCATTTTTCTCCTTTAGGGGGTTGAGGGTGAATTTTTTAAAACCTTCAAGGAAATCAAGGGGGCATCTCTTGTACACCCTGTATGCATGACGTCATAATCCATTGTTTCCACAACTCTCACCTGAATATTTTCCATCATTGCAGGACTAGACCCTGTTCTCGAATGGGAGGGATACTGCGTGGGACTCCCAGGATTAACTTTGGGTTGACTAGAAGTGACGTTCTTTGCTTCGCATGCTCCTTCCCTTAGTTTGAGAGGGAGCAACTGTTGAGGGGAGGATGAGGGCGAGGCTGGAGAACTACCCGTACCAAGTTTCGATGCAAGCTTTAAAGGGAGCTGTTGTCGGATATGCACATTGGGAGCGACCTGAAATCGAATAAAAGATGAACTCGTACAGTTTAGGTTGAAATGTAACATTAAAAATGTAAAAAAAAAAACTTACAACTACATTTGGCGCACTCCATACCTACTTCAACTGATGTTGAGCTCCAACATGAGTTTATTTCACTGCCATCCAAGAAATAATCCCGTAGGTATCTCGCAAATCACAACATCTGGGACAAGGTAACATTAACTCAATTTGACCGGAAATCGAGACATGATTTTTGGTTCATTATTCGTGAATAATACACCTATGTATTTTCTCAGCAAACAATTTTTATAACACCCATTCAAAATTTTTTCTTTTACGTTTCAAGGCAATATGCAATGTCCGTCCGCCGTATCACGCATACCGGCTTCATTTTCGGTCTAAAAAAATTCGTTCTTTCGCACACAGGCTCCATTTGGGCCCTAGTTGTGTCCCAAAACTTTGCAGCCGGATCGGAATATACCCAGGGGTGTTATGGGGAAAATGGGTGTAAAAATAGGTATTTTTATGTTATGAGATTTTGACGTATCGTTTTCCATGTTTTTTGGTAAAAGAAGACCGAATACGAAGTCGACTTTGACAAAGATTGGAAAATTGAGGTTCTAACGAAGTTTCAGCCTTAAATTTACGTTATATTTTGGTCTAAAATCGACGTTCTTCCACACAGAATTAGGGTCCCCATTTGGGAACAAATTTGGGTCCTAGTTGTGCTCCGAAGCTCGGCAACCCGATCGGAATACACCCAGTGTTATGGGAGAGCAATGGGTGTAAAATAGGGGTTTTTGATGGATTTTTGAGGTTTTAGTGAACATGAGCTTGCGAGGTATCGTTTTCCGTTTTTTTTTTTTTTTTGGTGAGAAGACTGGAAATGAAGTCATTTTGACTGAAGAGTGAAGAATTGAGGTTGAAGCGGAGGTTAAGCTCCCGAAATTCATTTTTTATGAGTCAAACACCTGGGAAATTGTCTGAATTAACCATAAATTTGTAAATAACATTAGAAGTAATATCAACAGGTGAATCAAGACAATCAAACGGCATTACCAATGATCTAAGATAATTTGGAAAAAAACCGGAGCCTAATTCGTGTTTTTGGGGGCCAAAATTGGTGGAAACCATAAAAATAACTATTTCGCATGAAAGAAACAATAAATGAACAGCCAACATTTCTGTAGGTATGTCCAATAGAATAATAAACCCATGTGACAAAGACTTTGCAGCGTTTTTTTCTATTTTTTTCGAAGTTCATTATATTAGAGGGTGTAAAGTTCCTCCACACACTAGACCTTGCATACAGGGGCAGGACGTGGACCCACTACTTGCATATTGCGGGACAGGTGGAAAAAGGAGGGATAAGATGTTAGGCAGGGGTTCAGTAAGCATGGTATGTTCTAGGAGGAATCGAACTATGGAATCTAGTACGCCTCAGGTGCAGAATGGGCAAGCTGTAGCAGACAGTTCTATTCTCTCTGTTCTACTAAACTAATGTACAAGCACAAATTCCCTCTGTTATCTTTCTTACCATCCAGATAATCAGCATTCACGGATACCAGCTATCTACCAGCTGAAGACTTCAGGAACTTCAGATGCCATATTGTCATCAAGCTGGTCTAAGTCCAATACCCGTTTTGTTGTTGTTGTTGTTGTTGTTGTTATTAAAGTAATCCAAAACAATTTATTTTTGCCATCCTGCATAGTTCTTTATTCTGTTCTTCCCGACTATAGCCCCTCCCTTCCCTTCTTGAAGTAATAAATTAATGGAAGGACCATTTGTGTTTATCAAGCCAGGATCTGCTAAAATTGCGAGTAAAGGTCTGAGGTATGTGCTTTTAGCTACTCCTCCTTGTAATCTGAATATCTACGAGAAAAATACAAAAACGCTGCTAGTCCTTGTCACATGGGCTTATTATTCTATTGGACATACCTACAGAGATGTTGGCTGTTCATTTATTGTTTCTTTCATGTGCAATAATTGAAATAACATTTTTTATGGTTTCCACCAATTTTGGCCCCCAAAAACACGAATTAGACTCATTTTTTTGACAAATTATCTTTGATAATTGATAGTAACTTTTAATTGTCTTGATTCACCTGTTGATACTACTTCGAGTTTAACTGTACAAGTTATGGTGATTTCAGACAATTTCCCAGGTTTTTGACTAATAAAATATGAGTTTTGGGAGTTGAACCTTCGTTACAACATCAATTCTTCACCCTTTGGTCAAAAACAACTTCGTATTCGGTCTTCTCGCCCTAAAAAACAAGGAAGACGATAGATACCTCACAAGCTCATGTTCACTAAAACCTCAAAAAACCCTATTTTTACACCTATTTTCCCCCCATAACACCCCTGGGTGTATTCCTATCGGGCTGCCAAGCTGCGGAGCACAACAACTAGGACTGATACGATTTCGATGAATATTTTTTTCATATGAAGAGGATCATCCCCCAGTGGACCCATAGGTACGAGTTTTTAATTGAAAAACGCTGCAAAGTCCTTGTCACTTGGGTTTATTATTCTATTGGACATACCTACAGAAATGTTGGCTGTTCATTTATTGTTTGTTTCATGTGAAATAATTGAAATAGCTTTTTCTGATGGTATCCATAAATTTTGGCCCCCAAAGTACGGATTAGGTACGCTCCTTTTTTTCAAATTATCTTTGATCATTGGTAGTGCCATTTAATCGTCTTTGTCCACGTGTTGACACTTTTTCTAGTGTTATTATACAAATTGATAGTGACCTCAGACGATTTCCCTGGTGTTTGACTCATAAAAAAATCAATTTTGGTAGCTGAACGTATGCGTGATACGGCGGCGGACGGACATTGCATTTTTGGAATCTACGCACCTTGAAACGGAAAAGAAAAAATGTTGAGGGGGGTGTTACACAAATTTTTTGCTGAGCGAATACATAGGTGTATTATTCACAGAATGATAAACCAAAAGTAGTACTAGGTCAGTTATACTGTTCGATTTCTAGTGCTTTGTCAAACACTGCACGATTTGACGACAGAAAACAGCCTGCCAAAGACTGTGGATACCCCAGTAATGATGGTACCAGTACTTGATAGCGTGAGGTATATTACTAGGGTAGTACTGGGTCCCTATTGTCGTTGGCATAAAAAACATTATTTGAAAAAACCTCCGAAAAACGCACAAAAAAGTAGAAAAAATAGTTCACAAACACTCTCCGAGACTAAACCATTAGTAAATAAATGTATTATTGCACTAAAAAGCGAAAAAAACCAGTTTAACAAAATAACCCCGAATTCAAAAAATCTGTATAAAACCAAAAGTAAAGAATAATTTTTATGCTGAACACACGTAATTTATTCAAAGCCGATGCAACAGAACTTTTGAAATCGGCGGACAATTTTAACTAAAACCCCCATACAGCCTTCACATTGCATCCCTTGGTTTTATACATTTTAGCTGAAATTTGGCGCCGACTTCAAAAAGTTAGTTTTATCGACGTTGAATAAATTAAGACTGTTCAGCACAAAAATTAATCTTAACTTCTTAGTTGTATGCAGCTTTTTGAAGTAGAATTTTTTTGTTACTTTTTTAAACCTACTATTTGTTTATACATACAAGTTTGCTGTTCATGGGTGAACGATCATCCAAATTCGGTGAACATTTAGGAATATGTCGAGGGTCCTACTTAGGTTCAGCGATCATCAGAATTTCAAAAACAACTGGGTGGGGGGTTTGTGGGGCCAAAATAGCGTGTTACAGGAGATGGTGGCAGTGGAAAAATTCATATTTACGTAACTGTAATTGCCAAAAGTTAGAGCTTAAACCTCGACTCCAGTGGCATTTTTTTGTCTACGTCTGTGTGGTGCGTGGGTAGGTAGGTATCCACGACAAAAAGCAACCCTACTAACCATTTCAGGGTCTTACGCTAATAAGAATTCAGTGATCTACCCAGAACGAAAATCTATATGTATACAGGAAAATAATAAACCTCTGTGTAATAATTTGCAGCAGTTTTTGTGCCCCCCCCCCCCCCCCCGGCTGAATTCCACATCTTATTGCTTCACAGATTTGTACCGCTTTCAAGTGAGTACAATGGCACAGACGAATTTTGCTTGGGTCAAATTTAACGCATCTTCCATCTCAAAATAAATGAAACATCCCTCATCCTTTTTTTAAATTTTTTGTATTTGTTATTTGTTGTTATAAACAGAAATATAGATAAGTGGGGAATAGGTACCTACAGATAATAAATTATCCTTAACCCATCAGTCCATTTACTTTTACATGATGAGACATATGTCTTGACTCAGGATTTCCAGGAGACCAATGTCGTGTTTTTCATTTCTGTTTTGGTCTCACAACGTTAGACAAACCATTCTGAAGCATTTGATGTGCGGGTCAAAATTGTGGCTGAGTCTTGGAAGCAGCCGTACGGGTGGGTACCCACCGGATTTCGCCCAATGAATAGTTGATTGGACCGGTTGTTGATTAGGCCTTGCCAACAATCAGTCATGCAACTCCCCCTCTCCTCTCTCAGATGAGATTAAGACTCGCAAGGTAATCCAAATTCCTGCTTACCTTTTGTTGGTTGGTCGTGCTGATGAGGTTGAGAGGGAGAGTAGATGCTTTGACTGACAGCGGGGGTTTCCATTTGGAAGGATCGTTCCTCTTCTTCGGAGGGTCCGTTGCTGGAGCGAGAGGCAAAGCGGTGTCGTCATGTGATGATGAAACCAACAGGGCGGAATTCACCACGACTCCTTTATTGCTCAACACTTCCAGTTTTCTATATAGTTGCTCTCGCTGCTGTATCACATCTGTTTGTTCCAGTCTAATTTGCTCCTTAAAAATATTAAAATAAAAAGCATTTAAACACATTGCTCCAGTGGCAAAGATACTCGTATTCAAGGGGTAATCAGAAAACAAGCAGACGTATAAGCAATCACCATCCAAAATTCTTATACGAGTAAAATAGATCTGGGCAAATAGGATTTATAGGGATTTCATTTTAGCAAATGTGCATAGGCCATTGCTTATGTATTTGGGAGTACCTGAAAACGATACATGTACTTGATTGAACTTTGTAGACTAGAATTAGAAATACGGGTGTCACAAGAATTTCAGGTTTGTGCACGTGGAGACTTTCAATCACAATGACATTCGCAAGAGACCACCTGGTCCTAACCTATAGAATTCCATCAAAACCGGTTTAATAGGACTGGAGATATTAGCATTCCCTGTTACAATTCAGTTACCTAAGCAGTCCATACAGATGTCACCCAATTATGAGGCTTTACAAAACGACGCTACTCTTATATTTGGTTCTCAAAAGCCTCTCAAACAAGGGAGTGTTTTCCCCTGATTCGAATCTACTTCCACTCTTCACAAACCAATAACTGGGGGGGGGGATAATAAGAAACAAACCCAAACCACGAAAATTGCCAATTATTTCCTTTGAAACACATACTACACAGCGTGAAAGTGCTGGTAATCCCCGCTTCTGGTAAGTGCTGTGCTCGCTGACGCCAATCGATCCACAGGAAAGAAATGGGCACTTAGGTGTCCCAGTCCCTGCCCTATCAACTGAGCAGTGCAGTAGTCACAAACTAGGCATGTGAAGAGGGTTTACCGGGTTCGGGAGCAGTCGGTGATGGTCAGTCACTCCATGCTGACTGCCACTCAAAAAAATCAGGATCAGCAGCTGCATGGGCGACCTCCCACTTCGAGCCTCGAATGCAAAAGTGATGGTTGCATATAGCAAGGAAAGAACTCCTTCTGAGGGAGTCAGCATATGATCACAGGCATTTGGGACACCAAGTAGGAAGCCTAGCCAAGAGCCCACAGCAATGCGAATTCCTATGTAGGAATATCCAAGCTCCGTTGCTTTACACATACCTTAAAACACCTACTTGAGTATGTTGATACGCACATACGTAAGTATGACACAGTGGTGCAGTTGATACATTCTTTTCACCATCCCATTCAACAAAAACTGTATGTTTGGACCCCCTCAATATTCTGTCTCCTGAAGATTGGATGTATAAGAATGAGATGCAGATTACTATGATCTCTATGATTACTAGGTATCTAGAAACTTACATATGTACTATTATTGTAATTTAGTACCTGTAATTTTGTTATCTCATCTTTCTTCTGTTGGAGCTCCTTCATTTCAACATCCCTTTCTCGATGCCAGACCTCCCTTTCACTTTGCAATCTATCCTGCAAGTTCCTCAACTCCTCAAGTTGTTGATTGTGGCGGTAAAGGGGTCGCATCACTTCCCCTGGGTGAGACTTCAACACCGCTATTTCAGCTTCCAGGCTTCAAAAATATAAAAGGAAGAAGTTCAAGTAATTTTCAGAGGAAATTGAGAAAAACATTCCGTATTTTCCAGTAGGTATCCCTGCACGCCGTTCGGACTGAATCTCTCTTGAAACCACTCCAGTTTAAAGATTCATCGGTGGAAGTGTAGATGCACCGGTAAGCACCCTTCCCTTCAGTCACCAACCTGAATATAATTTCAATCGATAATCCGTTAGGGCGGCTGATTTTTACCGACTTTAAAGAAGGAGGAGGTTCTCATTTCTTTTATTTCTTTTTTATTTTATTTTTAAAGAGATTATTCTGAAATTTTTGTAAGGAGTGGCCCAGTAGGTGGCCAACAGGAACAGGAATAACGATACGGTACCTAAGCGATTATTCCGAAACTACTGGACCGATTTCGATGAATCTTTTCCTTTGGATCATCCCCCGGTGGTTCCATTCCAGTTTTTTAAGTAAAATTAGTAATGAGCCTGTACTAGGCCAGTTATGATCTTCGATTTCTAGCACTTAGACATTATAGGATTTGAGGACAAAAAACAGCCTATCAAAAACTGTGGATGCCCCAGCAATGACGGTATCAGTACTTGACAGCATGAGGTACTCTAGTACCTACTGGGTCATAGAAAAGTTTAAGTAATAAAAAAAATTATTTGAAAAAACCTACTTCGAAAAACGCACTAAAAAGTATAAAATAATTCATAAACTTTTAAATAATCGCACTAAAAAGAAAAAAATAAAGCAAATTTTAACAAAAAACAAAAACTGACTAAATACACTGCCAAGGTGATGGCACAGGAGCGTCCTCGTCACAATCAGAGTGACCCATTATAAAATAGAACAGACTCGGAAGCAAAATAACATAACATTACATTACATAACATTACATTACATTACATTACATAACATTACATAACGTGAAATATACATATTACATAACATTACATTACATAACATTACATGAAATATACATATTACATAACATTACGTCCATAATACATTACGTCCATTATACATAATTGCGAAAGTTATGCGTGTTTGAAGAATTTCACGTTAGCGCATGCGCAGGGCGAACCGCTGGCTCTATCATGTTGAAATTTATATGGGACCTCAATGGGCCCTACCCGCTTAATCCCTGAGAATTACATTGAAATTGGGTGAAATCTTTGGTTACTACGGCTGTAACAAGGAAATTGAATCTATTTCACGCCAGCGCATGCGCAGAGCGCAACGAGGGTCGATCATGCTGAAATTCATACTGGAACTCACTAGGCCTTGTCCAAACATCCCTTGAAAATTTGAGCGAAATTGAATCAAAATTGTGAAAGTTATGCGTGTTTGTTGAATTTAACGTTAGCGCATGTGCAGGGCGTACCGCTGGATCAATCATGTTGAAATTTGTATGGGACCTCAAGGGGCCTTATCCGCACCATTCCTTCAAAATTTGAGCTGAATCAATTCAAAATCGTGGAAGTTATGGCTGTAACAAGGAAATGCGGACAGACTCACAGACTCACAGACCCACAGACACGGAACCAAATTTGTTCAGTAGGCTTCGAAACGCAAAATGCAAGTGGAAATTTTGATTTCTGAAGACAAAAATTTTTTGGCTCACGAAAGTGAACACAAGGCTTCCGCTGCTTCGCAGACTCGGAAGCAAAAAAAAGCTGTATAGAACTAAAAAGTAAAAAATAATATTTATGCTGAACAAGCGTAGGTACATAACTTATTCGAAGCCGATACAACAAAATTTTTGGTCGGAGCCGAATTTTAAATAAAATGAATAAAAACCAAGGGATATAAGAGATACAGTATGAAGACTGTATGGCCAAATTTTACTAAAAACCCCACACACAGGCTTCATAATATTGTATCCCCTGGTTTGTATACATCGTAGTTAAAATCTGGCACTGACTTCAAAAATTTTGTTGTATTGGCTTTGAATAAATCATGTACCTACGTTTGTTTAGCATAAAAATTAATTTTTTACTTCTTATCTTTCTTACTTTCTTCTTCTTACTTTCAGAATTTTGTACGCGGAAGCCACGAGGCACCGAGCTTAACCTTTCATCCGCAAGAGTGCAGAAGAGAATGGCACAGAAAACGGGTCGCAATTGGCCACTTCTATCGCATCATCGTAAGAAGGCGACGGCCTCTCTGGCCTTGCTCAATATTTACCTAAATTGTGAATAAAACCACAGAGAACGTTCATTTCATACTAGCTACTCTTTCTCCTGACAACTCTCTTCGATAAAGTAATTTCATTCCTTCAATAAACAACGACGATTCCATGACATTTTGGTCCTATTTGGCCAGACATTGTAGAAGCTCCTCACACTTTATAGAACACCGGAGATGGTTATAGCATCACCCCAAAACTGAGAAGTTTATTGTAAGCAAAAATACAACTTCGTCGTCCGCGTCCGGTTCGCCTGTTGATAGCTAATTACTGGCACTGAAGTTTCTGTGTACTTCTGCGAATCATTTTCAACAGACGATCGAGAGTAAATCACCCAATAACTGAGGAGGAAGAAGAGCGTTCATTTGCAACAAAATAATACACAAAACCGTCACAAATAATATACATTGTTTATAAATTGGACGAACCAAGTTTGCATAAAACTATAGAACAAGTGATTTCAATATGGAGAGTCTGCCTGAATGATAGATGGTTAAGCAAGGATGCCAACAGGAAAAGACGGAATGTTTTGCCAAATGTCTCTGAAAAAATATTCGAATGTATTGCATAAGTATTTCGAGTAATGCACATTCAGAGGCCCGTGCTTCCAGTTAATCCTTCCCAGAGATTACTGTAATATACACGACATAGGTTACTAAATTGTAAGTAAATTGAAAATTTATTGAGAATCGCTTCGAACACTTGCCTGTCAATTGAGGTCATTTGATGGGATATAATGCATGACAGTGTATAGACATGATGGGCTAGCTGAGTGGCAGCAAACTGGTGGTCTTGCTCAGTGAGCAACGTCGGGCACTCATCGTCATCATCAAATAAACTTCTCAATGAAGATGAATTCTGAAAATTAGGGTAACCATAATGAAAGGAACAGAAATAGGACAATAACGCCAAATTGAATGGTTTCCATTCACACTTCATGTACCTACTTATCAAATGAACATGTTTGACCTTGGAGCAGGGTCGTAGTGTGTGTGACACACATAATACACAGGCCCATTAAGCTTAAATATTCTGCCTTATGCATTTGACATTTATTTACTGACCATTTGCCCCAATCCATCCGTGACAAAAAACTTGGAAATTATATAGAGGTAAAATTTGTTCAAAGGCTTCTCCAGTGACGAAGTTATGAATGACCCTCCGGGGCATCTAGGTGGTGAGCTGGTGGTTTGTCCCACTGTGGGGCAAATTCGCAACAAAAAAAAAAAAAAACAGGCAAAAATTAAAAACTAAAAGTTGGATATTTTGACTGATAGCTTGCGTTTCGGTCAACTGACATTATGGTGCATTCACTAAGAGGGTATCCTACCTCGGAACCCCCATACCGAGAGAGTAACACATGACCAAACATGATGCTCACTGTTCAACGTATTATGAAGAAAGCTGATTTTTTTTTTTTAGTTAAGCCTTGTTTCCGGGGGGTCTGTTTGTAAGTGTAATGACATACTACGCGATAAAACGCAAAAACGCAAAACGCAGCGTTATCTGCAAAGTCGCCAACAGCGTTCTCATACGGGACCTGACATACTCGGCTGGAAAACGCGCGCGTTTATTTTCAACCGCGCGCGGTAGATTTTCTGTCGCGCCCTGTCGGCGGATCGGCGATTTCCGAAAACTCGGAGCGGAGCGATTTGGAGGGGAGAACACAAAGAAGGGCATGGGTAGTGTCAAATTAGTCGCACTTGGGACGCGGTACAAACATCATGGCTGAGAAAATTATAGCTCTTGTTGAGAAACAAAAAGCTCTTTGGGACAATGGGAGTGATTTATATGTATAAAGACAAATTTGAAAAGGAGCTAAGGAGGTTTGGTTGCTGTCGCAAGAGGAGTGCACCAGGATTGGGAGGGAATGCCATTTTGAAGGTGGTGTCTTCTTTCGTGATGATAGGACGTATGACTTCAAGCAGATGGTCAAATGATGCCGTTGACATTCTGTAGTACGTATAAAATTTATCATTGTACTGTCTAATGTCTGCATAAAAAGCCGGAAATGGATCGGGGCCATCATGGTATGGGTGCACAGAAAACCTGCGTGTACGACGCGGCTGCAATAAGCCTTCAGCTTCTGCAGCGCAAACAACTGCGACATTGATAAAGTTAGCCCTTCTAGCACTCTCCATGGCTGAGGACGAACTGTGGTGCAAACGCAAAAAAGGTGGATTTAAACCAAAACGCGCCCCTCTTTTCCGCCTGCGGTTTGACATAGTATGACATCTCGCTCGGGAATGCGATTTCCGAGCCGCGTTTTCTTGTTGCGGATTCCGCTCCGCGTTTCCGCCTAGTATGTCATTAGCCTAAGATACACACATCGCCCATCTATGACCATATTCAAGGAAGGTCGGTAATAAATTAGGACAACCATTAATAATTCGAAATTATACATAAGTACATTGAACAGTACTTACCGGCGGTTTTTTCAACAGTTAGGTAGGTATTTACGGGTAGGTAACTAATGTGCTAATATAATCCATTGATAAACGTTCCGATTAGTTTAGATTTCAGTACCAATCAAGTTTTCTAGTTGAAAAACGAGTCTGATGAAATTAACAGAAATTGTGTTTTTCTCTAGTGTGCTGTTCCAAACAGCTCAACTATTTCGATAGCTGCTTTTTGAGAAAGCAACTGTATAAATGGATGTGGAAGTCAAACAAGAAGGAGATGGGACTCTTAGTCGACCCCTTCCCCGTCCGCACCCCTCTATACATGAGGACTCTTATGGACTGTATATTGCCTGATATACTTTGAATTCGAATGTCTGTTTGCTAAAATGTGTTATTTTTGTATTGCCTACCTCGTTTTCAGTTGGTTTAAAAATAAGTTTGTAAAGTGGTTGACCAATCGTGTGCACACACGCACGCACGCACCGCACCATGAAAATTCGTTGTTTTCAAGTTTTAAGGAGGAAAAACTTGAAATTAATAGAGAACGCTTTCTGGCAATTTTTCAATATTTTTTCCGTGATCAGCGCCATCAAAAACATACAGAGTTTGGCAAATCGATTGATAAATAATCCGTCCGTCCTCCACATACATATAGGCCATCTGCCTTCCATCCCATTTCTCCAAAGCTACAGGACCAAAATGAACGAAATTCAGCATGCAGGTCCTGAACTTTAAACTGAAAAAGCATTTTCAACGTGGGCGTGAATATTATGTTGTGTAACTCCAGCCCAGAGATCAGTGATATGGAATAGATTATTCAAATCACCCACGGTTTTATGAAACAGAGTTTGCTTTTCTAGGATACTCTTTGAGTCGAGGAAAGAAGTTATCTTGGATATTTCGCGATGGGTATTTCTTGATGCAAATACTTGGTGATGTAGATAGTACCTACTAGATGTCCAGTATCAACGAAAATATCTAGCGACGCGGCGGCGTCCCGCCCGCCAAGAAAACCGAAAAACTCACTTTGCTCCCCAAGCGAAAACCTCCCACCATCAGCGTTGAAAGAAATTTCAAGCTCGCTTTCAACAGGGTTGAAAGAAACAGGGAAAGAGGGACGGAACAGTGGTTAAGAACAGGTTGCTATATGCACATCCAAGAGCGAGGTATGGCGAAGCACCGAGCAAGCTACTTTGGTGGGCAAAATGATGAGATTTTCTTGGCGCGTACATTTTGGTTTATTATTCTGTGAATAATACACCTATGTATGTATTCGCTCAGCAAAAAATTTTTATAACACCCCCTCAAAATTTTTTCTTTTCCGTTTCAAGGTGCGTAGATTCCAAAAATGCAATGTCCGTCCGCCGTACGCCGTATCACGTGTAACGGCTTCATTTTTGGTCTAAAAAATTCGTTCTTTCGCACACATGCTCCATTTGGGCCCTAGTTGTGTCCTGAAACTTTTCAGCCCGATCGGAATATACCCAGGGGTGTTATGAGTGAAAATGTGTGTGAAAATAGGTACTTTTTGCGTTTTAGCAACATGTTAGTAACATGAGCTTTTGAGGTATCTTTGTCCATGTTTTTGGGGACGAGAAGACCGAATATGAAGTCGATTTTGACCAAAGACGCGGAAATTGTGGTTTTACCAAAGGTTCAGCTCCCAAAATTGGTTTTTTATGGGTCAAAAACCTGGAAAACTGTCTGAAATCACCATCAATGTGTATAATAACATTAGGAAAGGTGCAAACAGGTGAATCAAGACCATTAAATGGCACTACCCATGATCAAAGATGATCTGAAAAAAAAGAAGAAAAAAAAGCGTACCTATTTCATGTTTTGGGGGCCAAAATTGGTGGAAATCATCAGGAATATCTATTTCAATCATTCCACATGAAAGAAACAATAAATTTAACAGTCAACAAGAATCTCTAGAACTCCAATAGAATAATAAACCCATGTGACAAGGACTTTGCAGCGTTTTTACTACAGGGTTGTTTTTTGGGGTTAGGATATACAGGAGTTCACGAATGATCTGATGACAGGAGATTAATTGATTGCTGATTGTTGATTAATTGTTGGTGATTAATTTTTATGAGAGTCAAACCTGCATCTACCCCTAATCTTACTTGTGTGGGTACTGTGTACAGACCTCGACAGACGGGTTGTCTACATAGAAAAAGATAAACTGTCGCCGAAGAATATACAGCATTTCATGAGAACATTTTATGGAAGTTTTATGTCCAAAACATGAAGAACCCCAAAATAATGTGATGACCAGACTAACTCATGAAGTCTAAATATACGACCTGGAAATATCACGACATTATGCGTGTGGGACAACGACCAAACCAACACCCACAGCAACAATCTCCTTTACCAATGGACTCGAATTTCGATAAGGAATGCGCAGTTCTACTCGTTTCATTTCATTCTGTTAAATGGAATATCTCAGCCGGAGCTCTGCGAAAACAAATGGGGTGTCCAATAACTGAATGCAGGCGAACAACGAAAAAACTTCATATTTGGTCTCCTCGCCTTAAAAAACATGGAAAAGGGTACTGCCGAGCTTTGGAGGAAAACTAGACCCGAATGGAGCTTGTGCGTGAAAGAACGAATTTTTTAGACCGAAAATAAAGTAGATATGGACGTTACGGCAGACGGACATTGCATTTGGGTCTGTTATTCTGTGAATATTACACTTTTGTGTTCGGTGAGCAAAACGCTTTTGGAACACCCCCTCAAAATTTTTTCTTTTATGTTTCAAGGTGCGTAGATTCCAAAAACGCTGCAAAGTCCTTGTCACATGAGCTTATTATTCTACTGGACATACCTACAGCAATGTTGGCTGTTCATTTATTGTTTCTTTCATGTGCAATAATTGAAATAGCTATTTCTGGTGGTATCCACCAATCCAAAAACACGAATTACGCTCTTTTTTCCCAAATAATCATTGGCCATTGATAGTGCCATTTAATTTTCTTGATTCACCTGTTGATACTACTTCGAGTTTAACTATACAAGTTATAGTGATTTCAGACAATTTCCCAGCTTTTTGACTCATAAAAAATGAGTTTTGGGAGATGAACCTTCGTTACAACCTCAATTCCCCACTCTTTGGTCAAAATCGACTTCATATTCGGTCTTCTCGTCTTCAAAAACATGGAAAAAGATACCTCAAAAGCTCATTTTACTGTAACACCAAAAAAACCTAATTTTACACCCATTTTCACCCCCATAACACCCCTGGGTATATTCCGATCGGGCTGCAAAGTTTCGGAACACAACTAGGGCCCAAATGGAGCCTGTGTGCGAAAGAACGAATTTTTTAGACAGAAAATGAAGTAGTTATGCATGATGAGGACAGCGTACGGCGTACGGAATCGACGTACCTTGAAACGTAAAAGAAAAAATGTTGAGGGGGTGTTATAAAAATATTTTGCTGAGAGAATAAATGGGTGTATTATTCACAGAATAATTAACAAATACGGGCAGAAAGGTAAATCACATCATCTGATTCGAAACATTTCTCTCAGCAGCCTACAACGAGGGTAAACTTTATGGCTCGAGAGTACTTTAATAATTTGAAAAGAAAAAAAAAGAAGAAAAAACTAGAAGCAGTATCACCTAAATACTGAGATGATAATGGTTTTAAAAATAATTAACCCACTGTAGCAGCATGGAGTCGATTGCTTGGTTGCTGCTGGAGATCTGGCGAGTCAAGAGGACTCTCTCCGCTCGAAGGGCTAGGCTGTTTCTTCTGCACTAGAGCTGCAATGAAATTAAGAGATTATTGCAGAGAATAGATTGACATTAGATACAGAAACCAATCAACCTCCGAATCCTATTGTCTGAATGAGCGAATAGGGTATTGCTCCAAATGAAATATTACAGCGAGAGCTTTCCAAAAAGTGGCAATATGAGGAGCCTTTAATGACTAGAAAGGGTATTAGAAATAAAAATAATAAGGTTTACTTGTTTGAACTACACCCGTGACTGATTCCTTCCCTGACTTGATTACTAACGATAAGTAGCAAAGCCAATCTTAACCACAAAAGGCAATTACAGAATTGAAGGAGAAAATCATGTTACCCTATGTGATAACAATAAAATTTAGATAGGTAACTACACAAAAGTTTCGATGATACGTCTCAGCTAGAAAGAACAACTCAAAAAGAAGAAGTTCAAAATGTTAGCTACCTCTAGCGTTTGGCGATTGATTGTCAAAACCACCGAAGGTCTCAGCTCGCTTGGGTACAGATGGTGATATGAAGGTGTCACTCTGGTGCTCACCTACTGAGCTGCAGCTTCGAGATAAATTTGTTGCTGATGCATATAAGGACCTTGCGATTTGATTGACACGCTGAAATATGGTGTTTCAAATTAGACGTTAAGCCCATTGGTAAACCAAATCACAAAACATTCACAACAGTTTCAAAATTGATTGAATCCTACACCTTTCTGAATCAGGGCAATGGGAAATGTGAGAGAGGGAAAAATATTCAAATCAAGTTCCTAATAGGTATGACATACCTAATATATACGGTAAATCGTTGACATGAAGCAGGATCAAAATACAAAGCCTTTTTTTGGCTTTTAGGAAATGCTCGTTCCCTTCCTTAGGCCTAGTGGGGCAAAAGAAACAGATAAATACAGCATCAAGTCAAACAGGTAGGTAACCATGTTTGTTTACCTGTTTGACTTGATGCTGTATTTATCTGTTTCTTCTGCCCCACTAGGCCTGAGGGAGGGAACATGCGTTTCCCAAAAGCGTTAAAAACGCTGCAAAGTCCTTGTCACATGGGTTTATTATTCTACTGGACATACCCACAGAAATTCTGGCTGTTCATTTATTGTTTCTTTCATGTGCAATAACTGAAATAGCTATTTTTGGTGGTTTCTACCAATTTTGGCCCCCAAAAACACGAATTACGCTCTTTTTTCCAAATTATCTTTGATCATTGATAGTGCCATTTAATTGTCTTGATTCACCTGCTGACACTCTAGTGTTATTACACAAACTGATGGTGATTTCAGACAATTTCCCAGGTTTTTGACTCATAAAAAATGAATTTTGGGAGCTGAACCTTCGTTACAATCTCAATTCTTCACTCTTTGGTCAAAACCAACTTCATAATCCGTATTCTCACCCTAAAAAAAACATGAAAAACCTCACAAGCTCATGTTCACTAAAACCTCGAAAAACCTTTGACAAAATTTGAGGGGGGCGGTACACAAATTTTTTGCTGAGCGAATACATAGGTGTGTTATTCACAGAATAATAAACCAAAATGAATACACGATAAAAGAAAAATATGACTGCGTTATCATCAGCAGTTTCAAAAACACAAGAATACGGAAAATAGTGTTTCACAGTAGATGTTAAGCTTATTAATATACATAACAATATCCCTGAAGCCTGGCTGATAACAGACATTTGGACATGTGACGCCTGCATAGAAGGGAAAATAACTGTAAAGTCCAAATTAAGATCACTGGATTCCTTTTTGGTTTATTATTCTGTGAATAATACACCTATGTATTCGCTCAGCAAAAAATTTTTATCACCCCCTCAAAATTTTTTCTTTTCCGTTTCAAGGTGCGTAGATTCCAAAAATGCAATGTCCGTCCGCCGTCCGCCGTCCACCGTCCGCCGTCCGCCGTATCACGTGTACAGGCTTCATTTTCGGTCTAAAAAAATCTTTCTTTCGCAGACATGCTCCATTTGGGCCCTAGTTGTGTCCCGAAACTTTTCAGCCCGATCGGAATATACCCAGGGGTGTTATGAGTGAAAATGTGTGTAAAAATAGGTACTTTTTGCGTTTTAGCAACATGTTGGTAACATGAGCTTTTAAGGTATCGTTTTTCATGTTTTTGGGGACGAGAAGACCGAATATGAAGTCGATTTTGACCAAGGAATAGAAAATTGAGGTTCTACCAGATGTTCAGCTCCCGAAATTGATTTTTTATGAGTCAAAAACCTGGGAAATCGTCAGAAATCACCATCAATTTGTAGAATAACACTGGAAAAAGTGTCAACAGGTGGATCAAGACGATTAAATGGTACTATCAATGATCGAAGATAATTTATTAAAAAAAAAAAAAAGAGGAGCTTACCTTATTCGTGTTTTGGGGGCCACAATTGGTGGAAACCACCAGAGATAGCTATTTCAATTATTTTATATGAAAGAAACAATAAATGAACAGCCAACATTTCTGTAGGTACATCCAATAGAATAATAAACCCATGTGACAAGGACTTTGCAGCGTTTTTTAACTGGCTTTGAATCAACTTACTGCCTTATACATTAATAGCTATGTATAATTATGTACAATATTAATTAATTCAACTAAAATATCCAACAATAATGTAAGTAATTCAACTTGAATACAAAAAGGAAATGTTAGCTCGGATTGTGTAATCATAAAGAAGACAATAGATGTCGGGAATATTTTCGGCAAGGATAGAGTCAAGGCTGAAGGAGTGAGTGGTCCTCATGGTTAGATTCTCTAGAAGTGGCTCTCTAGCGGATGAAAGCAGCATGAGGTGTTGAAGCGTTTCGTCACTTTCAAGGCAGAACTGACATAGGGGAGAGTAAACTTTTTCCGATCCTGTGTAGGTATTTCTTTGTTACGCAGTAACCATTCCTCAGTCTGCCTATCACTGTGTAGAATTTTCTTGGCTTTACTCCAGGTGAATTGTTGAACCAATGAGCCCTGTTGGGGAACAACTGCTTAAACCTTTTACCCGACGGACAAGCCATGAAATCGGCCCTCCATGCGGTTATTGTTTGAGAGAGTTGTCTTCTGTAGTCATAGTAGGGGTATAGCTGGTGGTTCCAGACCTATCAAAGCAGCCTCTGCATGAGCATCAACTAACGTGTTTCCTGAGATACTGGCATGACCCTTAATTCAACATAATATGTCAATAACATTATGCCCATTCTTTTTCCATTTCTCCTAAGAGGTAGAATTTGCTTAATTACGTCAGATTCGAATCGAGTAAGCCTTGATGCTATTGACAAATTTCCAAGTTCATAAGTGACACCCTGCGAGTCTGTGAGGATAATTATTCCAGGATACATATGACTCAAATAAAGAAAAACGGAGTTATTGAAAAATACCTTGTCTATTTCCACTAATACACGAAAAACGCAAAAAACACTGTTAACAGTGTTTTTTGCGTTTTTCGTGTATTAGTGGAAATAGACTATTTTTCAATAACTCCGTTTTTCTTTGAAATGGGTTTCCACGATTTCGTCGCGAGTGATTTAGTTCGTATGACTCAAATTATTGGCATACTGTAATGCCTTGAGGATTGCGAAGGAAATGCACTGTAAATGCATGGTGCCGTAGACCGAATTGGTGCGCTGATTTTAACGTCCAATCGTAGAAAGCGCAGCCCACTTTTCCATTCTGTATTGAACCATCAGTGAAGATGACCAAGCAATTGAGCCATTTATCTTGCAGAAAATGTTGCAGGTGCTGGGTGGCTATCACGGGGTTCATATAGGCCGAATTTGGTAAGCTGAGGGCTGTAGACTGTTGTTTGAAGAACTGGTAAGTTATTGTGGATATGGAATGGGTGAGTGTGCAATCCATTGAAGTTTAGTGAAGCTAAGGCATAGTAGGGTTTTCATCCAGTAGCGTTCCACTAGGTCTTCTATTGCCAAAGATGCTCAGGCTATTTTCATCTTTGCGACCTTGCAGTTTCCGCTCTGCCGTGTCATTCGTATCATGACGAAGGATATTATACCCTCAAACGACAAATTCGGTCTGGATGGAACCAAGTTTTGGATATAGCAGCAGCAGTTACTGGGTCTTCAGACAAGAAGTGTTCTAGGTTATTCCTGTTACTAGTCAAGGAAACAGTGTTCCATTGTAGAACTGACATTTGACTACTATTCCGGATGTTATGAAGATTGTTGTTTTGTTGTTTTTTGTTGTTATTGCTATTACTTTTATTGATTGCTGCTTGGTTTGTAGCCATGATTTGATATCAATTCTTGAAGAAGCTTTGATATTGACTGGTGGAGTCAGACCTTCAGAGGTACTGGGTAGAGTGGAACCAACTGTGTACCCCGTAATAAGACGAATAAGACGTTCAATATCATTAGCTTTTTGGGTCACGATTCTTTGTTCTGTAGGTCTTATTCGTCTGCACACTCGTGGATTTGTGGAAATAGAGGCAGGAGCGGATGTCTCCCGCAGCCTTGCATTGTAGATCTGGCTTTCAGTGTATCAGTCCTTCAGATCGTTGCTGGAAGCTGTTTTCACTGATCGTTCTGGACTTGTATGGATGGTTTTGCTGCTGTAAGATCCGTCCAGGTTTTTTTTTTTGCGACTTGATGCTAGTGCAGGAAATGCTTCAGATTCGTTTGAGAGCTCTCTGGTTGGCTAATGGGTTGGTAGCGGTTCCTAATAACCACTGAGCAAGGGTCTTTCATAAAGTGATCTCTATTTCTTTTTTGCCTTTCAATGAACAAAGGACAATTTCGATCATCAGCCTTACGGTCCATGCCTTTGCAAGTTATACAGAATTTGGATGCGGTTCTTGTGTCTGAACATGAACTTTCATGTTTTTTGCCACAATGTAGACATCTGAACCCACCACGACACTGGTATTTAATATGTCCCATTCGACGACAAAGGGAACAGATTCACATGGGAGGTAAATATGCGTCAACTCGACAACGCATACCATAGATAGAAATGTAATACGGTATTGCTTGAGGGCCAAATACGATTAAAGAAGTCGAGATTTGAGTTCTTTGCATGGTACTGTCTGCGTTAGTCTGAGCTACAGGCGTCTCATTCTGATAACAGGGATGGGGGAGATAATTTCTTCTAAAATCTCTTCATCTCCTAAGGATGGGTCTATATTTCGTACTACCCCTGTTTTGTAAATAAGTGAGTCTGGTATGTAAGCGACCAGGTTCTTTTCCGAAAAACCACTAAAATTCATCAAGTTGCTAGCTGCTATTGCTGTATCTGTTTCAATTTTAATGCGGTTAGCACCAGCTGATGCTACATTTTGGATGGTGTGTTTATTTACATCAGTGTTTTTTAAAAGCCATTTACCGAATACCATAGGATGAGTTTTTCCTATTTTCTCTGATTTACTCTCCACAAAAATGAAGAATGGTCCCAGATCTGTACTTCTAATTCGATTTTTAGAGGCTCGATCTAAGCAGTCCTTAGACGTTGTTTTAATTGAAACTTGTTGAGCTTTCTCGTAGGGGACCTGTTTGATTTATGCATTGTGATGGGGAGAGGTCGACCCTCCCCCCTTGTTAACACACTCATCTATGAACTTTCAGTTGTGAGCTTGGGAGGTAACACTATTCAGGGTTGATAAAGTGAAACGGACGGAGAGATGAACTTATTTTAATGAATGTGATCTGGCTAATCGTCATGATTCCTTCAATTCCTTCGAGATTTAAACAAACGGTAATATTATTACCCAATTCAATATAATCTTTTCACGAAGTTTTCTCCACATCCCATACATGGTCAATAAGACCACATATTGCAACAGCTAACCCAATGCAACAGGAGTGTTCTGTTCACTCGGAAAACCGTTAATACCACCTCTGAATGCTAAATTTTGATGGTGGATTAAAATTGAAATTACAAAAGAACTCGCATTGAACGGCTACACAATTTGGGTGTTTAAAATTCTTGAAAAAGGCCTTTTGTTGCAGAGCTGTAATTTTAGCAGAAACTGTCTCATGAGTGATTAGGAATAAGAATGAAACATCATTCCATCACTTGGCTACTATTTGAATCAATAGCGTCACCTGGTTTGTGAAAGTATTTATGAAAAATGGAGAGAGTATTTTCTTGAGCTGCTGCAAGGAGTGAGAATTGAATGCTGCAGTGACTGAACAGGCAATTTCTGATCGCAAGGAAGAGGTACTATTAGGAATGTGTAAGAAGAAGCCCAACGGCCTTATCTGATGGAATAAACCGGTTACCGTGAATACCAAAGTTGAGATATCTCGAGCAAGGTTAGTACTTGAATAGGTGACCGCCGTGGTACGTCCCAGTGGACCCACATAGCTGTTGGGCGAACCCCTCTCCATTCAAAGGGGCGAGGCAATGAGTAGCCATGAGCGAAATGATCAGAATGAATGAGGAAGGGACATGGGTCGGAATTTCCTGCTTTTGACCTCAAAATCGGATTCAGCACCTCAACGCCGGGCATCCCGATTTTCAGTTCTGAAATATGAGTAATTTGGCAGGAACAAGCTGAGAGAAAACGTGTGACGTCATTTTGTATGTACATATCCCTCCCACTCGGTTCCCATGTGCTGCAGCGAGAGGGCAGTATTATAGCAGATGCGTATACACCTTTTAGGAAAGCTCTCCGTTAGACCTACAATTAAAAAAACAAAAAAAATCAAAAATTCACGTCCACTCCTCATTAGTGGAAAGCTGACCACGTCCACAACGCTGACAGGGCAGTCGGACGTAAAGCCCCAACCTGAAATGGCTCTTTACATTATTTTCTTTCACTTTTTTACATTTATAAGAAGTAAAGAGTGTTGTGCAAGTTGAAGCTAGACAACTCGGCTGGGCATGAAAAAGTATCAAGGTGAGATACCTTGTCCCCGGACCTTCAACATTGTGTGGAGAATTGTAAGACAGGCAGGCGTCAGTACTCGTCTCATCCATAGGAAGGGAGACAGTAGGGAATGTTCAAACCACAGAGCTCTTACTCCTACAGCATCCCTAGGAAGATGTACGGATGAGTACAAGTGGAGAGAATAGAAACACATGAGGAGAAACTCATGGATGAGGCACACTGAACGTTAAGCTCAGTGGACCATGCGAGAGTGTATAGAATTAGACAAGGTACACCATGTGGGCTTCATAGACCTAGAAAAGGCGTTTGACCAAGAGCCATGGCCAGCCATGAAGAGTACCTACCCTAGTCAAGCATCAAGAAGGTTAGCCCCTGTCATGAGTTTCTACCAGAACTGTACCAGCTATGTGAGGACTGCCACCGTGTGACCAGGACCCTATAACCATGGGCATCAGGCAAGTGTACGTCCTCAGCCCATTGCCCTTTGTAATGGCGATGAATGAGGTCCCAAGGGAGTGCATGAGCCAGAGCTCTTTTCAGCACTCGCCTTGGCAGATGATGTGATCCTGTTAGCAAATAGTGATGAAGCCTTGCAGTACAACCTGACACCTGAGAAGAGGAACTGAAAAGAGAGTCTTAAAATCAACACCAGGAAAACAAAGTCCCAAATGTTATCATACAAGGAAAGATTGCACACCAAGAGCAACTAGTTGAATATTTTGAAACTTTCGAATAGGTGGGTACCTAGTGGCATCACTGAGCTAAAAAAAAAAAAAACCTATAAATAAATACAATTACTGACGGGTCAAAATATGCAGCCAATAATTTAAACCTCTTTTATTATAAAGGATGCCCCAGTGGTGTTGGCTGGATTATGGTTCAAGGGTGCGACGAACCCGGTTTCCAAAAGAGCCCTGGAGGCACCAGGCCAAGAGGCAGAAAGATAGTTGTAGGGATGCACCATGCCACAAAGAACGGATCCGATGCAAGAATGGAACTAATGTTAGGTACTAATAGAAAAACATTAAAATACCTATCTAAATTATAACAAAGTAAGAATAAAAAACCGCGCCATAACAGCAAATTGATACTGTTCCTTATCGATTTTCCTTCTTCATATCCTTTTTCTTTTAGTTTGCAACTGGCCTTGGATGGGCTGGCCAGTGGTACTAGTTGTATTGGTACCTTATTTTCTGGGCTGCTTATTTCATTTTAACTCGACGATTCTTGTAAGAGAGCAGGAATAATATTGTCAGGAATAATAAACTGTTTACTGTTGATGAATAAATTAGAATTTCGACAAAATTTTGAAATTTTCCTACTTCACAGTCTTTAAATATGGAAATAAGCTTTCTCCTGAGCCTCACGTCTTCTTATCATATTCTTCGGACATTTTGTACTTCGTTCCTTTGAAAAATCGCATTCTGCTGGTGAATTTCATCTTAGCATCAGGAGAATTGAATATAATTTTGACCACACTGGGGTCCCTGGGCGGAACTTTGACTCGAACTCTAAACAACTTTTTATTGAAACGTTTGTCAGTATAGGCTTCACGTGATTCTATCACAGGAGAAGAGCTATCACAGGTCGGGTCAGTACGTGCAAGCTTTACCAAATACTGTATAATTGGTGCCCACCTGAGACGAGAACCAGAGACGTTGCAAAATTTCAGAACGGTTATATAAAGATTGGACACTCTAGCCTGCTAGGACATTCCATTCCCTTAACATTTTTACTGGACCTTGTTTCACGAACACAATTTTTTCTGGGTCTGTAATATCTTGAGAAGACAGTCAGGCTTTAACCCTTAGCTACACGCACCCCTGAGAGTTAGTACAAGTTAGCGGGGAATACCCAAATTTCATTTTTCATAGTTTTCATCACTATTACGCGGTGATTTCAATGTAATAAGGTTCATTTTGTCTGTAAAGACTCACACATAATACGCTTCAACATAACAATAGATAAAATATTTATTTCAAAAACCAGCGATTAAACTAAAAATTAATTCAAGTATCACATACTAAAAGGATTCAATATAACTTGACACATTGATATATCTGAGTTAGTTCCATTTTTTTCCTACATCTTTTGTTAAGCATCAAGTTTCGATAGAAGAACCAATTTTAAACATAAATTCATGTTTCTCAACAAGTAAACCAAAACTCTTGTGTTGACAAGAAACGTATAAAAGATAATTTTTACCTAATACACAATAAGGAAATACAAAGAAATTATAATAAGTATTATGGAGGATGTGGAGGAGTCAATATAACCTACAGCTTCCCTTTTTAAATCTCTGAAACACTAGCACTAGTGAGGAATAAGATTAACAAATTCAGTGAGGAAAATATAAATGATTACCTTCACAGCCAGATGCACATCCTGTCTTACTCTAGTGCTGTCCAAAGTATCAGATATCAAGTCCATATAGCTGGGCCTCTCTGGCACATTTTCCACTCCAGCTGCTGCAAGTAGCTTCAACTGTAGAGCAATTTTTTCTTCCAACACAAGCGCTTGTTCTTTATCTTTTTGCCTCAATAATTCTGGAATGATTTATATTGAAGAAAAGATTACTTTTTAACAGCAATAAATTTATTTAAAAAAACACAAAAAACACCGAAAGTTCGACTAATGATCAGAGTATACTCTACTCAAGGCCATCTCGAACATCCCGATAGAGAGTGTGAGGTTATTGAAATATCATACTTGAATGCCTAATACAATGAGTACCAAGACCTGTTCCCGTCTTAAAATTCCAAAGTAGTATAACTACATTCAAAACTTCCTTTACTATTTTGCTCAAATCTCAAATCCATCAACAATTCGAACACAATCTGCTGAATCTTGAATGGTTCTACATAATAAAAGCCGGGCACTGGAACTAGCAACTGGCCGGTGGTGTGGCAACTGGTGGAATAACTGAAGCGGTCTATCAAAATGGATCAACAAGAATAGGGGCTCATATGGCTCAAGAATACAAGAAGAATTAGATAGGCTGACTCCTTGTTGCCCGACTTCTTCAATGTAGTACGAACTAAATCACTCGCGATGAAATCGTGGAAACCCATTTCAAAATGAAAACGGAGGTATTGAAAGGTTGTCTATTTCCACTAATGCAGGAAAAATACACTGTTATAACAATTTCGGCGATCAAACCATCGTCAGTACGGCATAACAGTGTATTTTTTGTGTATTAGTGGAAATAGACAACCTTTCAATAACTCCTTTGTTTTTTAATGGAGTTATGGATCATGTCCTTTTACCTCTAGAGTGAGTTACTTCCATGAAGCTAGAAGATGGTAATCACTGGCTTTTGCTAATTAAGTTGCACCGATTGCTGAGGTCAGGAATACAGGCTCATATTGCAGCATATGGTGACGCCTTGGAGAAGGTGGTACTAAACATCACTCTCAGGAAATCTCTATCCCTACCTCAGGGCCTCTCCACATAACGTTCGATCGACATACTTTTGAGTTCCATTTGGAACCGACAGGGCCCCAATGAAACCCCAGCTAAAATTTGTGATCTTACAAGACCATGGTATCCATCGCAGACACACCAACTAGTACTGGGGAGTACGCTTTAAAACATCCACTCTAAAACAAATCGATGTGTCGACCAGGAACCACATCAGAAAATGGATACAGCTACCCTTCGAATCCACAAACACATACACCCGTGATCCAGAGTTATGGCAGAGTTATGGCAACCCTTCAATGAGAGTAAAAGGATGGAAATCACTAGGCCTGGTGAGAGTTCAAGTTCCTTACCTACAGTATAAGAAGGAAGAGAAGCCAGCATACAGAAAATGATCAGCTATGCCAAACAGGATGACATACAACCGAGACAGCTGTCTTATACCCCAGGACTGCTTTCTACACTGCGTCTGGCATAACGCTTCCTTGCGTTGGATGGCTATGCAAGATGTAAAGTATGGTCAGAGTGGCCTGAGCACTACTTCAACATGGAGCAACAAGGTTTCCACCCTCGGTCTGGGAGGAGATCACTTGCAGACATCAATTCTGCCGAAGTCCAAAGGTATGAAATGGATGAGCTCTAAAGTGAAAGGCATCTAGCCTAGCCAGATTGAAGGTGAAGGCCATTACTTGCCACATTATACGGCATGGCAGGTAGGGATCAGGGCTTGTAGTGCAAGCTGACTATTCTGAAATGATATACTTGAGTGGATGACCAGGCGAGTCTCTCCTAATCTGGGTAGGAGAAGCCCGAAACGCCTTCCATCAACTGGCCGTGAATCAATTAAGGCTTGACATCTCCCCAAACATGTGGGGTTAAGCAACATGGTCCTCAATGTGACAGTGACAGATCAATAATGGTGAATGTTACCTATTAAGAAACCATCTTTGTGATGTTGTATAAATATATCATTTAATTAAATAAACACGTTGATGCAAGAACAGAAAAATGTAATCTTCCTCTCAGATGTTGTGTTCAGACACCAAGGCACAATCTGGTGTAGTGTCTGTCAGTATCAGTACATAATTCCGTGTGGTCCACAGATGGTTCTATAGAAAGTACATCAAATTCTGATGGTAAATGTCATCTGCACATGAGCAAACATAAACTTATCGACACTCATTCAACTCATATTTGACCAACAGAGCTGAAATTCTTGGGAATCCCACAAGTTGAGTCTGATGGTCCACTACGAATTTCATTGTGATCAAAATGATAGTAGTATCCAGTAGTGTCCAGCCAACAGGTCGTAAAAAAGGGGTGTTGCTGCTAATAAATCAGAAGTTAGTGAAACTTTAGCATGCTGTATATACACATGGTCAGCAGTGATAATCCCAAGTTTTCGACCTCGATAACCTTGTGGTAACTTGGGACGGGTCGAAAACACGCTCAACTTTCGACTTTTCTTCGGTTTTTCCTGTACAACTTATGTTATAAGAAAAAAATTGCTCGTAGTGCGTTAAATTTCCTACAATTAGCACATGCTAAACTTTTTTGTTACCAATACTTAAGAAGATATATTGCTTCAAAGAAAGGACAAAAACTGACAAAAAATGGCAAAATGTGTTGGTTTTCGCCCAGATACTTCCTATTTACCTGTAAGAATAATCGCGGGTGCTTCTAATTGTTAATGTATAACTTAAGAGGAGCTGTATATTAATCCCCCCCCCCCTCCCAATTATTTTTCCAAGTGCTTCAATTTAAACCATTTTTGAAGAGATGAGTTGCTACTTCAAACTGTCAATGTTTAACAACACCAAGACCTCCCCATCCCTCTAAACAATTATTTTAGTACAGGCATGTTTGGTTCAACAGAGAACACAAAGTCATACACAACAATGAATTATTCAATTAAAAAACTGTACAAAATCCAAATAAATACACTGCCAAGGTGATGGCACAGGAGCTTCCTCGTCACAATCAGAGTGACCCATTATACATTACATAACATTACATAACGTGAAATATACATATTACATAACATTACATTACATAACATAACATTACATAACATTACATGAAATATTCATATTACATAACATTACGTCCATAATACGTCCATCTTATCCCTACTATATTATAAAAACGGATCTCTGTCTGTCTGTCTGTGTGTCTGTCTTTCTATGCACGGCCAAACGGCTCGACGGATATCGACCAAATTTGGCACGAATATCCGGTAGGCTCCCAAGTTGTGCAACGTCGCATTTTTAATTCCCTGACCATAGCGGAACTATGGTCGACCATGGTCAACTTCGTTAATTGAAATGGTAACCCCTATTTTAGCGAATTTTCAAAGAAAATGAAGCTATTGCAATGGCTTCGAAATTTAAATAATATAAATTTTTGGAAATTTTCTTCATAGAAATCCGTTTCAGACCATTCTAAAACGATTCCTGAAATTTAACACTTTTTTATATGTATATATATATATATGTGTCACTCCAGACGATAACTCTCGATAGAATTGAGATAAACAGCTCAAATTTGCACAAAAAATCTATCTTGGCAATCGAAAGGCTAAGTTCGAAGATGGGCGAAATTGGCCTACTCTAAGGAGGGTTTTGGCGCATTTAAAGTGCGCAAAAATTACCCAAAAATCCCCAAAATGTTATTTTCCAACAAGTGACCCCTCATTTTAAAGGTTTTTGCACGCTGAACACGATGGTGGAATCGGATTTTAGATATCTTGATCCGTTCTCAAATTAGAGCATTTAAAGTGCGCAAAAATTACCCAAAATCCCCAAAATGTTATTTTCTAACAAGTGACCCCTCATTTTAAAGGTTTTTGCACGCTGAACACGATGGTGAAATCGGATTTTAGATATCTAAATCCGTTCTTAAATTAGAGCATTTAAAGTGCGCAAAAATTACCCAAAACTAGGATAATCTTTAAACTCTTACCCCCCCCCCCCACCCCCTTAGAGTGGTCAGATTGAAAAATGTGAGAAGTATTAATTGAAGACGAGAGTTCGAAGCAAAAAAGGGGGAGGCAAACGATTAGTACAACTCCTTGAATTTCCCATTTGACATATAATTGTTATGATACCTTCATAGATAGACAAGTACCGGCCCACGTATTACTAGAAGGAAGACGAAAGAAAAAATCTATTTCAAATTATTCAATTTAGGTACTAACAGTAGGAGGAAGAAGGTTAGGTAGGTATCTTATCAATTTATTATCAGTATCATACGAATATTTGATATTCAAAGGTAGGTAGGTACTTAACATGATAAAAATAATATCAATGAAGAAGGAAGGATCTACCTACCTAGTAGAGCAAATCTTGAACTGGTTTTAGATACCAGGCCTGAAATCGTAGTCAAGAGGAAAGGCCATTCAGAAGGAACAAGGAATCTACTCATAACAGTTTATAATTATTACGTAGGTAATTATATGAAATTAATACCTACGTACAAAATGATTGTTTAAAGAGTTCGTAGCAGTTAATAACAAATTATAACCACATGGATAAATTAGAAATCAAGGTAATAAAAAAATATTAGTAACAGGGGCATCTAGTAGGAATATACCTAATAATTATGTTCCAAAGCTACCAATAGGTACTGACCTTCTTTTGAAAAAATCACAATATTGGTAATTACCTACCGATCATGTGATTTTTTTTAACAATTAACTAACTAAATTTATGTATTATAAGGAACCTACTTAATACAATATTTTCCGTTGCCTACCTACTAGTTTTCTTGAGCTGACGGGAATTTAAAAAGGCATTCCTTCTTTGTGTTTCTGCATGGCGGCGGCATCCAAGCTTCCTTTTCTCTTTCATTCACTCGATCGCCTGATCCCGTTCTATGCAAACGCTTTCACTAGCCCGAAAAAACTCTATTACATCATACTTTTTTGTGTTTGAATTGTTCACATTGCAGTTCAAATTTGTAGATCAATCAAGAGAACCCACATGTTCTTCCAAGTGATCCTTCCAGAAACCACATCCTTCCTTCATAGTTTATTTCAAGATTGAGCCTGCATGAAAAACAACCTGCACTTGAAGCACTCATGATTTTCTATAACAACTCCTTTACCTACTGCACTCTCTTGAGTAGGTAAGTCAAAAGTCCTAACTACCCTATCCTACCTAATATGAACCCACAGCGATCAAATAAATAAGCACTTGGTACAATTACGTAATAAACAAACGGTAGAATCAGGATGGACAAAACGTACAAATTAAAATAAATACGAAGAGAATATACATAGAAAACCAAATTTTAGACCGAAGTTTTCCTTTATTCAAAACCATAGCCATTAATTCGAATATTTCTTTGAAAATTCGCTCATTAAGTCATGCTGCATGACTGGTTTTTTTATCGCGTATTCGTAATCTACGTGAAATTCTATCTACGATCGACCCTTCGGACTACCCCCGCGGTCGACCATAGCGCATCCATGGGCCCCTCCATGGTCGAATCCCGAATTGCTCAACGGATATCGACCAAATTTGGCACGAATATCCAGTAGGCTCCCAAGTTGTGCAACGTCGCATTTTTAATTCCCTGACCATAGCGGAACTATGGTCGACCATGGTCAACTCCTGAATGGCTTGACGGATATCGACCAAATTTGTCACGAATATCCAGTAGGCTCCCAAGTTGCGCAACGTCGCATTTTCAATTCCCTGACCATAGCGGAACTATGGTCGACCATGGTCAACTCCTGAATGGCTTGACGGATATCGACCAAATTTGGCACGAATATCCAGTAGGCTCCCAAGTTATGCAACGTCGCATTTTTAATTCCCTGACCATAGCGGAACTATGGTCGGCCATGGTCAACTTCGTTAATTGAAATGGTAACCCCTATTTTTTATCGCGTATTCGTAATCTACGTGAAATTCTATGTACGATCGACCCTTCGGACTACCCCCGCGGTCGACCATAGCGCATCCATGGGCCCCTCCATGGTCGAATCCCGAATTGCTCAACGGATATCGACCAAATTTGGCAGCAATATCCGGTAGCCTCCCAAGTTGAACGTAGGCGCATTTTTAATTCCCTGACCGTAGCGGAAATATGGTCGACCATGGTCAACTCCTGAATGGCTTGACGGATTTTGATAAAATTGGGCACAAATACCCGGTAGGCTATGGGATTTTTCCGTCGTTTGTTGGTTCCACGATACTGCGTACAGCGAATCTCGGATAGCGAGCGAAGCGAGCGGTCAGGCTAGTTATATTATAAATTCGAATCTCTGTCTGTCTGTCTTTCTATGCACGGCCAAACGGCTCGACGGATATCGACCAAATTTGGCACGAATATCCAGTAGGCTCCCAAGTTGTGCAACGTCGCATTTTTAATTCCCTCACCATAGCGGAACTATGGTCGACCATGGTCAACTTCGTTAATTGAAATGGTAACCCCTATTTTTTATCGCGTATTCGTAATCTACGTGAAATTCTATCTACGATCGACCCTTCGGACTACCCCCGCGGTCGACCATAGCGCATCCATGGGCCCCTCCATGGTCGAATCCCGAATTGCTCAACGGATATCGACCAAATTTGGCACCAATATCCGGTAGCCTCCCAAGTTGAACGTAGGCGCATTTTTAATTCCCTGACCATAGCGGAAATATGGTGGACCATGGTCAACTCCTGAATGGCTTGACGGATTTTGATAAAATTGGGCACAAATACCCGGTAGGCTATGGGATTTTTCCGTCGTTTGTTGGTTCCACGATACTGCGTACAGCGAATCTCGGATAGCGAGCGAAGCGAGCGGTCAGGCTAGTTACACATAATTTATTGCGAAAGTTATGCGTGTTTGGAGAATTTCACGTTAGCGCATGCGCAGGGCGAACCGCTGGCTCTATCATGTTGAAATTTATATGGGACCTCAATGGGCCCTACCCACTTAATCCCTGAGAATTACATTGAAATTGGGTGAAATCTTTGGTTACTACGGCTGTAACAATGAAATTGAATCTATTTCACGCCAGCGCATGCGCAGAGCGCACCGAGGGTCCGATCATGCTGAAATTCATACTGGAACTCACTAGGCCTTGTCCAAACATCCCTTGAAAATTTGAGCGAAATTGAAAATCAAAATTGTGAAAGTTATGCGTGTTTGTTGAATTTAACGTTAGCGCATGCGCAGGGCGTACCGCTGGATCAATCATGTTGAAATTTGTATGGGACCTCAAGGGGCCTTATCCGCACCATCCCTCAAAATTTGAGCTGAATCAATTCAAAATCGTGGAAGTTATGGCTGTAACAAGGAAATGCGGACAGACAGACCCACAGACTCACAGACCCACAGACCGACAGACACGGAACCAAATTTGTTCAGTAGGCTTTGAAACGCAAAATGCAAGAGGAAATTTTGATTTCTGAAGACAAAAATTTTTTGGCTCACGAAAGTGAACACAAGGCTTCCGCTGCTTCGCAGACTCGGAAGCAAAATGAAATTTCTAAATATAAACATACTTTTTTTACGGTTTAATATATATATATATATATATATATATATATATATACACACAGGTACATATGTACACTCGACAGTCGCCCACCTTTTCGGCTGGGGTTCGTCGTCGTTCATTTTCGCACTCCCGTTGTGCGATCACCTCTTCATTCTTACTCAACAATCCTACAGAGGCTCCGTTCCGAATTTTTGCCTCGTAGAAGTGATCCCAGAAGAAATCACCTTCTGGGATCACTCAGCTGATTAGGGAGGGTGCTCACCTCGTCATTCTTACTTTATAACGAATTGCAGCCTATTAAAGGGAAATTACAGGTCATCCTTCGGGGAATTACAGCTTTACATTTTTTTTTATGTCGGAAATTTCCTGTTGTCCCCCAAAACAAGAAAACATTTCGGCAACCACACATCAAATTCTGCTCTGCTACAGTAACTGCACGTTACTCTGATGTGATTCGTAGAAACCAAACAATCCGGTCTCGAAGGAAAGCCCAGTTCACGTCGTCGAAAGAGGAAGTTTCGGGGATTTTAACAAGCCTATGTCCTTCTCAAGAATTGATTCACATTGAGACAGCCCTCACTAAAATCGGTCAAGCGGTTTAGACGTTTTTAGGTAACATACGAAAACATTTAGGGGGGAGTTTCACCACCTGGATGCAAAACGCGTTCATTCACCTCCGAGTAGTGAAACCCGCCCTTAGAGTCTTATAACATTAAAAAGTGAATTAGGTTTATATTAAGTAATTTCATTTTTGTAATTTGCTTTTATACAGCTTTTAACTAAATAATTTATTATTGCGTACGACTGTGTCCTCTATTAAACCAAATATTCCTGTACTAATTTTTTGAGGGGGTTTTGTTGTTAAACATTGACAATTTGAAGCTCCAACCAGTATCCCTTCGAAAATAGTTTAAACTGGAAGTACTTGGAAACAAAATTTACTGGGCATTAATAATTAGAAGCATCATTGATTATTCTTACGAGTAAATTGGAAGTATTGGCGAAAACCAACACATTTTGCTTTTTTTGTAACTTATAAAAATTGTCCTTCTTTGAATCGATATATCTTGGTAAGTATTTGGTATTAAAAAAAGAGGTAGGTGCAGTGCAAATTTTAGGAAATTTAACGCTCCATAAAAAAGAAAAGAGTACTTAATTATTTTTCTTAACGGAATGAAGTTACCTACAGAGGAAAAACTGAAGAAAAGTCGAAAATGTAGCGATTTTTCGCCCCTCCCAAGTTACCACAAGGTCCTCGAGGTTGAGAACTTGGGGCTACTGTCTATGTATATCTATAAAAAATACTATAAATTCCTTAACTAACGATTTATTAGCAGCAAAAAGTACCTGCTGAATGGACTAATAGGCGTGAACAGGAAATTGGTATGAACCTTGTGAAGTTCATACCCCTGGTTCTACTTACCCTATTTGGTGAAAATGTCAAGGACCATTCAATCAGATGTTTCGACAGAACCCACTTACATACTGTATTATTGAAATGCAGTGAACTGTATATTTGCATGCACAAACTTGATATCTTATTATTAATAAACATTTATCTCTTTGTGGATATTTTGTCCTTTTTGGCCCGTTTGTTAGGAAGTTGGGATTCGGTTATTTTATGGATAGTTAGGTACTGTAATTTGCTCCCAATATGAATAGAATATACAATAGGAACCAAATTATTTGATTCCAGTAATCAACACTATACTGCCCACCCACTCTGCAGATTTTTGTTAGTTATTTGTTTAGCTTTTCTTCTACAATTCAATCATGCATAAGTGATTCGGTCACATTTAATAAAATGAATTATACTGTGAGATAAGCAAATCGGTGGTGAGAATAACAAACTAGCTGGAATGTTCTTTCCTTCCCATTCCATTATTTTGAGCATAATAAGGATAATATAAGTAGATTTGCAGTGTAATAAGTAAAAAATAATGAGTTAACATGACAGGCTATGATACCCACTAGGTATGTGCAGCTGGAATACGAAGAATGTGATACCTACAGAAGGGAACGTTGCGCGGATATAGAATAAGCTTGGTATTGATATAGTTCCACTGTGCAACTTCAAGTGCAGAAAGTAGGTAGTAACTTTCAAGTTGAATAAGACTGACTGTTTTTCCTTATGCTCAAGCTATCATTAAATTTTAAATTGTATACCTTGAAGTTTCGAGGTTTTCTCGCAAGAAAAGTTAAGGACAGGAAATAGTTCGCCTTGTCATACAATATAAGTAAGTACCTACTCACGAGCAGAGCACGCGAGATGCCCAAGTTGCAGGTTTGAAAGGTTCAACGTCCATCCAGCATGACATTTCAAAGGAACAACAACTACGACATATAAAATGCAACACATAATGCTGCATTCAACTATATAAAATGTGTAGTAGATGGCATAGTTAGTTTTTGTGTAATGTTGTTTCCCATGTTGTAGGTTTGCAGATTTCAATAATTACAAAACCAAAGAAAGAGAGAAGTATACTTTCAAAATATCTACCCCCCCCCCCCCCCCCCCCCCACCACGTCCGATCACTTTCTACGTCAATGATGGATGATGCTCAAAGGTAGGAATTTCGCGTTTGAGACCTCAAAATCTCCCTCCCCCCGCCACTTACCACACCCACTTCCGATCACTGCAGATCCGCATATAGCAACTTTTTGGAAAGCTCTTGATCTTTCATCGAAAACAGTGTGACTCCAACCTAAGTGATGAGAAGACGCTTTGAGGGGAATGGAACGCAGGTGTCTGGTAGCTGGTGAATGCTAGGGCGATAGAATGCCAGAGACCCATAAGAGGCTCACTAATAGTGGAGATGGTGGCCAGAATCGGCTTTATAGTTCCAGAATCGGCATTATAGTTGCAAATATGGGACCCATCCCCATCTTTAGAAGAGCGGGGCAAACAGGACCATACCTGCTGTAATGATGGCATCTGAAAGCCGGGTAGGCAAGATAAAGAACTCGCAAGTGCTTGAAGACTAGTCGGCAAGAGATCACCATTACATAAGCTATGAGGCTGGAGATCAGGTGACCGACCGCCCATACCACAAGGCTCGGTGGTGATAAACTCAGGAACTTTGAAAGGATGGATCTTAGAATCTTCAAAACAATGACGGTTTTGGGAGTGGGTGCAATTCGACGAGCTGCACAAAGAGCTGGACGAGGGTCAGTAGCTATAGCAATGGGTACAGCAAAAATGAGCCTTATTGTTCGAGCATGCGACTCCTCAATGTCTAGCAGAATGCCGATGAAAGACAGGAAGCCGGTGTACTGGTGGAATGACGAACTGGATGGATTACAAAGAGAGTGCCTCTGACTAAGAAGGGGGCTCAGCGAACCCCTAGAAATTCTCCAGTATTTCTGAAAAAAGTGAAGCAGTTCAAGCTGGCAAAGAAAAACTTGAAAGCAGCCATAGGCAGGAGCAAAGTAGCCAAGTGGTTGAGGATGTGAACCAGGGGCCCACTCTTAAATACTCTTCAACTGTTTGCTTTGTAAGTCTTCATTTGTACTCTTCACTTTTGCGAATTATGAAAAGTAGGAGAACTTTCTGTTTCTAAAGACTTTGCGCTTCCACTCTGCAGTTCTACACGGAACACATATTCGAAGGATTGTAACAGCGGGAAATGAAGCAGGGACCTTTCTCCACTGCAATATTAGTGTGTTAAGGGCAAGTCGACGATCGATGCTATCAACCAAGTTGTAAGCACTGGTAAAAGCTTAGAGGTTGGAAATCACTTCTATAGAACCATACGTATGATGGTTACGTTCGACATACAAAATGCCTTCAACTCTGCCAGATGGGTTGACATCCTGGATGCCTTAAAGTACTGGTTTCGACTCCCTGCCTACCTGTTTTGAGTAGTGATAAGCTAGCTGAGCGACTGAAGGCTAGAGAGCACTAACAAAGCTTCAGCAGTTACTGCATATCTCAGTCGACTTATGCGGACTCTCTCCAGTGAAGAAAAGATTGTTGATGAGAGTGGCAGAAGCCATTATGATATACAGGGCTGAGATCTGGGCTGATTCTATGATGTATAAGAAATACAGCCAGAGGATGCTAGCTACGCAAAGAAAAGGAGCCCTGCATACGAGTGGGTATGAAAGAAGAGACCTATTCACTAAAAGAGATAGTGAAAAAAGATTATCTATTCTGAAAATCTCCCAGGAGAGATAGTCTCCCTCGGGAGATAGTCTCTTCCAATGTCTCTCGGGTTCGTCTATTTTACTGAATAGCTCCAGTGGCCTACCTAAACCTGTACTTATACGTTTTTACTCATGAATCGATAATATATGTATACTTTTAAAGAGCAATCGACTTACTTCTAAGAGATGAAAAAACACACACCAAAATGACCGATATGGTAGCGGATGAACCAAAGATGATACAAAATATCACTATCAAACAAACAAGAAATGAGAAAGAGACTCTCTCTTTCGAGAAAAGACACTTAACTAGCTGTCTCTCTGAGAGAGATCGAAAATGCAGAGATGGCCGCCAACTCTCTCTCTCTCTTAGAAGTTACTGAATAACCCTGTCATGGATACTATAAAAATCTCTTTTACCAAAAGAGAGTCGGACCAAAAAGAGATGTCTCTTTTGCTTAGTGAATACTGTGAATAGGTCTCTGAGCCAGCAGCATTAGTGATAGCAGGGGTGGTACCAATTGATCTGCTGGCAAAAAAGCGCAAACGTGTATTCGAAAAACGGGAAGAAGAGGGTTAGACCCGAACAAAGGAGGAGGAAAAAAAAGAGGCTCTAGGCAACTCCATAGGATGGGCAAGGTGGCAAGCCACGAGCTGTAGGTATTGCGGATGTGAAACAGATGATGCTGAACACACTTTCTTTGTATGTTCACGATGGGCCAACAGGAGAAAAAGGCTGCAAGAGATGATGGGCAATATCACACCAGAGGATCTGATGAGTAATATGTTAGGAAAGGAGGAACACTAGAAAGCAGTTGCAACATTTGCAACTGACCTACTGCAGATTAAAAAGAGAGAAGAACGAGAAGAAATAACGGAAGAATGATATAATATTGCCGAAGGAAATGAAAAGATGAAAGCCCAATGCTAAATTAATGACCCCACCTTGAAGTAAGGCAGAAAAAGCGGTTCCAAGGTGGAAAGTCAACAGAATTAGGTGATCGGGACCCACCAAGCTAGGCCTTTGTTACAACCTCAATTCTTCACTCATTGGTCAAAATCAACTCCATACTCGGTCCTCGCCCTAAAAAAAAGAGGAAAACGATACCTCACAAGCTCATGTTCACTACAACCTCAAAAAACCCTCGAAAACCCCTATTTTTACACTCACTTTTCCCCCATAACACCTCTGGGTGCATTCCGATCGGGTTGCCGAGCTTCGGAGCACAACTAGAACCCAAATGTGTTCCCAAATGGGGACCCAAACTGTGTACGGAAGAACGACGATTACAGACCAAAATTTAACGTAAATTTAAGGCCAAAACTTCGTTACAACCTCAGTTCTTCACTCTTTGGTCAAAATCAACTTTATATCGGTCTTCTCGGCCTAAAAAAGATGGAAAGCTCATGTTCACTAAAACCTTTAAAAAAAACCGAAATCTCCTATTTATACACCCATTTTCCCCCATAACACCCCTGGGTGTATTTTGATCGGGCTGCCGAGCTTTGGAGCACAACTAGGGCTCAAATGTGTTCCAAAATGGAGACCCAAACTAAGTTTGGAAGAACGACGATTTTAGACCAAATTTTAACGTAAATTTAAGGCTGAAACTTCGTTAGGACCTCAATTTTCCATTCTATGGTCAAAATCGACTTCATATTCGGTCTTCTCGCCCTAAAAAACATGGAAAACGACACCTCACAAGCTCATGTTCACTAAAACCTCAAAAAACCCTCGAAAAACCCTATTTTTACACTCACTTTTCCCCCCATAACACCCCTGGGTATATTCCGATCGGGCTGCAAAGTTTCGGGACACAACTAGGGCCCAAATGGAGCCTGTGTGTGAAAGAACGAATTTTTTAGACCAAAAATAAAGTAGATACGGATGATACGGCGGACGGACATATATTAGGAATCTACGCACCTTGGAACGTAAAAGAAAAAATTTTGAGGGGGTGTTATAAAATTTGTTTACTGAGCGTAAATAGGTGTATTATTCACGGAATATAAAAAACAAAAACGTAGTTACTGAAAGGTTGACTATTTCCCGTAATACGCGAAAAATACTCCGTTATAGGTTCTGGTTTTGGTGAACAAACCACCGTTATTGTTACAACAAAGTTACTGCTTGTTACTGACGATGGTTTGATAACCAAAACCGGTATAACAGTGTATTTTTCATGTATTAGTGGAAATAGACAACCTTTTATTTTAATAACTCCGTTTTTATTTATTTATTAATTTTCTTTTTTTTAACACTATTATTATGTTCTACTGCTTCATAAATACCTACCAAAGATAGGGAGGCCATCAATTTCTACATAAACCGGTAAAACTATCAAAAACCGGAATGTCCACCTGAACAGAGGTTTTCAAGGAACATATCTGGGGATATGGACATTCTGCTTTGGTGGTTCGATTACTTATTAATTTTATACAGCTCTCATTTGGGATACCAGCGGCACACGTTTTTAATGTGGTAGAAATGTGTAGGGATGAAGTAAGGGAACCAAAGAAAGAGGTAGGTAAGTATACTTTCACAATAACCCCCCCCCCCCCCCATTTTGTGTTGTCATTTTCTACGTCAATCATTTACTGTCAAGAATGAAAGATGTATTATTGTTCATATCCAATAGTTTTTGATTAGATTTAGATTGGGGGATCAAGCATTAAGAGCCCCCCCCCCCCCCCCCCGGGATAATCAATTATCATCCCCTAGGAATTTCATAGTGCGTGTATGAAAACATGAAATCTTAACACAGGGTCTGTATGACTGAAAATCTTACAATTTAGACTGTTTCATTTTGTGTTGCTATGGTGGTGGTGGTGTGGCCCCACGGAAGATGTGGCAGGCGACTTCGGAAAATTACAATGCAAGCGCCTTATGAAAACGATTCCCTTATACGAGTAATTCCTCTGTCATTCATCAAGTCTAGTTCCCTCAAAGAAAAACGGAGTTATTGAAAAAATAGTCTATTTCCACTAATACACGAAAAACGCAAAAAACACACTGTTAGTTCGTATCTAGTTCCCTCCCCATTTTGTATAGATCAAACAAGAAATTAGTATAACTAGAATCATAATTGAGCTGAAATGAGCATTGAGCATGATGCTGGGAGTGGGGAGCTCATACGATGTGGTGGAAGGGGGATATTGTATTACAGAACAACAATAACGCAACGAAAAAAGGTAACAAAAAAAGATGAAAACTGGGAAAACCTCCCAACGAGGTCAGACAATCAAGATATCAGCTACAATCCTACTATTCTGAGGTACCGATCAAAGACGTTGAACGTATGTAGTTTTGAATCCCACAAAATTATGTTTAAAAATTATGTCACTGGCCAGCCAGCCCATTCTGAAACTGAAGCGAACAACATGCTAACCTAAGAAACATAAGAACGAATAAACTAAACCTAGAACCAGAAGATAACATGCAATGCCACATTTTATAATTTAGAAAATTATTTATAGTCCTTAACTTGTTGGTTTAACTTTGATAATGAAACTTCAACATATTTCTCATATTTTCCATTATGAAACGACAGGAAACCGGAATAGTGAGATGGAAAACCAGGCAGGCCTTTTATCATCAATTACAATTATACACAATATACTATGAAAAACTGTAAGTTTCATGCTTGTACCCCCTGATAAGTTTCATTAGCTCCAATGCAAATAATTCAGATCACATTGAAAAGTAGGTTTGTATGAGTACGATGACATAAAAAGTGTCCACCAGGTTATTATACAATTTCTCGATTAACAAACCAATTCTGATAAAACCTATACATCTCACTTCAGTAGTTTTCAACACAGATCCGACCACAAACCGAATAAACCAAAAATGATATTGTCGTGGTTCCTCCCAGACCCACAACCATTGTATTCGCCAACTTTAGATCTCGCAAATAAACACGCAGAAGTGGGGACGAAAGACGCAGGAGGTAGAGGCCCAGCCTGATTCCCCACCATCCCCTACAAACTAGGGGATGGAGGGAGACAGCCACTGGGGTCTATAAAACCCCGGCGCCTGCCTCTTTTTCCTCATTCTACGCTTCCTCTAGCCGCTGGCTACTCTCTCTCTCTCTCCCAGGTGTGAGGTGGTGATTCGCTCATAACCCCCCTGGGCATAACCAAAAAGATCCTAGTGATGGTGGTGGTCAGCCCATAACCTCCTAGGCAGCATCCCACAAAAGAAGCTGTGTTGCGGTGGTGATTCGCTCATAACCCCCAGCCAAACCAATCCAAAAAGATCCCAGGCGTGAGGTGGTGATTCGCTCATAACCCCCCTGGGCATATCCTCACACTGCTCGTGATGAAATACGCCAATTTAAATTCATCACAGATATTAATCTACAGGCATGTGCACAAGCACAAAACTTGTCAAGAAACGTCTGCAGTAAGTAACCGGAAAGCCCATTATTCATTGCTCCTATGCGCAGGCTTGGAGAAGTAACGGACCCTTGATATGTATTTTTTAGACGTGCGCAGCGCACATGTTTGGTGTGCAGTTTTGATGGTTGCACAAAAAATGTACTAGTTGACACTCCTAAACACAGCACGTGATATTGCACTACTTCCCAAGGACGAATTTCACAAGCTATAAAGCTGTTGAGCAATAAACATTTGATGTGTGTGTACATAAACTGACTTACTACTGTGTGACTAATCCTTAGCAAATACTGCAAAATTACAAGTGGTACCTCAAGCGTGGTTAGTACTTGGATGGGTGACCACCGTGACACGTGGTGACTTGTCCAAGTATGACCCATGTAGCTGTTGGGCGAACCCCTCTCCACTCAAGGGGGCGAGGATATGAGTAGCCAAGTATAGAGCGAAATGATCAGGTCGAATTCTGATTCTCTCACTGGAGGACAGCTGATCACGTCCGCGACACTGGCAGGGCAGTCTGATGAAAAGCCCCAGCCTAGAATGGCTGTTTACTTTACTTTTACTTACTTTACAAGCAGTAGATGCAGGTATGAGGTCACAGGCTATAGGTACGAGTTGGAACAAATAATAAATTTTTGTGCAACCATCAAAACTGTGCACCAAATATGCATGCGGTGCACGTCAAATCAAAGTCAAGAGACATTCCCATGTAAGATTGAGTAGAATGGGGAATACCCATGGTTCTGGAATTGCTAAGTTTTTCTAAATTTGCTTTCTGTGTTGTTGCTGATGAGAAAAGTCGAATCGGTTCGCCACAACAGCATACATTTGTTTAGTTTCCACGACTACGTGGAGTGCGGCAATGACGTTAAAACCGTAACGTCTTCTTCTATGCTACAGCAAATCAGAACAGGCTTCTCTGGCAGTAGTATTGATGTCACAGCTCACCTCAACAGGATTATACAAAACAAGCAGTATCCACAGATATGTGGCAATGACGTCATGAAAACTTCCGCATTTAATTAAAAATTAACTACTTATGTCCCGTCCAAATGCGAAATATATAGGTAGGTACCATCTTATCTCAGTGTTTACTTTCAAATAAAAATATACGTGGATATTCCCCATTCGAACGTACCTAAAAAGTGGGTTCCCATCTGAAATAACAAAGTTGGTGCGTTCAGCGCATGCTCACAAACTGAAAAATTTCATTGTTTGATTCTTCGTCTGAAATCACCAAAGGGAGACGTATAGGTAGGCACGTTTTATTTTTCTCAAAAATATGGGATCTCGTACAACTTGGCACCCTACATAAAACTGAAACTGTTCCTGACAATATCATTAGACATACCAGGAGTTACTGCTGTGTGATTAATTTTAATTGCTGTTATCCAAGATGGAGCTAATCTAATAAGCTAATTAACAGCAAAAAAGGGCAGCCTTCATGCAGATTGAAATATATGAAACTAGGTACCAAAGATACAATACCTTTTAACTCCTCAACGCCTAGGTCTTTGAGAGACATGGCAATAATGATAAAACAAACGTTACACAACTCTGTAAAACTGATAGTAAACTTTTTTACCTCCAAGGAATGTAGGAGCTTTGGTTTGGGCTATCGGTATCACAGCATCAGGTTTTTCTTTTTTCATCTGGAGTTTTGTTCTATATAAGCATTGATTGATTCTCTGTTTACTTTTTTAAATATTTTATTTGTAGGTGCTGACCAGGAATCGGGATGGAAAGCTCATGGGGTAGAAATTCGATGGAATATAAATCCACTAGAGAGAAAAACGCCGGAACTCAGGATATCTTACCGTGTAATTAGTGAAGAAATCAACCATCAAGGTTTTATAGCAAAAAAGCGTAATTTCACTCAAAACCACTTTTGGTTTATTATTCTGTGAATAATACACCTATGTATTCGCTCAGCAAAAAATTTTTATAACGCCCCCTCAAAATTTTTTCTTTTCCGTTTCAAGGTGCGGAGATTCCAAAAATGCAATGTCCGTCCGCCGTCCGCCGTATCACGTGTACCGGCTTCATTTTTGGTCTAAAAAATTCGTTCTTTCGCAAACATTCTCCATTTGGGCCCTAGTTCTGTCCCAAAACTTTTCAGCCCGATCGGAATATACCCAGGGGTTTTATGAGAGAAAATGTGTACTTTTTTGTGTTTTAGTAACATGTTAGTAACATGAGCTTTTGAGGTATCGTTTTCCATGTTTTTTGCGATGAGAAGACCGAATATGAAGTCGATTTTGACCAAAGAGTGGAAAACTGAGGTTCTACCAAATGTTCAGCTCCCAAAATTATTTTTTATGAGTCAAAAACCAGGGAAATCGTCTGAAATCACCACAAATTTGTATAATAACACTAGAAAAAGTGGATCAAGACGATACAATGGCACTACCAATGATCAAAGATAATTTGAAAAAAAGGAGCGTACCTACCTAATTCGTGTTTTGGGGGCCAAAATTTGTAGAAATCATCATAAATAGCTATTTCAATTAGTTCACATTAAAGAAACAATATATAAACAGCCATAGTAGATGTGCCCAATAGAATAATAAACCCATGTGACAAGGACTTTGCAGCGATTTTCTGCTATTTAATGACCCTACTTTCTAAGCCCATTTTTTGAAAGCTATAAGAAATTCATTTACTAATATTTTCATTTTGTTCCTACATAACCTACCCACCCATTCAGTAGTTTTATCATCGTAAAGTCAAAAGTGAACACAACTAAAAACATCGACAAACCTCTTGTTTATTATTTCATGAATCAATCTTACTAAAATCCATACAGCAGGATGCCTTTAATATGCCTCACCCTTAACCACCATTACTTTCACTCAAGCGTCTTGGTCCATCTTTGCTTGGTGGAGTCCCTTGAAGTTAGAACTCTTTTGCGTTTCGATTTTGACCTTAATTCAAAGTTATTTCAACTATGGGTCGGAACTTGAAAAAAATAGGCAGAAGGTGTAAACATTTTTTCAGTGTGACACTAGGTAGGTAGGTACCTGGGGAGGAATGCTGAAACCCAAGGTTCTGTACCATGTAATTTAGTAATGAAATCTATTTAAACTTTTTTTCATAGTCATTCCACACAAAATCAACCTTTTCGTCTCACAACTTTCAACACATTTTAACAGTTAGAAAGAATTTCACATAATTTATAGGTAGGTACCTAATTAGATAACTACCTCCACAAAAGATATAGGTAACCTTCCACGCAAAATCTGCCTTTTCGTCTCTATTTTACAACAACATTCAACCCCATTAACATGTAGGTACGTTCATTGCCTAAAAACATACAATTTGCCTGTTTCAGGAGGCTCAAACATACAAACATCCCATACGGTAATGCATGCAGGACGCCCCTTATTCACTGCGGATCGTCTGGATCTTTAACCCAGCTTACCCCCTCCCCGGTCGTGCTCAGAACGATTTCTGAATCAAAATAATAAACAACCAAATCGGTTGAGAATATGGACAGAAGGCTCACGATTTTAAGAGGAAAAAAATAATAATATAAAATAAATAAATAAATAAAAATAGAATTTTGGGTTCTCCCCCCCCCCCCCCCCCATCACAAATTTCAATTCCGGTGACGTAGTGCACAACTAGACTGAATTCTGCATCGACAAAAAAAAATAAACACGTAAATCGGTTGAGAATTAAGCCCTGGGCAGTGCACACAAGATTTTGTCAAAACCCACGTTTTTTCGGCATTGACCTCTAGAAGTAGATTTTGAAATTCCGGCTATACAGTTTCCTCCATCGAACAAAAAAAGATCCACGCAAAGCGGTTGCGAATTACGGCCTGGTTAGCGCACACAAGATTCTGTCACACACACACACCTATGGCTTTTTTTCATGGATTTGGATTCAGGATGAACGGATTTGACAGTTCTTCTCTGAAGGTTCTTTTCAATCTTGGCTGAGTGTTGCCCTCTTCTGACGAGATCAAATATATAAGGACGTCTCTTAGTACCGAGGGACGTCCTAAAAAATGAACAACTGAACATTCAATTGAAACATCGAATTATCTGTCCAATGATTTTTATCAACTATGCAAGAAATATCTCCAGCAACTGATAAATACCAGCCATATAAACTTATATCTATAACAATTCATTCAGGTCAATTGTAAGAAATCATACTTAGACTTCTAAAGACCGAAGTTGATTTACTGCAAAAATTCAATTTTTCTCGTGCTTTCAGAGCTGAATCACTTGAACATTTCGATTCGCTTATCAGTCATTACAAAATGATTATTCAATGCATGTTCATATAAAATCATAAAACAATCCCAATCAAAATATTTCTAGTAGATCTAGCTTGAAAATGATACGTAGGGAAGACCGGGGCCAGTTGGCACAAGGGGCAGGTTGGCAAACTGCCTGTAAAAATCAGTATTAGGATGGCGGGGGGGTCTTCCATCTTCACCACGTGACCGTCTCTACAGCACCCACTCCCAGTACTGACAAAACTTTCAAGGCGATTGACAGTAATCACAGAAAGTGTGAAGTTCAAACCGGTAAGTGACATTTTTCTTCGGTCCTGTATGTTTTCTGGTTCACTGTGTGTTGCAAACTGGATGATTGTTGAAAGTTTCATGATTCTACTTACGCTAACAAACAGATTCCGTGAATCTAACTTGCTGAAATCTTGTTTCCCTCACCAACGGTGGCCATGTTATCTTGATAAGTGGCACTGGGGGACGGGGGGGGGGGGGAGGGAGGTGTACAGTTGGCATAAGCAATTTTTCTGCGAGCCTATGCCAACTTCCACCAGTCTATTTTTCTAGAAACGAAAATACATAGGTAGTTCTTACCTATTCTACATTTTTTGTGTACTTACCTCCTCCTAATACCTACCTACTTCCTAATGAAAGTTATACTGACCACCATACTGTTTGCTGCAGGCATGAGAAATCGCGAAAGGAAAACAGATAAGGGTAAAATCGTGCTTGTTGAATTTCGCGGCTAAAAAGTTGAAGTATCATGGGCAATTTCGGTTTTTCGAATAGGATCAACAAGATAACTAGAAAAATCAAAAACAAAAAAACTGTGCCAACTGGTCCCGGCTTCCCCTACTTACACTGTTGCTAATATTAGGTACCTACCTACTTAAACTGTTGTTAACAAGTTGGGATTCAGGAGAGGTTTTTTGGTCTATGGTCAGTTGCTGGAGGCTATTTTAGCATTGCAGTTAACTCGATGAATTTTTAATTACACGATCAGCTCATTGCCTTTATATTTTGAGCTCCTAATCATGGGCACAGGAATGCCGGGCTTAGACCAACATTTAACGCAAATTTAATGCTGAAACCTTGTAAGAACCACAATTCTTAGCTCCCTGGTCAAAAATGACAATATATGTGGCCTCGTTGCCCTAAAAAACATTAAAAACGATATCTCACAAGGTCATGTTGACTAAAACACCAAAAAACCCTAATTTTACACCCATTATTCACCCATAACACCCTTGGGTATATTCCGATCAGGCTGCAAAGTTTTGGGACACAACTAGGGCCCAAATGGAGCCTGTGTGTGAAAGAACGAATTTTTTAGGCCGAAAATAAAGTAGATATGGATGATACGGCGTAGGGACATCGCGACTTTGGAATCTACACACCTTGAAACGTAAAAGAAAAAAATTTTTAGAGGGTGTTATAAACATTTTTTGCTTAGCGAATACGAAGTCCTTGTCCCTGTCCTAAAGAAATTTTGCCTGCTTATTTATTGTTTCTTTCATTTGCAATAATTTAAATAGCTATTTTTTATTGTTTCCACCAATTTTGGCCCCCAAAAACTCGAATTAGGAACTAAGCTCCTTTTTTTCAAATTATCTTTGATCATTGGTAGTGCAATTTATTTGTCTTGATTCACCTGTTAATACTACTTCTAGGGTTATTATACAAATTTATGGTTCCCAGGTATCTGACTCTTAAAAAACGAATTTTGAGAGCTGACACTTCGTTAGCTCAATTTTCCATTCTTCCATCAAAACCGACTTTATATTCCGTCTCACCGCCCTAAAAAACATGGAAAACGGCACCTCACAAGCTCATGCTAATAAAACAACAAAAAACCCTATTTTCACACATTTTTCAACTGTAACACCCTTGGGTATATTCCGATCGGGCTGCAAAGCTTCGGGACATAGCTAGGGCCCAAATAGAGCCTGCATGCGAAAGAAAGAATTTTTTGGATAGAAAATAAAAGTAGATGATATGGATGATACGGCGTACGGCGGACGGACATAACATTTTTGGAATCTACGCAACCTGAAACGTAAAAGAAAACATTTTGAGGGGTGTTCCGAAAATTTTTTGCTGAGCGAATACATAGGTGTGTTATTCACAGAATAATAAACCAAAAGGGATCGAAAAAGTTTCTTAATAGACAAAAAGCGGAATTTGAGTGAAATAATGGTTTGACGAGAGATGGTAAAAAATAGTGTATTCCACTGAATTCAAACCTACATGCTACATGGTATAGAAGCCTGCTTGAGTATTGACAAATGGGTTTCTAATTTGATACCAAGTTTCAAACAGTTTTCTCGACGCGCTCTCTGCATAGTATGAACTGCTCTCCTCTAAAATTCAAACCATACTATCAACTGAATACAGGTAAAGGAAATATGTGATACCTAGCACCAGATTTTTATAAGAGTTACACAAATACGTCATTCAAGTGAACGGTATTTAAATTGATAAACACACTGAACAATTTATTAAGTAGTGGTATGCATACCTGCAAATCCTGTCAATTCGTCTGATTGATTAGCTTAATTTATATACATCGATTCAATGTTGTCCAAATCCAACTTACCAACTAATTCTTTGAGGTGTCTCTGTTTCATGTCGAACTGCTTTTGCCTCTCTTCACTCGTCAACATACTAATACTATATTCATCATCATCTTCTGGACATTCTTGAACTGCAGTCCTGGGCAATTAGAAATTAAAAAAAAAAGATAACAGAATCAATTTCCGATGTGTTAGGAATGAATAATCATAAAGTCAATGAGTCGGATACCTTATTGCTTTGATCCAGATTTGCTTATCCTTTGGCTTGTGAACTTTGAGTTCAAACATTTCTGGTTCTGATGGGTTTGACGATATCAAATATATCCCTCGTGATTCTTGTCCAGCTTTCTCTCTGACTAGGAGTTTCTGAAGTGAAACCACTCCAGCCTTGGTAAATATAAAAGGGAAACCAATTATTCAAGAAACTATAGATCCAATAACAAAACAGGTATGGGAAGGGCAGCATCCCTTGGTGTTCCCAGTTGCAGTTGCTATATTTATGTCCGCCGCTTTCCAGATCCAGGGGAAAAATACCTCAAAACCTTGGTGTGAACCTTAATTTTGGTTTCCTTATTATTGTTAAATTGGTCAAATGTCGCTAATGTAAAATAGATTGAACCACTTAGTTCTGCATCACGGTACACCAAAGTAAAGCAGTGTGATCATAAAGTCCGGATTTAGGTGTTTTTGGATATCTAATTCTGAGACTTTATAGGTTCATAGGAATCCGTTTTAAGTGGTTATAAACGCAATTTAATTTAGAAATATTTTAGCATATTTGAGGTCAAAAAGAATATTTCGCATATGTTTCGAATATTTTGAATAATTGTTTGTTTTCAAGGAACAAAAAAAATTTAACAAGTACAGCGACCTCTCAGGTCACAAGTGGCAATTAAGAAAGACGAGCGTTGACGTATTTCCCCTTCAATGTAAAAAGTTATTACTAAAAACCCATCCAGGTAGGAAGGTAGCTAATCCCTGTCACTGAACTTCCTTGGCAATATATACGAGTAGTACTGTCTTCTCAGAGTTCAGTCTACATCTGAAATTCTAAAAGTGCTCATCAACTATAAAAGTTACCTTGCTCGTCTAGTCATCTTTTTTCTATCTTCTCTGAACGTAGTGCGAAATAGATATGGCAGCTAAACTATATAAAAAGTGGATAGGGAGTGGTGATACAGCCTTCACAGTCGAAGGAAAAGCCAACTTTTGCCAACTATGTGGAAAACAGGTAAGCGCTTCTTCGTTTCCAGACAAATCACTGATCACTCTCAGGAAAGAACAACACTGTTACACTCTAAAATCCAAATTTCACTCATATTTCAGGTTTTTGACTTTTCTGAACATAAGTCCTGAGCTAATCTATTTATCTAAATGTGTGCACACCGATCCTCGCCATACTCATCATTCCTATCTTTATTACCTATTTTGATATGACATGCCCATCCGTACCCTCGAGGCATGCACATTTCAACGAATTTTCGAAGAAAATAAGCTATTGTAATAGGTCCAAAATGTTTAGTACATGTGTGTGTGTCTGTGTGCATGTTAGTCTGGACGGTATTGGACCATGACTACAAGATAAAAAGTTTCAAATTTCGCCAAAATGTTAGTTATGGCAATGCAGTTCGAAGATGAGCAATTTTCAAAAATGAGAAGTTGGTCACATTAGTGATTCCGCGTCCAAAAATCGGTAAAAACTCCTAAAATCGCCAGAAGTCGTTATAAATTACTCAAAATCGGTATAAAATGGAGAATCGAGGGAGAAAATGATTGTTTGACCTTTTTTAACTTCCCAAAACAAGGGGTCAAATTTGAGTTTTTGTGGATGAAATATTACTGCTAAAATAAAATAGTAGTTTTAATAAAATTCACATAAATGATGAACATGTTGTGGATGTTTCTTGGCATTCAAAATATTGGATCCCAATGGAATATCCAAGAAGGGAAGAAAGATTTTTAATGAAAAGAACCCTTGAACCCTTAAAACTGAGAATAATTAATCAAAATATTACCTTATTTTCTGGAGTGAAAAATGAGTATTTATGGTTGTTTTCTAGCAGGAAACATAGAACGTCGGAAAATACAATTACCAACACAACCTGCATCTTTCCTCTTCCCTGCATGAGCATAGCGATACCTTCAAACCTAACATGAACAACGCAAAAATTAATTTATTGATGCATTCCAGTGTTTATTTACATCACGATGTAATTCCAACCATAATATTATTTACACTCGAGATCTATACACACACCTTTCCAGACTATAAACATAAGTTACTCTATGTGAAAGGGCATCAAAAGCAATGTAAAGGCTTGCTGATGGAGATAATCTGCGTGGCTTAGTTGTTATACCTAATTTACATAATTTAATACCACATCGCAAATTTAGAAGTTGATATTGTAAGCCCCTCCCCATATAATTATCCCATAGATCAATAGAAGAAAACATGTTTATTATAAAGTACACATTCATATACATAAATAAATACAGAGTGCAGTGCAGAGAAATATGAAAACTTAAATTTAAGTAACTGACTAATAAAATAACCATGGTAGGCATGGTCGTGCCGTCCATCTGCCGAGTGGTTTGAGCCTACCTACATTGGTTTAAATACAGTAGTGAACCGTGGTTTAAATACAGTAGTGAACCGTGGTTACTTAAAACGATAAAATTTCTTAAAAAGCATACATTAAGCCTCATCCCAATTAAATTCTGCAGCGAGCATTGCTCTATATTTCCAAGCATGATGCCCATAATGCGCGACCTTCAGTCAATATTTACAGTTATTTATCAGCTCCACGACGGTTCTCATACTCAGCTCTCTACTGTCCAGGAATCAAGCCCAAAACTCTGCCAATCCAGGGCACACACCAACGAAGTGGGCCACGTTCATATTACAGAGAGAGCAAATTCGGCGAGGGCTGGCTGATCTTCAATAAGTTGTATCATCGAGAAAAAGGAGAGCCCCCCTGAATCCCAACACCCAGCACCGTACCCATAAGGGGTGGCTCAAGGTTTCTTCCCACAAATGCGCTGGCTTCAAGTCAAAATCCAGCTGAGGGTAAATAGGATTTCTTGACTGTGAAGCACCTGCCAACATATCCTCAATCCATGACCTCTGAATCGCCTCCACCAGTGCAGCCAGTTGGTGTTGTCATGAATCCAATTCTATCAGGTTCCCCCCAAATGTTCTGTCATGGCGTCTTGCCAACTCTCTCAGTGATGCAAACCAGGAAACATTCATGTTGACAGCTTTGCGGGCCACCGTACATGGAAAACTGTGATCCGGCATCTTCAAGGTCTTAACAACGTAATAGCAGGCAGCTGATAGGGTGTGCGTACAAACTGGGTCGGCATCTCATAGACCAATATATTATATAGTCTTGGAATGAAAAAAAAGTTTCCATTCTTAATAAGTATGCATACAAGTTTGGCAGCAGGGGTGACCCATTTCGGTCAACATCCGTAAACTTGCAGAGAAATCTCACTATCAATCATTTTCTGACACCATACCAACGTCATTTACCTAGTAAACCTAGAAAAAGTTGCACCCATTAAGGGTCAAATCAACAGGCTTGATTTAGACATCATAACGGATATTCTGGTACCAACCGCACCAACTTCGGTCCATTTTTATGGCAGTTATCGTTGAAAAACGAAAAATTAGAAAACCCGTCATAACACCCTTATTTTTCCACCTGGAATGCTCGTTCTCATCTCAAAGTTAAGATTTCGAAGATCTGAACAAAACACAGTAAGACAAATCTGAATAAGACGGTATTTCGAGGAAGTTATGACTATTTGAAATTCCAACATATGTAAAGAGCAACATCAAGCGGAAAACCGGATAGAAACTCGTTTTGAGCACTTCTGAACAAGATTCCATGTTTTTTCGAACACATATCGTTGACGGTATCACCATACTTCCATTTCTATATAGTAGGAACATGGAAGTAAAAGCAAACTAACAGCCATTTCAGCTGGGGCTCTTTGTCCGATTGCCCTGCTAGCATCGCCAACTCTACGTACCTTGAAACGGAAACCATCAAATTTTGAGAGGGGGGTTAAAATTTCATGCTCGATTCCAAAGGTTCAATAATAAACCAAAATCCAACCATGTGTTCAGGTGGCATTTGGATTTCCCTCTGTACACTGTACCTAGTTTTTTTCACAAAGTTTAACAGCAACCCGCTAGATTTCTCTGGCTATGGATATTCAGTATTCTAGTAGAGCACCCACGGAGGTTCCTCTATGTTAGCTGCAGTTTTCCTGTAGCTCCAAAGACCAAGCATGTTACAGGAATAAAGTGACAGTAATTGATGTTCTGTAATCGAAATCGAAACTAGACTCCTCAAACTAGCTGGCCCATCCGCGTATGCTCAGTCGAGTAAAAATGTAGTTCGCCACACCCACTTCGGGTCCTGTCCCCAGAATCTGATTTCCACCCAAAAATCGTTCCAGTTCACCCCTTCAATTCAACTTGTCATCTCGACATGAGATGCTTATGTCTTTTGATTTGTTTTTGTTGTCTCGCGGATCACATTTGCTTTCTCTGTTGAGTCTGTTTTCAATTTTTCCACTTTCTGCATAGAATTTTGTGCGTCTGCATTCAGTCCGGGTCTGGTGACAGATTTGTATTTGTGGTACCTACGTGTGTTTTGTCCTGTTTGCTGTTTTTGGTCTTGTGGGTTGATCGGCGATGTAACACACAGATAAGTGCCTAGCTTGTAGTCAATAGCGTCTCCATTCAGGTAGGTACCGGGCGATGAGTCTATGTTTCTTCGTATTTTAGTTCACTCTATTTCTGTACCACATGAATTCAGTGGCTAATTTACAGTCGAAATTTCAGCCTCTGCTGAATATCACGCAATCAGTAAATAAAGGGAAGGGTGTTTTTGCCTTGAGGTATTATGTAGAAAAATCTGTTGGTTTTGTGTTCTGGTTTGGTGCTCCACCGTTTTCAGAGCCCACACACCACTACTGTCTATATACCATGCATGAATGGGAAGTAGGTATTTTTATTCTATCCCTGGTGATTGACACGAATGTGAGTAGCATTATTTGGCATTCCCTCTGTCAAAGTTAAACCGATAAAATTCGAACTTTCCCCTCACACTTACTTCAGTTTTCGCTTTTCATCGAGTATGTCGGACTTCTTAAATTTCTGTCCTTTGTGGGTTGTGAATGATTTAGCTTCGACTCTATTGTATATTTCAAGTTTGCGATCTTCCTTCTCCTTCTCTGCCACTTGTGCATCAACTTCGAAGAGAATTTCCTGATAGAATCAGTAAAAATATTAACATAGGTTATGAGTATGAGGTTATGGGGAATTTTCGGCAATATGGGGGGGTATTCACAACACTAGGAAAAATGGTAGTATGAAGCCCGTTTTCAAAAATAAGCAATATTTTTTAAATCGGGGTGACCAAAAGTAAAAATGTGGTAAGAAATGACGTATCGAGTCTATTGACATCTGACTGGTTGCTGGCCCAAGGGGGCGGAGCAAAGCTTTGGAGGTGTAGGTCCTCAATGCTGCCAATAACCCAACACTAGAAATGGTAAACCTTCCTGGCAACCTTCAAGAACCTTAGCTGCAACTTTTCGTGAGCCTCCCCTTGGTTTGATTTTGAAGACATGTTTTTAACATTTATTTATGAATTCATGATTCCATCCATCCATCCAATGCGGTTCTGTACATAGTTTAAAGTGATGCACTAGCGCTCCAAGTGGGATTTGAGTTAAACTACTTGGCAATTTCCCTGATAAGTCATTTCCAGCGGGATCTCAGAAATTCAAATTCAACAGTCGTTTTTGCCTATACTTTCCGACATAAACACCTCATTATGTGGTCAATAAGTGTTAATTCCCGTTAATGAACAGAATCTAGCCAAATTTTCAACCCACAAAAATTTTCCATTCAGAAATAACGAGCCAAAAATAATGCACAAATCAGAAACACAAAAAATACAGGTTTGATATTTTTTAATCTTGGAGGAATTAATACCACACTTCTTTCTGTTTTGTGCAATTACCCTCAATTAAAATTAACTGTGCTTAGTATGAAATACAGTGTGACTGTTTGACATGGTACAGAACATGATTTTATAACATCTATCAGAATTTGACAGTAACTTTCGGAATATTCACTTTGTTCACGTAGCAATGAAAATGTGATAATTGTGTATATAAGGAACGAACTGCGAAATGAAGACATTGGATGTGGACAAAGCGTGGGTCCTACGTAATATGTCACGGCAAGGCTATGTGTGTGTGTGTGTGTGTGTGCAATGGCGAAAAGCGGTAAGTATCCATATGGATCACGGTGATCAAGGCCTCTGCTCATCCAGTCTACCGTTATTTACCTATCGTTCAAAAGTGGTCAAGTTACATTGTCAGGAACTTCAGCTATAATATTATTTCCAGCTCGATCTTGTTTATTCTGTTTTAATTTGTCCCCACTTCTCTGTGTGTTTTTGTGAAGCTTGAGGAGGCAGTGAATTACCTCTACGTCAAACCCCCACTTTTTCGAAATCCCAATTTCTATTTGCATCTCTAATTTTATGTTAATCTTCATGCAATTTTCATGTATCCCAATCAATATATACACTGGGTAAAAACGCTGCGAAGTCCTTGTCACACAGGTTTATTATTCTACTGGATATTACCTACAGAAATGTTGGCTGACCATTTATTGTTTCTTTCATGCGCAATAATTGAAATAGTTATTTTTGATGGTTTCCAAATAGTTATGGCCGCCAAAAATTCGAATTAGGATCCTATTTTCAACAAATTGTCTTTGAACATTGACAGGGCCATTCGATTGTTTTTGTTGTAGTAATTTCAGACAATTCCTCAGGTTTTTCCTTATAAAAAATGAATTTTGGGAGCTGAAACTTCGTTAGAACCTCAGTTTTCCATTCTTTGGTCAAAATTGAGTTCATATTCGGTCTCCTCGCCCTAACAAACATGGAAAACGATACCCCACAAGCTCATGTTACTAAAACTCCAAAAACCCTATTTTTACAGCCATTTTTCAACCATAACACCCTTGGGTATATTCTGATCGGGCTGCAAAGTTTCGAGACACAACTAGGTCCCAAATGGACCCATGTATTCGCTCAGAAAACAATTTTTGGAACACCCCACCAGTTTTTTTTCTTTTACGTTTCAAGGTGTGTAGATTCCGAAAATGGGATGTCCCTCTGCTGTATCACCCATATCTACTTTATTTTCGGTCTAAAAAACGCCAGCATTTGGTGAAGATAGAGGATCAAATATTTGTCATAGGACAGTCTCCTATCCCCGCTCAGTCCTTGTTAAAGGTTTGGCGGGGCCTTACAGTCGACCTCCTGGTTGCTGCACTGTTGCTACAAGCCACCTGAATCATGGCAGGGCGCCATGATCGCCGGTTAAGAAGGGATATCGATTAGGCTTCCACCAAAACGACCCCATCTTCACCGGAACAATAAACGAATACTCAAGAACTGCCACTGTCACACTCGACCCCACATGACATACTTCTGGGTAGCAGAAGTATGAGAGGGAGACGGAAAAGGGGGAATGAAAAGTAGTATGAAGTTCTGGATCAGGAAAGGAAACAACCTCAAGGTGACTAACCTCCATTGTAATGATACTACATCAGTAATATTTACTGGTGGAGAACAAAGTTCCTACATAGGAGTATTGGCGGAGACAAAATGTTCTCAGAGGTTGTCCACTGAATTGTGCTCATCTGGGCAACCTCTAGGTGATCAATCTCCACCTTTAGGATGGAACAACCGTTGGGACTTGTAAAATAGGCAACAGCACTAATCACCTTCACATGATCGCAATATATTTTAATTATATTGACACTCTAAAGGGGTGAAAGGGGGTGGGGAAGCTGATAGATGTATGTATTACTAAAGGGACAGGATGTTTGTAAAGGAATCCTTCTGGAAAGCCCTAAAAAAGTGGATGGAATATGGTGAATTACTCAGCACATACTACCAAACTACTCTCTGCTACCATGTGAAAGAGTGTGACAGTGGACCCTCGAGAGTCCCCCTCCTAGACCAACGAGATTATCACCAGTTAAGAAGGGATATCGATTACGCTTCCATCAAAACGACCTCATCTTCACTGGAACAATAAACGACTTGAGAACAGCCACTGTCACAGACCTCAATCACCAAGGCTCCACTAAGGCCACAGCAGTGCTAGCGCCATCATGGAAACTATATCCCGCTGAACAACGATTTGTTTTTTGTTTAACACAAGTGGATGGAACTTTCTGTAGCTATCCAATTTGTCCTAGCATCAGTCATCGCGATCATTATACAGGGAAGCTATGCACTACAGCTTGGCAGACGTATTTTCAATTCTTTTCAGTACATACTCCCAGTCATGTTCCACACATGTAACTCACAATATAAAGCACTGACCTTGATCATTGACAAGGCTTTCACCAATTTTTCTTGTTCTTCTTTATTGTCTTTCAGGGTTTTTATCAAAGGTTCTATGAGGAGGGGGTATTTTGTTAGTCGTTGTGTAACAAATAATATGCACTCTGGAATGCCTTTCTTCTTCAACAATGGGTTGCTCTGAAAAACAATATTCATTGATTAGCGTTTAACAATTCCATAGCAAACCTATCGAAATTAGGGGTCTGGCGAAAATGAAAACTAAGAAATTATAATTATCAAGCTACCTGGCAATGCTTGACAAATTCAGCAAACCGCGTATCACTCTGCATATAGTACTTGTATATATCAATTGCGTTGCGATGGTTTGAACAAAATTCTCCATAAATGGATTTCAATCTTGCACTCGCATGCCCACCAAATTGGTCTAATAAAATATCTCCAATGTTCTCTATCACAGGATTGTCTCTTTGGCGCGTGCGTAATTTATGGAGGAAGCCAAAATGAATTTCAGCTAGGTCATTCAAACGCGGGAATAACCTATCCACAGATGCTCCGAGGTTTAAATACCTTTGCAGCCCATCAGCAAATACCTAAAAACATGAAGACGGTGAGGCTACAAAACTGATTGAATCAACACATCACACAGAGGACAAAAATCGTAAAAATCTGGCCAAAACTATTTGATGAGCTATATTTACGGGAAATTCTGTGTTGGTTCCATAAAATGTACATATACTCCTATTCCCAACACAATTGGTTACTGGTCATAACATTTAAAAGGGTTTACCTTGACGTGATGAACTCACATGATGAGATATGCAGCAAAACCGAAAAATAGCTGTTTTTGTTCCAAAAACCTTTGCACTGCCTCTCAAGTGTTAATTGCTCAGAAGAATCAAAATCTTATGAATTTCTCGGATTACGGCCAGATTTTTTTCAAATTTTCCCCAACTGCATGCCGTTAGGATTTTATAACAATTACGAAATGTTGCACTCACTTTTTGCATCACTCTCAGTGTTAAACAGTGGTGTTTCTCAGTAAGGATGAACTCATATAAATGCTCTTGACGCTTTATTTCTTTTTCCTTCAATTTTTTTACAATCTAGAATCAAGAAATATACAACTGATAATCAATTAATTACACATAGATGTCAAGTGTAATTTAGAGTCAACTATTTGCTCAAAATGTCGTTGTAGTTGGCCATATAATGCAATGAATTATCATAATATCCCACGTAAAAGTACTTCTGATGGAGACCTCCTTCAGAACTACTATTTTCATCACCTCTTTTGTGACTGTAGGGGTCCATGAATCAGGTTCTTCATCTTGTAGGCCAAGGAATGGATCAGTCTCCAGGTCATTCACAGTCACGAGAGCTTGATGGAAGCAACCAAACAATTAGCACAAATAAGAAACTTCGGTGAATGACTGGAAGTTAGAAGGAAGATACTGTATTTACCCTCATCCACAAATTCGTATTGTGCTTGCGGCACTTCATCGGTGTAGCTGTAAAACAACAGAACGTCGTCAATTCATTAGTCTCTGTAGTTTGGCAATGTTGAAATAGAAAAAAAATCCTAGAAAATAATGTATTAATATTTTTCACTTCCTGTTCTATTCTGATATGGACTCAAACTTTGAAGGATAGAATGAGAAACCAAAATCAATATCAATGAGAGAGTAGTCCTACTCACACATACCTACTTTTGGTTTATTATTTTCAATAATGAACCTTTGGAATCGAGCATGAAAAAATAATTCTAACCCCCCCCCCCCCCCCCTCAAAATTTACTGTTTACGTTTCAAGGTATGTAGAATCCGAAAATGCAATTAAAAAATTTCTATCTGTCCGCCGTACGCCGTACTTAGCACTTTTCTTAGTTATCATGAAAAAAAAAAAAGATGAAATTCAGGTTATAGGTTCCGTCGGTTAAAAATAGGGGTTGACATTTTCAAAACGCCGTAGCTCGAAAACTTTCGATAGACGGGTATGGTTTTTTTTAACGTTTTAAAATTGATCTTGAACTAAAGCATTTTTTGAGACCACCCGGAGCATTGTACGACCAGCCGTTCGTTTACACCAAAAAGCTTCGTCAACATGATCGTGAATCAAACGGTATAAATCCGGTACAGATATCATCACTAGGGAGCACCTGATTATAATCAAGGATGGCTGTATGAAGTCGAGTTGGTTGTTCTGCGATATTATTTCATTTGAAAAATGATGGATCTACTGATTTTTTGGTAGGTACTTCTGAAACTTTAACAAACGTTGAAGTATTACTGATGGGTAAATTATTACACAATGGAAAATTATTACACAACGCAAATTATTACACAACGGTAAATTATTAAACAATGGTAAATTATTACTCAATGGTTCATCTACCTAGAAGAGGCTGGATCTTGTTGATAGGTACTTTTGCAACTTGAACAACCGTTGAAATATTATTGATGGGCAAATTATTACATATCGGTTAATTATTACACAACTGTTCATTATACTATCTACGTAGAAGGGGCACCTATAAAGGTAAATTATTACATAACGGTTATTATTTGCCTTATGATTCATGAATAACTACAAATAAATAATGACTGAATTATTGAATCCCGCGCATTTGTAGGAAACTTTAATTCCGGAGCCGGCTCCAGTACTCGATTTAGGGCTTTGCCCGGGGGGGGGGGGGGGGGGCTCGAGGGTATTAACCACAGAAAACCGTGATCTACGCAGAAGGGGCATCTATTTATTTTTTATTCTAACACTATCAGTTGTAAATTTAATGTGCTTAGAAAATACGGATTATAGAGAAGCAAATGAGAAGGTAAACAAGTAGAAACAAGAACAATATCACTTTACTGAATATTCGAAATTAATGCTACATTATGTATCAATGTGAGGCGGTTTGTAAAACGCGACAAGAGCTAAAATAAAAAAAAGGCTTTGATCGATTTGTAAACCTTTTTCACCCACAGACGTTTTTTTATTTTTTTATTTTTTTAAATCAAAATTTTTTATTAACAAACAAATCTCAGCCATCTTCCATCAAGTAGCAACGCCTGGAAGCCAGAGTAGCAGTGGGAAGAATCAACGGAAGGAAGGAACCTGCTAGCTCACCCTAGGTAGGGCAGCTCCATCCTCCATCCCCAACCGGTTCACCCCACCAGGGGGCAAGCCCTTGACAGGCCGCCTAGTCCCTCTGAGACGCAATGACACCGCTCGAATGACGGAGAACTGCGTCTTCACTCGGACCCAACCCAGGATGTGAGATAGTGGTCTTGACCACCTGTCCGCAAGTCTTGTAGCCAGTCTTTCCACGAACATCTCATATTCCCTGTGCAGGACACCCTCGCACGACACAATGAGTGGAGTGAAGGAGCCCCGAAGGTCTTCTGCAGCTCGGTCATATTTTCCATGCTTCTCTCTCGAGGCTCTGTGGGAGACTGCACTCCAATCCAGGGAGCGATAGGACGGGGCGTCAGCGTTTACAACGCGGGTATCAAAAAACGCGGTCCGTTCACTACCCCAAACCCCCTGAATCTTTATGTCAGCCACCAACGCTGACGAGTCATCCGAAGCTCCTCGCAGCACAAGCCCAACGGATACCCCATTCCAAGCAAGCGAGGCAAGACGAGCGCAGTCATCACGGATGTGGTCATGCCCATGCTTGACTAAGCCGCCCTTTTTGCAATTCAGCACGTGGTTGGTGTCCATTGGGCCATTGCAGCCGTCGCAAGTAGCTGGCAAGCCATCAAGGCCGTGACCATATCGGAGAGCCAAGGCATCTCTGAACTGGCTTGCCGAGAGATCAAAGAAATCCGAGGCCAGAGGAACTACAGTAAGCCAGTGCGACGCTCTCCCCTCGACCACCCTTTCAACTGTGCGTCTTTGGGCTGGTGACAGTCTAGTCAAGCATTCCTTGCTTGACCTTGAGTCCCTTTCCTGATTTTTCTTGCGAGCCTCCAGCTGAACCTTTTGCGCATGTGTCCTGTGTCCCTGCAGATCGAGGCTGGTTCCTTCACATATAGCTGATGTCAGTTTTTCTGTTGCCGCAACTGATGTGTCCCAGGCCCCCTCAGCAGTCAAGACTGGGTTCCTTATCCCTAATCCCCCAACCCGTGCTGGCAGCTCAAGCAATGGTGCTTCCCCTAATGGCACCTCACGCCCCATGATAGCAGGAGTCAGTTCTCCCCGGATGATTTCCAAAAGTGGCTGGAACTCTTCACAGCATCCTTCAACCACCCTCTGCACGAACCCCCACTCATGTTGCAGTGACTTTGTGAAGGCAGCATGGGCAGCCTGAGGGCTCTTCTTGGCAGCAATGGCGAACTGTCGGACACAATTGACCCACTCCCTCACTTTTTCCTCCACATATTCCCGCTGGGCTTGTGGCAAAGAGCCACCAATAACTCCCCCAAGAAAACGATGGGCGTGGGAAATTTTTATGCGCATGTCCCCAAACAGCTGTTGGGCCTCTTGTTCCTTACCGGGTTTCACTATAAGGACGCTTTTGGCTGGTTCTGGATAGTAACCCCATTTAGGCCCTTCATTCCTTAGCTTGTCGAACCAAGCTCTGATTGCATGCAATGACCCCACACAAGCAGAGTCATCAGCATACCAATTCTGATGACAAGTCTGCACCTTCATACTTCGGATCAGTGGAAGCGTCCCTACTGCATACATCCACATCCCGAGCGGGTCGCCTTGAGTTGTCCCCTCTTTACTGAGGATTTGGGAGTTGCTTCCTCGGAATAAAATGAGTGCATACCCTCGGTAGGTGTTAAAAAGGAAACGAGCACATCTGGGCCATAAAATTCGTGCATTCCATAGAGCTAGCGGTCTACTCATAGCATTGAATGCGTTGGTGGCGTCCACAAGCAGCGCGCCTTCTTTGTCGCCTTCTTGAAAAAGTGCAGTCATGGCGTGAATGGCTCCTTCAACCCCTCCGCCTGTTCCTGCACAGAGCTGATCCGCTCCACATTCTTCCTGCAGGTCTGCTACGGTGATCATTGCCATGGTTTTGGCCAAAATCCATTCCCCCAGACGTATTAATCCATTCCCTGCAGCGAGTGAGGATGTTTTGCACATGGAAGGTGCCGAGGTCTCGATGATCAAAAAAGTCCTTCACAATAAGTTTGAAATTAAGATAAAACAAAGATCAATTTTCCTTCATCCCTGGCCAGGGTATTTCCGATAACTCCTACCACTTCATGAAAGAAGAAGTTGAAGTAGGCAGTAGAGACTACCATTAATGGGTTGTGCCAAAAACGGGCTGCAGGGAATGGGTTCAAGTGCAAGAGAACGACGTCAGCCTGCTACCTGCATTAAAATGACAATATTAATGCTTCCAGACCAGAGTATATTCAAAGCTTAACCCGTCCACTTTTTTGTGTGGTGATTTCGAGTTACTAGTAAGCAGTCGAACTATTGTTAGGTAATGGTAGGTAGGTTATAAATTATGTCTCGAGCAGAGGAGGAGTCACTAGAAAACTCTTCGATTGTGGTAATGGAGTGACTTGTTCTATCCCAGTGCTACTCCACGAGTATTTTTGGGTTTTTGTTTAATTTTCTTTCGCACCAGACCTTGACTATATGAGATAAATCGATATAATTACTATTAATGACGAAATGCAACTACAGTAAATGTACATCTAGGAACACTATAACTTGTAAATCGTGGATTTAATCAATTATATTCTCAAAAATTAAAACACAAGAGGTGATCTAGTTCACCGCGAGTGATTTAGTTCACACAAGAGGTGCTTGGTGACTACACGTGACAGCATAGGGTCTTTGCTCTCAAACTGATGGAAAAACCCGTGCTGCAGTGGGTTAGTATATCTCGAGTTCAGTCACTATGTGCAAAGATTAGCGTCTTTATTCTCCAAATTTCCAAGGAATTTCCTGCAGAAAACTCATTTTACCTCATCTAGAGACAGCTTAGAGTACTCCAGTGGATATATCGGGTAATAAGACAACTTTTGCATAGGTTAACAGGTTCTGAACCCTTCCAGGAAATATTGCACTTGCGTTAACTCCGTACTTACTCGACCAGGGACCTTGAATGTCCCAAAAATTATGTTTGAATTCACTCATAGTCGTCATATTACCAGTTATGGAGCAGTGATGATACTGTCCGTCCTTTGTCAACTATTGCCTACGACGGATTCTTGGTGTGTGGTGGCCCGAAGTGATTTCAAATGAAACACTATGGGCGTGGACCAACCAAAAGCCTGTCTCACATGAGATTAAAAAAAAAATCATTGAATCAGCCACACACCGAGGAAGGCACAGGGAGCCGTGGAACGTCAGGATCTGGATTGGAATCCACAAGGCCACAGGCGAAGAGGTAACTTGGAGACGTTCAGTGGAGGAAGAGGCAAGACGGGTTGGGAAAACATGGAAGGAAGTTAAGGTTTTGGCACAGGATAGGCGTGCTTGGCGTGCATTTACTGAAGCCCTATGTTCCTAATTAGGAACGAGAGGAATTTTAGTTTACTTAGTTTGTTTAGATCATACTGTCCAGGGAGCTGGGTGGAGCTATTCAGAATGGCTAGATTATGGGTATCAATAACATGGAAGGCTATTTCCTATCCTTCAAATGCTGAATCGGGCGGCCAATCATTCCACTATCGCCTTTCTTATAAGAAAAGCGGACCTGTGACTGTGCTATTTGTATTACAGAAACCAAGCAATTCTCATGTTATTAGTGGCAGCTCCTTTATTTCAGTTCACACAAAAATTGGTTGACCACATGTTAGAGAGCTGGGAATTCAACACAAAACCACAGGACCTCGTGTTTCCAGAAAAACGTATGCAACAAACAAAGGTTGAAGAAATTACAAAATCAGGTACTGGTGGCCACCAGCCATATTGTTCCACATCATAGAAATAATACAGATTTAAGTTGCAGCAGTGGTTACAGTGGTCGCCACTTATTATTACTGCGGTTAATGTTATAGGACGCCTGTTGTTATGGAAACATATTTGAATGAGGTTCACGGTTTGGCTCATCCTATTCCAAAAAGCAGATGATTTGGCAAAAATGATGGGGTTGAAGGATGGTTTAACTGTAGGAAAAAAACAGAAAATATCGTGTCCAAAAAGCCAGTAAATTCGAGTCTGACAGTGACAATAACTCGACTATTGACATGTCAATGTAGCCAACAGAGTTGAACAGTTGGATATAGGTTTCAGGGAATCAGCTGCTTATTGTTATTAAAAGTGGTGGTACCCGACGTGATTGCAATAAGCGGCGACCCTGTAGTAGTGATCCTACACAAAATTCTTTCACCACTAGTTGGAAAGCCGACAATCTAACTGAAAACCTCCAGTTTCTTGAGTCGCAGTTCTAAACCACTTTTGGTGATTTTATCAATTTTTGGTGAGTATAACCAATACAAATTTTTGACCTACAATAACTCGTTTTTTTTTTTTTTTATTTAAAAAAAAAAAAGGCTCATCATGGATTGCAAATATCTTGGCTTCAAAGGCGGAGGAGGATGCCAGAAAAGGGGAAAAGTACTGAACTTGAAATAGAATAATGAAGAGGATGCTCAGAACTACCCGACACCAGCCATACCTAATATTGAGAGAAGATGAAAGGGCTGTGCTGTACATGAAAATCCACCAACTCTAGTATATGCCCACCAAGACATGGGTGGTGATGCCACCACTGGCTTTAACGATAGCAACGATATTTGGCTTCAAACTCCTTTCAGCATTGCCTAGTAACTCTATTCCCCATCGAACTCCCAAACGTTCGGTCTCAAGGTGTATGCTGTCTGACAGACGACGCTGTTGTGACGTTGGACGCACCTGCCACACTTTCCAACATGAACACCTCATTATGTTGTCAATAAGTGCTCATTTCCGTTAATGAACAGATTTTGGAAAACAAAAATAATTTGTAACCCATGAAAATTGCCCATTCTTGAAAGATGTAAAGTACTGTCCCCGAACTCTATTGGACGCACGTCACTCAGGACGTTCCATAGTGCTACGTTCAACTCCAACAGGACTCTTCATATATCAGTGGAAAGAAACTTATTGACGTGGACTTGACAATCCCTTGGTAGTACAAAACATATCGCCGTCTGATCAGCAAAGTTTCCCCGAACATTACATGCGAGATTTTCCTTCGTAAGAAGACCTGATCAGCTCATCTTCTCAGACTGCAATATTTTCGGAAATACAAACCAGAATGACCATTCTCTCACTCTTGAAATCGTGGAATGAATAACTGACAATCCCAAGTCTCTCACAAATTAAGTCTCTATGAGTATTTTTCACATTGCCATATATTTTGGGTATAATTCCCTTATTGCACCCATACAATAAGTATGTACCACCTATACCCCCTTCCCCAGAAAGCGACGAAACCCAGGTGTCCAGTCAGAAGGAGTGGATGGAGTGCTCCCCACATTTAACACAATGTCTACCAAGACTATGAAAATAAACTATGAAACTAACATAGTCAGGAACCTACAGGAAAGTGCCACTCTTTAGTTTTTTCTTCAACAGTATGACTAATAATTCATCAGATAACTAGTTTTTGCTAATGTTCAGGCAATGCTGTGTGCAATTCAAACATTCACAACAATGATGATGCAACCAATGCCATGGTCGTATGAGTGTTCTCAGTTCACCATACTCCTAGATTATTGGGTATGGCTCATGTTGAAGTAATTTGTCAACTACATAAGTAGCAAAAACAACAAACAAAAGTTAGAGGTAGGTACCTTGAGTTATCATGATGAGTAGGGTGATAATGATGGTCATCATCTATGTTCACTTGGCTGTAAAAAAAAAGAAAAGAAATTTCACATGCATCAATGCTGGCCAGATCATTGTCATCATGAACGTGCAAAATTTGAATAAAAACACCCAGAGATAAGTGTGTGTAAATGAAGTAAACACTACTATAACAACAAGCAATGAATCGATTTTATAATGAACAGATAGAAGCTGTGATATCCTCATTTAAATAAACCCCGAATCATTATAATACAAATTAAAATGGTGTGTATAAAATACATAAATATTATCCATGTCACCATTCAAGTTTCAGTCATGCAGCATGACGAATTTTTGAATGTATGGTACTTCTGATTTATATTCTGATTCAATAATGAATAAATTAATCAAAAATTTGAATGTATCCTACAACGAGAGGTATTTTATGTTAGTGATTCCAATGGAAAACGCTGCAAAGTCCTTGTCACATGGGTTTATTATTCTACTGAACATACCTACAGAAATGTTGGCTGTTCATTTATGGTTTCTCAAAAACACGAATTAGGCTCCTATTTTTTTAAACATATCTTTGATCATTGACACTGCGATTTAATTGTCTTGCTTCACCTGTTGATATTACTTCTAGTGTTACACATGTATGGAGATTTCAGACAATGTCCCAGCCTTTGATCCATAAAAAATGAATTTTGGGAGCTTAACCTTCGTTACAACCTCAATTCTTCACTCTTTGGTCAAAATAAACTTCATATTCGGTCTTCTCGCCCTAAAAAACATGGAAAGCGAAACCTCGCAAGCTCATGTTCACTAAAACCTCAAAAAAACCTCGAAAACCCATATTTTTATGCCAATACCCCCCCCCCCCCCTCTAAAACAACACCCCTTGGTGTATTCCAACCGGACTCCGAGCTTCGAAGCACAACTAGGACCTTGTGCATGTGTTCCCAAATGAGGACCCCCAACTGCGTGCGGAAGAACGTCGATTTTAGACCAAAATTAACGTAAACTTAAGGCTGAAACTTGTTAGAATCTCAGTTTTCCAATCTTTGTCAAAATTGACTTAAATTTTGGTCTCCTCGTCCTAAAAAACATGGAAAGCGATAGCTCACAAAATCATGTTACTAAAACACACAAAAAAAAAATTTTTTCACCCATAACACCCCTGGGTATATTCCGTTTCAGGCTGCAAAGTTCCGGGACACAACTAGGGCTTAAATGGAGTGAAAGAACGAATTTTTTAGACCAAAAATAAAGTAGATATGCATGATAGGGCGGACGGCGTAGGGACATTGCATTTCTGGAATCAAAGCATCTTGAAACGTAAAAGAAAAAAATTCGAGGGGGTGCTATAATCATTTTTTGCTGAGCAAATACGTAGGACTATTCACTTACTAAACCAAAATTAGGATAATTCTTTGCATTCCAAACGGTTTATTACAATATAATGTTTTTCTTATTGATTGACATATAAAATCAAGAATGCAAAACTGGACAAAACTTCAAGAGAGTACCTATATTTATCAGTTATTTTATCAGAATCACTGGGTTTGTGAATGAAAGAACAGCTGGGCGGAAGCGTGCCGGCGGGTTAAAAAAAAAAAAAAGCTGCAAATCCCTGCACAATCGTTTATTTTTGTACAGCACACCCTTCTATCAGATCACATCTCTCTGTATAGAACACCCTTCTGTTAAGATCACAGCCCTTCTGTTACACATCACAGCTGTCTGTATACACAACTATTCTGTATAGCTTCTCCACAGCTTAGTATAGTTTAGTACCTATTCGCCATACAAATTAATATCATGCTTTGAATATTCAAGCAGTAGCTAAAATGGCAAAAAGAAACAAAAATGTAGTTCTGAAGGTAAATGGTTGATGTGAAGTGAAAAATATTCGGACCCGAAACCGGGATTCGAACCTCTGATTTTAAGCCTAAGAGCCTGGCACCTAGACCACTCCGCTATGGCGGCCACCTGGCCGAGAGACAAGTGAAGTGCGCTCTCTATCCAACTTGATGCCTGCAAGAACGCTGTTCTTTAGAACAAATTGTATGGAAAAATTGTGTGGCGACACGTAGAATGCTCAAGATGGTCTCAAAAATGCATTAAAAAATCAAACTATTTAAAAATGCGAGAAAACCCACACCTCAAAATAAAATTTTCTGAGATAGGATACTTCGGATATTTTAACCCCTATTTTTCACTCCTTAAGAGTTGAGTGACAGTAACACCGAGCTTCGAGGACCAACTAGAGCCCAAACGGGACCCATATACCAAATTTCGTGAATTATGGTGCATGGGACTAAGGAAAAAACCGGACGGACGGAATTTTTGTTATTGGATATTAGTATTCTAGGTCCCTTGAAACGTAAAGCATGACATTTCGATGGGGGGCTAGCATCATGAACTACTGCGAATGCCTAGGCTTACCAATATTTGTTCAAAAATGCGTGCTGTGCTCAAAAGAAATCATCTCCCCTACCAGGAGGATGTTAAAATGGGGAGTTTAACAGTAAGATTTCTTAAAATTACATTAATTTCGAGAATGATTATGATTCTTTGTTCTAGGAACAAAGTGGAGCCATAGGTACATACTTGAATACAATGAAAGCGTTCACCCACAACATATCACCAGTATCTCCAGATATCCTTGCTTTATTTCCGATCCATGCGTGTGTGTGGAAGAAAGTTCATGGAATACCACGCAGGGGACAAATACAAATCGCAGTCCCCCCCCCCCCCCCCCCACCAACAAACATGAAACCAAGCAGGCTCCACCCAAATCTTTCTATAAAGCTATAGTCGACTTAGAAGCGGACATAGCTCCTCGAATGCCCACCTCCACAGGAGGAACTTCCAATTGTTCACTGTACAATACACATTCTGAGGAGAGGACCCAGAAGCTAGTCACCATGTAATTACTGGGAGGATGTGTTGAAGAAGCTCCTCAAGAACCTCCAAGCTAGACACATTACAGGCATCGTCAAAGTGTTTTTGTTTTGTTACATGGCTTTCTAAAAAAGATTATTGTAAATTTGTAAATAATGCACCATTACATTGTTAGCTGTGTTGTTTACTTCTAGCAGGCAACCTATGAAAAGCAGAACGGATGTTAGTAAATCTGGTGAGAATATAGAACAATTTGTTGGTAGCAGTTAGGAGCACTTACATAGTGGTTCTCCATGGGGAAGAAAATCCATCCACTGTTACAACATTTTTTACAACATCTGTATATCCACCGACTAAAGGGAGACGAGGTAGATACTTACAACCAGATGGCAACTTCAATGGCACTGCTAGAAACTACGTAGGTAATTTCAAAACAAAATAGTAGGTAATCAAACAATCAAATACAGTTCATCAGCACGGACCAATATAGACCTTAAGGGCACGGATATGGACGGCCGGTACAGTTAAAATGGTGGATGGAATATCTTCCTAAGTGTAGGTTTACACCATCCCTGAGCTCTGCTCCGTTCCATTACGTTTTCGTTTTCTTCATGAAACGGAAGGAAGGGATAGGTTGTTTGAACTGCCCGTTTTGTCATCCTGCGGGCTGCCCGTTCAGTACCACCCAGTCTGCTCTACCAACTAGTTCGTCTGAATCATGTAGAAGATTTCGCGCGCGAATATGAGCGAAGCATTGAGGAGGTTGCTAGCTAAGTATATCATGTGCATTTACGTTAAAATTCGGTCTAAAATCGTCGTTCTTCCATACACATTTGGGTCTCTTGTGTTCTAGTTGTGCTCCGAAGCTCGGCAGCCCGATCGGGAATAAACCCAGGGGTGTTACGGGTAAAAAAGGTTTTTTTTGGTGTTCTAGTAACACGAGCTTGTGAGGCATCGTTTTCCATGTTTTTTAAGACGAGGAGAACGAAGATGAATTCCACCAAAGAGTGAAGAATTGAGGTTGTAAAGAAGGTTCAGCTCCCAAAATTCATTTTTTAAGGGTCGAAAGCCAAGGAAATTGTCTGAAATCATCATAAACTTGTATAATAACACTAGAATTAGTATCAACAGGTGAATCAAGACAATTATATGGCACTATCAATGGTCAAAGATAATTTGTCAAAAACAGGAGCCTAATTCGTGTTTTTGGGGGCCAAAATTTGTGGAAACCATAAAAAATAGCCATTTTAATTATTGCACATGAAGAAACAACAAAGCATTTCCAGCATTCCTGTAGGTACCTCCAATAGAATAATAAACCCATGTGACAAGGACTTTGCAGCGTTTTTTCTATGGAAGACATCAAATAGTTTCGGTTCCAGCACGATTACAAGGCTTCCCTACCTTAAGTAGTGAGAAAGCACAATAGGTAGGTACCTACCAACAACCTAGCTCATGGGGTGGCACCATTGGTTTAGGTAGGGTTTGGGGGTTGTGGTGGGGTAGGGGGTGATCTAGGTTCCTGATATTCCAACCATTTCAATATGTGGCTATTCTAAAAATTATAACTGACATTGCTGCAAATTTATTCCACGGTTGGCGAGTGTGTTCCGAAGAATGTTGTTGAAAACTTGTGCAACATCTTCTTTAACCCATTCAGAACTTGAAAAGAATTGATTTTCAGGGGGAAAAAGATGTTGCAGCACCAATTGAAGTGACAAGATAAAACCTAGATGGACGAGGGATGTGGGATTCCAGCGAGATTTTAGGCTTCCCTCTCTCCCCCTCAGTTTGAAACGACAATGAAACTCAGTTTGAGCCAATTTCACCAACGATAAGCATCAACCATGATTAATATCTAAATATATTTTGGTTGATTAACGTTGTCATTTTCAGTCCAAAGATACCTCCTACTGTGAAAAAGTCAAATAAACTATGATATCAATTGCACACACTATATCACACACTATATAATTACATTATTTGAGGGCATCGAGTCATGGGCAACTATGATTGGTCTGCTACTCAATCCTAAGAAATCCCATCCCCAGGAAATGAAGGTGATGACAACACAAAAGTGGACTGAAAAACACAATGGGACCAGTTCCAATGCAGCACCCAGAAGAGGAAGGTGAGGGAACAGCTACTATTACCATAAGTCTAGAATCAGTGACAACAGAACAGAAATAGTGACAAAGTAACAAGAAGTTGAGGACTCCCTATTAAATCAGGCTTGGTTAAGCTCCACTCCAAGATCTTGCCCATCGCCACTGACCTCCGATTCATAAAAATGGTTGGTCGCTGGACCTCAAATCACTTCATTCAGTTTTCAGTTACCCCCCCCCCCCCCCCACTCCACAAATACCGCAACAGAGCTGCCAATAACCACAAACCCTAAGCATCCTAGCATATATTTACCTCAAACATGGTTACTAAGAGGTGTAGGGTGGCCAACATGATAACGCGAGAGTTTAGGGTCTTTAAAACTAGTTTAGGTGGAGTTTTGCTGAGAGTAAACAACAATTTATTACAGAATTATAGTCTCAATCAACAAAGGTAAGTGGATCGTACGATTATGGAGGATATAAAAAGAAAAGTACCTCAAAGGGCCAAGTTAATGCCTTTTGGACCAGGCTGGAACTGTAAACTTGGATGACCAGAAATGGGATTGGTTTTGAGATGATAGGAATTCGAATGGGTAGGTAGAGCTTCCTAAATTGATGTTCGACTTCGAAATGTTATATTACACATAATTATAGGAGACCACCTGGGAACTGTTTATTCTGAAAGGACCACCCTGTTGACGACCAGAACAACACGTAGGTACTACAAATTTGCTTATGAAATGACCATCAGAAACTTAAAATAAATTGTGAATGAGGGTAGAATAATGTTGTTGGCTCTATTTCATACTGATCATCGAAAGCTCCATGATAATAATGATTTAATTCGTCAAAAATATATAGAAAACTAGCATGAGCTTCTAATCTTAGCTAATGTAACCTTGTAGTACTTCAGTTAGAAATGAAGGAGTTCAAAGAAGCGGATTCTTCAAAGGACCGGGCTCGAATGGATGCACATTAAGAACCGGGCTAAGGACCGACCAGTCTGCATTACTATTACACAATCCCATGTGTAGTATCCATAACTCCTAGTTTCGAATCACTGTACTTTTTTCCTACCACTTGTGGCTAGTGATGGGCTAAAGCATTATTTTCTGATAATGCGTTATTCATTAACAGCTATTGTTCAGTAATCGGTTCCGATAACTGACAAACGATGCCAGGTTACAGAGAGACAAACAAGAGTGTTAACCTGAGAGCGGATGACGAAAAGTTCATTGTATGATACCTACCTATTGCTTCATCTTGTGAATTTGTCACACCGATGGGGCTTACATAAAAATGCTGAAGATAAATATAATGGAAACAAATTGTTGATAGAAGAATAAAATACTAAAATTTCCTGATCTCAAAAAAAATCCGTAAAATTGAGTTTAGTAGGTCGGTAACTATGGGTAGGCACCTATCTACAGTTTAATGTGATAGGCAGATAAAATCTTGAATTAATTATTGGCAATATGTTTTGGAACAACAAGTGAGAACGCTAAACAGTATCGGCAATATTTTTTGGAACCACAAGTGGAACACAAATTAATTATCAGCAATATGTTTTGGAACAACAAGTGGGAACGCAAAATATTATGGGACTAGTTTTTAGGCCCTTCAACATTTCTAAGTTATTACTCGATAACTAGAACTGAACTGAGGGAATGAGAAATAACTCTCAATTTTTTGAATGGTGGGATACCATCGTAAGATAGGTAGGTTAACTTTTAGTTACGGAGTAAAGAGTGATCGCTACAGGTAGGTGTATCTTATAGCATACAATACCATATCACGTCAAACGGAAGCAAAAGGTCCTAAGCTGATATGCAAACAAGGTAAAGCGTTATTGGTAGCAGGTAGCTACTCAATACCATCCCCACATCAAAGGGTGTGAGAGCGAGAGTTAACTATGTGCGGTCATTCACACATAGGTATTGGGTAGTGAAGGCAACCACCTCCCTTGTTTGTTCGTTATTCCACTCAAAAGGTCAAGCAGGTACGCATTTCGGACTACCGGCCTTTTTGCTTTAAAATAAAAGGTATCATACTGCCCTAGGCAAGGTACCATCTCTACAATAGTACTGCCCAAGCCCAATGCCCAAGAGACGCGAAGTAGTTATTCCAACAACGTAGGTTTTCTTGTAACTGGTTCCTGGTCGATAACCGGTTAATCTAAGTGGTTCCGTTATTCAATGCCCACCACTAATGTGGAGTCATTCACACATAGGTAGTGGGTAGTGAAGGCAACCACCTGCCTTGTTTGTTCTTTATCTCACTCAAAAAGTCAAGTAGGTACACATTTCGGACTACCGGCCTTTTTATTTTAAAATAAAAGGTCTCATATCCTAGCCGACAGGTACCATTTCTTTAGTACCTACTGCCCAAGCCCAATGCCCAGGAGAAACGAACTAGTTATTCCAATAACGCAGGTTTTCTCGTAACCAGTTATCTCAGTAACCGGTTCTTGGTCGATAACCCGTTATTCTAAGTGGTTCCATTATTCAACGCCCATCACTACTTGTGGCAATCTACCACCACCATAGAAACACAAAAAAGAAAGATTGTTTATTTAAAGAGCGTTTAGACCCAGAGGCCAAATAGACACAAAGATAGGCACTGGTGTTGGAATCATTTCTTGTTTGTCTACGTGCAGACACTACTGTTGCTCTGACCACTGTGAAATTCATATGTAATGTGTAATCTTAGTGTCGCAACCTGCATAATCTGCCTATTACAAGAAAGTGAGAAATTTGATATGTGCTTATGTGCAGACAAAAGTTAAAGTTGGATTTGATGGGATTATTATGAAATTTGTGTAAGAACCACTGGAGACCAACCAGCACGTACCTACCATCACAATGTCAGCTCATCTGGACGGTTAATTAGGTAAGATGTGGTGGCTCCAAGGGATTGGGCACAGGCACACAGGCACACAGATCACCAGATAGAACGGAACCACACTGCTGATTGTTCCTAAATGAATCACGAAATGAAAGTGGAAGTTATTCAGTATCAATCGAACAAGTCGTACAAATCCCGTGGCACACCTCGACATAGAACTTCGGTTGAGGAAAACTGCCAAGGAACGAATTTCCCATTAGGCACTACATAAGAGAGGAACAACTACGTTCTTGATACAGGGAAATTGGGGGTGTAATTTTCAAGCTCAACTGTAACTGTTCCACCACTGTGAAGCTGCCTAGAACCATTTCAAGTAGTACAAGTATCTTAACAGCTCTAGTTCCAGTTGAGATGAGAAAGTGGAATTATCTCAGGGCTAGAGCTGGTCCGTGGATAATTCCATACTATTTTCATATCCATGGTAGCCTTTCAATGAGGATTCTGGATTCATTTACATGAGGACCAATGGAAACTTTCCACTTGGAATAGTTCCAGATGAACAAATGAATACATCATATCACCCACGCAACCGTTTCATTCCTATTCCAAGCGTCCCTCATGACATTCCTGCAATAGGCAACTTTCTATCTGATTGGAACTTGATCAGGATTTTGGAACTAGTTCGTCACCGCCACGAGAATGTTTGGAGCGGTTACCCTCTTTTCTTCAAACCTCACACCCATAGGGGAAATATGGCATCTGGAAGTTCTTAAGATCGATTCGCTTGATTGTAATATCACTACCTGTTCTTGGCGGAATCAACCCTTAATATTTAGTGTACAATAAATAATGTAGGTTAAAAATGTGAGATGTGTAGAATATATAAAACAGATTTCAGTGAAAACTTGTCACAGTGTGGCTGTTCTCGATATATTTTGTCTTCCGGTGGAGCCCGTCTCCGTGGAGTCCCCGTGACTCTCGAGAGTCCACCCCCTAGACCAGCGAGATTATCACCAGTTAAGAAGGGATATCGATTAGGCTTCCCCAAGTGACCCCACCAAGTCTCCAACGGAAGACAAAATGTATCGAGAACAGCCACACTGTTACTAACTACAATAACCATGCAATTGCTCATCAATAACTATCAACCGTAATTTAGTGATAGGTAATGATTGGGTGTAATGAAAATGAATCTTATTCCGTTGTTCTATTTAAAACAACATCATTGCACATTTTTTCAAAAGTTGATCCAACTGAAATGAACAATAAGAATTATCTTGGTAACACCAACCCATGAAATAATTTAGACATTTGCAACTTCTCAAGAATAATAAAGACATATTTCAATAAAGGAATTGATATCATTCAATACTGAAGAGATCCTTCGATAAGAGTGAGAGCTCAGATGAAGTTTTCATTGCCAATACTTGTTGATTCATCAGCAATTTTAATTATAGCAATTGATGAAATCAGCAATATTGCTGCGTAGAAATTATGTACCTACTTTAAATGTCAGCGGGACAAACTGAACCACAGCTGATATATACGGACGGAGTATATGCCACAAACGTCATTGTGAAATTCAAATGTTGAATAAAACAAAAGGGAAAACTTCGAATGACACCTATTTTATCTTCAGAGGACATAGTTGAGGATTCGATTTTGAATAGAGCTGATAGTTTCAGTAACCTACAAAACCAATCATTCAGAAGATACATGGACCAGTTTGTCCTAACCCTTATTTTGGTATTGAAAAATTCAAAATGGAAACTCCACCCTTCCAAAAACGTTTTAGCTCTAATTTAGTCAAGTTGACATACTACCTTCTTGCAATGTGGAAAAAACAAAAAATAATAAACCTTTAGCTTACCACCAATTTATTTATAACAAAGCTTTTCACTAAAATTCTGAGCATCATCAGCTAGGTACTCACATAATACAGGTAACAGTGAAACCTACCACAAACTTCCTACCCTGACCTGGCATGTCATACAAATTATGTCTACACCTATTGCTGTGGAGGAAGGTCTTAATGAGTCTGCCTAATTGCACCTTACCTTAGCTTATCGCACACAACGTATTACTATGCAAGGTACGAACACCGCACGACGTATCACGATGCAATACGTATTGTTATGCAAATGAATTTCAGAAATTGAGCGAAAAGCTTTGTTTTAAATAAAATGGTGGTAAGCTAAAGGTTTACTATTTTTTGTTTTTTCCAGATTGCAAGATGGCTTACCACAAAAGGTGTGAGATTAATTGATTCAATGAATTGATGTATACTACCTCCTTGTTTGGGACACCCTCAGAAGCTAGGCATCTAGCTTCCTGATGAGGGGTGTTCTATTGTTTTCAATTTTTATGGAAGTGGGACAACCTAAAGCCGAGAGAAAAAATTTCAAAAACTACTGGAAAAAATTAAAGAGTGAGGTATCAGGATGTGTCACTCATTTTGGAAGAATAAAAACTACGTGTACAAAACAGAAGGGACAACCTAATTCGGCAGGGTTGGGTAACAACGGACTTATTGCATGGTCAGACCATGTAACAAATCAGTTTTAACAACAAGAGGTTAAACGTGTTTTTTGTGAAATCTGGCCAACGGAGTTTCAACTAAGCCAAATAAAGAAATGTTTGTCAAAGTTGTAAACTGTTGTCATTAATATCTCAATTTACGAGTGCTACATACGAACCCACATTTCCTTATCACCCCATAGCCTACGGGATTATGCATTGACTCTGATTTCCAAATTTCTCACTAGACACATAACACAGCGCTGTCAACCGAAAACCAAAAACTATTGACCTGCAGTGACATCAGCGTTCAAGTTCCAAGACAGTTTGGTTTAAATCTTAACGTTCATATCACAAGAGCTGTTAGTTCGCAGTTAACCTTGAATCCCAATTACGCCGTGACCGTATCCAATTTTCTGCCGTTCATCTCATTCGAAATGAACCTCATATTTTCATTCCTCGGCCCCATAGATGTTTAGAGAAATGTACGTATGGCATGAATCCCCATTTTCCAACTTGAAACAGCGTTGTTTGGAGCAGGTACCCACTGTTAACTGGGTGGAAATCCTACCTAGTTGTTTTCTATTCATTAGAGATTTGCAAGTATTTTTGAAAAACAGTTCGATTCTTTTCCGTTTCAGAGCATTCTGAATCGAATCCTAGATTTTGAAATTTTTCACGTGTATTTAAATAAATTAATGTATTTAAATTATATGTGTCCTCTTTTAGACGGTACTGAACCTTGGCTATGAGACAAAAATGGTTAATTGTTGCTAAAATATTAATGGTGGCAAATGAAAGGGTGAGGTCAGAGATGAGCAATTTTCAGAGCTAAGAAGTGGGTAAAAACAGCCAAAAGTTGCCAGATATTTACATTTACATTTACAGAAATTCACCGAAAGTGGTATAAAATGGTGAATACAGGCAGAGAATGACTATTCCAACAATCAAAAATTGCTAAAATTCAATAGTTTAAGGAGGCTGAGGTCACACTGGACGTGTTGGCGTGAACTTGAGCTGGAGAACGACTGAAGACAACGACCCCCCCCCCCCCCCATAGATCATAGAGGAGGAGGATTGTGAGAACCCATTGTGCGCACCTCGATTCATTCAGGGCGAGGCCGACACATTGCGGGTTAACCATATGTTCATCTAAGAATTCGCCTATTATGCTCATTTGGAACTTGTTTTTTGTCCGTTTTGGGTTATTCTTCTCAAGGAATTATCGCTGAATAAATGTTTTTCAATATCCTAGGCTGACTTCAGATTCGCTTTCTAAAAAATCAAAAATGAGGTCAAGCTTCATTTTGGATGAATTTCACAATTGGAAAATAGTGGTGGAGTGTGGGGGGGGGGGGGGGGATTTGCACGTTAAACAAAAAATAAAAAAATTAAAAAAACTGTTTGAAAATGCAATGAAAAGGTCCCAGAAGTATCAAGGTACAGGCGACTCGATAATTTACAACTCAAGGGACCTTGATATATAACTGAATAGTGTGAGTTAGGGAACGACTAAAAAGATCGAACATTCCCACAGAAATTCATTCAACATAAATGGGAAAATTGAAACAACAAATGAAACGATTTGAACTTTTGAAGAACTGTTACTAATGTCATTTTAGCGCACGCCTATTATTCAAATTGAGACAAATTTAAAATATAGAGTAAAGGAAGCTACTGACTTCAAAGTTACAGTATGATCAAAATTCAAGGCTCACCTAAATAAATCGCTGATTTACAGGGTTCTGAAGAAACTTAAATTGATAAACCCTTAATACTGTGCGTAGAATTTATAAGTACAGTTGAACCACAAAGCGCAAGTTTTTTTTTTACAAAAACCTTTTTTTTTTTTTAAAGCAAACTAGAATTCTACTCAACATTAAACAAGCAACGCCTTCCGATGAACTTAAAAAAGTAAAAACTGCAAAACATTAATGCAAATTGCGCGCAAAACACAAAAATGAAGGATTCTGTAACTGCATTCAACTAGGTACCATCATGATTTCTGGGTATTTTTTTCACCCTGAATTGCGAGGGAATCCATTTGTTGACGCGCTTTCCTACCAAGATAGGAATGGAATTGTCATGTCGACTTCAGATTCATCCCAATTTCCTCTGCAGGAAAGGAGTGTGTCAACAATAATTGTCATCACCACGCGATTTAGCGTGGAAAACTACCCGGAAATTGTGCACTACTAGTACAATTAAATAGTCGTATTCAACGACAAAAAAATCTCTATTTTTTGGCATTTGTGCTCAGTTTGCACTTATTACTTTTATTCCATAAACGTTTTTGTGTAGGAATAAATTTACAAAAAATAAAATAAAAATAAAAATATTCATGCAGCATGGCTTAAGGAGCGAATTTTTAAAGAAATAGTTTGGGAAATTGATAATTTAAATTAGTGGTCATCCGTCAGAGCACTCATTACGACCTGACTGGGCACTCGCTGAGTGGCACGTCATGCAGAAAAATTATGCCAAAAATCATTTTTGAAGGTTTTGAAACAAAAAATTGTGATTTTTCATCGCTCGATGCCGTCTGAACGTGCTGAAACCACTCGCAATCGATTCAGCGGTACACCTCACATGCCTAAATAAAAAATATGCAATATTTATTTTATTTCGGACAATAATTTTGTAAATTTGGTATGCTGGGTCGCTATTTGGTATCTGGGCCGCTATTCCTGCTTTGAAATTCAGAAACCAAGTACGTGAAATACCTACCATAACAAGCTAACTGAATCGTAAATTTCTTATTCATCCCTGTTATCTTGGTAGATGAGAGCTTGTCAATAAATAATTTTACCGAAGGTAGGCAACTACGAAAATATTATAATGGCAACGTCATTCCTGATATGATATACTAGGCGAGGCACAGTTGTAGTGGGGACAGATTTTTTTCTGATGACCCCACCAACATAAATTTGTATGAAACACATAGATATGGTATCACATAAACTGGGTTGGTATCAGAAATTTATTTTCCGGGTGATGACTAATTCAAAGGTGATTTCTATTCGGAACTTTCTTCAAAACCCCCTCAGTAAGGGATTTATTTGTGTGGGCATTGGATTTTTGTCAAATTCTATACCTGTACTGTTCACGAGTGATCTGCCATGGGAAAAAAGAAATACAGCTATTTGATACAGTACATGGAATTACCGAGTGTACACATAAGATTTAAATAGGATATACTCTATTTGCTGGACATTTTCTGAGGGATTGAGTGTTAGGTTTGCATTACCAAGAGTCGGCTGTCAATAAAAAACTAAACAAGCTTCTTATGATTAGGACAGTTGAAAAATACATAAGCCTTTTGAATTTAGTCACTTCGATAGGAATAATATTAGTACGATGGGGGGGGGGGGGGGGGGGATACAATACCTCCTCCCTGTTAGTACACATTCCCAGTGCATCAGGTTTGAAAGGACAATAATATATCCTGTGAACTGCTGACCACATATTGGAATGCATGTATTGGCGTATCAAGCAATTGATATGATAATCAATACCACAATAATAGAAAAACTATTGATAATATTGAATGGTAACACAACATACAAGGATATATATTTTTAAATTATTACTATTTAAAGACTCAAAGTGGGGGTTCACAATATTGGAAACAGACTTGCAAAACAAATCAACAAAACAATCAACTTTGTTTGATTAACACGAAACATGTCGAATTTGGAGTGATCTACATAAAATAAGAAGGAATTAGCTACATAGGGATAAAACATGAAGACGTGAGTGCATATAGATAGATTCAGATATATCTAAATTAATGAAGTACGAGTACAATGAATGTAATAATACTGAAGTGACAAATGCAAGAATAAAAATGATCGATGTTAGACCATGCACAGAACCAATATTCAAGTACTTGACTAATGCAAGAATAAAAATGATCGATGTTAGACCATGCACAGAGCCAATATTCAAGTGCTAACTACGAGGATTACATAGAAACCGAAATAGAAAAAAATAGAGTTCGTATCCATAGAGTTAGAGAGTTTTTATTATACCATACTGACATATGGAAATTGTATTTCGTTCTGCCACTTCCAATACCAGATGAGCAAGTCGAACAATTCTTATCCCCATACCTACAGAAATGTCAGATAAGAAATGTTATAAATATATAAAAGGGAATGGTCAAAATTAGTCATAATGAAAAAAATGAAATATTACATCCGGATAATAAAGAAATGAAACATTTTGCGTCAAATGCAGGCAGTCAGTGGTTAGAATTGACTTATTCATGAGGGTAAGGTCTTGAAGGCCACAATGTTCATATAATTTTTTTTTTTGCAAATGACAAAGTATTTGGTCAAGTTGTGCAGAAAACGTCCCAACGTCAATGTCGCCATCCCTGGATTTTTTTTTTTTTGCAGCAAGAACTGAAACTAACCAGTCCCTGAAGAAAACTGAAAGCAAGTACCACTACTTTTCACGATTACTTCCTTTGGAGTACCCTGCTGGTATACAATCATCATATATAACAAAAGTGAGTTGATTGCAAAAAGAACCTTCAAAGCCAGACAAAAGGAGTTTTTATCGGATTTCAACTATTTTTTCAGATTTTACACAAAGACTGTCATAACTGGGTTCAAATGTTAACCACCCTGCATATAAAAAAATAGCCTAACACCAATCCTGAGCACCAGTACGAATGAAAACATTTCATTACAATGCCAACTATACAAGCAAATTTGAATCGAGGCCGATCTGAATGTTTCTTTTACTGGATAAATATATTAGAATTGTCAAGGGAGTTGGTGATGCCAATGGATGATAGGAACCCTAATCATATGCACAACACCTGCTTCACAGAAACAACAAATTGTGAACAGAAACAGCAAAATGAGGCAGTGGAAGTGTCAGGTTTGAAACAGTAGGAAGGTAGTACATTTCAAAAGTGAGTTCCACTAAAATGATTGAGAGAGATATACAAATACAGATGAAGGAAAATGTGTTGAAAAATTACAATAGAAGACACACACGCACTACGAAATAATAAAAATAAATACATTGGTTATTTAAGTGAAATAAGTCACTTTCTTCAAATATGATGAGTTCATTAGGAAGAACCACGAAAAGAGGAGAAGAAAATGGTGGGGAGGAGAGTTTGGCTTAATAAAACTTACTGAACTCCCAATTTTGTAGCTACTCGCCGCCAGGGTGAGTAACACAGAGTTGTCCTCCTTTTGAGAGCACACAACAAATTAGCAAGGGACATATCAAGCCAAAGCATTGCATTCACAAAAAAGCAGCCCAATGGCTATTGAAATAGCTAACTAATATCAGTGCTATAAAAAAAACATGGATTTGCTTATATAATTATTATTTTTCCAATCTTCCAAAAGAAAAGTTTGGTTCAAGAGCTATAAAGTCCCACATGGTACTTACATGCAATCACATTAAGACATTTTATGTCAAAATATGAATGGATATAAATCAGCAAAGCTAGAATGTCCTATTAAATTTAGAGTTTAATATATGAGTGTATATTGCATAGCAACATGCAACTGAAGCAAAAAGAAAGATATCTAGAGACAATAGAATTACAATATAACATTAATGCAATAAAATATCCAATATGAATTGACAAAATTGTGTAAGAAAAAACTATACTTGCAAATTAAAATTATTAAAACTAGGTGCAGATGAAGCCAATAATGTCAAATCCGTGTCATTTCAACGAGAATTGTTCAATGAGAATTATTCAACTGCCCGACAAAAAAGGTGTTTTCCTGACTGCTAATCAACACCTAAAAAGAACACCAGTGAGCTGCAGTGTGAAGTGCAACTCTCACAACTCAACACAAGCAACAACACTGAGTAAAATAACAGCAAAGTAATGAATCAGTGTCAATATCTGAATATTCAATTACACAGCAAAACGATCAATTCTACAACAGAGGGTTTGCATGAGAAAATTAACTTAGCAGCTATGCTTGTTATGGCAACTTCAATAAACAGCAGATCCAGCACTGTACCTTTTGCTTCTCAAAGACAAAACTAGAATGGGCTGATAGCGTTTTTTAACAAGTTAATGGGTCATTTCACCGAATGTGTCGAGAGGTCTCAGGAGACTATCTTTCCGAAACTCATACTTCTTGGCAAATTCCATCAGGTTGCTGACTAAGTAGCTAATATCATGGATTTGAAGATTCAGGTAGTGTGCAGCAAGTTTACTCCTGTTTAAACGTTTTCCAGGATTTTTTCATAGTGGTACATGTAGGTCATCGATAAAGGAGTGGGACAGAGGGCGAGGGAGGAGTAGAAACGTGCACGGGAAATCCACCCTCACAGCTACCCATGATGCCTTGCGCGACCTACCAAGGAGCCAATCAGCAAGGGATATGCTACAGCTACGCACTTCTTTCAAAGGTGACAGCTGACACATCGGTCAACATGAAGTGTACCTAACTTATGGTTACCATTTTTACGGCTTATGGATGTACCAGCAACAATCCATCCAACATTGAGAAGTCATTACCCAAAGTCGTTCCATTGGTAAGTCTCTCGTATTGTTTTGTAACATTCCGATTTGTTTGTATAACAATCAAGACATCTTGACATGATGTCTGTCATCTTGACATGATTCACTAGTTTTAGAACCGTTTCCATTTTTTGATAAGATATACTCGTATATTAAACAGGGTTATAAAAAAAGAAGATTTTTAGGAGAGCTACTAAAAATCACTTTCCTGATTTTTTGAGATGCTGAATCCAAAAATGACGACCTTTTTTTTGGAAGTCAAATTTCTCCAGCTATCGCCAATTTTCGGATTTTCGTGTTTTTGGGGCATGACTAGTAATAAGGGACCATGGAATTGTCCAAGCCCCAAAAACACGAAAAACCCGAAACTGGCGATATTTGGGAAATCTGACGTAGAACTGAGTAAATCCTATCGAGTAAATAACTGTAAATAAGTAATTACAGTTAAAAAAAAAATTACTTGACATTTTAATCTCAATTTTATTTTATTCCCACTTCACCTGTTTTCCCTTGTCTCTCTGTAATAGGTACTTATTAATGGCTGTTTTAGTGACACGAGATTGCAAAATGGAAAAAAATCATGGCATTGAATAAAATACCCCAAAAAACAAGGGGTTTTCAACAAATTTCTGTGAGCAATATCTCGTTGCAAATTAGTTCTAGAATATATCCCTGAAGTCTCGGGGATCTAAAAGTGTGACACCCTGCATCACTATACAGGGTACTGTACTTTCAAGATGTTTTAAAACCACAAAGTGCATCTAAGGCGAATCCTGGAAGGTCAAGTTTTGGTATGTGAACATTCTCATGCATCGATTTCTTCTGATGCAAAGCGATTCAAGATGTAAAGTCACACCTGGAAGTTAATGTGAGATGCATTTTTTTTTAAATACCTGGCGGGAGCCCTCGGCCCACCATTTTCCTCGCAGCTAGTTCTCGTCAGGTGAGCCCCCATCGCCCTCTCTAACCTACTCTTATCTGGATGCATGTAGGTACCACAGAGGATCTTATGAGATCTCATGAGTGTTACAAACTATTTCACAAATAATTTCGTGAAACTGGCCATAAATTTCAAGTTTAATTGCCTTGATTAATTTGCAGACTCGAAACAAATATTCAATTTTGTAAAATATCTGGCTTTGGCTTAAGAAGGTGACTTTTGTGGTTGTATTGTACCCTGAGGTACCACAGGCCCCTTAGGAATTTCGGCTTCAATGTAACAATGTAAGAAATATCAGAAAACACAATCAAAAAATCAATCACAAATGCTGTCTGACCTAATTACGATGTGAATATGAAAGCATTTATGAAATTACACGTTGGTTTGTTGGTGATAACACTCATGGAAAATAATTCAAACACTCACTATCATTTTGAGGATTAGAACTCACCAGTCCTCTCGTAACTGTATAATGAAATGAAAAACTGTAGAATGTGACTTATACCTTCCAAACGATTATCATGGGCACTTACCCACCTCCAGAGAATCTTATCTGGATCATAACGTTGGTAAAACTCAAAAGACAAAAATTTAGAAATCCATCCTGACGGTTGGAGCTTCTAAAGAATGAAAATGGAATTTGCTTCGTTTTAAAAACGAGTGTGGACACTAACACACTCAAGTTTAAAAAAAAGTTATTTATTGTTTTTCCAAACCAAATATTGGAAACGTCAAACAGCATGGCCAACTTGTTCAGTACACTTTCAAAAGGAGCACTTTTAACCCTAAAATAACAACGGAGAGATGAAAATGATCACTCAAGGTTGAATCACGTTACTAATAGGTATCAATCTGTAGTAAATATGAAAACATGATGGAATTGTTATTTTATTATTCAGTAAGGATGCGTGGGGTTGTGAGAAATATATATTTTTTTGTCTTTCGTGTTTGGAGCAGATTAGGGCCTTCGAGAAATCAACCTCTGTGCAGGTAATAGATGGCAATAGATGGTACTCTGGTTCACTTGATCTGTTGAGTGTCTCCCAGATTTGCTGTGCAATCTCCTTCTTCTCAGGGTCAATTTTTGTTAGCAAGCACTTGAATATTTTATCCGTAGGTTCCTGGCTGATGAATCATACCCTTTCCTAATAGTTGATATCTGGCTAGTTCAAGAGTGGTAAAACAATCTACTTTCCGATAGTGTTTATATCTTTTGCTCTAGTAGGATGAATCTTTGGACTGTAGTAACAAGCAGAGGAGAAAAGAAAACAATAAGAGGGGAGATTTTGTACTTCATCAGAGATTCGAACAGGAAAATATTTTCCATGCTCCACTAAGGAAAATGTCTTCCGAACAACAGCTTTGGGCCCCCAGAGACAGTACCCATATTCTTCAAATATCTCAAATAGCGTCAGTGGGCCATAATTAATCCTATATTCCTTGTTTGATTCGATCCCAGCCTTTTTGGCCTAAATTCCTCATCAATCATTAAACAAGTGATGTTTTTCAGTTGAATCAGGTTCTGAAAAGCCAGAACATATTATACATATTCTGGATTGGAACGGCAATAAAAATGGAATTTGAATGTCTACCAAATGTTTATCTTATATGAATCACTTCATTTTTTCACTTAATTTCAAATGCAATCTTCTACTCAGCATCCAAAGGTTGAGAGACGTTATTTTCAAATAATTGTAAAGTTGGGAACTATCAAGACATGAATGCGTGCCTAAAGCCAATTTCTCAATAAGTTTTCAAGTAGGTACCTAATGATCTTCAGGCCATGATACTGGGACAACCCAAGAAAACAGTTCTTTAATAAATTTATCTGCTCAGAAATTGGCATATATTTACATCGTAGTACAAGAAAGTCGGACTGACCCACGAAAACTAGTTTTGAGAAAAGCAACTGCAACGATTTGGTGAACGGCAGTTGTTGTTCATGACTGTCTGACAGTGGTTTGGTGTCAATACAGCTAATCTTCTTAGTGATGTCGCCAGAGTATTTTCTTCCTCTTCATATTTTGAAATATCCGGTGTGACTTAAGGGGCTTATCTTGGTGATAAATGGACCTAATCAAAATTATGGAAGTGCACATCATGATGAACAGGACAACTCGAAAGACCACAGCTCAGAACACATCGTCTCGGAGACCACTGTCAATTGCTGAGCATGCAAGCAGAGCAAGCACTTGATGAGCACGCAGGAAATACACCCCTCTCCGACATAATCCTTACCAAGTCACTGTGCAAAAAATGTGGCCATAAGCTTTTGGTTCGAAAGAGAAAGCCAGGGAGATCCGTCATAAGTTTCTGTTAGACCCCTTGGAATATTGATTATGTAGCTATTTTCCTTGAATCTCCGATTTCTCTAGTTCAATACATTTGCACCGATACATTATGAATAATATCAGGTATACGACATGAGTGGTGAGGTAACGGTGCATTTACTTCAGGAATTCAGTAATGAATGCTAGAAGAGCAGGAAAACAGGAGAACCAGCTCGACAATGAGTACCTACATTTTTTTCAGAAGCAGGTGTAGAGCTCTATTCTGTGAAAACATCAGGAACTCATGGGTTTTCGTACACTATTGCAATTAGTTGTTACAGTTTAGTACCTATATCAGAAAATGGAAGAAGCTGTGCTTGTTTGTAACCAAGGGTTTTACAAATCATACACCTCATTTGAACGAATAACCGAATGTATCTCAGTTTGGTGGTCCATCATATGAAAACCCATGGATATTAATTCACATCAATCACATGATCGATAAAAAGGAGCATCCCAAAGTGAATTCTCCAATGGTAAGCAGATCATTGACTGCTGGTCTAGTAACTATTCCCAGTTTTCTCTAAAGGTGCTACCTAGCGAACTGGTATTATACGCTGTATAACAGTTTGTCAACATTAACTGTCAGCTCCATAGGTACCTATATCCATATACTCCTTAATCAAATGAAGCTACCAGTAGGCACATCAAGAATAATTGAAAACAATCCACATCAAGAAGATAATTCGAGGTGACCCCCCCCCCCCCCCCCCCCGCCAAACCACTCACTTTCTCTTACTTTTCCCAAATTCTGGGCTAGACGTCCTTTCTTGACTACAGAATTCGCCACAGTCAGAAATTTGCAGCTGGCCCATACAGTGGGACCAAAATGGGTCCGGGGCCTATATGCTCGGATTCATATGCTCAGGGGGTTGATTAGGTATTGCAGATATGTCTCTGTACTACTGAAATGTACAGCAAAAAAGCTGTATAAAATTGGCTCTAAACTTGAGTTGTCTCCGATCACTTGAGTGAAGCCGATCATTTATACTCACACATCCCTCACAAAGCCACATGGTGATGATTGTAAGGTGATATGATCAAGATCGCATTTCACAAAATCACTATGCACCTGTTACATAACTTCTTATTGCTCTCATTCGACGACAGGAAAGTACATCTAATTCAAGTTGATACAGAATTATCATAATATTTTCCTATAGTATCTGCAAACCTTCTTTTGCACGAAATTTAATTAGATGAGGCAATATTATTTTTCGACAAGGTAATTAGAATAACCTAAAAGCCATTTCACACTAAAATAATTAACAAATCAGGCTTAAGACGTTCGGGTAGAAAGAAATGCTTTAAAATCAACGCCTAAAGATGATTATAGTTCGGCATATCGACTGCCAGAGGAAAAATTCATTATAGAACTTCAATCAGGGTAGGTAAACGGATTTAGTGTAATTACCAACACTATAATTCCAATTGTAGGCGAATGAGACATTATAAAAGCACTTCATGGAGGTGTGGGGACACTGCCATGGGACCGCAACTGTCCAGAACAGCCCTAGCAGACCTCACTGGGAGAGGGTGTGACACTGCCACGGGACTTTTAGCGCCCAATCTTAATTAAGATAGCTCGATAGCCCTAACAAGAGAGGGGTGGAGCTGGGGTCAGGGGTGTTAAGGGTAGAAAATAGAGATAGATAGATGGGGGGGGGGGGGGTTCAAAGCACATCGGATTCAGACCTGACTCTGGAGAGCGCCTCAGGCCACTCAAGTGAGTTCCAGTCACAGTGTCACTGCACCCAATGATATACACATGATGGATCCAGTATGGTACCGGAGTCAGGTGTGGTCCTGTGGCAGTATTGCCACATCTTAAGACTCCTTTTCTGACATTATGAATGAACATCAGGGAAACAAAGTCTAGTAACGTAAAAACAGACAAAACAGCAATAGGAACAGGTGCAAAAAACTGTTCAACCTTGGCGAAAATAGAATGTAGTAGGGGTGCCAGCTAAGAAGTGGATTAACATGAATGTATGAACGGTGTTGATTGCAAATTATTGAAAAGAAAAGCTTTATCAATTAAAAAATTACCAACTTCATAAAAATTGGAAACCAAAACTTTCCACAATATCCTCAATTTCTTTTCACTATATACAGTAGATATCGTTTACAACTTACATGAAGGGACCGCTTTTAGTAAGTTGTAACTGATGCCCGTTGTATCCAACACATCGCCTACAACGTAAGTGTAAGCTGTGCCCGTACGTAGCTGTCGGTTTACCACGTACTGTACACTATACCCTTGTAACCATCAAATTTAAAAGTTATTTACCCTATATAATTATGTAAATAAAGGGGGGAATAATCCAAACAAAAATATGGAATTGAAACAAAAATTATTTTAATGTAGGCAAGTTACTACCTACTTCCCTTTACATATTCTTTATTTATATTATTTTTCATTAATTTCGGTTTCGATGAAAACAAGTCGCCACCTTCAACACTGCAAACAAAACCGACTTGCTCCTCGATTAAGAATATTGTTGGTCCATCTTAGCTTCAAAAGACAGATGAACACTCAAGTACTTTGCGGCAGATGATCCACAGCGTTCAGTTCAGCTGAACACATATAAATTGGTATAATAGGGTAAAACCCCCAACAGCCGGCACTGCTGCGTGGTTTTTCAATAATAACAAGCAAACCGTTCGGCTTAAGACTTTTAGAATGATCTCATTGGACAAGGGAAGTCCAACTGCACTCGAAAAGTGTGTTGTATTGATTTGAGGCCTTATGAGGCTGTATTACGCGTCGATGAAGTTCAGTCGGTGTCAATGTTTGGAAAAGGTGTCTGCTGTGATTTTGCTAAGCTTCCGCCTCCGCATAGAATAATTTGATATGTAAACCTATTATTTTGAGTATTTTAAGCTTTTAACCTGTTCTATATAGAACCCTTCACCATCAATATTACCTCAAACAATAGTTTTGTGAATAAAACGGTGCATAGTCCTTGTCACATGGGTTTATTATTCTACTGGACATACTTCCCTACAGAAATTTATTGGGCTGTTCATTTATTGTTTCTTTTATGTGAAATAATTTAAATAGCTATTTCTGATGTTTCCACCGATTTTAGACCCCAGAGCACGAAATAGGTTCCTACTTTTACATAAATTATCTTTGATTATTGATAGTGCCATTTAGTTGTCTTGATTCACTTGCTGATACTACTCCTGGTGTTACTATACAAATTTATGGTGATTTCAGACAATTTCTCAGGTTAATGACTCATAAAAAATGAATTTTGGGAGCTGAACCTTCGTTACAACCTCAATTCTTCACTTTTTGGTCAAAACTGACTTCATATTCGGTCTTCTTGCCCTTGAAAACATGGACAACGATACCTCACACGCTCATGTTCACTAAAACCTCAAAAAACTCTATTTTTACATCCATTTTCCCCCATAACTCCCCTTGGTGTATTCCGATCGGGCTGCCAAGCTGCAGAGGCCAACTAGGACCCAAATTTGTTCCCAAATGGAGACCCAAAATGTGTACGGAATAACGGCGATTTTAGACCAACATTTAACGTCAATTTAAGGCTGAAACCTTGATTTTCCACTGTTCGGTCAAAATCGACTTCATATTCGGTCTCCTCGTCCTTGGGGACGGGGACGGGGGGGGGGGGGGGGGATGGAAAACGATAGAGGAAAGGGTGGGAATATGGATGCCTACTTTGTTTTCTGATTGCCTGCCGCCATAATTTCCTCACCAAGTCATGTTTTTAGCATAAGTTCTCTCTATATCTACCCATCTATCAGTCCCTAGCGTTTTTTGCCGTTAAATCATATGTTGTCAGAGATACAGTCAATTTTCTAAAATAAGTCGAAAGTATCAGGTGACAGAGTGGGTGGTCATATGGAACACAGAATTATTTTAGGAACTTATTATATTTTTCCACTAGACTCCATCTCCACTAGATAGCTCACTAATTCGTCCTCTATCTGCTGAACCAAAACAGGATTTCTGCCTAATTTCATGTTCACTGCTTACTCTGCTGGTACCCCGTCTTCATGAACTAACTCCTCAGTGTTGACTGAGGGACGTCAAACATCATGGCAGCCTTCCTCATTCCCATCTCTTTCTTCCTCACCTTCTCCATAGCCTCTGTCATCTTCTTTCTATCCCATACCTTTCTCTTTGGCGTAGCTTTTTTATTCAAGGAGGTTCTTGGCAATATGCGTATCCATATTACAAGCACCCCAGTGCCCCATATTACCTACATCGCCATATTAAAAACAATAATTTTAAGTCATCTTCATGTTTACCAAACACGACAATCTTCTACGTCAAACTCAATTTTACCCTTTCTAGAACATCACCTGCTAGCTATCTACATTTAAATGAAAGTATGAATATGAAAAAACATCCGAATTCACTCACCTTAACGAAGTTTTTGAGAACAAGAAATCCAAAAAATCACCCCTTATGCGCATCAACATTACAATTTAGAGGGACATTCTCGTCTGTTGGTGTGGGGGTTCTCCTAGTCTAGTTCATGGCTTCTTCGCTTGGCTGCGCCCCTCCACCAATAGAAATAGTTGAGTGATCCATATTAAAAGCAGGTTCCATATTCCCACCCTTTCCTCTACTTCACAATCTATGTTACTAGACAACCAAAAAGTTTTGGGACACAACTAAGGCCCAAATGAACAAATTTTTTATACCGAAAATAAAGTAGATATGGACGATACGGCGTACGGACATTGCATTTTTGGAATATACGCACCTTGAAATGTAAAAGAAAAATTGTGAGGGGGGTGTTATAAAAAAATTTTGCTGAGCAAATACATATGTGTATTATTCACAGAATAATAAACCAAAAACAACGGTGTCGAGTATTGAGGACGGTATTATCAGTTTTGTGCACCCCCTAATTTTAGTTTTCAGCACTGCCAGGTACTGGTATATTCAGCATGCCCACCAACGGTTTTAGTCTCAACACCGTTCTTTTCTATTTTGCAAATGAAAGGATACTTTTAGTTTACTGATAAAAAAGGAATGATTTTTTAACAATTTAATCATTACCCATTATCAAAAACTCAGCACATGACGTATAAATCAATTAAATATATAATAACCTGAACAATGGTGTTTCAGTTCGTGCTGAAAAGTTCAATAACTGAGGTGGGTTGTCCAAATAAGAACCAACCAGAATTTGATTGAATTCAGGAAATGGAAATAACCTCGTTTATATGAATTCACCAATAATTCGTGGTCTGTTATAGACCTTTAGCTGTTTTCTTTTTCCCTCATAGATGAGGTGGCAAAAACAAAGAAGGAGTCAGTGATGAAGGTAAATAAGATGGGCGGAAAGCAGCCAAAAAAGTTATCTATGATGAAGACACGATTCAGGAGGCAATAAATCGTATTAAAGCAGGAATGCCGAAGAAGAGAGCAAGTATACTGTTCAACATTCCCAGGCAAAATCTGCAGTATAGGATGGGAAATGCTTTTAAGAAGCCTTGCAAGGGTCCTTCAACGGTGAAGAAGAGGATTTACTTGTTATGTGGCTGACGGAATGAGGTAGTAAAGGATTTCCCAGGAGGCAGCTGGAGTTACTAACAAGTGTAGGGACGTATGTCAAGAAGAAGAATAATCCAACGTCACCTTTCTCGAATGGGCAACCAGGAAAATCTTGGCTCTGCGGGTTCATGAGAAGACACCCTGAAATCTCTCTGAGAACTCCCGAGGCAGTCACCCCTGCTAGTGCCAACATACCCCCAGAGAATACAAAAACGGGTTCAAAAAGATTGAAAATTACCATAAGGAAAGGCCTTTTTGACATCCTTAATCATCCTGCGAGGATATTTAATGGGGACGAGACAAATTTCCAGTCGTGTCCTAAGACAGGTAAGTCTTGAGTATGAAAGGGACCAAAAACGTTTAGGAAGTTGACTGTGGGCAGGCGAACGTTTAGGAGTGTTATGTTTAAATCTTCAGCTGCATGTGATAGTTTACCACCAATGATAACCTACCCACGCACACTCCTACCAAGTGAAATTATACAATCTGTACTCGGAAATTAGGGAATTGGGAGATCAGGATGAAGGCTGAATTTTTTTTAAAAAATACATAGCAAATATATTCATTCGGTTCTTGAATCAGAGAGAAATTGCAAGACCTGTCATCCTCTTTATTCACTGACATAAGTCACATCTGACATATCAGTTGAGTAATTTGTGTCAAGAAGCGGAAATTACTCTGATCACACTGTACCCAAATGCCACACACATTCTACAACTCGCTGATGTTGCAGTTATTCGTCCCGTTAAGCAAGGCTGGACAAATGCGAGCGCGGCTTGGAGAAGTCAAAATCCAAACAATATGGTGACTAAGGAACTCGTGGCTCCTCTTTTGGAAAAGGTTTTGGGTGAACATTGCTACCTGGAACATTGCAAAGTGGATTTAGAGCACGCAGTCTGTTCCCCTGGAATCCAAATACTATCGACTTCACCAAGTGTTTGGGACATTCTAACGTTAAGGAGGGTAGTACAACAATAATTGGAACAAATCGGAAGATGCTTGACTTCCAAACATTTCACAATCTTGCAGGCTCTGTTTTAATGAATAACGTGATGAGCGGAAGACGAAATGAGCAAACACGTAGTAGATCTGAAGGTCTAGTGAGGAAAATCTATGCGTATTTTGGACACCCAGATTTGAATGGAACTAGAATACTTCATCGTCACAATTGAAATACTGTGCTGATCCTCATGCCAAAATTCACCAGAAACGTTGGTTTTAGCGACTAATTCGTTACAGGGAGAAGAACAAGAACTAGGTCCAAATTTCGTTCTTCCAAGTACCAACGAAGACACAATCCATGGTGGGAATCCTGAAACATTTATGGTTTTGGAACAAGAAGAAGAGGGAGTCCTCCGGGATCGTAGCACAGCTGGGAGAACTATCCGAAGATCCAAAGCAGAATGATGTTGAAGATCTGGGAGGGAACGCAACAGCTCCTCAAACTCTTGAAGCTATCCTGCACTGGCCAGCTACACCGAAAAGGAAGGGGAAAAGAACGACAGAAAGTCAATGTCATATCAAGCAAACAAGGGAAACATACATCAGGCAAAGGATGTGAAGAAGAAAATCGAAGAGGCTGCTAAAGAAGAGAGAGAGAAAACTCGAGAACAAAATAAAGCAACGACAGAAAATAATAAGAAAAGTAATAAGCAAAGCGACATTTCAAGAGGCATCAAAATTGTTCCTACAAACCCCGTGACTTCAAATTCTCCCAGGAACATTTGGCGTTGAAAAGAAAAAGAATGAAGCTTCTCGTGTCCAAGAAACCGTTGAATTTTGGCAGTTCAACCGATAATAGTACCTCTGCAAATTCCAACTCAAAAGGGAGTCTTTGTTTTAAATGCCTTGGATACGCGAGAGACAGATAAGAGCCACTGTGCTGTGTAAGAAAAATTTCCACAAGCAATGCACTCATCCTTTTTTGTTTGTTCACCGTGCTGGACCGTTACATGGGCGTGTAGCCATTCTGTATAAAATAACATATTACTATACATATTCAAACATTTTTAAACTCAGTTTCTAATTTTTTGTGATGTAAAATAATTCCGTTCCCAATAAAAAGTTACCTACTTGCACTTTGATTTTTTGTGATATTAGGATAGAGATTTTGATAACTAAGTTAATATTCCAGTACTCTGATAATAAACTGTTCAAGAGTTTTTAAATCAATTTTCTATGCAGTTCCTTGAGTTCCAGTGGGGTGCTGACTATTGGCACTTTTTGGTGCCAATTACTGGCATAAAGTATTATGCCCACTATCCGGGCCAACAGTTTTTTCACACATTTACATTTTTCATAAAAATACTAACACATTTACGTAAATTCGAATTTCAGATTACGAAACCAGAAACACTGATGTTATAACCTCCAAATTTTGTTTTAAATAACCCAAAACTGGTATTCTTATGGGACTTTTAATATCATAAAGTTCCTTAAGAGTGCCGACTATTATGGGGTTTTTTACCCTAGATATAGATAGAGTACAGGTTGCAGATTAAGGTGACTAACAACAACCAAGAGCCAGAACTTGCGTGCGTTGTACGCTGTAACCGATATTTCGGCCGCCGCGGGACCCAGAAAAGTGTACGCTCTAACCAATCTGCACGCTGTAAACGGTGTGTACGTTGTAAACGGTGTTGACGTATTTATTCCTATGCCATTTCACGGAGCCGGAGATTTTTTAACGCTATAAACAGTTGTACGTTGTATCCGGTGACGTTATAAACGATATCCACTGTATTTAAAGTTATGTAATACATTTTAAATACACATAATTCCATCAATTTGATGTGAGGTTCAACCTAAAAATATTGAAATCATCATTATTTGTTGAATTGAAATTGACGTTCAATACCTAAGTCGATACAGCACACATGGCAGTGGTCAAGGAAAGCAAGTATGTGCCAAGAAAGCTGTATGAAACAGCCTTAAAGATGAAGCATAGTTCCTATTTTTGTACCATACCTGATGTTAACAAGAAGGCGCATTGAATTCTTTACAAATTATATTCTAAATAATTTTGACGAGTGAATAGAGTGTACAACATTTTTGTAACAAAAACGCTGTAGGATTACAGCCCCCCTCCTTCCCTCGTGCTATTGATAGGAACTATCACACTTCGTATAACGAATAAAGTTTGATGACTCCAACAAACTGGCTCAGCAATGGAACGAAACTGGTTCAAGAAACCTAGATATCCCAGCAAAGCCAATAAAATACTAAAATACCAATGAGAAAATTCCTAGTTTTCAGCAACAGTGCTACAGGGCAAATGAGCATGGCTGGCAATATATCTGAGTGAGAAGGAAATGCGACAACTCCGTTCAAAACCATCCTTTGACTTTACAGAAGAAGTATAAACATCGCAAGTTTTATAAGATACTGAATATTATCTACGGAAAGTTCTAGTGCCAGAAAACACTACACTTCGATTTATAAATACTAACACACTCATGATGACACTAAGAGCCATCATAATTTCTGATAAAATATTTTCAAGGTACGTCAATTTAATATTCATTCACACTCAAACTTACAATACATACCAGTCCAGAGTACAGAACGTCTAGCAGACTACGTGCCAGAGTACAGCTCATAATTAAACTACTTGTCAAACCCTATAAATTAATAATAAATCCCAGTTGCAACGGGCAATACCCAAGTAATTTTTTTTAACTGAACAAATTTGATTGCACATGTTCATTTCAGAATCTCAATGAGCTTTTACAGCACCCATGTAGAAAAAGAAGGATATCTACCTGCACAAATGTACCCATTGTTTCTCAGACCTCATGTTTTTGGCAAGACGTAATGCACAATCCCGAATGAGGCACTAATTTTAAGGTGGGCCCTGCCCATGTCTCCATTATGACACGTACAGGAAGTACAGTAGTTGCAGACACCAACAACAGGTGAAGCAATAGTTTGCTACAGATTCCCAGTATAAACATGCCAATGTGAACTCGTATACAAGAGTTGGATTGTCTCAGGATTCAGCATGCTTAGCAAGGAACTCTTCTGCATAGGTTCAGTCAGCTTGAGGGATCTGACGGCAATAGCCATAGACATCCAGCCCAGGCTACCTCTCCCTGCATTAGAGCACTGTGAGATCACATGCCTCAGCTATACTTTCTTGTCTTTGACCAAACGGGTTATTGGGTCTTGAGTATGGAACGACTTCTCCAAGAACGTTCGAGCTGAAAAAGAGCAGTTGACTCTTTAGGAATGCCGAGAGGCTCAATGCCTGTCTATAGCCCTATAGCTGCAACTGGGGCTAAGATAGAATCATCTGTTATTACACAGACAATTTTGTTCAGGACGTAATTGGTGAACCTAGTTTGAAATGGCAACATCCATCTCCATTTCATACTCAAGCCAAGCATAAGTCTTGTAAGCCAGAGACAAAAGGACCTGTCTAAGTCCCCATCTAGTCCTGGCCAGGGTACACCGAAGACCAACGTTTTTTCCCATGACTACACAGCTCACCTACACATATGCATTGAAAATTGCAACTTGTTGTCCAGGAAAACTCACTGGAACATAGCAGAATATTCCACGATGATCACTTCTAGGTTGTAGTATACTGAAGGCATGTAATAATGGGGGGGGGGGGGGGGGGTGTGTCAAAGGGGGAAAAATAGGGGTAACTTTACCCCTCATTTTCTTGCGCTGGAAAACAGAGCACTTCTAATGTCGGGCCCCCATTTACTGATATCTATTAGCTATGCAAGGAGATAGCAATAGGTTCTGGCCAACGCGAAGACACTGACGACTCAACACAATTTCTTTTGCTTTCATTTGTTTCCTTCTACGCCCATCATCGCATCCAAGATTAACTTGTTCATCTGCTCCAATAACATAAATTACATCTAGGGAAACCCCTTGTTTTCTTCAACATACTAATTTTTCTGACAAATACTTCTGAGGGGGTTAAGATTGGTGCTGTGAATCAGCATTTCAATCAATCAAATTACATGCTCCCTTGTGATACATAAAGGTTACCAAATTAAACTAGCATTTACATTTACAAACTGATATTTTCGAACAAATTACTTAGCAATGTAAAAAAAAAGAAAAAAAAAGGAATAACATGTAACAAAATTGGGCAATTTCCAAACCACATTGGGAGAAAGAACTTGTGTACTGTTCTAAGGATATTAGCTCTGTTGGTAAACTCATAAGCTAATTTTATACGTGAAATTTGACATTTCAGGAGGTATTGTTTGGATGATGCATACTTTTCTTGCGCCATTTCTATTGATGATATGCTTGATGCCTGCATACAGCATACCAACAATATACTAAGTTATGATTATCAGCTTAACGGTTCAGAGATAAGCCAAATTCGAAATTTTTGACAGTTCCAAGTCCATACTATTGGGATACATGATATTATTACAACACACCACCTATGATAAAATATATTATTACAACACCCCACCTAATGTCGAAGCAAAGTATTCCTACTATTCTTTCTGAATCAACACTGCTAACACGTTCAGTGCGGCACGGGACATATTTGACCACATAAATGCCATTCTGATGGGAACCCCCTAGATGTGGTTGCATACAGTATCAAGACATGAATAATGTTGACAACTGAGTAACTCGTTCATCTATGTGTGAAGTCGGTAACACCCTCCTCTGGGTCACCATGTTACAGACATATACATATAGACTCCTAACCATTGACTGAAAAGATGGTGGGGAGGGGAGGGGCCAGAAATAAGTAACTAAATGTGGATTGCCCGCATCTGTAGTGATCTAACTGGAAATTTCCTCTTTCAGTTGCTCCACTGACAGGCGAGTACCAGACAAAAATCCAAAAACTTGGGGGTCAATATTAGGCCAGCGAGTGAGATTTTTATATTGTTGATTAGAGGTACAGAGATCACAGGTGATATGCCAACTAGCAGCATGTGTGGGCTTTTCAATTTCGAACATCCACATTGCACACCACATCTCCATGAACAGTTATTTTACCAGTGCCGTTCTGACAAGTGCGGTGGAACCTGGTTATTACATATTATTGCATATTAATTCACTGAGGTAGAAGAATTAATAATATTCAACAAATATGAAACTGATGACTTTCATTTGTAAAAGTTTCTTCCAATTTCGGAACAGAATTTATCAAAATCCTCCAAAAGTCTCCAACTAGGTAGTTCACGAACATATTTTATATACACAGATCATTTCGCACTGGGAGTTCACAAGGGGCACTTTTTGGTACAAGGGGCGCTAAACGATATTTCAAAATTCCGAGAAAAACGCGATCAAAGTTTTTACTTACTTATACTTCCCCTTATTTCTCGATATTCCATAGAGGCTTATAATGCTCTCTATCGGCGAAAGTTGGTGTTTTCAAAACGCCTGTTGTACTATCATGTAGATCTCGGTTTTGCGGTTCTACAGCTTAGTCCAGACAGAGACTTTTTGTTGCGCAACATTGTTGCGAAGCTGTTCCAAGCTGTCCCGATACAATGTCGCAGAACATTTTTGAGCTGCCCTGCAACAATGTTTCGTGTCCACACTAGGGGAGCAGTTTCATTCGCGATGTCTCGGGAAATAATTCTCGCGGCTGCTGCTGCACTGATTCTGCTTTTATTAGCAGCTGATGACGAAAATAGAACACGACGGAAACCAAGACGTTGGTGGGTTCGTCAGCTTTTCAGGGCAAGTGAACAAGGCCACGATCTCCTGGACACTCTGAGATTGGAGGATGGAGGTGGATTTGTCAATTTCACCCGAATGCGACCCATCGATTTTGAGGAACTTTTGCAATTGGTGGGTACTCGAATTTCGAAAGGGTGCACCAACTACAGAGAAACGATTTCTCCTACTTTGAGACTAGCAGCTTCGCTTCGGTTCCTGGCCAGTGGAAATTCGTGCACCAGCTTGATGTACACTTTCAAAATGTCGAAACAATCGATATCTGTGTTTGTGCCAGAAGTTTGTGAAGCCATCATAACTGTGTTGAAAAACAAACAGTTGATAAGGAATGATGTGACGCGCGGCAGTTCCGAACAAGCGTCCACAATGAACTGTTGCGCAACATTGTTGCTGTGAATCCAATTTTCGATGGGACTCAAGAATACCAAGTTTCAGACCCGCAATACACCCCTGCAACAATGTTGCGGGGCTGTTCGGGCGCTCGGGAGCTGCCCCGATTCTGCCGCGATTCAGACTCTCAACACAGTTGCGCAACAAAAAGTCTCTGTCTGGACTAAGCTTAACAGTAGTTAAAAAAAAAAGTACAAGGGGCGCTTTAGTTAAACGCCCCTTGTGAACTTGCAGTGCGATTTGTTTCTTTGTCACTTCAGACGCCCAACAGCCTTATCAGGTGGAAACCCATGAAATCCCCGAAGTTAAGATATCTTCAGCATGGTTAGTTCTTGGATGGGTGAATGCTGTGACACGTCATGAGACGTCCAAGCTGTTGGGCGAACACCTCTTCACTCAAGGGGACGAGGCAATGAGTAGACAAAAGGGAAATGATCAGAACGAATTCTGATCCTCTCATTACAGGACAGCTGATCACGTCCAAGACAATAGCAGCGCAGTCATACATAAAGCCCAAGCCTGAAACGGCTGTTTACTTCACATAGTTTTTTAGACTCGGACAAAACATTTGGTGATATGTTTACAATTTCCCGCCATTTTTACAGAAAATTTGCTGCAACAAATTATGATTATGCTGTCTACTTTTTGTTTTCGAATATTGCTCCTCTTTGAGCTCATCCTTCCCTTTGTCTAAATAAACATTTTGGCAAAAATTGGAATTTCATCTCAAAGTCAACGTCAAATATTGTCGAGAAATAATGAGGAGTACCCATGACTTCCGTTTCTATTTTGGAACGAAAGTAGGTTTGATTCTAAGAATTTCGAGGCCAACCGCACTCACCTACAATGAACAGTTCTTTTTCTATGAGCTTTCAAAGTTTCCACAACAAGTGACGTCACACTTGGCAATGGGATCCTGCCCAGGCGGGAGGGGTGCAATGAGGTCACTTGTTGCTGAAACTTTGAAAGCTCATTGAAAAATAACTATTCATCCTAGGAGAGTGCGGTTGGTCTCAAAATGTTTAGAATGGAACCCACCTACTTTCATTTAAAAATGGGAAAGTAATATAAACAAGAGTCATGGGTACTCCTCATTGTTTAAATCTACAGATGAATTCAGAATGTTCTGAAACGGAAAAGAATAGAAAAAAGTTGAAAATTCATGTAGGTATTGAAAATTATTGAACCACTGCAATAGCTTTATTCCCCGCAAATTCCCTAAAAACCAGGATTGATTTCAGTTTTGCACTTCGAAAAAGTTTGGCGCATGGTCAAATTGTCCTGAAATGATAATAACAGAGTTTGCCACCACACTGAACATTTTGAGCAGTCGACATTCCAATACCAAAATATGACTAACAGAAGAAATTAATAACTTGATTAAAGAAAGTTACCAGTTTTTATGTATGAGGGTTGGGTTTTCCATTGGAAACGCACTTATTTCAGACTTTAAACATAACAAATAACTACTGATAAGATTATTCTCTTTTAGAACGGAAAAACAAAGATCTGTATTTGAACATTTCATGAAACACAATGAACTCGCAAGACAAAATTTTTCTATAAGACAGCGTCTCGAAAACCAACCTAGGATACCATATTAAACAATTATGATAATGATTCAGAGTCATAATCCCAACACTTTTCCTCATTGAATAATTGTTCAGTCAGTAGAATTACCAGATTTTAGTCTAACCATACCGCTGAGCTGAGGAGTCTTGGTTTATGCAGAGGCTTAGTCAGCATGTCTGCAACCTGGTGTTCCGCAGCGACTTTGCTGACACTCAGTTCCCCCTCTGTAACCATTTCTCTGACATAGAAGTGCCGAGTCTTGATATGCTTGGTTCTACGATGGTATTCTGGATTGTGTGCCAACTTGATTGCTGCTTCGTTGTCTACATGCAATTCTGGGATTTTGGATAGCCCTGTGATACCACTGCAGAGCCGTTTCAACCAGGCAAGTTCTCTGGTAGCCTCGCTTGCAGCCACTATTTCAGCCTCAGTCGTCAAAAGCGCAACTGATGGCTGCCTTTGGCTCAACCAGCTAATAGCACCACCAGAATACATACATATGACTCCGGTTGTGGACCTTCCAGACACCTCATCTCCCCCCAGGTCCGCATCACTGAATCCCTCTAAAACTCCTGTTTTGTAGTTCCTCTTGTAAGAGATGCCGTACGCTACCGTTCCTTTAATGTATCTCAGTAGCCTCTTGACCAAAACAACGTCAGAATGTTTTGGACTCTCCAGGGACCTCGATGCAACACCGACAGCATACGCTATATCCGGTCTTGTACCCACCATCAGGTACATCAACGCCCCAACAGCCTGACGATATGGAAAATTAATATCTTCTGCTGTGTCGTCATCAGTAACTTTCCCTGCTTCCAAACTCTCCTTAATCATGGGCGTATTCACTGGTTTGCAATCGCTCATCCCAAATCGTTCCAATAGTTTCTTTGCATAACTCTTTTGGCTAATTGTGATTGTACCATCAATTGTTTGAGTTTTCCAAGCCCAAGTAGTATGATACTGGCTTCTCAGTGATCTTGAATTCTTCCCTCAATGAATTCATGAAGGCTTCCAACTGTACTTGGTCTGTGGCTGCCACCAGCCCATCATCTACATAGAGGGCCAAGACAGTTTTCCTCCCCTCAATCTCTCGCACAAATAAACATGGGTCAGCATCACTAGCCTCAAAACCGACATTCTTCAGAAATCGCCCAAATCTTTGATTCCAACAACGTTTTCAAGCCATAAAGGCTTCTTTGTAGCCGACAAACCCGACCCGAAGCATCACCATACCCTTCAGGTTGACGCATGTAAATTTCTTCCTCTAGTTCACCGTACAGAAATGCAGTGGACACATCGAACTGACGTAGACACAACCCCTCATTAGCTGCTATGCTCAACAACGTCCTGATGGTTCCGGTTTTCGCTACTGGGCTGAATGTCTGATCATAATCTGCTCCTTTCTTTTGCGAAAAACCCTATATGACCAGTCGTGCCTTGTATTTGTCTACCGATCCATCAAGTATCCAAGTGTTGTTAGAATGAAGTGAGCCAATTTCGCTTTCCATTGCTCTGTGCCATTTTTCCTTTTCTGGTGAATTAACAGCATCCTGATGCGACACAGGCTCGTCCACATCTGCGACAGCAGTCATTATGTAGTCATCAAACCGCTTTGGAATTTAAATTTTACAACGATCTCTAAGTTCCATTTTCGTACCAGCAATATTTTCCTCTTCTGTGTTATCACATTCTTCGTCTTGTCGTATATTCTCATCTTCTTCAACTTCTCGTATCTGCCTCGATGAGATTTCTTCGATTTCTTCTTGCGCACTCTCATTTGCCCTCAGTGCAGCTCCTGGATCTAATGGTTCTTCTTTAAACACAACGTCCCTAGACCGTATGATCCTATTGTTGCTCTTACACCAAATCCTATATCCTTCATTTCCATCATATCCAACCAAGATTCCTTTGATAGCTTTCGGGTCCAACTTATGTCTATGCTGCTTAGGGACATGTGCATAGCACACAGAACCAATTATACGAAGATGTTTGATGCCTGGGGTTTTCTTAGTACATAGTTCGTAGGGAGACTTCCCTGGAACGCCAGAAGGCCCTGTGATATTCAAAATATAGGAAGCAGCGTTGATTATCTCAGCCCACAGCCCCTGGGGTATATCTCAATGAGTGTTCATCAAGGTCCTTCCCATCTCCACTAGTGTCCGGTTCTCCCTCTCACTGCAGCTGTTTTGTTCAGGAGTGTATGGCATAGTAAATCGTGTCCTGATACCATTCCAAAATATGCTTGACAGTCGCACTGTCAAACTCTCCTCCATTGTCACAAAGAAATTCTTCTATGGCATGTCCTAATGCTTTTGCTTCCTCTAAGAACACTTTCAACTTTTCAGGGACTTGTGCTTTGAACTTCATGAAGTATACAGCTTTGAACCTCGAAAAATCGTCTTTGAAAAGCACGTAATATCTGTTACCTGAAAGAGAGTATGGAAAAGGGCCACATACGTCTGAATGTATTAATTTGCCTGGCCGAGTAGCTCTCTTACGAGAACCGAACTTCAACCTGTGAGCCTTCCCATATATGCACCCTTCACATAGCTCACTATCTAAATCGACTTTTATTCCTAGTTCATCATAAATTTTCTTCTTGACGTATTGTTTATTTTGGTGTCCTAACCGTTCATGATAAAGTTGAAGCAAGTTCTGGCGTGACACCTCATTCACTTGCTGACTCCGAGTATTCTTCAAAACCACCTTGAAAAGCCCTTCATGCCGTTTCCTTTCACCAATCCACATTACATCATCGGTAATTTGGAAATAACAAATTTCTGGTTTGGAGATGAACGTACTATTAGGATTCCTGTCTTGAGCAGCAAGAACTGAGAATAAGTTTCTGCTAAGTTTTGGGACATACCAAACATCATGCAGAGTGATTGTCTGAGTCCGACCGTAGACATCTGCCTCCACAACAACAGTGCTTTTTCCTTCTGCTCTAACTGATCCTCCATTCGCCGTTTTCACACAATGTGGAGCGTTAAATGGTTCAAACGTTGCAAATATTTCCCTTCTATTCGTTACATGATTCGTAGCACCATTATCGACCCACCAGCTGTGGTTATCTGCAGCACGCAAAGAGTGGAGAAATGCTGATTCGACTAAAATTGACATATTGATACCAGCAGCCGTTTCGCCGTCCGCGTTCTGAACCCTGGGTCTACCATCAGCTATCCACTTTCTGCAGTGCCTCTTTATGTGGCCTACCTTATTGCAATAATAACAAGAATAGGAGGACCTTTCTCTTCCTTCCAGAGTAGGTTGTACAGTTGACTGTAATTGACTGGAATTTACTGCTAAAATCTCACGACTAGCTTGTGCATCTTTCCTTAAAGACCTTTCAAAAGCACACAGCTGACTACTTAAGTTTTCGACAGTTCGCTCAGTTTTATTTATTAGCATCCAGCTTGACTTGAAAGGGAAATATTCTTCGGGCAAAGTATCTAAAATTTTGCACACCAAAATTAAACTTGGAAGCTCACATTTGCAATTCGTTTTTTCCCTAGCAAGTTCTTTCGTAAATGAATTCCACAAATTTTTCAGTTTCGACATGTGAGTAGGCATATCATCCTCGACGACTTTTTTAAAACTGAAAAACTCCAAGCATTTGTCATATACCTTGACTTCACTCATACTATCGTAAATACGATGCAACTCTAACCAAACTTCATGAGCAGACGTGAACCTCATCACCTTTTCCAACGTTTCTTCTGTCATATGAGTGGTTAACACGAGCAAGGCTGCGCTGTCTACCTTCTCAAACTTGTCAACATTTATTTCATAAGCTTTTACCTGCTCCGAGCTGGGTTCAGGTGAATCAGGAAGAGTCGGCTTCACGTACTTGCCTTCGACTACATCAACCGCCCCTGGAATCCCTCTCAACAGGGCTATGGCTTTATACCTCCAAGTCATCCAGTTAGACCGACCTTCAAGACACCCGATATTAAACTTTATGTTTTCCATGCTTGAGAATAATTCGTACAGAGCACTTATACACGTGCTAGACCCATAACCTGATAAGATTATTCTCTTTTAGAACGGAAAAACAAAGATCTGTATTTGAACATTTCATGAAACACAATGAACTCGCAAGACAAAATTTTTCTATAAGACAGCGTCTCGAAAACCAAACTAGGATACCATATTAAACAATTATGATAATGATTCAGAGTCATAATCCCAACAACTAAAAATTATTGTATACATTGTATATAACCCTGGTAATCCAACTTGGTATGTTGAGACACAAAGTATTGTGAAGATTAAAACCAACCTGCTGGGAGACCCAGATGTGTTGCTGCTGGAGCCTCTCTTAGCGGCAGGCTTGGACAAGGCACCATTCTTGACATTGCTCTGTAAAACGATGATAATAACTTGTTTTGGTCAAGTGCTAGGCACAAAGCAGATCTTATCTCAGATCTCTATACTTATAATCGAAGATTGAATAATTGAACCTTTCGAATGATACTGAGCTATTGGGTGCAGTGTTGAAATAAAAATTATAGTTACATAGGTACCTTATTCACTTTCCCCTTGCATTCAGCAAGGTTATCTTTGCACGAGTTTTGATGAGCAGTGATAGTGCAATCTACAACAAAATTTAAAATGTTACAAAATATCCAGGGAAATGAAATGTTTGATTTTCATGATTTACAACAGACGGATGGAGAATCAAATTTGAACAGGAATGTTGTAAAACTCGAAATGTGAGTAAAAACTTGCTGGTGTTATGCAACAATAATGGACTAAGCGGCACTTCTGCAAATACTTCGGGAAATCAAGCTTAAAGATTTTGGGCAGTTGCAAGTTGCTGAGGCCTTTGTGTGGTTCAGGGTGTTGAAATGTCACCAGTAGCTTTATTCGAGTTCGCGTTTGATGACTATTTAGTTTTAAACCCTACAAAATCGACAGTTACTACAGGCTTCCCGTTTGGCCTGTTCTTGCGAAATGTATTTTAAAAAAAATAAATTGCCCACTGTTGCAAATTGACGTGTTGGGCACAAAACTAACGCGTGACTCTATTACAGTGCGCAGAGAGGCAGCTTCACTGCATCCCCCTCTCTTTACACAAGGATAGAGAGATATTTATTGATGTAAACTGCGGAAATTCACAAAATAATTAGGCAGGTACATAATATTCCTTGTAGGATAGATACGAAATATTTGTTAGCTTTTTATATTATACTATAATACAATGTAATATTTATTCACTTCTTATCTTATACTATAATACAAACCAAAATTAATATACAATACTTCCTGCAATTTAATTAAAAATATATTTCCTTATCAATTAATTATATAAATTTATGTCAAACTACGTTGCAACATTAGACCGAAGTCCGTGGCGTTGCAAAGGAGTTTTGCTGTTGCTCGGACCGATTCAAGGAACTTGGTGAAACGCAGAGAACAATTATTTTGAGGTTTAAGCATACAAGATTAATTATGTATATTGGCTTGTCAAATATCTTTCAATTTTGTTAGGACCCTGTTATTAAGAAGCTGAAGATATGCCTTTTGTAGGCAGAGCGCGAATATAGTTCGGGAGATTTCAGTGTTAGGTTGAGGTATCTGAAAATTATTGTTATGATGTAGTATGGATTCCTCTTTGATAACTGTATTCTAGGTCTGGGATTTACTACATTCCCTTCTATTTGGTAACGTGTAGGATATGAATGATGCAGTATGGAAAGTATGTTCGGATGTTTATGGAAGTACAAAAGAAGGGCTTTGAAAAATTGTTGTTTGACTGAGAAGGTTTTGGTTCGAATGAAAAGTTCATCGTAGGAAAGCGACGTGGGAGGCGAAAACGTACTTTCAGAATACCTTTCTGTACGATCCCCAATTTATTTAGCAAACTGTCCTGCGCTGATCCCCATATATGTATACAATAGTTTACTACAGACTGAACCATACTATCGTAGACTAATTTTAATTTCGACTCATTCAGTATATTACGAATTCCGTAAAAAATATAAATGAATTTCTTAAGCTTATTTGCTAATTGTGTGATGTGATAATCCCATTTCAAATCATTATCCATGACAGGTGCCTAGTGTCTAATGATTGGTGGTCAACCAAAAATTTAGGTAACACTTTTTGGTATTATTCTCTGAATAATACACCTATGTATTCGCTCAGCAGAAAATGTTTATAAAACCACCTCAAAATTTTTTCTTTTACGTTTCAAGGTGTGGAGATTCCAAAAATTCGCTCTTTCGCACACAGGCTCTATCTGGGCCCTAGCTGTGTCCCGAAACTTTGCAGCCCGATCATAATATATCCAAGGGTGTTATGGGTGAAAAATGGGGGTAAAAATAGGGTTTTTTGGTGTTCTACTAACATGAGCTTGTGAGGCATCGTTTTCCATGTTTTTAGGACGAGGAGGGGGATTTTGACCAAAGAGTGGAAAATTGAGGTTCTAACGAAGTTTCAGCCTTAAAATTACGTTAAATTTCGGTATAAGATCGTCGTTCTTCCGCACACAGTTTGGGTTCCCATCTGGGAACACATTTGGGTCCGATTTGATGAAAAACTGTGACGACAGATGATAGTAGTGGGCTGTTATATTTATCACTGTTGTAACTCCGTTTGGGTAGGTAGGGTTGGGGTTGAGGTTGAGGAGAGAAAAGGAGAGGAGTGATTGGTCTGACGAAGGTGAGAAGGAAGGATGTGCTCCGTAGGAGTCTTTTTACTAACTCCCCGCAGTTTTCACTACAGCAGGCGTTAGCTCCCCGCGGTTTTCATCACAGCAGGCGCTACAGGCAGTGGCTCCCCGCGGTTTTCACCACAGCAGGCGCCTAGGATGTGGGTTTTTAGTAGCCCGTGGTTTTCACCACAGCAAGTACTAAATGAGAAGGAAGTGTTCTGCAGTTTTCACCACAGCAGACACTGGGAATGTGAAGGTTAGTACCCCGCGGTTTTCACCACAGTTAAGTGCTAGTGGAGGAGGAGGTATCCTGCGGTTTTCACCACAGCAGATACTGGGCAGAAGGTAGCTAGTACCCCGCGGTTTTCACCACAGCAGGTATTAGAGGGTAAGGAGGTATCCCACAGTTTTCACCACAGCAGATACCAGGACAGAGAACCCTGAGGTTTTCACCACAGCAGGTACGAGGAGAGGGACAGAGTAAGTCGGGCAGGAGAGAGAAGTCGATGGTAAGAGCGATCGGTAGAATGACCAGCTGGGCTAGAAGGGCTGATTATATAGGGACTTCTCCACCCATCCCCTGTCCAAAATCGGCCGTTATGACCGTTGAAGGCGGTGGTGGTTAGTGGAAGGGCTCCTTTTATTCTATCCATTTATCCGGTAAAATCTTGTAACATATAGTAGTGGTATAACACGAAGAGGTTTTGAGGGCAACCACGACAATCACATTAATCTTTTACCCTATCTTCATCACATTATCCTTTGAAACTCATCTTTATCAAATTTCTTCGTACCCATCATTATCACATTCTTCCGTGTACCCTCTTTGTACAGGTGCAGACAACAGTTTTGGAGTTAGTAATTACTACAAGTATAATGCTAGTGAAATAATATTGTGGAGACCACTCCACATGTTGTTCCCAGCAACGTGGGTTGTTGAGTTTCAGTCATATTGTTGAAATTGTGAATTGTTGATTTTGAAAATATAACCGTTCATTTTAGACATTTCTCTTACATTTGGGGGCCCGTCCGAACTACCGAAGGAGGGAAGGATAGTTTAGTGTGACCTCATACAGCCTGACACGTTGCATCGATGCCTCGCCAACAGCAACAGGTTCCTCGGACAATGTCAACTCGCAACCGGCCAGCGGATGTTTGCGAGGGGCCAGCTCAGCAACCATCGCCACCAAATCAGGTAGTCCCCACCCCAGTGGAAGGTGTTGCTGACATGGTTCGACGTGTAGCTAAACTAGAGGACACGGTAGGCCACATACATCAGCTTCTTGCTCAGGTGGCTTCCACTTCCCGACCTGAAGCTCAGCCAGAGGCAACAACACCTGCTCCTGTAGCAGTGCGTCCAATCATGGTGAGTACCCAAACCCAGCCACCCCACGAACAGCGACATGAACAGGTATTGTGCCACTATGACGGGAAAATAAGCTGGGAGGAATATCTGGTACATTTGGACGTCACAGCTGAGGCCAATAAGTGGACATTCCAGGTGAAAAGGGAAAGATTGGCTAACAGCCTCAGGGGACCCGCACTGTCCGTTTTGGCTGATTTGACGCCTCAAGAACGAATGGACTACTATTCTCTTGTTGGAGCCCTGAAAGAACAATTTGGCAGAACCAGACTCCAGCCCAACTGTCGACTCCAACTCAAAACCCGTAAGCAGAAGCCACAAGAGTCACTCTCGGATCTAGCGGGTGATATTGAAAGGTTAGTGCGTGGTGCCTACCCTGATGAGCCCCGTGACCAAAGAAGTAGGAAAGCGGTCGAAGTGTTCATCGACGCGTTGTCTGATCGGGAATTAGCAAAGTTAGTTACGATTAGCCAAACACCAACACTTCAGAGTGCAGTCGACGTGGGGTTGTAGCTGCAGGCGGTCGCCCCAACCACTTCAGATGTTACCGCTGTGCAGAACAGGTGTTTTGGCTGTCATGGCTTGGGGCATTATAAATCGCAATGCCCAAAAAGGGTTGGTGTGAATCAGGAAAACTGATTTCAACCAGGGCTGAGGGCCAAGCTCTGGTTACCGTAGAAGGCCCAAAGTTAATGAATTCCAACAGTAGGCCACTAGGTTTCATTAGAACAGCTCGAACCGGAGGAGATGCCCTGTTTGTGGAAACCCATTGGAATGGCAGGCCATACTTCCTTTTGGTTGATACTGGCGCCACAGTGTCCATTCTGAGACCCGACGTAGCTGAGCGCTGCCGATTCCGGCTGAGTAGACCAGGATGCAAGGGGGTGCAAACCGCATCAGGGGCTTCTCTCGAATTGCAAGGGCAGTGCCGCGTCTCCTTCCGATTGGGTTCCCAGGACTTTGAGCACTTGTTCCTCGTGGCTCGGATCCGAGATAATGCTATTCTAGGGCTCGACTTCTTGCGCAAACATCAGGCCAGCATCAACGTACGAGACTCGACTCTTGATTTCCCAGGCAGTAGGGTCCGTCTATGCCAGTGGTGGCAGTGCGTACAGGGCGTCCTTCAAATCCGGGAGGATGAAGAATGGCTTCTTTCGATCCTGCGCAGCACTGACCTAATCCCTGGTTCGTCGGAATGGGAGGCGTTTGCTTCAGTCATGCGTAAGTTCAAATCAGCAGTGTCATCTAATGGGAAACTGGTTGGCAGGACACACGTTGTACAACATGCAATCGATACAGGTGATACCTGCCCAATAAAACAAGCTCCTCGCCGTATCCCATATTCGCAGCAACAACAAGTTGAGGACCTGCTTCGTGAAATGATTGAGCAAGGTGTCATAGAAGAGTCTCAAAGCCCATGGTCCTCCGATTGTGCTAGTCCCAAAGAAGGACGGGTCGACTCGCTTTTGTGTAGACTATAGGAAACTGAATGAGGTCACGAGAAAGGATTCTTACGCCCTTCCTTGTGTACAGGACCTTCTGGATGCCTTGGCTGGATCGGCCTGGTTTTGTGTGCTTGACTTCAAAAGTGGGTACTGGCAGATTGGACTGCGGCCGGAGGATAAAGAGAAAACAGCTTTTTCCATATATCGAAAGGGTCTTTGGCAGTTCAAAGTCATGCCGTTCGGGCTATGTAATGCGCCAGCCACTTTCCAGAGACTCATGGAGAAAGTAGTCCCCTCCGACATCGCACTTATTTACCTGGACGACCTAATAATTTATGGCCCTGATTTCCAAACAGTTTTAATGAAATTGGAGAAAGCTCTCATGTGCTTACAGACTGCCAACCTACAAATAAATCTGAAAAAGTGCACATTTTTCAAGCGGCGAACGCAGTACCTAGGCCACATAATCTCGGCTGAAGGTGTTCGGGCTGATCCAAGGAAAACAGAAGCCGTCACCGCTTGGCCAACTCCCAAAACGAAGAAGGAAGTCCACAGCTTCCTTGGCTTTTGTTCCTATTACAGGAGACTGGTAAAGGATTTTGCTGAAATATCAAAACCCCTTTCGAGGTTAACAGAGAGTGGCAGGTTATTTCACTGGGACGCGGAATGCGAGGATAGCTTTCAAGGGTTAAAAAGGGCAATGACATCGACACCTGTGTTAGCCTTCCCAGACCTGTCGAGGCCTTTCATACTAGACTGTGACGCTAGTGCTCATGCCCTGGGCGCAGTACTGTCACAGCAGGATGGACAAAAGGAAGCTGTCGTTGCATACTTCAGTCGAACCCTCTCGCGTCAGGAAATGAATTACTGCGCCACACGCCGAGAGTTGCTGGCCGTGGTCCATGCAATAGGCCACTTTCACCATTACTTATATGGAAACCAGTTTCTGTTACGTATAGACCACGCTGCCTTGACATGGCTAAAATCTTTCAAGCGACCAGAGGGACAGTTGGCACGGTGGATTGGGACGCTTCAGACCTACAATTTCACTATTTTACATAGACCTGGCAAAGATCATGCAAATGCTGATGGTCTGTCCCGCCGGCCATGCGGAGAAAATTGTAGGTATTGCTGTCGACAAGAACAGCGTGAACTGGAAGTCAACAGTATCCACCTACTCCCGGGAGGAGACCAGGGAAATAAACAGCGGGAAGACCCAGTTATATGGCAGGTTATTCAGTGGAAGTTGGAAGACAGACGGCCCACTACGGAAGAGTTGAGCGAAGGGAATCAAAGACTCAAGCAGCTGGTGAGCCGCTGGGATTTACTTGAGGTCAGAGGCGGGGAGCTTTACCACCAGAGGCTAGATAGGGCGGCCACGAGACGGCAATGGGTAGTACCACAGGTCATGATCAAGAAAATCCTGCAGCTCTGCCATGATGGACCCACTGCCGGGCATTTTGGGTTTTGGAAGACGCTAGCGAGGGTTAGACAGTGGTATTTCTGGCCGGGTATGACGTCGGATATACGGGCATGGTGTCGTACCTGCACTACCTGTCAGAGGTTCAAAGGCCCATGTCTTGTACGGCCTGCCCCGTTGAAGCAAATGTTGGTTGGGGCACCGTTCGAGAGGATTGGGATAGACATCCTTGGTCCCTACCCAGTGACTTCCCGGGGTAACCGGTATGTGGTTGTAGCGTCTGACTACTTTTCAAAATGGCCAGAAGCTATTCCTATTCCAAACCAGGAAGCAGAAACGGTCGCTACCGTGTTGGTGGAACAGGTGTTCAGTCGGATTGGCGTTCCACTGGAAATTCATACGGATCAGGGACGAAATTTTGAAGCCAAGTTGCTAAAAGAGGTCGCGAACCTTCTCGGCTTCCATCGTACGCGGACTACAGCTCTCCACCCCCAATCGGCCGGACTAGTAGAACGATTGAACCGGTCTCTCAACAAGTACCTGAGCATGTTTGTCAGCAACCATCAGAAAGATTGGGATACGAAGGTTCCATTATTCTTGATGGCCTACCGAGCAACACCTCATCAAACCACGGCATATTCACCGGCACAACTTGTGTTTGGTCGAGATATGAGGCTGCCGGAGACATTGGTACGCCCAACCGCCGAACAGACCTCACTTGAAACCCCGTACGCGCTCGATTTACGTGACAATCTGGAGACGGTGAGGAGGTACGCTCTGGAAGAAGCCAAGATGAAGATGCGCACGCAAAAAGAGACATTTGATCGCAGGGCGCGCACTCCACCCTTCAAAGAAGGTGATTGGGTCTGAGTGTTTGACCCGAAAAGGAAGCGAGGCCTCTGTCCGAAGCTGCAGCCTTCGTGGACAGGACCTTGGGTCGTTGAGAAGAAGCGCAACGATGTCCTATTCGACGTGAAGCTCGCTGGGAGAAGAAGGAGACTTCATGCTAACAGACTCGCCCCGGCTAACGTTCGCCCAAAGAACGAAGAGGAAGAGGGGGGCAATGTGGAGACCACTCCACATGTTGTTCCCAGCAACGTGGGTTGTTGAGTTTCAGTCATATTGTTGAAATTGTGAATTGTTGATTTTGAAAATATACCCGTTGTATGTGCGGCGCGGTAAGTACAAATTGATTAAGAAGGACCAGCTGCCCCGAACAGCAAAATACAGGGAAAATAAAATGTAGGTAATAATCAAAATAAATATTACTCACCTTTTCTGTGGTAGTGATAATATGCGACGTGTCTAAATACCTGTTTATGGTGGGGTAGTAGGTAGGAATGGAAAAGGAAATTAGAGGGTTTCCCTACCTATTTCCCGAGACACGCGGTATGAAATTGTACGAATTTTCCTTCGATAGGCGACGGTTTACAGCGGGGTGAGAATCGGAATTCACTCGCGGTGCGCACTGAATTTTTCTCTTAATGCGGGTTGAAATTGTGGTTTTGCGGGAATACCAAAGCGGAGAAATAGCGTTACTGTCCGAACTTGACGGTAAGAACGATAGATGCGGAGTGACTAGACGAGGAGTGGGTGGGAATGAACGAAGAAGGCTAGCTCTTAAAGGCGAGAGGCGAAAGATCAGCGATAACTGTGGTAAACAGAATTATCTTTCACTAAGCAACGAGTAAAATCACAACTTCGTTCATCCATTACCCCCACCCTGAAACACTCGTTTCTGAACAAGATATATAAATTATGAGCATAGAATATAAATAGAAAGCGGTACAACAAACATTATTTTTAAACCGTAGAACTTAAAACAGTTTACAAGATCAAAGTTAGAAGAGTCAATTTTCAAGCGTGGTCAGAATTGGCGGAGATACAGTCTTGGCGAAGAGGTGGACTACTGGGTTGGGAGTGGACAGACCTTACCCACTGGTCGACGGTAGGTGCCTGTACTTGTTCTGACTGCAACAACACGTACAGCGCCATCACTACCTGGGTAGACCCTTTCAATAAGGCCAAGAGGCCAGCGAAGTGGTGGGGTATTGTCCTTCATTACAATAACCACAGTTCCTTCTTGAATAGGCGTAGAGCCACTAGTCCATTTTGCACGAGACTGTAATGTGGTCAGATATTCACGCCTCCATCTTTCCCAGTAGTCCTGAACAATGCGGTCGATGAGTTGGTACCTTGACAAGCGGTTAGACTGAACATCTCGAACATCTTGTGCTGGAAGATGATCCAGGGATGCCCCAACGGTGAGGAAATGGGCTGGTGTAAGAGCAGCAATGGAATTGGGATCATTATTCAATGCACATAACGGCCGGCTATTCATCACAGCCTCCACTTGTATGAGGACAGTGTTGAACTCCTCATATGTTAGAATTTGATCACCAATGATGCGTTGTAAATGCCCTTTGATACTTTTAATATTGGATTCCCAAATTCCTCCAAACCAAGGTCCACATGCAGGATTGATTTTCCAATCAATACCTTGGAAGGCCATCTCATTTCCAATGCGAGTTTGAAAAGTGGAGGTGTTGATGAGCTCTCCAAGCTCACTGAGTTGGCGTCTAGCACCAACAAAGTTAGTACCTCCATCTGAGAGCATGAATGAGCATGGTCCTCTACGTGAAAGAAACCTCTTGTATGCGGCCATGAAACAATCTGCTGTTAAATCTGATGCGAGTTCGATATGGACAGCCTTTACTGTGAGGCATATGAATAGGCAAATGTATGACTTGGTCAGAAGTGGTTGACCTCGTCTGCGATGAGGAGTGATGAGGAATGGTCCAGCATAATCCACTCCTGTGCGTTCGAATACTCGAGCTCCTTCTACTCGAAAACCAGGAAGTGGAGCCATTTTTGGAATAGAAGGTTTTGGTCGAGTACGGAAACATCTGTTGCAGCGGTAGATGCGTGAGCGAATGCGAGATATTGCAGCAGGTATCCAATACTTCTGGCGAAGTGCTGACAGTACAAGTTGCTGTCCTCCATGTAGCAGATCAACATGATATTGGTCGATGATCAATTCGACAAATCTTCCCTTTGTGGGTAGCAAAATAGGGTGTTTTTGGTCGAAGGAAAGCGAAGAGTTTTGGAGGCGACCCCCCACCCTGAGAATTCCCTCATGCAAGAAGGGATCTAAATGACGGATATTGCTATGAATCGGCTCACCTTTACTGAGCTTGACTATTTCATTCTGGTATGCAGTAGCCTGGACGCAGCGAATCCAAAATTGAGTGGCTTTGCGAAGTTCATCGACTGTGATGAACGGCGTTTTTAAATTGGTGCGTGTACAAGCTCTTGATACATAGGAAGTTGCTCGTAATAATTTCCTAAGAGAGGAAATACGCTCCAACATAGGTTGGAGAACGTTCTGAGGGGGTTTTACAACAAGAAACGAAGTTTTGACTTCTACCTCAGGTACTACGGGCTCATAAGTGACCGGAGTTGGCCAATGAGACTCATCCTTTTTCAACCAAGGTGGTCCGTGAAACCAAAGCGGATGATTCATAAATTCTGAGGGTGATACACCTCGGGAGAGAACGTCAGCAGGATTATCATCTCCTGAAACATGACGCCAGTGTGCGGAGCTCAGATTTTCCTGAATTTGTGCGACACGGTTCCCAACAAAGACTTTCCACCTTGCTGCGTCAGAATTAATCCAATGCAGGACAACTCTTGAGTCAGTGAAAGCAATGACTGAATCAAATCTGTGCCGGTTTCCATAGCTCTCAATCACATGCCGCATGAGACGGGACAAAAGCAGAGCTGCGCATAACTCTAAACGAGGAATGGTAACAACAGTGGACGGTGCTACCCTTGATTTTGCACAAAGGAGATTCGATTCAGGCGTTACTACTCCAGGAACAATGCTACGGACATAGATACGTGCTCCGTAGGCCTTGGATGAACTATCTGCGAAACCTACGAGGATGGTGTGCGTTCCTTTAATAACACCTACATGCCTGCGGAAGGAGATGCGTTTTAAAAGCGGAAGTGCATCTTTAAATTCATTCCATCGATCAATAATTTCGATTTGTGGTGTATCATCCCAATCAGAACCATTTTGCCACAGTGCCTTGATAATTAGTTTGGCAACAAGTGTGACAGGTGCGACTAAACCTAAAGGGTCGAAAATGCGGGCTGTAACTGAAAGGATATTGCGCTTTGTACATGGTAGGTTAATATCGTCGACTATACATGTAAAACAATCCATGGCAGAAGACCACTGAACTCCAAGTACCTTTGACGAAGAGTCATGATCGAAATCGATGAAAGGAATCAAGCGGGATTGTTCTGGAACCTGAGACAACAGTGAGGATGAATTTGATGCCCATTTTGAGAGTTGGAAGCCACCTGATGCGAACATAGTGATGAGTTGATTGTGAAGTTCAACCAGCTCAGAGTCATCGTTCACAGAGCTTACCACATCATCAACGTACACATCACGTAGTGCTACAGCAGCAGCAAGTGGATAGCGGGGTTGTTCTAGTTGAGCGAGAAGACGGACAACACGATTAGCTAGATATGGCGAGCTAGTATTACCAAATACAACCTTGTTAATTTCATAGACGTCAAGTGGCTGACTGGGATGTGTTCTCCAGATGAATCGTTGAAATTTGCGGTCCTCTTCGGCAACGTGGATCTGCAGAAACATCCGCCTGATATCGGCGGTGATTACAAATTTGTACAGTCGAAAATGGATCAAAACATTGAAAATATCTGCGTGTAATTTCGGCCCTACGAACAGCAAATTATTTAAGGAGTATGACGAACTCGTAGGTGCAGACGCGTTGAATACAATGCGAAGCGGAGTTGTCGGATGCCCAGGACGATGAACTCCATGATGAGGCATGAAATATGCACCCATATCTGAAATGTCCGAAGCATGACCAATGCGTGAAACAATATCATCTTTCACGTACTCCTCAATCAGTGATACATAAGAATTACGAAAATTGGGATTACGGCTAAGTCTACGCTCCAGTGAGATGAATTTGGCGATGCAAGCCTCTTTTGAGGAGCCCAACAATTCAGGAGGTCTACAAAACGGAAGGCGAACTGTGAAAGTTCCATCAGGGTTGCGGAGATAACTGTCTATGAAAAATTGTTCACACTGTGCGTCTGCTTTGCTAAGAAGTTTGCGGTTTGGAACATCTTCCAAAGTCCAGAATTTTTGAATGATGGAGTCCAATGAGGGTTGCGTGAAAAAACAAAGTGAATCGAAGGTTTGCTGTTTGGATGCTAATACAGCACGACCCATTACTACATAGCCCAAAGTTGTCTCCACAGCGACTGGAGAGCCTTCTGCCCCAATGACCCTATTGGTACCTAAAATCATTGGCCATAGTTCTGCCCCAATGAGTAGATCAACTTCATGAGGTTTGAAAAATTGCGCATCAGCGAGAGGCAATCCTTTCAAATGCCTGAGATGAGCGAGCGATACTTCAGCGGTAGGTACATTATCACTGAGGCGATCAACAACTAGAGCGTGTGCGACATAATTATGCGTTTGATCGATGCGAGATTGAAAATTTAGGACAGTACAAGCGGAAATGTTCATTGGGGACGAACAAATACCCTTGACCACAGAACGGATTGGCTGTAACGGTAGACCAAGTTTGCGACAGGTTTTTTGCGTAAGGAAATGCGATTGTGACCCGTTGTCCAGGAGGCCACGAAGTTCGTGATTAATCCCATTACAATCCCTTGCAAGGACTGTAACTGTAGCCAAAAGTACTGTTGATGGTTCTGCGTTGTTTAATACATCCGTAGACCAGAATGAAAGCGTAGGATCAGCAGGAACAGTATGTTGCGCGTTGGAACTATGGGGTGAATTCGAAACCTGAAGTGTAGTAGAAATGGATGATTGTGGAGTAGAATTCTGCGGTGAATAGGTGCGGTGAAGCAAGGAGTGATGTTTCCTACCACATCCCTCTATCTTACAACTTGTAGTGGATTTGCAAGCCTGACCTCTATGTAATGTTGATAAGCAGTTGAAACAAACATTGTGCGATTTAGCATAGCTCCACCTATTATCGACGTTCATTTCTCTGAATTTAGCGCATTGATACAGAGAGTGATTAGTTGCGGAGGAACATAACAAGCAGCCCCTCTGAGGAATTCCAGTCTTAACAGAAGCGGGATCCGAAATAGTGGACGCGTTAGGTTCCTGAGCCAATAAAACATGGGAATTTTGTGAGTGTTTTCCAACATTTGACTTCTGCGGTTTTCCAGTGGACACCTTATTACTGGAAGCATTAGCACCTCTACTCAATATTTTTGCCTGTTCAGTGACAAAAGTTACTAGATCGGAAAATGTGGGAATATTCTCATTTGAGCGGTTATTATTCTCAAATAACCTGGAGGTTGCGGGGTCAAGTTTTTTCAAAGCGATATGTAAAAATAAATAATCGGCAAGATCAGTGAACTTCATTTGTTTCAAAGCATTGACGGGTTCGACAAAATGACAAAGAAATTCATCTAATGATTGCCCAGACTCAGCTGAAAGCGCCTTGAAACTCAACACTTTTTCGAGATAAGTAGAAGCGAGTGTCCTCCTATCCTCAAACCTATTCTTAAGTGTCTGTAGAATAAGATTATAATTTTCGGCAGTGGGCGGAATCGAGGTGCAAACTGACCTTGCGGAGCCTTTCAAATGAGCAACCAAATGCGTGACTTTCTCTACGTCACTGTACGCGGGATTTTCATGAACAATTTTGATAAATACTTGGTAAAATATAGGCCACTCCTCTGGGGCACCACTGAACGATGGTATGTGAATAGGCGGTAGTTTACTTCCATGACAATGACTATTGCCAGAACTAGGTTGAGATTTAGTAGAACTAGCGGATTGTTTGCGTGATTCGATCATATGGAAAACATCGTTAATTTCACAATATAAAAGTTCAAATGGTTCGACTTCACTATAACTAGGTGTAAACTTATCCTTTACTCTGAGCGAAATTTCGTTGATTTTATCAACGCAAGTAATAAAATCTGATCGGAGCGTGCCTACTGTTCTGGCACCAGATATAAAGCCAATGGAATACTTATTGTCAGCTCTAACTTTTATAGCTTGATCATATAGTTCTTGAATGCGTTTGAAAATCATTTCTTTCTTTTTCTGCAAAACAGAAAGCGTAATTTCCTCAGCGGAGGTAGACATTGTAATTTATTGACGAAAGAAATGAGCGGAAATAAGATGTATCTATATAGAAAAGTAGGTAGGTACAAAATGAAGCGAAAATTGTCGAAGTCGAAAATGCAAACAACGCAATTAAAGGGAAGTGTGATGATCTGTAATGCGTGATACTTGTTATTTGCTGAAGTCAATCAATGCTGAGAGGCCTCTGTACTTAGGTACCTACTCAGATTACAAAGTGAATACAATGCAGAATGTCTGAACAAGAGCTCCACTGGGCACTAATAGCAAAAGGTCACGTTTTGCAGAATGCGAGACTACTTGCATGAACGTGAATATTTGCCAAAGTAACTACTTATTTCAAATAGGTATAAATATGCGGAAAATACGTAATGAAAATTTAGGCACCACGAGTGAATTCCGATTTTCCAAATAATGTGGCTCGAAGCTGACCAAAATGATGTATGTGCGGCGCGGTAAGTACAAATTGATTAAGAAGGACCAGCTGCCCCGAACAGCAAAATACAGGGAAAATAAAATGTAGGTAATAATCAAAATAAATATTACTCACCTTTTCTGTGGTAGTGATAATATGCGACGTGTCTAAATACCTGTTTATGGTGGGGTAGTAGGTAGGAATGGAAAAGGAAATTAGAGGGTTTCCCTACCTATTTCCCGAGACACGCGGTATGAAATTGTACGAATTTTCCTTCGATAGGCGACGGTTTACAGCGGGGTGAGAATCGGAATTCACTCGCGGTGCGCACTGAATTTTTCTCTTAATGCGGGTTGAAATTGTGGTTTTGCGGGAATACCAAAGCGGAGAAATAGCGTTACTGTCCGAACTTGACGGTAAGAACGATAGATGCGGAGTGACTAGACGAGGAGTGGGTGGGAATGAACGAAGAAGGCTAGCTCTTAAAGGCGAGAGGCGAAAGATCAGCGATAACTGTGGTAAACAGAATTATCTTTCACTAAGCAACGAGTAAAATCACAACTTCGTTCATCCACCCGTTCACGTTAGACATTTCTCTTACAATATTTTGGTTACCAGAAAATAATGGAACAAGTGATTTAGTGACGGCCTCATCATAGGTAACATGATTACAGCATCAACCAATATAACATTAGCAGTAAAATGAATATTCATGCATGTTGAATTCATTAAAAAAATTCATTGATTTGAATGAATAATGAAAATAAAATATTATTAAAAGGTCAAAGAAAAAAATTACTAGGTAGGTAACTACAAAGAGTTTTAAGAATAATGACAAAACGCAACACTAGGCTAGGTGACAAACTGCAAGTAATTGAGTAGGGCTCTCAGTTTATTAAAAACTGATCAACAAAGGTTCATAATTCGCCAGAGTAATGGAGCTTTGGCTCTTATTGAAAAATTGATTGGTTTAGTGGACTTGGGCCATTGCTTGCAAAAACCTGGAATGCAGATACGGCAAATGGCGCTTTTTTCCCTTTTTTGCTCCAGTTCCTTTGTAAATGAATAGATGGCGCTAATATTGTCATAGAAAGAAAGCTTTTGACAAGCCGAATCCAACAGTAGGAACCCCGAACTCAATTTTGAGAAGAACGTCGCTTAAGCCATTGTTGCATAACACTGTTCAATTATGGTTCTGTCATATCATTTTCACCCAAAAATTACGACTGGCTATCTAAAACTTAAGTAGACGCAGAAGCAATAAACTACGTAGGTACACTGTATTTTTATTTGGTGGATTCAGTAATTAGTCGCTATGTTCTTCACTACCATAACATGAGGTTGAGAACCATGAATAATAATTATTTATTGATGAGACTTTCAATACCACTGTGACAATAATAAAATAAGTTTCAGCTGCTTCAATAATGCGCCTGACTGACGAGTTGAGCTCCAACAAACACATGACGTTTGTAGTCGATAAGTGTAAGTTGAGCATTCCTAAGAACAGTCAGTTTGTGTTGGTTGAACCGTTCTCACTCCAACCCTCTTCCTCTGTGAGAGTATCGGTAAGGGGTCACTGATATAAGTACCGACTTGGAAAATGTGGAGGCTGAATGCCGTGACCATGGCTCATAGATGACATGGAATTCTCGCCATCTGGATTCCTGCAATAAAACCTGGGAAAGTGGTAGAGGATATGGCCAAGAGTGAGGCATGGGGGGAGGTTTTGGATTCCAACCCGTCATCAACACGGCAACAGTAATCCCTGCCTAATCCAGGGGGCTTATAAGTTTGTGTAGATCCCCTCACTAGGAGAAGCAAGGTAGTGCCAACCTTGGGACTCCGCCCCGTCTACCTGAGGCCAGCCTATAGGCAGTTTTAAATTAGACACAAAAATGAGTATTTCCAGGAATTAATTGGCAGAAACCAGGAAGTCATCCGAGTTTGCAAGGTAACAGGTAATGAGCTCAACTTTTGAGGGATGGGGGGGGGGGGGGGGGGGGTCGAAATTTTGGCAGTCTCGTTTTCTGGTTATGTATCAACTGAAGGTATCAAAATGATTACCTGCTTTCCGCCAATCAATTCCTGGAAAAATCCTAATTTTACTGGCCTACTAACAGAACTAAACGGTCATGTTTCAAGAAAACTACGCATTTTTTATTATTTTATTAGGTGTTGCTTCCTCACTACCTTCAGTAGGATTCGTGCAAGAGTCAAAAGAATTATGCCCTCCAAAATGAACATTTCCAACGTCTCAGACATCAAGGAACAATTTTGGTTCCGTGTCTGTCTGTCTGTGGTCAATTCCTGGTATCGCTCATAACTACCTTACTTCATTTTGAGTGGATACGCGGGTTGGATCGCAGATGATCCCTCATCAAAATCACTGAAATCGTACCGTAACTTTCGTCTGTGCATGAATGTGCAAACGTGAAATACTTGAAACGCCTATAGCTACCTTAAATACTGTTGAAATGAGTTCAAAATCGGAGGGTCGATCAGGAATAATACTTTGAAGTTCCATATGAATTTCACTGGAATCGGACTGTAACTTTTGTCTGCGCATGTGCGAACATGAGATGTAGACCGTAATGCTTCTAACTACGCGAAAAATAGTCGCAGAGTTGAAATTTTGAGGGTACACGCGGGTTGGATCGCAGACGGTCCCATACCAAAATTATTGAAATCGTACCTTAACTTTCGTCGTAAGCGCCAGATCTTCGTAGCGTCCATAACTACCCTGCAAATCATCGTAAAGCGGTGAAATTTGGAAGATAGATGGAGGTGAGGTATTGGATGGTCTCAAATGCATGTAACCCATGCATGGATACTCCACCTGCCCACTGAATGAACCTACCCAACTATTCTATACGTTCATGTGATTCAAGTGAGGAAGCTATACTGCCTAATCGAATTGGCAGACGTTTTTATATGCACTGTAATATAATAAAATAAGTGGTTTTCTTGATACACGACCCTATTGGCCTACGCGACGGAGTCCCAAGGTTTTCTCAAGCCCGTATGACCATGGTCATGGGTGCTCAAGTACACTCTCTTGTTCTAGTCGCACTAAGCCAGACAATTATTTGGACAAATAAAATTTCAAGATGATTTGGGAGAAGTATACCATCAGCTCATCCCTGTAACCAGACACTGTCCTCGTGAATAGTATGGAGGGAACAACGAACTTTGCCTCAGACGTAGAAGGGGGAAACAAAAAATAATTTTAAAAAACCCTCCACTTCCCACCCAACTGGGTAAAGAAGTAAGAATGAGATTTGGGAGCAGGAGTCGATAAGGATCACTACAGCACCCACATCTATTACAAGTTAGGTACCCGAGACGCTCCATGACCCCCCCCCCCCCCCCCCAGATGATATGATAAGTATAATAGTAATGATAATTATTTACACTGGTATTGCAACCCCATTTACGATGGCTACGGAGGTAACAACACGTCAAATTCAATGTGTGTTCAATTCGATGTGAGTGGTGGTTATATCACATCGCTTGCAAGGATGGTGGCCGCAAGCTGACTGCCAAGTAACACACTCGTTTTGAATATTGGAGCTTTGCCGCAGAACGTGGAAGGTAACCCCCCCCCCCCCCCCCCCCATTCCGGGCCGAGGCTTTGAAAAGTGATCAAAGGAGTCCCCATTCAAGTTGAAGCGGGAAACGTACGCACTATGGAACAAAGTCCCATACATCCAAGTATGATCCACGTAGCTGTTGGGCAAACGAACCCCTTTCCACTCAAGGAGACGAAGCAATGAGCAGCCAAAAGCGAAATGATCAGAAAAAATTCTGATCCTCTCATTACAGGACAGCTGATTACGTCCACGACACTGGCAGGGCAGTTGGAGACAAAGCCCATGCCTGAAGTGGCGTTTACTTTATAAGGATGAGTGTATTTGAGTAGTAGTACGAGAAGAGTAAAGTTCATTTATGCAGGGCAATAATAAATATTGAATAATAAATAAAATTAATTTGCAGTATTTTATGAATAAGTAACTGGTACTAACTTTCACAATACACAGAAGGTTTGTTGGTGAGGCTCTTGGAACACAAATCACACACTTGAGAATTCCCGTAACACACAGTAACCCACTGGTGGGGAGTTTTTTTCGTTTTCTCCTAAAAACAAATAGAGCACCTTCAACACGTACACCAAAAAAATAGAGATTTTATTTGTACTTCAAACAATGACCAGTAAGGCTCTCCCAATATCTTTATAAATAATCTCAAGTGCCGCTCACCTTCTTCTTACGAAAGAAGAGGCTACCTCTTTTTCTTCTCTTCTCTGGATGGTCATCATATGCAGCACTGAAAAAGAAGAAAAGGAGGATTTTAAATTTTATAAGTTGTAACTGAGGTATCATAACTGTATCATAATAACAAACAAGTGTTCAGAAGGAATGCGCATTATGGACATGGCATTAACGCAAAACAAACGTCATTAGCGCCTGTATGAGAGTTGGAGAAATCAAAGGGAACTGAAAATAATAGGATTAAATTCGGAAGACAGAGGGTTCCCGAAATTTTTACTGCACACCGTTATTGGCCTTACAAAATTCCTTAGGTATTATTAATAGTATAGGTATCCTACTGTCCACAAATAGTATTTTTCTGCTTAGAAAATAGTAGACTATTAGCTAATACCTAAGTAATTTTGTAAGTCGTTGATCTCAATCAATCGTTATTCTTTGATCATAATTCCAACAGGATTTCAATAAATTTTTCATCCATCCTTTCTTCAAGGACCACATAACTATATTCATAATTACCCAGCACTTTTTTTTAATGCAAGGTAATTATTATGCACCATATAGTTTTCATGTGTTTTTCTTTACTCTCACTTACAAGGCCTTTCCATAGTAATCATAATAATATGTAATGGGAAATTTTCGTCAAAAATCTCTTGTGGAAAAAATTACTCAGAGCTCTTGGAAAAATCGTATTTTGAAACCCGTTTTCAAAAATAAGAGATATTTTTTAAATGAGGGTGACTCAAAGTAAAAATGTGGCAAGAAATGATGTATCAAGTCTATTGATGTATGACAGGCTGTTGGCCCAAGGAGGCGGAGCAGATTCGGAGCTGAAGGTTCTCAATGCTGCCAACAACCCAACACTAGAAATGTCAAACCTTCCTGACCACCTTCAAGAGCCTTTGCTGTGACTTTTCGTGAACATCCCTTCGCTGTGATTTTGAGGATGTTTTTTAAATTTATTTATAAATTTGCAGTCCCATCAATCAATCTACTGAGGTTCTGTACATTTTTTAAAGTGATGCACTAGCGCTCTCAGTGAGATTTGAGTTGAACTGCTCAGTGACTTACTTGATACGTCATTTCTAGCGAGAACTCATAAATTCAAATTTCACATTAGTTTTCTGCCTAGATTTTTCGACAAACACCTCATTATGTGGTCAATAATTGTAATTTCTGTTATTGAACAGAATTTGGCAAGAAACTGGGAATCTGTAGTCCACGAAAACTGCCCATTACTTCAATCATAGGATAGGAGAAGAAACTTTTCACAAAGAGATTTAAAAAAGATAAAAATAAAGACAACTTTTTTGGGGATAACGATTAGTTTATATGAATATTATCAACAGAAGTATAAATGTCTTGTCCCAGGTAAATTTTGATAGTGCTTCTGAGTTTTTTAGCTTAGAATCCCAAAGTCTCTGAAGCAATTGTGAAAATCAGGGGTAATAAAGAATGGACAAGCATTTCAAGGTATTCAACTTAACAATTCCATGGCAATTTAGCAAATACACAGGCAACTAAATTGCTATTGTACATTGAGCCAATTACTGCGTATGATATTGATGCAACAATAGTAAATTGACACAAGTCATTCTAAAGTGTACTGTAAATTGAGAGTGAAACAACAAACAGCTTTATGGCATTTTCACGATTGCTTGCATGGGTGGGTTGCTAAAAGGTGTCAGTAATTGAGACTTGTTCATGATTACTCCAACTGACCCAACATGACTATAGAAAGTAAAAACCAGTAAGTATAGAAAGTAAAATCCAGTAAGTTTAGAAAGTAATATCATTCGGGAAACCAATGAACCAACGCCACTAGCAGAATCCAAATGGCTATGCCCAGCAACACTCAGATGTCACCCAATCAGTAAAGCATGGCTCACCACTGTTTACCTGCACCATTCATACTTTTTCACTGTATTCATTTACATAACTATGTTCATCTTTCTTTCTTTCGTTTCTAAGTGAAGAAAAAACCCTTAGAACCCTGTCACACGGTAAACATAAGAAAAGTGAGGCATGAAACAGAAATGTAGAAGTATAGGTACCTAATATAATACTCACGGTGCAAAATAATGAAAAGCAGTAGTTCCTTTAGCCGGCATTAGAACCCCATCCAATACATCATCTTCATCACTCCCAGTTGTCCCATGCAGCTGATGACCACTGTGTCTACGCAATACCAGCTAACACAAAAGGCCATGCTCTAATAAAGCTTAGTGCAACATGCAAACTTACTGTTAATGGATGAACCTACTTACAACAATACTCATATTTAAATATTATCGAACATTATTGAAACATATCCGTATCATCATCATTCCTGGTGCTAACTCAATGTTACACTTCTTGAAATTTACAAACTAACAAAAGATAGTTTTATTATGTGAGTGATCTAGTTTGAAGTAAGTATGTATGAAGAAAATAACCAGCATGTATTCATATTACGTTTGCCCAGGCATTCAAATAGCAGTTCAAATGAAATACTGACTTCTAGTTTTCAAACAATACTAACCACCACACAGACCAGACACTTAACGTGTAAATTTGGCCGGAGGAGTAGATGTACTCCGAATTTAGGAAGTGGGGAACAGATAATGACGTCTGCTACACATAAAATCGCTTAAGGGTACCAGTAACTAATTATGGTAAAAAAACGAGCATATAATTATATATATAAAGTGCTATTATACCATGAAACCAGTCCAAATGAAGCTATCCCCCCACCCCCCAAATAACCCTGTCGCAAAAATTTACCTGTCAACAAAACCTCCTCAGCCGCAAGACGGATTGATATATCTATTTTGCCAGCCGAAGTACGTAGCATGCTTGGTGCCTCGCTCTTAGATGTGCATGTAGAAACTTGCTCCTTCCCCCTCTGATGGAAAGGAAACCGCAGAAACCTGTTCCCTCCGCACAAACCTTGACATTTCTTTCCGATATCTGGCGGGCGTTTTTCGTCGAGGGAGGGGGGGGGGAACAATCTGCCCTCCAAAAAGCGTTGAAAGAAATTTCAAGGGGGGGGGGGGGGGGGGGTCCTACGCACACATCCAACAGAGAGGGAAGGAACAAATTTCTACTTGCACATCCAACAGGGAGGTGTGAGCATGCTCCTTAGCAGGCGAAATGGATATCAATCCTTTTTGCGGCTGAGGAGGTTTTGTTGGTGGGTAAATTTTTACAACAGGGTTCTTTTTGAGTGGGATCGTTTTGCACTGATGAAGTAGACATTTTTTCCAATTCACAATTTTGTTCCCAGTCATTTGTTTCCCAGTAAAAATTGTTTCCCTGTAAAACTGTTTTCCCAGTCAAAATTTACTCCCATTAACAATTTCCGCATAGTTTCTGCTACATCCGCTGTTACAAATTCTTGAATCCCAAGTTTCCAATCCGAAAAAAATGGTTTTTCACCTTTGAAAGATCATTGATTCCACTACGATTGAAGTTTTTATCGAGTTTATTAAAGCTCAATTACATATGAGCGCCAATTTTTCACAGTTCTAGGAAATTCAATTTGTGTAATGAATAATAATGTTGATCCATAGTTTTTACCTCTAACATTTTTTATTTCCCTTTCTGACCAGGGAAAAAAGGTGTTTCTTCTGAGATCCTCTAGTTTTGGGGGGCAATAGAAAAAGGATGTAGGTAGTAACTGCCAAATACCGTGTTTTTCTATATCTGGGATTATATTCGGTTTCAAAATGAGCTGGTGTTACATCTGGAGCAATGTACTGTGAAAGCAGAGTGTAGAAATGAGTTAAGCATAAATGAAGTCAAGCAGTTTGCGTTTCAGACATGTCAATATTAAGCAAAAGGAAAAAGGTAGTTTCTCCTACTCAACTGAATAAATAATACGTCAACACAAAGCCTTTAAAAATTGAGAATGATTTGAATACAAATGAAGAAGTCAGAGAGAATTACAAATGAGAATTGGCTACAGCACTAAAATTCCAAATATGTAGAAGCAAGGAGTTCCTCAAATGATTTAAAAGATGGATAGTTTACCTACTGGTGAAAGAAAATGGAAACGTACAGGAAATTGTGCTACTAAAAGACAAATTGCACACGTCATCACTCCAAGAGATACAATCGGGTCGTGGATTTATTCTCGTTTGCTTGTTATGTATAACTGGTGCATATAGAGAGTGCAAAGCTCAACTAATCAAGCGAATCATGAATGAACTATACACATGGGACTCACACTGGCAACGTAGTTGCAGAGGCCTCTACAACAATTGGTTCAGTATTGGCTAGCTCTCGTACGGCAATAATTGATGGCGTTGAGACTGATTTTTGTAAAGGGGAGTTCAGCCTTGTATTTAAAAGTCGGTTTTCTGCTTCTCGTTTGGAAACAATTATTTTAAAGTCACCCTGCATTGAAAAAAAAAACAGAAAAACTAAGTTAATCTGAAAGTTTGGTGTTTACTGAATAGTTAACTAATGGAGAGTAAAGACTTTAAGGAAACCATAAGGTAAAATCCTAATCATACTGGTTATCAGTGGCACATATCTGCTCATCAACAAGTAAATTGTACCAGGCTGAATTCATAGAAAAATGGAACAAATAATGACATAGGGGAAAAATATTTCATCTCATCTCTCAACAATACTGAGTGGGGTGGTCATGATGTACTAATTTTCCTCATAAAGCAGATAGGTAAAATTGACAAAAAAAGTGGTATTTTTTCCACACATAGGAAGGTATGAACCCACACAATCTGAATCACAGGTGGCGCTTGGGGAATGACAATGAAAAACGAATCAACTCCATAATCAAGAATCCACAAGACAATTGAAACTGAATGTTGACACAAAGCCCATAATTAATAAAAGGCCATCCAAACACGTCGCACCAGCAAATAAATCCAACGTCGTCACGCAGTCCCCCCCCCCCCCCCTAAAGAAAATATATATAAATAAAATAAATTAATTGAATAAAAAGTCTGCCAAGGTGTGGCATATAACTAGCTCCTCCTTGTAACCCTTACACTTGATTGCAATCATTATCTTAATACCAACTGCATAGCTCTTGATTAATATTAAAATCCATCCATTAAATAAAATCCGTGTTTATAAGGATGATGGAAGTTTCCCCAATAAGTCATGCATATACCAAAATTATAGCCTGATATTTATGAAATTCGTGAGTACGCACATAACCCCTGTGAATGTCACCAAAATGAACAGTCATCATTAGAACACAGAGCTGGGTGTGGCAACGGTTTCATGTTTGTGTACTTTTGGACGAAAGTTACTGTCTATTTTGACAATCATACTTGCGTAGATTTACACCAGGGCTGCAAATGTAGGTAAAATATCATCGCTTGGTATTCAGGACAAACAAAATCTTTGATTCTATTGTAAGTAATACAAGATATAGCCAGAACATAGTTCGAATTCTCATGAAGTCACCCATAGACCTAGAAAGTTCTACAACAGGAAATGAGAGGGAAATATTGATTTTGGAGGACACAAATTATTTGCCCAACCAATGTGTTCACAAGGATTTGACCTTACCAATGGCTGACTATTCAGTATTATTAAACACGATCGGAAGTTGCACGGGCGGGATTTTTATATTTGTCACTCGAAATCGGATCCAGCGCCCTTGAAAATCCCGTGCAGTCAATTTTCAACACAAAATTCTATCTAGGAAAGCTGTGACGAGGACGTAAAAAAGCGTATGACGTCATGGAAGGTACCGGGCTGGATGGGCAGAAGGGGTATATACTCCATATAAGAGGTCCAGGTGACGGCGTGATGCTCTATAGCATTTTGGTATTCTTCCATCATATGCTCCACCCACCTCCACTTCCTGTTTGATTTGGTGTACATTGGGGCTTCCCCAGTCGATCTCAATACATCCATGTTCCCCACTGTGTTATTAATAACACTAAAAACTTACTGTTATGTAAAAAGCGTGTGCCAAAAACAGAGTTTCTTTGTTTTTGGTCTTACCCAGACAAAAATCATTGTAACCAAAACAAGTGGGCCATAAATTTGAGTTTTAGTTGGCTATAAATCGCCAGAATTGATAGTCTGAGTAGGTATGGCTCCTAACGAGTTGGCCTCAAAGCAAAAAAAAAAAAAATCAAGCAGACAACAGAACAAAGATAACGGTGCCCCTTCCACACATTCGAAGTAGAATACTATTCCTCTTCATTTACAGCCCAGGCAAAAGATTTTTGTCTGCAAAAAAATCTTATAAAGCTGAAAGTGATTTTAAAACAAATAAGTGTAATATGAGTTTACGACGGTTTCTGAGGTGAAATGAATTTTTAAGAGGCAAAAACAGCAAAATTTTGGAACGTTCTTCAGTTTTTGGCTTATAACGTTTAAACGTGCATTAAAGACAGTTTCAATCACAAAAATTTAAGAGCATTAACTTCCGCGTCAAATGGCTTCCTTAAACATTAAATCTGGTTCAGAGGTTTGGTCGGGATCGGCGTTCAAAAGTAGGCAAATTTTTTCCATTTGGACTAAAAACTGCACAGACACACACACACGCACAGTTTCACATGCACAGTTCCTGCACTGGACAGTTTCACTAAAAAAAAGCTGCAAATTATTACACAACAGTTTATTATTGACCTATACATACGCCTTCTATGTAGACAACCCTCCTGCTCCACCCCACCCACCCACCCGGAAGCCCTAAATCGAGTATTGGAGCCGGTCGGGGAATGGAAGTTACATCAATATTCGGTGGATTCAACTATCATATTATTAGATTATTTTTGTTGTTATTTATGAACCATAACGTTTGTTCAAGTACCAAAGGAACCTATCAACAAAATCCAAAATAACCATCATTCGTCAAATGAAATAATATCATGGGGAACGACCAGCTCGATTTCATTCAGCCATGCCTGATTACAATAAGGTGTTCCCAAGCAATGATGTCTGGGCTGGATGTATACCGTTCCATTCACGATCATGATGAAAAAGGGACAAACGAACGGCTGGACGTACAATGCTCCAGGCAGTCTCAAAAAATTCTTAATTTCGAGATCAATTTAAAACATGGAAAACTATACCTCACAAGCTCATGCTAACTAAAACCTAATAAAAACCTCGAAACCTACTTTTACACCCATTTTTCACCCACAACACCCCCGGGTGTATTCCGATGGGGCTGCCGAGCTTCGGAGCACAACTAGGACCCAAATGGTGCCTGTGTGTGGGAGAACGACGATTTTATACTGACATTTACCGTACATTTAAGGCTGAAACTTTGTTAGAACCTCAATTCTTCGCTTGTTGGTCAGAACTGATTTCATATTCGGGCTCCTGGCCCTAAAATCCCTGGAAAACCATACCTCTCAAGCTCATGTAACTAAAACACACAAAAAAAAAAACCTATTTTTACATCCATTTTCCCCCCACAACACCCTTGGGTATATTCCGATAGGGCTGCAAATTTTCGGGACACTAGTGGGGCCCAAATGGAGCCTGTGTGCGATGCAACAATTGAAATACCTATTTTTGATCGTTTCCACCAATTTTGGCACCTAAAAACACGAATTAGGCTCCTATTTTGGTTTATTATTCTGTGAATAATACACCTATGTAATCGCTCAGCAAAAAATTTTTATAACACCCCCTCAAACTTTTTTCTTATCCGTTTCAAGATGCGTAGATTCCAAAAATGCAATGTCCGTCCGCCGTCCGCCGTATCACGTGTACAGGCTTCATTTTCGGTCTAAAAAAATCGTTCTTTCGCACACATGCTCCATTTGGGCCCTAGTTGTGTCCCGAAACTTTGCAGCCCGATCGGAATATACCCAGGGGTGTTATGAGTGAAAATGTGGATAAAAATAGGTACTTTTTGTGTTTTAGTAACATGTTAATAACATGAGCTTCTGAGGTATCGTTTTTCATGTTTTTGGGGACGAGAAGACCGAATATGAAGTCGATTTTGCCCAAAGAGTGGAAAATAGAGGTTCTACCAAAGGTTCAGCTGCCAAAATTAATTTTTTATGAGGCAAAAACCTGGAAAATCGTTTGAAATCACCGTCAATTTGTATAATAACACTAGAAGAAGGTTCAAAATGTGGATCAAGACGATTAAATGGCATTACCAATGATCGAAGATAATTTGAAAAAAAAAAAAAGGAGCGTACCTACCTAATTTGTGTTTTGGGGGCCAAAATTGGTGGAAACCATCAGAAATTGCTATTTCAATTATTTCACATGAAAGAAAAAATAAATGAACAGCCAAAATTTCTGTAGGTATGTCCAGTAGAATAATAAACCCATGTGACAAGGACTTTGCAGCGTTTTTTGGTTTATTATTTTCAATAATGAACCATTGGAATCGAACATGAGAAAAAAAATTCTAATCCCCCCTCAAAATTTGATGGTTTACGTTTCAAGGTATGTAGAATCCAAAGCTGCAATACAAATATTTCTGTCTGTCCGCCGTACGCCGTACGGACCACTTTTCTTAGTTACCATGAAACAAAATTGATGAAATTCGGGTTATAGGTTCCGTTCGTGGTCTAGTTGGTCCTCGAAGCTCGACGTTACTGTCAGTCATCTCTAAGAGGTTCAAAATAGGGGTTGAAATTTTCAGAACGCCTATACCTTTTTTTTACGTGAATCTTTTTACGGTTTTAAATAGTTCTTGAACTTACGAGTTTTTTAAGACCCCCCGGAGCATCGTACGTCCAGCCGTTCGTTCACAGTAAGGCCCCGAAGTTTGCACCGACAGGCATTTTCGACTCCAGTGTGAATGAAATTGTATACATTTAGACCAAATCTCGTAACCAGAGACGCGCCCACAATAGGAAATTTGGCGGAGATGAAATCATTGGTAGGGATCACCTGATTATATTGGCGGAGTATGAAGTCGAGTTGGTTGTTCTGTGATATTATTTCATTGCAAAAATGATGGCTCTTTTGGAGTTTGTTGGTAGGTAGTGAAACTTGAACAAACGTTGAAGTATTATTGATGGGTAAATTATTATTACGCGATGGTAAATCATTACTCAACGGTAAATTATTACACAACGGTTCATTATACCATCTACGTAGAAGGGGGTGGAGTTTGTTGGTAGGTACTTTTGCAACTTTTTTCACTCCTCATCAACAATTTCTTTTCAGAACTTCATTATGTGCGTTTCTTTTTGTTAGGTACTGCTTGTCATCGGCAGAATTATTTTAGCAACATTTAACTCGTGATTTAGGTAGGTACCTAGTAACGAGTACGGGGTTAGGTATTAGCCTACGGAGGGTGTGCGATCTATATCATACGTATAGAATAGTACATATATTATATAAAGGGTTATCTATACGGAGAGCTGTGATATGTAACAATGGTAAATTATTACACAACGGCAAATTATTACGCAACGGTAAATTATTACACAATGGCAAATTATTACACAACGGTAAATTATTACACACCAGTAAATTATTACACAACGGTAAACAATTGACCCCCCCCCCCCCCGTCAATATTGGATACAATATCCTTGATTATAATTGAATTGTCTAAATTGGCGTGGTGCGCATTAGTTCAATCAATCATTTTCTTTTGTTTTTTCAATAAATTCATTATGACTGGCCTAGGCCATTCCAATCACATGGGATTTCGCGTTGTGGCTCCGGCTTTTGTTTCTGTCCCAACCTCATCCGCCATTTCCAGTGTATTTTCACTCCACATCAACAGTTTCCCTTCATCACTTCACTATTTGCGTTTATTTTTGCCATTTTAGTTACTGTCTGTCATCGACAGAATTATTTTAGCATCATTTAACTCGTGATTTAGGCAGGTACCTACCTAGTAACGAGTACGGCGTTAGGTACTAACCTACGGAGGGTCTGCGATCTACATAATATGTATAGAATAGTACATATTATATAAAGGGTTATCTATACGGAGAGCTGTGGTCTGTAACAGAAGGGTATTCTGTACAAAATAATAAACCGTTGTGCAGGGATTTGCAGCGTTTTTGAAAATTATCTTTGACCATTGACAGTGCCTTTTAATTGTCTTGATTAACCTGCTGATACTACTTCTAGTGTTATTCTACAAATTTATGGTGATTTCAGACGATTTCCCAGGGTTTTTTTAAGCATAAAAAATGAATTTTGGGAGTTGAACCTTTGTTACAACCTAAATTTTTCAATCTTTGGTCAAAATCAACATCATATTTGGTCTTCTCGCCCTAAAAAACAAGGAAAAAAGATACCAATAAAATGTCAAAAAATCCTATTTTTACACACATCTTTCCCCCCTAACACCGCTGGGCATATTCCGATCAGGCTGCAAAGTTTCGGGACACAAGTAGGACCCAAATGGAGCCTGTGTGCGAAAGAACGTTGTAGACCGAAAATAAGTAGATATGCATGATACAGCGTACGAGGGACGGCAATGCATTTTTGGAATCTACGCACCTTGAAACGTAGAAGACAAAATTTTGAATGGGGGGTTCCAAAAATGTTTTGCTGAGCGAATACAAAGGTGTATTATTCACAGAATAAAGACCAAAATGCATCCATCCGTCTGCCGTATCTCTATATATTATAAAAACGAATCTCTGTGAGTGAGTGAGTCTCTGAGTCTGTCTGTCTGTCTGTCCGTCTTCCCACGGCCTAACGGCTCGACGGATATCGACCAAATTTGGCACGAATATCCAGTAGGCTCCCAAGTTGTGCAACGTCGCATTTTTAATTCCCTGACCATAGCGGAACTATGGTCGACCATGGTCAACTCCTGAATGGCTTGACGGATATCGACCAAATTTGGCACGAATATCCAGTAGGCTCCCAAGTTGTGCAACGTCGCATTTTTAATTCCCTGACCATAGCGGAACTATGGTCGACCATGGTCAACTCCTGAATGGCTTGACGGATATCGACCAAATTTGGCACGAATATCCAGTAGGCTCCCAAGTTGTGCAACGTCGCATTTTTAATTCCCTGACCATAGCGGAACTATGGTCGACCATGGTCAACTCCTGAATGGCTTGACGGATATCGACCAAATTTGGCACGAATATCCAGTAGGCTCCCAAGTTGTGCAACGTCGCATTTTTAATTCCCTGACCATAGCGGAACTATGGTCGACCATGGTCAACTCCTGAATGGCTTGACGGATATCGACCAAATTTGGCACGAATATCCAGTAGGCTCCCAAGTTGTGCAACGTCGCATTTTTAATACCCTGACCATAGCGGAACTATGGTCGACCATGGTCAACTCCTGAATGGCTTGACGGATATCGACCAAATTTGGCACGAATATCCAGTAGGCTCCCAAGTTGTGCAACGTCGCATTTTTAATTCCCTGACCATAGCGGAACTATGGTCGACCATGGTCAACTTCGTTAATTGAAATGGTAACCCCTATTTTTTATCGCGTATTCGTAATCTACGTGAAATTCTATCTACGATCGACCCTTCGGACTACCCCCGCGGTCGACCATAGCGCATCCATGGGCCCCTCCATGGTCGAATCCCGAATTGCTCAACGGATATCGACTAAATTCGGCACGAATATCCAGTAGGCTCCCAAGTTGTGCAACGTCGCATTTTTAATTCCCTGACCATAGCGGAACTATGGTCGACCATGGTCAACTCCTGAATGGCTCGACGGATATCGACCAAATTTGGCACGAATATCCAGTAGGCTCCCAAGTTGGGCAACGTCGGAATTTTTCGGTCCCCTTCACCATAGCGGAAATATGGTCGACCATGGTCAACTCCTGAATGGCTCGACGGATATCGACCAAATTTGGCACCAATATCCAGTAGGCTCCCAAGTTGTGCAACGTCGGAATTAAGTACGATACTGCGTACAGCGAATCTCGGATAGCGAGCGAAGCGAGCGGTCATGCTAGTCATCCATATCTACCTTTATTTTCTGTCTAAAATTTCATTATTTCGCACACAGGCTCTATTTGGCCCCTGGTCGTGTCCCGAAACTTTGCAGCCCGATCGGAATATACCCAAGAGTTTTATGGGTGAAAAATGGGTTAAAAATAGAGGTTTTTGATGTTTTAGCAACATGAGGTTGTGAGGCATCGTTTTCCATGTTTTTTAGGGCGAGGAGACCGAATATGAAATAGATTTTGACCAATGAGCAAAGCATTGAGGTTCTAACGGGGCTCCAAAAAGTTTGGCTCACCTCAGAAACCGTTGCAAACTTATTACTCGCATTTGGGATGCCCGAAGGGCTTTAAAATAATTTTACGCTTCACAAGGATTTTTTGGTCAAAAACTGGCACAGCCGTTTTTTGTCGAAAGTGGCAGGGCTGTTAGGCCAACTCATTGTGGGGCAGATCTTCTTTACTATGAAAATTCCCTCATATGGTCAGCTTTCATGGCTGTAACTTTTAACTTTTTTTCTAAAATGTTCATGTGTATTCGGAAAGTGATATTTCGGCGCGCGTGTTCAGTGTTCACGTTCACATTAAACCTTAAAATGGACCCAATTTGAATATCAGGAGCCAATCCCACAAGGCCCATGAAAATTAACCTAATTTCTTCTTCAATATCTGAACCAAAAATGCGAGAGGAAGCTTTCGTGTTATGCACACCATTTTGTACCGGCTCTTATATGAAATGAAAACGAGGCTCCTCAAAGCTCAAACAAACAGTGAGGTAGATAGCAAAAAGGCCTTATAACTGATAACTTCTGCGCAAAGTAGGAGGAATGTGTCAGCTCCCTACATTAATTTTTGAAGACCCCCCCACCGTTAACAACACCTATGGATAAGAGGGTACTTTCTCGTTTGGCACTTCATATGATGGCTCAGCTAGGAAAGCACTGGGTTAAATGGTAGGACTGAACTTCACCGAGCATAATATTCATCTATATTCAACCATATGCATGCTAGCAAGGAGCCAGTAAGCGAAATAAATACACAGTCATATACCCCAGTCATGGTTCACATTGGTATACCTACCTAGTAGCTGACCTAGTAGTTGACGGCCCTCCACAGTATGTCATATGATTTTATTCACCAATGCGATTTTTGTTTAGATTTTAACATTGAAGAATAATGATTTTAAAAAGGAATTTCAGAACTATAAACATCACACTAGAGCGTTACGCTGATTTATAAATAAAATATCCCTTCACCTTGTTAATTTTAGTCAATGTTCAATAACTGTTGATTGTTGAGTAATATTTGAAGACATACTTGCAAATCAGCTTCATTCAGCGAATGCGTGGATGAGTTAGGATTAGTGCGAGCCTGCCTAACTTGAGCAATCGCATCGTCAGTTCCAAGAAGGTTTGCAGTACTTTCACAGAAAGGGTCATCCATATCTGACTCCATACTGCTCAAGCTAATGCTGCATAAGTCATTGCCACTTAAAAAACAAATAATACTTCAGATATCAACTATGGAACAAATCTGTCATTAAGATAACAGAAGAATGTTAAGGTGCTTATTCTCAGTGTTTTACAAATAAAAACTGCTGGATCACCTATCATAGCATTTGATACATGGTGAAATTGGAGTTAAAGGTTGAATTTACCAATCTGCTTGGTTGAAAAGATAAGCTTTTCATCACCACATAGTTAGTAGGAACCTTAATCTGATTGGTATGAAACTTTTGCATTGATTCGAGGCCTTCCAACCCTTGACAATTTCTATTCAAGTGATAAGGTACCTACATTACATAATATGACGTACTGAAGAGTATGATCTGTGATTACATTTTGCAGGTTGTGTTTCTAGCTCTTTATACGTGGTGTCCACCGCGTTATATACAATCCAAGCATATCTTGGAATCCAAGCATATACATCTCACTCTAGTATCGTGTAAAATGAGATTTTTGAGGACGCTTTAAATGTCCCCAACGTGTGCCCCCCCCACCCGCTAAGCCCATCTCTCTTTTTCTTCTTCTTTTTTTTAAATAAATTATGGAAATTTATATGGATTTGAATTCTATACAGAGTTTCAAGGGGACACGGATCGTCACTCTATAGTTTCAGGCGTGCACAACATGCATATTATGAACGTTATTTTGATGGGTAATGTATTTGTTGTCGAAGTTATGTTCCTACTCGTTGCACCCGAACCACCCTTTCACCTACTACATTACCAATAGCATATTTTCTACTGATTACCACAGAAATCGAAAATCGATGTTACCGAAACCATCCAAAGGGGAGCATGTGGTTCACTGGTGTCAGATATGGGCCATTGATGGAAGAGGATGAGTACGGAGAGAGCACAGTGCAGCGGATGAGGCACAGTCAAACCCGAAATGCAACAGTAACCAAATTTGTCTAATTCATTGGGAAATCTTATCCATTGCTCAGCCTTCAGAGTTTGAGTACAAGGGTGATGTGCATGGGGTTTATCAGTTTTGAACACAAGATTCAGCAAACTCAAATACTCCTGTGTACGAATTTTCAGCACCAAATTACTTCAGGCTAAGCCAAATAATAGGTGAAATTGTGTACGCAGCGTCTTGTCTCTAGTTTTAGGGTGCTGTAATCTCTCCCCGCAAAGATAAAGGATTTAGGTGACGTCACAACTTGTTCATTTTACCACTCATTTCCGCTCACCGCAGACCTCTCCATATTGCAACTTTTCATGAAGGTCTACGTGAGACCTTTCAGTGAGAAAACTGAACATGACTATGCTCACACCCCAATGGACAAATGATTGCAAGTTAATTTTGTCTCTTTATTTTAAAATATAAGCGTACGAATATTGCAGATGTACCTACGTAGAATCCCATATATGCGTGTGGAAAAGCCACGAGAGCAAAAAAAGGCCCAGGTTTTAGTATAAAATGCAAAGTAGTTTACATAGAGTGCCAAGTAGTTTAGCATAAAACTAAGGCCAACGAAAGTGAAAATCATGTCAAAGTGTTGCACCTTTATAAAAAAATTAAATACAAGGAAATTCCAAAATTTCCCATTCAAACAATCGTCGTAGGACAGTAAAGAAAACTGCCCCAAAGTTCGAGATTTCTACTGAATAATGTAAACGTTTGGCCCATTATATGCATGGTGGATGGGATAGGAAGTATGTGGCAGATGGGTTGAAATCGCGAATTTGTCTGTTCAATAACCAATTAACAGAATACCAAGCTCAAATAAACACCAGTTTATGAAAGGAAGGAACTTCACATTTAAAATTTCAATCAATGTTCAATAACAACAAATCAAAGAACTTGTAAATCAATATTTGACAGAGCAGCTAAATTAGCTTTCAGAGCAGCTAGCTTCTTTGTCTAGGATGTGATGTCATAAATGAAACCTCAAAAGACAAGTAAGCGACACAATTGCACCCAGATCGCCCATAGTTTCCTATTGTCTTTGTTTAGGGACGCCCCACGGAAGCTAGGCTTCTAAAGGAAGGGTGACTCTTTTGATTTCAACTCTTAACTGAGGGGAGACCTTAAGTCTAGGGGAAAATTACCACATACAAATGTGACTATTCACCCATCCATTCCACTTTGATCCAATCCATCCTGAAATCAACCCAACGCTATAAAAAAAAACCCGTAGGGTGAGTGAGTCTGTGTGTGACAAAATTTGTATGCAACGCCCAGGCCACAATTTACACTTTTTCATAATTTCTTGCAACCGGCTAAGTTTTAGGCCTATTTGTAAAAACAAAAAAGTTGGGAAAGTCGAAATTCACATGGAGGATTGGTGGTAGTGATGAGGCCCTGAAAAACTGTCCATGTACAGTCTGTCTGATGTACGGTCAGGAGGGATGGTTAGCTAGTTGAACAGCTACTAATGTTCACATGTCTCTTGACTGATGATGGGCATGGTTCCGACCCAAATAAAGAGCAGTTCAAAAAAGCAGAGGAGTCATCCATGTTTGCAAAAATCCCTAATGCAGTCTTCCTACACACTCCTAATGTTAATCTCATAATACTGTATTGAGAAAGCAAATGGAGGTAATAATTTATGAGTTATACATGTAAGCATTAATCAATGATGGTTGTAATAGTTGAAGACGACTAACATGTTTTTTAACACATCAACTCAAAGTACATAACCCACAGTAATAATGAAATGCATTCACTCCAAATTGTTATCAATCAAATTATGTTACAAGAACATTCTAAGGAAGATCTTCAAATGCCAGAACAGGGGAGGTATAGCCTACACTTTTTACAGTGATCACAGCAATGTCAAAAACATACACGAAACAGGAGAAAACAGGAGAGGGGCTCAATGTGCAACACAAGATTCATGGACAGGAGGGAAATGCTGCAGAAAATACCAGTCAATGCAATATTCTATCATTGATCAATGCAAAAATTTCAAGAGAGTAGGTAAATAAATTGTAACAAGAAAAAATGCACTCACGAAGAATGCAATTACAATAACAATCAACAAGGTGTAAATTAATAGGAGAATCGATTTTAGTGCTTTATAAACACCTAATAATGTACAACAAATTAAACCAGGAAGAAAGAAGAATATATGAGCACAGGTTTACCTGCGCTGCCTCCCTGGTTTGCAGGAATCTTTCCCATGCGAAAGGTCTTCCAGCGCAGCCCAACTTTTACGGCGGGCTACTTCGCACTCTCCTTCAGCTCCTGCATTTCTTCGGTACAACTCCCATTCTCCAGATCCTCCTAAGAGAGAAAGAGAGACGAAGAAGTATTTAACCAGAGTGCAACGGAAGACAATATTCATTATTTATATCATTTGATGGTAATTATGTATTATTACACTTACAGACTACAGTAGGTGCCCAAAAGTGATCACTGGCACCAATGGAGGGGAGAGGCTAGGCACCCTTATAATGGATAGACTTGTATATCTGTATATTTCATCTCTCTGTGGGGTAATTTATAAATGAAAAATTTGGTCGAGTTTAGTCCATGGATTGCTTGGCTTCGCCTGTAATTCGGTTGCCAATATCATAAGATCCCTTCCTAACTGTAAGCTATCTACCTGTCGATATGCCGAGCAGTAATAATAAAAAAACTACCTACAAGGTGCATAGAAAGCATAGGATGTTGAGATGTAATCGATGATAAGAATTTTATACATAACACCTGTTCATTGCGTGAGCAGACAAATATTACAGGTGGACTTTAGTAAAATTGATAACATGCCAAATTATTAAACAGACCAGGTCCCCATCTTCACTAGAAAAGTCTGCTCATTTTGGTGATTCTATGGTTTTTAGACATGAGTAGATGAAAGCTGCAATCAGATTTCGATGACAATTACGTAGGACCATCCAGGGGAATAACCCACACCCCTGTTCACAACCATAGTTCAATATTTTGTACATTTATGGAAGTTCCAAATATTTCAACACTGCAGGTGGGCAGACGGAAATTGAAGTACGATTTTGATAAGTTGTAATGTTGAACTGTGGATGAAAACTGTCATATTGTAATTTGTTGTAATGAAGCCTGTCCAGACACGTAATTTTCTCAATTTATTTCCTTTCAGCACTGTAAGGTTTGGCCGGGCTTTCATCTCATAATATGTGAAACACACCTGTATAGGGTCAAAGACAAGGGAAAACTGAACTAGATGCTGCAAGAATTCGTAAACAAACAAGCAGTCACTGAGCCAAATTTATTGAGAAAGTTTGGAAACTCAAGTAGAATTCGATTTGGGAGAGACGTTATTTACTCCAAAACAGATCACGAAGTTTGTGCTACCTCGGTAGACTAGGAAACAAAATAAGAAACAAATGGGAGTATGTCTGCTTTTTGCAGCTAATAATTTTCGCTTTCTGATTCTGACATAACTAAAAAAAAAAATACTGGGAGCACATTAAAAATATGGAAATATATTGGAATTTCAAATGAGCGAATTTCACAAAACCAGCAAGCCTGTTCAGTGACTTGAAATTACAACTATTATTAAGACTTACTTTTGTGGAAGAGGGAACGAGAAGCAGTGGGAGCAGCAACAGTTAAGGTCTGGGTTGGCGTGGAATTGATACTGGAAATGAGATCTGGGTCTGATCCGGCATCATTAAGAGAAGGACACGACGAACTCAGTCTACTTGCTTCCTGCAAAAATAAAACCAAAATGTAAATGCCACTGTCCAACACACAACAGAAAATAAGTCCAGGGGACAATGCAGATCAAAACAGGGTACTAACAAGAAACGATGCATACAACGGGGTATTCCAGTGGGTCTGAAAATAAGATAATGGTTGACAGAATTCAGTTCAAGGGAAAATAAAAAGGACACGATGTGAGCAAAAAATAAAAATATATATACCTAAGTTGTTATTTCAGAGAGCCAAGAAAGTATTGAAATCTGAAAAACAAGGACGAATTTGTCAACGTCACAATCAACCTGACTGAAGTGTAGATGCGTTAAAATGTGTTGGTATCCATCCTTATGTGTAATGAATAATGATCAATTACTTCTCTGAGTGCGCCATCCACATATTATAGTCCCGTTAACATTGCATCATCATGCAACTTCATTTTCATCTTCATTAGCAAGATTTGTCGATATTCATCATTAACCTTTGCATCTTTAATTTATCATGGATGCTACAGCTTCAAATTATATTTTACTTCCCTTCTGAGCCTGGAAGCTCAGTTACGAATCCCACTAACTTGCATTGCTTAGTTTGAACTGCACCCTGTGTACCGTTTTCATTGGAGATTTTTTCCATGAGAGTATTTCTGATAAAACATATGTTGTTTGAAACGTAGTAAAGGCTACTCCAAATTTTCTCCGAAAAAGAACATGAAAGAAAAAATTAAAGTAAATGGAATATACCCAACCATAATTTTAATGGCACGCTAATATTTTTGAACAAGAGCATTTGGAATTCAGAGGAAAACACCTTGGAAACTCAAATATTTGAAAACTCAGTACGCAGTTCACTAAATGATTGCTCACATACGCGATTAGAGGACCAAGCAAGGACACAGACAGGCGAAGAGCAGTTTATGAAAGGTTTAGCAAAAGCTGATTGCGGTTTCCAGCCATCGAAAATATATCAGACAAGCGTTCACATACAAAGTGTGGGCGCTGCAGTTGTGTGCAGAGCAGGATTACAAAATAAAATAGGAATGAGTAGGTAGGTTTTGAGCTTCTTGGTTTTAAGCCTATTACCTACATGAACATAACTAATTGTAAAGTACCTATGTTTTCAGCAGAACACGCAGGACATGCAGTACAATGATGGCTGAAAATCACAAAACTAAGCTTGGCTAGTTTGACAGACCATGCTGTAGAGGACGTCAATGTGGTTTTATCACCATGTTTATATTCCTAAAAATCTTTATTAGTGTACCTGGCAGGTGAAAGGCTGCAGGGCCAGGTCCCGCATTTGCTGAACACTTTCATGAATGTAATGAAGTTGCTGCAGATTGTCCTCTGTAACGGAAATGAAAGACGATTTACAGTTAACTGGTTTTTGTAGTCACAGATTAAAATTATTGCTAGTATTGCTCAATTTATAGCAATACGTAGTCCAAAAGTGTTTTTGATCTACTTAATCTTATATTTAGTTAATGTTTGAATTCAAAATTTCATTTTAGTAGTTCATTTTACGATCCCAATCTATATAGGACGAAGGAAAATGGGTGCCTATTTCACAAATATGAACAACCTTTGTTTCTAGGCAACAAACAAGTGACTCAACTTTGGCTCATGTTTCAAAAGTTGAGTAAATCATTTAAAACTTATCCTACAAACAGTAGGAGCTACAACGAATCGATTTTTATCCACAACAGTCTTAAACTGGAGTGTTGAATATTCATAGGTACTGAAAGGACAAAAAAAGTTGGTTATGAAGAGTGGAGGGGTCCTATAGCAATGAATGAAAAGGTGCACGAAAAAATGGGACAAACCTACGTGGTTTTGCAAATTTACTGTCTACCTGTTTGCCAGTGGGTTCACTACCGTAGACTGGGGTGAAATGGTCCAGTGGGGTGAAAAGAGGACAAACCACGTATTCCATCCTTCAAGAGCTATTTCTTGGCTTAGTTCGGTTACCCCCCAAAAGAGTGCATTCCCATCGCTTAGAGGATAGTCTAACAAGTTGGTAGCACTGGCCTGTTGATCATTTCTGTCCCATAAGAAGGTTATCAGAACAGTTCAAAGTCGAGCCAAAAAACGGTTCATGTAGCAAGTGCTTCAGATCTACAAACTTGGACGTTTTATTGTTTATGCTGGAGATACAAGTAAGTATTATTTTTGTTACCTAACTTTTCCTCTTCAAGAAACAAGTTGAGTTGTCAAGAAAAGTAGTTTTGTTTGAAAGTTAGTAGCAGATTTGTAAAAAACAAAGATTTGTGGGGAGAATTGAGTACAGTTTCTGAACTGAATTTCGGTGGGGACATGAAACCATAAGTAGGTAGATTCTGTTGACTGGTGTCAATCAGACTTTGTTTATCGTTCCTACCGTATTTTTAGCATACCATGTTTTACCTAACTGTTCTGTTTTTAGCATAGCACTGTAATGTTTTTTCCTAACTACTATGTTACCCTACGTAACGTAAGAATGAGACACTGAAAAGTGGTTGTCAATGTTTTAAGTGATTTTAAAGGCAATGTTTAAACCTACCTACATAATTTTAGTCAAAGGCGACAAACTAGCCTTATATTTTTTAAAGCAGCCTTTTCTTAGAGGCGTTTTCTAGGCATAATTAACGCTTTATGAAGCCTTAATACTGACTGAAACCAGTTTTTATACTTTTATATGAAGGTTTATGTTGTTGTTAATATTTTCTACGTCTTTAAGACTGAATATTACTAAAATTGAACGTTTACTGTGATATATAGACTAATTTTGGTCAATACCGAATATTGACAATTTTAAGTCAGACCTGCTTTTTTACTGAATTACAAATTTTTCGAGTTGCAATGCGTTTTTTTCTTCATAGAATTTCCCTGGCTATAAGTTCTGATGGTTTAATTGAATAAAAAAGCACTTGTAGGGGGCCTAAATGACGAAAAACGAGACTGTCCTCATTTGACCCCACTTTGCTTGGTCTAATGAGTACACTCTCAAACGTCAATAACTTCTTTTGAGATCTACTTAGAGCTCCCAACAAGTTACCATCTTAAACTAGAGACCTAGAGGTTTAATGTGGTATATTTGATTTATTTTTTATCAAATTTTAACTAGGTGAAAAGTTGAAAAAACCTCAGATTCGTACTCAAGTAACCCCATTTTACGGTATCGTTTATTATATTTTTAATTAAAAAAATTATAACCCTGGATTTAATTAAAATCACTGGGTACGGGTCGTCTCAAAAGTAAGTTGCACTTATTCGCGGGATGATCCGATGGGGCTGAAATTTCTACGGAAGTTTCGACTGGGTGTTGTGGCAGCACTGCAAAAGTTTCAAGTTGTTATCTCTCGTATCAGCTGTTTACCAGTCAAAACGAAACGGATCTTCCCTTGCGTTCTACCGCCAAATTCGTTCAATTAATGACTACCTACCCCGAGGGACCACAATCAATGCAGAAAGGTATTGCGAGGTCCTAAGAAATTTGAGAAGAGCCATTCAGGACAAGAGGCGAGGAATGTTGTCCAAAACTGTGTTCCTTTTCCATGACAACGCTCGGCCTCACTCTGCTCGCCAAAAACAAAACCTACTGGAAGAATTTCGATGGGACGTTTTCGGACATCCTCCATATTCACCGGACCTAGCCCCCAGTGATTTCCATCTTTTTCCGAAGCTGAAGCAGCACCTGGGAGGACGGCGATTCGCAAATCAAGAGGTGTTCAAGGCAGAAGTTGAGAGTTGGCTGGCTGGTTTGGTGCCAGAGTGGTATGAGGATGGACTGAAACGACTAAGAACCAGGTAGGTACCAAAAGTGCATCATGTTCAAGGTGATCATGTCGAAAAATAATTATGTATTTCTTAATGAAAATAAATTGGTTTGGATTTTTTTTTAACGCATTTTTCGATTTTTTAAAAATAAGTGCAACTTAATTTTGAGACGACCAGTACACCCTGGGTGAACTTTTTACTCGAAGCGAACGCTAAGACACTAGTTGTTATTTACCCTGCAGTCCCTGTAGGCTTCACATGATTCCATCAGACGTGAAGTGCTAAACCATGGTTGATCCCAGAAAGGGATACAAATATGCTCCAGCCTGCTCGAACATCCCGGCTCCCACCATTCATCATTATTACAACCATTAATTAACACAAGGAAGCATTTAGTTTTCAACTTGAGATGCAGATTCACAGCTTCTAGCTCAAACCCCCACCTGAGAAAATTCTGGTTCTCAGCCAGTAGTCAAGCCCGGGCTCAGAGAGCACTACCATTCCTGAACCTATGCCACTGAACTGCCGGAACTGGCAGGTAGCAAACAGCGTTACCTACTTACCTAGAATTGGATACGGCTTTCCAGCTGGTGAGTGAGGGGTGACACTTATGATCGGGACCAGGGGTGATGGAGTCACCCCTGGTTTATCATCCACTTCTTCGTCTACCATTTGGGCGGCGATCACGTGACCTCCATAGCTGAACAAGCTTCTTCATCAATCATCTGAAAAGAAAAAAGAAGAAGGGTGATTGTTTTGACAGGATAAACTCATATGGGGTTACTACTGTGGTGAAATTTCAAGTGGTACGTATTTTTTATCTTTTTTTTTCTATCGTTTGCATTGCCCACGTGCTGTAGCAGCAACCACATCTGGACATCTGAAACACTGGCCTTTCAGGCACTGACCTGACTTTGGGAGCAGGTAACGAGGATTCCATGTTTGCCCATGTGCACGGACGATAACTCGATTGATAACCTAATTGGGTACTTATCGGTTAACGGGAGGCCACTCATCTATTCAGAAGTTCCAAACAACCTGCTCATTCACGGGATAGTTTCTGGGATTGTTTATCTTTTTTGAGATGCGAGCGCCAGCGAGCATCCAGATCGCTTGACAATGCATTCCACTAATCTATTCAGAAGTCCCAAACAACCTTCAGCTTTTTTTGTAAAACAAATTTGAAAGAATTGTAAAAAATCGTGTCTTTACCCAACTTGGTACCGCCTGCCACACGTTCCACTTTTGCTATCATTCGACACTGACTGAAAACACATCCAGACAACGAACGAAAGCGATAACTAATAATTCAGAAAATAATAATTTAAATAATTTTAAATCGTTAAATGAGTGGCCTCCCGTTAACCGATAAGTACCCCTAATTGATCGAAAGTTATGAAGTAATAAAGAACAATGCACCTATGGCTCTGAAATCGTTGGCTTACTGGGTAGCAGCAAACACTTCAGATTTTGCTTGGTGTGATGAGGTGTTCTGCAGTTAAATCATCGTCATATCAAAACAAAAGTGCCATGAAAATATCACTCAATTTTGAAGCCAAAGGAACTGGCATCTACTGGGGGCCTATTCACTAAAATAGATAGTGGAAAGAGATTATCTATTTTGAAAATCTCCCGCGAGAGATAGTCTCCCTGGGGGACAGTCTCTTCCAATGTCTCCCGGGTTCGTCTATTTTACTGAATAGCTCCAGAGACCTTGAGAAAGAGATATGGATCCTAATACACGAAAATGTCATAGTATCCATGAAGAGCGAGATGTTTGTGCCCCCGGGAGTTCAATTCCTTAATAATGAACGCATTTCTTAGTAATACCTATTCAATGGGTACTTGGACGTTTTTACTCATGAATCAATAATATGTATATATTTTTAATTAAAATTGAAATGAAAAATTTAATCTTTATGAAATGAAAAACTTTATGAAATGAAAAAAATACACGATCAAAATTACCGATGTGGTTGTGGATGAACGAGGATATTACAGGATCACTGTGAAACAAACCAGAAATAGACTCTCTCTTTTGAGGAAAGACACCTAATTAGCTGTCTCTCTGAAAGAGATCGAAAATGCCAAGATGGCCGCCAACTCTCTCTTTTAGAAGTTACTGAATAACCCTGTCATGGATAATATAAAAATCTATTCTGCCAAAAGAGAGAGTCGGACCTGAAAGAGACATCTCTTTCAGGTCCGACTCTCTCTTTGGGCCAAATAGATTTTTATAGTATCCATGACAGGGTTATTCAGTAACTTTTCAAAGAGAGAGTTGGCGGCCATCTTGGCATTCTCGATCTCTTTCAGAGAGACACCTAATTAGGTGTCTTCCCTCGAAAGAGAGAGTCTATTTCTCGTTTGTTTCACAGTGATCGTGTAATATCCTCCCTCCTTCATCCGTGTAATATCCTCCTTCATCCGCAACCACATCGGTACTTTTGATCGTGTATTCTTTCATTTCATAAAGGTAAGTAAATTTAAATTAAAAATATATACATAATTATTGATTCATGAGTAAAAACGTCCAAGTACGGGTTGAGGTAGGTAACTACCTACCTAAGAGTGGCCGTTCATTAGGTGTAGATATAACACAAGCATTAAAAGCCCCCTAATTCGACTTTTTCTGTTTATAATTGAGACTTTTTTCAATTTCATTTAAACTTTTATCCGATTCGTGAGTAAAAACGTCCAAGTATGGATTGAGGTAGGTAGGTACCCATTGAATAGGTATTACTAATTCGTTCATTATTAAGGAATTGAACTGCCGGGGGCAGGAACATCTCTCACTTCATGGATACTATGGCATTTTCGTGTATTAGGATCCATATCTCTTTCTCAAGGTCTCTGGAGCTATTCTGTAAAATAGACGAACCCGGAGACATTGGAAGAGACTGTCTTCCCGGGGGAGACTATCTCTCGCGGGAGATTTTCAAAATAGATAATCTCTTTCCACTGTCTATTTTAGTGAATAGGCCCCCTGATCTCTGGCACAATCTACTGACTCCCAATTCGCCCATGAAACCGCCCCCGCCTCAAGGGGAAGTGTCGAAGCAGTAGTTGTAATTCCGGCCCTCAGCGTATTCGCCCCTTTTCCTCTCCACGTTCGGGTGAGGGGGTGGAAGGGGGGCTATGGTCGTAGAACTTCACCATATTATGGTTATGGGGATCGGCATTACATATCAATGTTTTTATCATAATAAACGTTAAAGTACCTGGTCTGAATGTGAAAAAATCAGGATTAGGATTCTGATTTCGTTCGCTAAACTGTGTGAACAATGTGCTCAGTGAAACCACTCACCTTGCCGTGATCAATTAAAAATACAATTTCTGCTACCCATTTCAACTGCACGGCCTTGACTCATTTTAAGCGGTAAAACATGGATATCTCGTTGAATTATATGCCTACTATAAGTTAAACTAAGCTACCTACAGCTGATGTATTTTGGCGAGTTGAGAATAGATTCTAGCTGCCACTGGTAGGAAGAATATACACTCTCACTTTCGCTAACGCTCATTCAGTAAATCTCAACCTAATAGTAACTCAATTCTGAGATAGAAGCTTTTGTTGGGACAATTTGTATTATATTTGATTTGTACACATGAAAGTGTCAGATTTAACTTTAGCAATAGTCTTTCTGTCTCTAGTCACCACTCTGTAACAGTTTTCGTTCAATAAATTCGAGATGATACGGTCATTTGGACGTTTTTAGCAATTTGTGACCCCAAAATACAAATTATGACCCACTTTTTAGAGAAAAAGTTTTGACTATTATCTTTATTATTACCTATTATAATGTATTGACAGCATGTTTATATACCACTTTCAGTGATTTCACATTCATCATTTCGTGGTGAATTAATTAATAAAACAAGTTTTGGGATAGAAATGGAGAACGCTACATTAAGTTAGAGAGGCCTTGTAACGCAGGTACCCCCAGGAAGGGTTTCTCCCTCACGTCAAGATCTGTCTTGATAGAACTTAATTATCTTTCACAGAGATTATGCCCATTGTTCCCAGCAGACTAGCTTCAAGCAGTGTCAGGTCTACCTTCAGAAAGGGCCACTGCGACCGCAACTGCTCCCGAAAAGGAAGATAAGTCAAATTTCGACTTTCGTATTTTCTAGATATCAGGATTTGAAATGTTGCCCGATATTTCCGATCTTTCAAGGCCCACATGTAGGATGCTCCCTTCCCCTCTATACTAGCAAATACTGAATAGTCTCATCAATTTGGGTCGAATTCATTGGATGAGCGGGCGATTCTAATAAGTACCTTCTATATACATAATATGTTGAGGAGCAAAATCCTACGATCATGGAGCTCACTTCTTGAAATATCATCGACTATATTTTTATAGCAGAAAGAATGAAATGAATTCCGGATACATTGTACCGAACTGTGATCGTTATACAATACTACATGAATACATGTGCGACTTTTTACTTAGTGACTTTTGGTTATTTTAGGCGGTTTACGCAATTATAACAGATTTTAAATCCCCAAAAACTCAAATTGACCCATCTTTTTGTTTTCAAAAATTGCTCATCTCTAAACTCCAATACACTGTTTGCCATTACTTACATTTTGGAACATTTTACCACCATTTTATAGGTGCCACACATTGTCACTATCAATTTTCGACGATTTTTACCAATATTTAGCCATTGTTGGCACAAAAAAACCTTAATTTGGTCCTATCTTTGTTGTAGAAAATTGTGTAGGTATTTTCAAAATCTTTTTTTGTTGCCAATGTGGGTCTTGGCCATTTACCGATTTATTTCCCAAAAAGTTCATAGGTATTTGACCCTTTCGTAATTCCGAAAACAGCTCATCTTCGAAATCATCCTTTCCTTCGATACTGGCGGAACTTCGAATATCCTTCTCGTAGCCAAGGTCATATAGTCAGGAATGAAACACATATATAATCACACACACACACACACACGCGCGCGCACCCTTGTTTTTCTCCCATACCACACCATGGTGTATTCCGATCCGGCTGCCGAGCTTCGGAGCACAACTAGGACCCAAATGTGTTCCCAAATGGGGAACCAACCCTGTGAGGGAGAACGACGATTTGAGATCAAAATTTAACGTAAATTTAAGTCTGAAACTTTGTCAGAATTTCAATTCCCAACTTTCCATTCTTTCGTCAAAATCAACTTCATATTCGGTCTCCTCGTCCTAAAAAACCTGGAAAACGACACCTCAAAAGCTCATGCTGCTAAAACACCCAAAACCCCTATCTTTACACCCACTTTTCACCCACAACACCCCTATTCCGATCGGGCTGCAAAGTTTCGGGACATAACTAGGGCTCAAATGGAGCCTTTGTGCGAGAGAACGAATCGTTTAGACCAAAAATGAAGTAGATATGCAGGATACGGAGTACGGCGGAAGGACATAGCATTTTGGTTTATTGTTCTGTGAATATTGGTATTATTCTGCGAATAACATACCTATGTATCTGGGAACACATTTGCGTCCTAGTTGTGCTCCGAAGCTCGGCAGCCCGATCAAAATACACCCGGGGGTGTTATAGGGGAAAAACGGGTGTAAAAATAGGGGTTTTCGAGGTTTTTTGAAGTTTTAGCGAACATAAGCTTGTGAGTATAGTTTTCCATGTTTTTTAGGGCGAGAAGACTGAATAAGAAGTTGATTTTGACAAAGAGTGAAGAATCGAGGATGTAACGAAGGTTCAGATCCCAATATTAGCTTTTCATGGTCAAAAACCTGGGTAATTGTCTGAAATCACCATATGCATAATAACACTAGAATTAACAGGTGAATGAACAGGTGAATCAAGAAAATTAAATGGCACTATCAATGATGAAAGATAATTTGTAAAAAATAGGAGCTCAATTCGTGTTTTCGGAGGCCAACATTGGTGGAAACCATCAAAAATAGCTATGTAAATTATTGCACAGCCAACATTTTTGTAGGTGTGTCCGATAGAATAATAAACCTATATGACAAGGACTTTGCAGCGTTTTTGGAATCTACGCACCTTGAAACGTAAAATAAAAAAATTTGAGGAGTTATAAACATTTTATGCTGAGCGAATACATAGGTGTATTATTATGTGTAGATAATAATAAACCAAAAGGAAACTGAATCAGCTACCACTAGTTCCCCAATTAATGAAATCGAAAAATCAAGAGAAAATACTCCGACTACATGTCATCATACCATAAGTCATGACTTATGGGGTTTCAAATGATTTAGTACTATAATGTTGGACTTGTATGTATGTATGTATGTATGTAGATTATTCACGTAGGTAATATTAAGTATGTATTATATATGTATATGTGTTTGTATATGTATTAGTGTATGTTGGGGTTGCTACTTCGCAATCAGATGCATTTGTGGCTGCTTGGCTTGGAGCTGGAGAAGTCTAGTAGTCGGCCCGGGGCGACTCCTGCCCTAATTAGGGTCTATGATGGCACGTGCCCGTGTTGCTGGTTTTTCTGCTCTACTAGAAGTTATCTACCTAATAAATTATGTAATAATATTTAATGGTCACCTTGTTACGATGCAACGTACTCCTATGTGCCAAGGCTGAGATAAAAATATTGGGAAAGTGAAAAAAAATCCAAGGAGTCCAATTGAAAATGTTCAGTAATGACTACTCAATAGGAAGAAAGTTCCAGGACCCTGTAGTAACACTGAACGCGGATTGGGAAATCGTCAAACCGCAATCAAAGAGACCAAGACAACAGAATGCAATCAGCAGCGGAGGAAGATGAGAGGAATCGATTTTGAATTTCGTGTTGCCACAGCGGAGTTGAGTCGTTCTAAAATAGTCATTTAGAAGGGTCGAGCGGTGAAGTCGGGGCATCGGGTCAGGTCTCCACTTCCCCACAACACGGATTCGGGTGAAGGTTGAAGGTAATTGTTGACCCGTCAAACGGATTCACCAACAGTTCCAACCGAATTAATAACAAATCAAATTCAACTTTCAGGTCAAGCACCTGGAAAATACGAGGAGCCATCAATTCCAGGTGAATTACGCGCCGATGTGGTGTCGTAGATTGCTAAGGCGAGATATCGAGGGCCATGGCTAAGGGCTGTCGGGCACTAGTTGTTGCTGTCACTCATCCTGAGCACAGTGTTGTTCCGACTGTAAGAGTAAACAGGGGCGTTTTGCGGTAGGGTGAAGGGGAGTTTGGCGGTGTGTGGGGCGGGTCGGAGGGGGTCGCACATATGTTCCCTGGTAGTAGTAACACCTGAACGGCTTGATGGATGTTCTATAATATTTAGAATCCCCGTTACATTACTACTGATGGCCCGATGACATAAATTTTCCACAAAAAAAAAAAAGCTGCAAATCCCTGCACAACGGTTTATTATTTTGTACAGAATACCCTTCTGTTACAGATCACAGCTCTCCTTATAGACAACCCGTCTATATAATATAATATGTACTATTCTATACATACTATGTAGATCGCAGATCCTCCGTAGGTTAGTACCTAACCCCGTACTCGTTACTAGGTACCTATGTAAATCACGAGTTAAATGTTGCTAAAACAATTCTGTCGATGACGAGCAGTAACTAAAACGGCAAAAAGAAACTCAAATAATGAAGTTCTGAAGGAAAATTGTTGATGCGGAGTGAAATAGATGCCCCTTCTGCGTAGATCAGTTTTCTATGGTCAATACCTACCTTCGTGGTCAAGTATAATGCACCATTGTGTAATAACTTGCCCATCAATAATACTTCAACGGTTGCTAAAGTTGCAAAAGTACCGATCAACAAAATCCAGCCCCTTCTAGGTTGATGAACCGTTGTGTAATAATTTACCGTTGTGAAATAATTTACCGTTATGTAATAATTTACCGTTGTGTAATAATTTATTATTGTGTAATAATTTACCCATCAACAATACTTCAACGTTTGTTCAAGTTGCAAAGTACCGATCAACAAAATCCAGCCCCTTCTTGGTAGATGAACCGTTGTGTAATAATTTATCGTTGTGTAATAATTTCCAGTTTGTAATAATTTACCGTTGTGTAATAATTTGCCGTTGTGTAATAATTTATCGTTGTGTAATAATTTGCCGTTGTGTAATAATTTACCATTGTGTAATAATTTACCCATCAACAATACTTCAACGTTTTTTCAAGTTTCAGAAGTACCTACCAACAAAACCCAATAGTCCATCACTTATCAAATGAAATAATATCGCAGAACAACCAACTCGACTTCATACAGCCATCCTTGATTATAATCAGGTGCTCCCTAGTGATGAATATCTGGGGCGGATTTATACCGTTTGATTCACGATCGTGTTGACGAAGCCTTTTGGTGCACACGAACGGCTGGACGTACAATGCTCCGGGTGGTCTCAAAAAATTGTTTACCTGAAGACAAATTTAATAACGTAAAAAAAACCATACCCTTCCATCGAATGTTTTCGAGCTACGGCGTTCTGAAAATTTCAACCCCTATTTTGAACCCCTTAGAGATGACTGACAGTAACGTCGAGCTTCGAGGACCAACTAGACCCCGAACGGAACCTATAACCCGAATTTCATCAATTTTGTTTCATGGTAACTAAGAAAAGTGGCCAGTACGGCGTAATGGCGTTTTTTATTGCATTTTCGGATTCTAAATACCTTGAAACGTAAACCATCAAATTTTGAGGGGGGGGGGGGGGTAGAATTTTTTTTCCATGCTCGATTCCAATGGTTCATTACTGAAAATAATAAACCAAAAAACCATCTGCCAAGTAGGTGGGGGGAGGTGGAGCTTCCACACATTGTCATATGATTCATATATCCAATTCGTTGATGTTGGTATCCGCAATTTATAAGTTCTAAATATACGAAACCATCCTACCCACTGAAAACCCGCACTTCAAAATGAGTAGTGGATCGGAATTTGCTGCGTTTGACCTTAGAATCGGATTCAACGTCTGATTCGGCGTCCAGTCTGCATGATGAATCGGCTAAATAGGGATTTAAATGAGTATCGGGAATTTCATTTCTGCGCACGCGAAGAAAAATTTTACGGTCCGATGTTGATGAAATTCATATGGGACTATCTGTAGACCACCTAAACACTTAACCTTCCAAGTTTAAGCTCGTTTGGGTTATTCAATGGGTATTACCCACGAATTCAGTTTACTTTTTAAAATGTAAGTAGATTCCATCCTGAGAATTTCGACACCGTTTGCATGTAGTTACAAACACTCCGACGAAATTTGGAATTTACATCTCGCGGCCAAGTTCAGATTTTGTCTGAAATGACATGCGTACACAAACACACTCAACTATCTGAAGGTGCTAGAATATCGGATTTTTATTGCCAGATTCGTGTTCAGCCTACAAAAACCGTCCTCGAGGAAAAGGGGGGGGGGGGGGGGGGGATTATTGGGACACCCTGAATTTATCATTTCTGTTAGCCAGAGTGATTTGACCCTAGGTACGATGGCTCATCCCACTAAATCTCACTTGCAGATTGCTGCGACACGTATCGATCCGAAAAACTTTAATTCCGTTTGTTGATAAACCAGGACTCCCAGCGCCGTTGGTGGCCTCTGCCGAGTTGGCCATTAAAAATTCATTGAATTCCTTGGTCAAAGGTCAGGAGGCAGTGTGCGCCCTGTGTAAGCCGCCGATCTACCTCCTAATGCATAGCATAACTTGCCTCGACCTCCCATCACCTTGTCCTGGACCAACTTGTATTCCTCTCAGTGGCGGAACAACCGAGATTTTTCTTGGTGAAGGGGGGGGGGGGGGGTCGTGGACAAGTGATGCTGGTCAAAAAACCACCACGATATGGTAAGACCAAACAGGAGAGACCCAAAAAATTTGAGCGAACTGGCGCCTTTGGTTCGTGTGGGGCGAAGCCCACCTCCATCATGGTTAAAAGCTGAAATTAAGTCCAAATTTAGGGAAGATGAGAAAACACCACCTACGGCTGGATTTGATGAAGTTGAAGTGGTGTGAGGAGAATTTCTTCTTCTCCTTCATTTATCTGGATTGGATGCCTTTTTCAAATTCCTATTTTATATGCTATATAAATGAGCTGACTACTACTCTCATACACTTATCACCACGTGTATGCTGACAACCTAATTTTACAAAGTGTGATCCCGATCGAAGAGTTTGAGACAGTTTAAATGGTTAGGTAACCGAGATGTCGAACATGCATGCAATTTCTTGGGGAGCTGATAATTATCTAAAAATAAATCATTCAGAATAAAGCCATATTCGCTGACAGTTCGTTTTACATCACCAGAATCGACTCGACTCGCTTCCGAAGGTACGAGTTGATAACGACCATATCAGTTACCTACTTGGATACATGGGCACCCCTTATCACCAATGTGTCAAACAGAATCTTGGTAGCTACTCTGGCCTAGGGATCAATTCAGTGTCTTATTCTTTTCCTCAAGGAACGAATATTTTCCTTACTCGTTAGGATACATTGTTTGATTCATATATGAAATTCCACGGCACTTTGACATCACCCCTTATTTCAAGGAAACTGGGATGGATGAAGACTGCTGAATGCCGCCAATATTTTATACATGAATTTCATATTTGCTGTACCTATGTATTGAGACTCTACTGTTCCGCCTCTTGACTCGGGACGTGATAATTTGTGGAAAATACCAAAAGGTATTTCTCAATGGCAAGAAAAGGCGAGGCCAGGCAAGCACGATGGTAATAGATGAGTGGGTGTGTGGGGGCGGTACCGGGGCAAGAGAAGGCGAGGCGCTTGATAGGGGTAGATAGGCAAAGCCAGCACGACCGCTCGGTCTTGAAGGTGAGGAATACTCAGTGCGCCGCACAGTGGGTCGACGTGGAACATACGTACAGTGGTACAGAGAACACAGGGGGGAAAAAAAGAAAGGAAATTTTTGCGCTGATTCCGAATGAAGCTAATTTTTAAATACCTAACAGAGAAGCTCGGCGCATAGAGCAGCACCAGCCAAATACTGTTGCGGCAGTGATTAAGGTAGAATACGTTTCTACAGGCATGGAAATAATTTTTTACTGTTCCTCGAAACCTTCAGGTATTAAAATTAAGTAGATAATAACTAGGTTTTTACTGCTGCCGTTGAATCACTGATAAGGTCTAAAACAGAAAGGACAATTTTGTAAATACTTGTAAAGACTTGGTAATCAACTGTAGACGAATAATTATCATCGAGATGGAAGCGGCTCGACTGACACATACTTTCGTTTCACCACGAAACTTATTATCCCGATGGACTGCTCTCACTTACTTCTTGGTTTTTATTACTTCTCATGTTCTTCCCGCGGAACTACATTTATTGGCATCCGTAAATACAACAATTCAACATTTGTCTGTAAATCTCGACGAATCACCACGGAACTACGGAAACTCGAATCATGGGATCGAATTATATAACTGGGAAGCGTTCGGTAGCCACAGAAGTCGCAAACCTGGTGCTCCTTGAGAGGGGGAAAAAACAGTAAATCCAGAGCTCCGTTAATATGATTCGTAATGCGCGAAAAAACATACTCACACATACAGAGAAAAATGGGGATATTGAATCCTTTTCGAACAGCATAATATTATAGCGGATAAGAAACATAATTCTGTCACTGCAATCTGCATACAGATAGAATTACGATTTTACTAATACAGATGTACAGTTTGTAGATTATAGTAAATAATGAAATCGAGCCATCTAGGGAGGTATTTTATAAAGATTGGACAGTCCCACCCTCCTTTATCTGTCATTTCTATATTCACGATTTTACTGATCTCAAGATTCAAAATGAATTACCCCAGTAATATTTCCAAAATTTCATTCACACTGGGACTTCACTACAATAAAACAGTTTTAGTTCTCCTCCTTCACAATTCCTCCAGCCAGAATTCCTGCGATTACGATTATCTCAAATTCCAAGTAGGAATGTTCTACATAATCCGCTGGTTCCATTCGAATTGAAGCATCTTGGTAGGTATTTTCCTTCGATCATCCCACCCTCTCTTCCAAATCACCAATTCATCCGATGACGTCCGATTTTTAGAATTCGATGGCCGCAGAGTTCACGTTGAACCACCTTCGAAACATTCTCGAAGATTCGGATGATAAGTTTAGTCATGAACAAACAGACAGAGGAAAGTTGGGATAAAGGGGCCACTGGTTTTCTACTGGCATTTATCGGAAAAGCAAGAAATTTCGTGGGACCCACTGGGAATTATCATGATAGAATAGGTATGCTATGAATTCACTATAATTGAGCAGCCCCCCCCCCCCCCCCCCCACGGTACAGTAGGCCTTTGCCGTACTGTAATCCAAGTTTCATTCAAATAGCAATTCACAATATGTTCAGAATATCTATCTAGTTCCTCCCTCCTGCAACAACCCACGCCGCTGCGCCATTCGCCCCTCCAGGTCAGATTTTTAGCGAATTTTTAAATAAAATTACGCTACTGCACTTTTCAAAAGTTTCAAGGGGAAATTTGAGATTTTAGGGGTCACAAATCGGTAGCAACGGCTACAATCGCGAACAATTGGTATAAAATCACTGAAAGCGGTACGGAAGGTTGATTGAAGATGGAAAAATACCATTTCAGTTGTTTTTCTTACAGAACAGGGGTAAAATCTGGATTTTTAGGTGTCAAAAATCGGTAAAAAATGGCTGAAATCACGAAACAATTATACAATTTTACGAAAAGTGGTACGGTTTCTCGCTTTTTCATCTTTTTACACAATAGCACGAATATTTCTTTGAAAATTCGCTCTTATAGCCATACCGCATGAATGGAACTTTTTCTTTTTTTTGAAATGTCAACAGTCTCATATTTCACGCTGGATTATCCTCGGTGCATTCTGCAAAATTGGATGATTTGCATAGCCGTGATGCACCCAAAAACATACAAATAGACAGATTGAAAAGAGAGAGAGCGAGAGAGAGCAGAGTCTTCAAATAACATGAAACGGAAAATAAATATATACAATTCTGAGATTCCACTTAATGTACAGAGTGGCTTTACATAGTTGCGTTCTACAGTTACAAGTTGACCTACACCCAAATCGTACTTGACGATTTTAGTGTGGTAGTTATGATGATTGTTTCCAGATGAACTGGAACGGAGGGCTGTGAGTTATCTGATAGGGCAGGTCAGGAATAGAACAGGGATGAGCAATATCAGGATCAACGGGGAAGTGGGGTTGGTATGTCGGCAGGAGGGAAGGGAGGTAAGGTAGTATCGTCTGCCTTGATGGGAGTGAAGGGAACAGGTAAATGAACACGCAACAGGTTGTCGCAAACCCGGAGCTAATAAAGTCCTCCCCCCCCCCCCCCCCCCTCGGGCAGTATACGCGGCACCAACGTTACTGTCAACCTCTCTTGATCTTGACAGTGGATAGACGATGGGATGGTAAAAGGCAGCAAGTAGCAACGTGCTACACGGATGGGTGAGTGTGCACGGTGTGGGGGGAGAGGGGCGATAGGGGAGGGGGGGAGAGAAGGATAGGTCCTGGTTCCACATCCTTGCGAGATTATTAGTATAGACGGATCACATGCATTGCTTCACACACCTCTCACCTAGAAACATGCAATTCCAACAACAAAAAAGAGCAAAATGAAATGCGCACGCATGCAAACGACGAAATAAATTCACCTATCGTTCATGAACAATCAATTTACAGCGAGCGCATAATCATGAATGAGCCTCTCAGGGCCCACAATACCACAGCAGGGAAGAGCGTGTTGAGGACCCAAGCAGAATCAACAGGAGATCTGGACGGAAGAAAGGCGGGTCACCGCACCCGATACAACCACTCCATGCAGGATTTTTAAAAAATAAAAAAACTACAACGAAGCCTCTTCATGTCCTCAAAAAAAAAAAAAAAAAAATTAAACATGGACTTCAAGGGTAGCGATGCGAGCAACGTAAGGTGGCATGTTGACTCGGGGCGTTTGAGAACACAAGCTCAGACATTTTAGACGGGATATGATAGTTCGTGAATTGATGAAACATTTTCCGTGCTCTGTTGAATGAATCAAAATCAAAGAACAAAGCTATTGACACTGACCTGCCGTCTTAGATGTTGATGCCGTCAAGAGCACGTCGATCTATTTCGGAAGATATAAATTCACTCAATTAGTTCAATGGAACGATTACAACGAGACAAAATAAAAGAAAATAATAAATGAAGACCGGAGAATGGATGGTAACGAGGATCGGACGTGTTTGAAAATGAAAATTAAAAAAAAAGTGTTCATGCGTCAGAGGTTACTGATGGAGGGATCACGATAATGTGGAGTTCTCCTGTTGCACTGAGCTCCCCAGCACCCCAGCACCCGAGCAATATAGGCAACACCCCTTCAACCCCAGTCCACTCCGAGAGGCGTTCGCACCGCTCAAAGAACCGATCGTGGGAGGGAGCTGCGAAAAAGAACGGTTCACCGTTGTGGAGTAACAACTAGTTCTACGCGGGGAGGCGCACAGTGGTACTAACTGGTGAAAGAGCTATCAAAACTCAATAAAGAAAATACAACCCAAAAACATGAGTGTTATAAACACTGAATACTACTATGTATTTTTCCACACTCAATACAACTGGAACGTTCCCAATTTTATAGCAATTACAGTTGAAGAATTATTGTCCGAAAACCCTTTATATTTTATCGATAACTAAAATAAGCTCGACATCGCTTCGACGTTTTCGTCACCCCAATCGAAGCACACAATTTTAATTTTGATAAAACATGGAGCTAACAAATTATTGTCGAAAACTTCATTAGCTTACTGATAAAATTCTAAAATCAGCTTTTCAACGTATTTTCTTTTCTTTTCTCAACGTATTTTTTCATGCTGGACTCTTATTATGGTAAGAATGGATAATACTAAATAACAAATTCTTCTAAATAAAAATAACATGAGCTCAAAAATATCAAGTTGTGCATATTTTCAACATTTTTCCTCACGCTGAGAATCAAATTACTCCATTTCCAATTTGATGGGATTGAATTTGATTAGTAATCCTTAAACTGATTTGATGTGATGTCATATTTTATGAAGGTGAGCGATTTCCAAAACGGCAGGTAATTTTAGGTGGGGGGGTCAGAAATTAATATAAATTACTGGAAGTTGAAAAAAAAGCAAAAATTCACTTATACAGTCACGCTACTTGACGAATGTTTCAACAATACGAGTATTATTTCAGCTCAGTTCTTCAATGTCTCGCTTTTTCATCACAGCGAGATTAATTTGACTCAATTCTACGTTTCTATTTTATAATAACTACAAAGTACCTATTTAAATTATTAAAAACCCTTATTGTCCTATCAGTATAGACCCGGCTCGAATTACCATTGTTCCACACGGAACAAAACACAATTCAACAGGCTCACGCAAAAAAGTTTGACCATTACGTTTTGCGAAGGTAACTCTTCTGCCTTGAAAATCTTCGCGATTTCCAGTGAGTGAATGAGTTTTCCGAGAGCGAAAACGGTCTTGGCTGTTCATGACGAAGAGATGACAATAACTTTGGATTGAAAGCACAAAATAGTCACAAGCGTTCACAAAACTGACACGGCTCTGAGTAAGGATTGCTTGGCAAATACCTACCTATGCAGGGTGTCTACAGTTATTATAGGACAAACTCAGAGAATCGATTCTACAGCTAATTTGCAACAACTTTTGTCTCTTAATAATTTTTTTTTTTTTTAGTCCGTGGAAAACCCGAGTTTTTTTGCTTTAAATTTTTTTTCACGTTTTCGACTCTGCCTCATAAAAACTGTCATAGCTCCCTTATTTATCAATCTAATCTCAAATCTGAGGAGTCCGTTGGAAAGAACGTGAATTTATTTTCCTATCTTTCTGATAATAAATCCGATTGTTTTAATCAGTCCTGATTGGTGAAAAAAATGGTCAAGTTCAAGATTTGAAGATTTCTTAAAAATCACCGTTTTTTCTTTCGTTTTTTGCGCTATTAGTACGGAGGTTTTTCGGCGTGCACTCCTCGAGAAAAACTTGCCCAGAATCTCAGCGTTCCAACGGAATAAGAAAAAAAATTTCACAGTGAAATTTGGTGGAGAAAATGACGTTTGAGTCCTGAAATCGTGGGTTTTTAGGTGAAAATCAACGTTTTCCACCAAAAGCCGACTTGCTTCATGAAAATAATCGTTTTTTGGCATCTAATTTTTTATTAAATTGATTCAGTTTAAAAAATAACATCGCGAACAGGGATGGTTCTACAGTAGGTTCTCAAAATGCCCCTCTCCTATGAGCACAAAGGCGGCATCTTTTAAGCACGCTCCTCGTGACGTCCCGTAGTTGGCGAGCATTTTGCAGATCATTTTAGCCACAGAAATTGGTACTACCCTGGTACCCCGGCCACCCAGGAGCCCTGATCTGACCCCTGTGGACTTCTACGTATGGGGTACGCTAAAGTCCTTAGTCTACGTGGAAGCGGTGGACAAGAGGGAAACCCTCATCAGGAGGTAAGTAGATTCCAAGCAATAAAAAAAGTTCTTAAAATTACAAAAAACGGTAGTTACCAAAACTTCTGTGGATACAATGACCTGACTCTGCTACTACCTAAACAATGACTCAAACTAATTCATTCTATTTTTCCTGAGTGCAGGAATGCGCCGGGGTGTTGCAAAATGCTCGCCAACTACGGGACGTCACGAAAGGGTAAATGTCACGTATTTTAGTAAGAAATATTTTCAATAGATGGCTGCACCGTCAGGGGCAATCCAATATTCGGTTTATCTCTTGAACGGGTCAACCGATTTTCAATCTGCAAAATGTTCTGTAATCGTTATAAACAACCTCAAGTGGCGACATTGTTTTGAATTTTAAAATTTTTTTTTCATGGAGTTCCCGAAATTTTTTTACTCAATTTCATTTTTTTGGAAAAAGCAACTAGTACTTTTGTAGCAAACAAATCGAAGAATCCAAATCCGTTTTCAGATTGAAAATCTGATCTTTAGATCGAACGGCATCTGGGAAAATCACTATAACAATAGTTGCATATTGTTAGCCCTCTAATCCTCTGGGGGGGCTCCAACCCTAGGCTGGTGCGACGTTGCACTTCTACTTCCACCTGGTGAGAGTCCTGGGGAAGTTTTCGAGAACCAGGTGTCTGGGGAGTTGGTGGATATCCAGGGTCATTATATCTAATAGTTGGACTTTTTTCAACAAGGTAAACCGACATTTCTGATCTCATGCCGTCGAATTATTCTCGACAGTATTGGTAATACGCTGGCCGACATGCCGGAAGTACAGGAAGCTATCGGGGAGAAAGATGAGATTGATGTCAGTTATTTATTTTCGTTATGGTTATTGTCATTCTAACCCCCCCCCCCCCCCCTCCCATCACACCAATTGGGTTTTTGGTTTATTCTTGTTATTTTTATTTTATTTTTCGTTGTTATGATTTAATTTCTTCTTGTTATTGTTATTATGATTATTAAAGATTTTTATTGTTATTATCGTTATTGCATGCATTTTTTATTGTTATTGACATTCGTAAAACGTGTAACTTGTTACTGTTTTTTTTCCGTTATTGTCGAAGTTTTTAAAACATCTAAAAAATTTTATTCTTGCTACCTTTTTTTTTGTTCACACTGTCTTCCAAAATCTTTTTTTAATTAAAGAAAAAACCGCTGCAAATTATTATAATATATAATGGTTTATTATTTACCTGTATAGATGCCCCTTCTTCGTAGATCCCTTTTCTGTGGTCCATACCTACCCTCGACCTCCCCCCAGGAAAGCACTAAACCGAGTAGTGGCGAGTAGTGAATCCGGCCCGAGAATTACAGTTTCATACAAATGCGCGGGATTCAATAATTCACTCATTAATTATTATTTTGTTGATTATTCACGAAGCGTAACGTTTGTTAAAGTTGCAAAAGAAATGAAATAATATCACAGAACAACCAGGTCGACTTCATACAGCCATGCGTGATTATAATCAGGTGTTCCCTAGCAATGATATCTGGGCTGGATTTCTCAGTCAGTTTTTCGTTACCCATGTTGAAGAGTAACAACAATCTTAAAACTGAGGACAACCCTCAAAACGGCAATGAAAAATGACGGCCGTCAAATCCAGCAGGATATTTGTCGCCAAGGAACTTCGAAATTACGGCCCGGTGACGGTGAGCGATCTGTAGGCGTCTGAACGTTGACCCATTTTTACCGAGTTTTGGCCCTTATAAACTTGACAAATGCGTCAAATTTGACCCACTCTGTTTTCGCGAATCACCCTCCCACACAATGTCAGGTAAAATAATATCATTTGACCCCTCCATCAAAATTTGACCCATATTCTGTATGAAAAACAATTGAAACGTTATTTTTCCGTCTTTACTCACCCTTCCATACAACGTTCAGTGATTTTATATCAACTGCTCGCTATTTTAGCCGTTTTTACTCAAAAACTCAAATCAGACCCCCTTAGAATTTTTACAAATTGCTCGTCTTCGAACTCAACCTTCTGTTTGGCAATAAGAACATTTTGGCGAAATTTGGAATTTCCCAGGTTTTTGAATCATAAAAAATGAATTTTGGGAGCTTAACCTTCGTTACAACCTCAATTCTTCACTCTTCGGTCAAAATCAACTTAATATTCGGTCTTCTCGCCCTAAAAAACATGGAAAACACCTCACCGCAAGCTCATGTTAACTAAAACCTCAAAAATCCCTCGAAACCCCCTATTTTTACACCCACTTTTCTCACATAACACCCCTGGATGTATTCCGATCGGGCTGCAAAGTTTCTGGACAAAACTAGGGCTCAAATGGAGCATGTGTGCGGAAGAACGAATTTTTTAGACCGAGAATGAAGTAGTTATGCGTCATACGGCAGACGGCATACGGCGGACGGACATTGCATTTTTGGAATCTACGCACCTTGAAACGTAGAAGAAAGAAATTTGAGAGGGTGTTATCAAATTTTTTTGCTGAGCGAATACATAGGTGTATTATTCACAGAGTAATAAACCAAAAACGCTGCAAAGTCCTTGTCACGTGGGTTTATTATTCTATTGAACATACACACGTACAGAAATGTTGGCTGTTCATTTTTGTTTCTTTCATGAGAAATAATTGAAATAGGTATTTCTGATGGTTTCCACCAATTTTCGCCACCAAAACACGAATTAGGTACGCTCCTTTTTTTCCAAATTATCTTTGATCATTGGTAGTGCCATTTAATCGTCTTGATCCACTTTTGACACTTTTTCTAGTGTTACTATACAAACTGATGGTGATTTCAGACGATTTCCCAGGTTTTTGACTCATAAAAAATCAATTTTGGGAGCTGAACATTTTGTAGAACCTCAATTTTCCACTCTTTGGTCAAAATCGACTTCATATTCGGTCTACTCGTCCCAAAAATATGGAAAACGATATCTCAATGTTACTAACATGTTACTAAAACACAAGAAGAACCTATTTGCATACACATTTTCACTCATAACACCCCTGGGTATATTCCGATCGGGCTGCAAAGTGTCGGGACACAACTAGGGCCCAAATGGAGCATGTGTGCGAAAGAACGAATTTTTTAGACCGAAAATGAAGCCGGCACACGTGATAGGGCGGACGCGTACGGCGGACGGACATTGTATTTTTGGAATCGACGCACCTTCAAACGGAAAAGAAAAAATTTTGAGGGGGTGTTATAAAAATTTTTTGCTGAGCGAATACATAGGTGTATTATTCACAGAATAATAAACCAAAACGCAATGTCACAAGAATCTCACACATTTCACAAGAATCTCCTAGGATCTTCCTGGCCGAACTTCTCGACAGGAAGTATCCAAATGCTACATGTATCTACACAGATGGATCAATTAACAGAGGTGGAGTAGGGTGTGCTTTTTATGACCCCCAGGCAGATATACGAAGACAGTTTCGACTGTGGGACAAGGCATCCATCTATTCGGCAGAAGCGTATGCCATCTGGGCAGCACTCAAATATGCACTGGACATAGCACCGAGGATTTCTTCTGTCGTCATTATCTCTGATTCTCAATCAGTGCTCACGAAGATTGGAGCTATGAACCCCTCCAAGAGTATGAGCTGCTTGGAAAAAGAAATAATCCATACGATAGGACTAATAGGGGCAGCTGGTGCCCAAACCAGATTTATTTGGATCAGGGGTCATTTCGACATCCCTGGAAGCACGATGGCTGACTCACTGGCAAGACAAGCTGCGAAACTTCCTCGTCATCAACTCTGTGATTTTCCAGCATCCGACCTCAATAAATGCTTCAGAATAGAGACAATGAAGGAGTGGCGCCAAATTCATACAAATTACCACGCAGGGGAAAAATACGTAAGAATGTTCCCCAATCCGAGCAATAAGTTGTGGTCAGCGAATATGCCACCTCGTCCAAAGTTTTTTTTATAGGGTGCTTGCAAGATTAAGGAGCGGTCACTGTGTCACCAATGCTTACTTGATGCGGATTGGGGTGGAGGATACGGACCTCTGTCGGCACTGTTTGGAGGTGGAGGATGCCGAGCATCTTATCATGCTGTGTCCGCGTTTCTCAGCTAATCGCCAGACCCTTTTCAGGAAAATTGAAGCCATAATACAAAGACCTTTCAATCTAGAAACTATATTGACGTCCGAGAATATTGAAGTGTACGACGCAATAGTGAAGTTTTTAAGTGAATGTGGACTCAAACTGTAGAGTTTTTTGGAATCATCAACCGACTTTATTTCAATTCAAACTGAATAGATAAATTTTTTTTTTCTTACATTGTTATAAATTGTACAATGGCGGCTGTATAGGTATTGCCTGAAGCCAATAAAGAGAAGAGAAAAAAAAACGCAATGTCCGTCCACCGTATCACGCCTAACTACTTCATTTTCGGTAAAAAATTAGTTTTTTTTCACACAGGCTCCATTTGGGCCCTAGTTGTGCCCCGAATTTTTTCAGCCCGATCGGAATATACCCAGGGGTGTTATGAGTGAAAATGTGTATAAAAATAGGTACTTTTTGTGTTTCAGTTACATTAGGTTTTGAGGTATCGTTTTCCATGTTTTGCCGGGACGATAAGACCGAATATGAAGTCGATTTTGACCAATGAGTGGAAAGCTGACGTTCTACCAAAGGTTCAGCTCCCAAAATTGATTTTTTTATGAGTCAAAACCTGGGAAGTCGTCTGAAATCACCATCAATTTGTATAATAACACTAGAAAAAAAACCACAGTCATGCAGCATGGCTATAAGAGCGAATTTTCGAAGTTTTCGGCATCTTCCTCCTCCGCCTAAAATTTTCTGAAAATTAATTTTCGGCCAATGTTTTCCCAACTTGATACCATATAAAATTAAAACAGGAGTAGTTTTACGCAAAGTAAAATTTGGGGTGGAAGGAGGGGGAGGGGGAAATCAAAAATGTTTTGAATACCAGAAGAGATATTGGGTACCTACGTAACAAATTTTTTGTTCCATTTTTTGCCGAGTAACACCTCGGTTTGTAGATTTTCCAACGCTGAACACGATGGTGAAGTCAGAATTGCGATATCCCATTCCGTTATCAGATTAGAGCAGACGAACCAGGAAGAACATCTCAAGAAATAACCACGTTCCTTCATCTTCAAAGTGCTCCAGTTTGAGAATGGAATGAGATATCGCAATTCTGATTTCACCATCGTGTTCAGCGTACAAAAACCTTTAAAATGAGGTGTCACTTGTCAGACTTTTTCATTTTGGGAATTTATGGGTAATTTCCCCCCCCTAAAACTCCCCAAAACTCCCCCTTAGGGTGACCCGATTCTGCCCATCTTCGAACTTAGCCTGTCGATTGCCAAGACAGATTTTTCGTACAAATTTGAACTTTTTATCTCAATTCTTTCGAGAGTTATCGTCTGGAATGACACATACATATATAAATAAATATATATATATATATATATATATATATATATATATATATATATATATATATATATATATATATACATACATATAATTTTTGTTGTCTTTCGGCAGGGAATTCAGGATGGTCTGAAACGGATTTTGGTATAAAAATCTTTCGGAAATTCGAGTTTTAAAAATTTTGGACCGAGAACAATAGCTTCCTTTTCTTCGAAAATTCGCTAAAAGTGTCAGCACGTGAATCAATGGCACTACCAATGATCAAAGATAACTTAAAAAACAAAAAAAGGAGCGTACGTAATTCGGGTTTTAGGGGCCAAAATTGGTGGAAACCATCAGAAGTAGCTATTTCAACTATTTCACATGAAAGAAACAATAAATGAACAGCCAACATTTCTGTAGGTATGTCCAATAGAATAATAAGCCCATGTGACAAGGACTCTGCAGCGTTTTCAATTGGAATAATATCACAGAACAACAAGCTCGACTTCATGCCGCCATCCGTGATTGTAATCAGGTGCTCCCTAGTGATGATATCTGGGCCGTATTTATACGGTTTGATTCACGATCATGTTGACGAACCTCTTCGGTAAAAACGAACGGCTGGTCGTACAAAGCTGCGCGTGGTCTCAAAAAATGCTTTAGTTCAAGATCAATTTAAAAACGTAAAAAAACCATACCCTTCTATTGAAAGTTTTCGTGCTACGGCGTTCTGAAAATTTCAACCCCTATTCTTCACCCCTTAAGGATGACTGACACACTATACTTGCTGGGCTTTTTCCCGTTATATAATATATCTCATAGTTTTAGCGTGCCATTCGGGACCAATTTGGTAATCTAGAGCAGCCCCTCTAACTACTCGTGAATGACCCTCTCCACCCCCTGTTGATTTGTTTACCCTCCCAGTAAACTTTTGGCCACTAATGCCATACAACTTTCTGCCAAGTTACTAGTGTCATTTGACTAATAGTGACTTTTCCAGTACCTACAGGGGCAAGTGCCACTTGTATTTTAGAAAGTAAAATAACATTTACCTCATCAAACGTATTCCCGTTTCGGGGGTTTGAACAGTAATACTCTTTACATTGTCTATTATTCCAAAAATGTGATTTGGCCCGTTAGTTAAATCTATCTTCAAATCTTCCACTAGACTGGCGGATTTCTAATTACGCGCGATTGCACCTCTCGCACACGTTCGAGATATTTGTTATCGTCAGTCGTTGTCATTGATATTTCCATAGGCGTCAGTTGTGAATCTTCAACCTGATAAGTAATAGCGTTTTGACAGCATAATATATTATGGAGTACAATTTTGCCTGCAGCTTTTATTGACCTTCCTTCATTTTGTGGCGAGTTTATTTACTTCATACGGTTTGGTATATTATGAGAACGCTGCAAATCATTAGATATTGAATGGCTTATTATGGAAATTACAGTTGCAAAGCTTAGAAAATAGTAATTTAATAATGAAACCATACAAGAAAACTAGATACCAGTCAGACGCTAAAAACCAACCTTGATACCCTGACAGGATTCAGCCAAAATTTGGCTGTACCCGGATTTGATCCAGCAGCCGTCTATTCTGCCAAGTAAATCTTGTAGTTGAAGAAATAGATGTAGAAGGAAAAATACACCCTTAGATGTGAACTCAGCCCGCCTGCTAGCTCAAATCAACAGGAAAGGGAAGGCAACGTTGCAAGGTGGGCCCAGGTGGAGGATTAGAGGGCTAACAATAGGCCCCTATTGTTATAGTGATTTTCCCAGATGCCGTTCGATCTAATGATCCGATCTTCAATCTGAAAACGGATTTGGATTTGTCAATTTTTTCCCCATAAAAGTACTAGTTGCTTTTTTTTTAAACTTGAAATTAAGTAAAATAATGTCGAAAACTCAATGAAAAAAAAATTTTTAATTCAAAACTGAATGTTGCCACTTGAGGTTGCTCATAACGATTACAGAACACTTTACAGATTGAAAATTGGTTGACCCATTCAAGAGATAAATCGAATATTGGATTGGCTCATTTTGAAGCACAACGTGGTGGCGGTTCTTGGAACTAAACCCGTGACATTTACCCTTAAAAGATGCCGCCTTTGTGTTCAGCAATGAGGGGGGCATTTTGAGAACCTACTAAAAACCCACGATTTCAGGACTCAAACGTCATTTTCTCCACCAAATTTCACTGTGAAATTTTTTTTCTTATTCCGTTGGAACGCTGAGATTCTGGGCAAGTTTTTCTCGAGGAGTGCATGCCGAAAAACCTCCGTACTAATAGCGCAAAAAACGAAAGAAAAAACGGTGATTTTTAAGAAATCTTCAAATCTTGAACTTGGCCATTTTTTTCAGCAATCAGGACTGATTAAAACAATCGGATTTATTATCAGAGAGATAGGAAAATAAATTCACGTTCTTTCCAACGGACTCCTCAGATTTGAGATTACATTGATAAATAAGGGAGCTATGACAGTTTTTATGAGGCAGAGTCGAAAACGTGAAAAGCAAATTAAAAGCAAATTAACTCGGGTTTTCCACGGACTAAAAAAAAAAAATTATTAAGAGACAAAAGTTGTTGCAAATTAGCTGTAGAATCGATTCTCTGAGTTTGTCCTATAGGTAATAACTGTAGACACCCTGTATATATAACCCCACACACCTTCATATTACAAATACCTTTGTGGATGGGTACAGAGATGCCTCTCAATTCCGGAGTATCCCGAACGTCAAACACGCCGCCGACCATATCAAGTTGACACAGTGATGACAGCGTAATGAGGTTCACTGTCCCTGTGTGTGGGAAAACCAACAAGTAGGTATATAACGGTCACGGAGAGCCCTTTATTGCTTTTCATTACTTTGAGCACCCACCATATTCCCTTTCGGCACGTGGACGACTGTTATTTGGATTAGGATGCGCCGCTAGCAATGTCTGTAGCGGTATTTCCCAAAGCGTGGGGTTTTGCCCGTGCAAGTTTGCCTTCCCTTTGAACAAGCTGATTGCGTGTCGGGCAGCGTGTTACCAATACTGTTGAGAATAATTCGACGAACTATTAGATCCACCAACTCCCAAGACCCCTGGTTCTAGAAAACTTCCCCAGGACCCCCAGGGTTCCCAGGTAGACTCTCGCCAGGCCCACCAGGGGTCCCAGGTGGACTCTCGTCAGGCCCCCACAGGATTAGAGGGCTAACAATAGGCCCCTATTGTTATAGCAATTTTGCCAAACGCCATTCGATCTAATGATCCGATTTTCAATCTGACAATAGATTTGGATTCTTCGATTTTTTCCTACAAAAGTACTAGTTGCTTTTTCCAAAAAAATTGAAATTGAGTAAAATAATTTCGGTAACTCCATGAAAAACAATTTTAAATTCAAAACTGCATGTCGCCACTTGAGATTGCTTATAAAGATTACAGAACATTTTACAGATTAAAAATCGGTTGACTCGTTCGAAAAATAAATCTAATATTGGATTGCCCCCGACGCACAGTAGGTACTTCCACTATGTGGAAAAAGTCGAAAATCCATGTCATTTGATATTCATGAAATGAGGTCATGATTTGAAAGGTTTCAAAACTCAACATGTTGGTTTCGGGTCAATGTCAACGCAAAACGAAGATCGTCTTCTTATGCCAACAACTTATTTTACCTCTTTCGTAAATGATGAACTACCTGTTCAGTTCGAGTTTAGTTGTCATCCCGGAACGTTATCCTCCAATTCTTTATGTCATGTTCTGGCACTGGTAAGTGAGTAATTCATAATGTCCAATCATTTTTTGAGAGTAAATTTTCCACGATTCTGTAATGGAACTTGTTGTAATGGAGCAAGAGGAATTCTCAAAATTCGTCTTCCTTCGTCAACTTTGAGTGAATTTCTCGAAAAGGCCCCAGATGGTTTTTTAGATCATTTCAGATCAGTTTTCTGCTACTATTCCCCATCCCAATCCCACAACATTTTGCCGCGACTAGCCGCGATTTAATTTTTTATACTTTTTTGAATCTTTTCAGTCCGAATTCCAACAAACCGAACCTTGTTCGAGAAATTTAGTTCGGGGACAGATGCCGACAGAAAAAACGCTGCAAAGTCCTTGTCACATGGGCTATTGGACATACCTACAGAAATGTTGGCTGTTCATATATTGTTTCTTTCACGTGAAATAATTCGAATAGCTATTTCTGATGGTTTCCACCAATTTTGGTCCCCAAAACACGAATTAGGTAGGTTTTTTTTCCAAATTATCTTTCATCATTGGTAGTGCCATTTAATCGTCCTGACCCACGTGTTGACAATTTTTCTAGTGTTACTGTACAAACTGATGGTGATTTTAGACGATCTCCCTGGTTTTTGACTCATAAAAATCAATTTTGGGAGCTGAACATTTGGTAGAACCTCAATTTTCCAATCTTTGGTCAAAATCGACTTTATATTCGGTCTTCTCGTCCCAAAAACATGGAAAAACGATACCTCATCAGCTCATGTTACTAACATGCTACTGAAACACAAAAAGTACCTATTTTAACACACATTTTCACTCATAACACCCCTGGGTATATTCCGATCGGGCTGCAAAGTTTCGGGACACAACTAGGCCCAAATGGAGCATGTGTGCTAAAGAACGAATTTTTTAGACCGAAAATGAAGCCGGTACAGGTGATACGGCGTACGGCGGACGGACATTGCATTTTTGGAATCTACGCACCTTGAAACGGAAAAGAAAAAATTTTGAGGGGGTGTTATAAAAATTGTTTGCTGAGCGAATACATAGGTGTATTATTCACAGAATAATAAACCAAAAGGGGAGAATCCTGGATTATTTTATGGCGAGCTAAAACTCAGTGAAGAAGAAGTTAAGAAAAATGTTCAGATTTTTAATATTAATTCATGCAAAAAATGGAGGGAGTGTAGTAAAAAAAAAAAAAAAAAAAAACAGAACGTTTTAAAAAACGTCACAGCAAGTGGCTCTACTTCCCCAGTGCACTCGTGGCGTCTCATAGCAAAATTCACTTCTGTGCGGAACTGGTAGGTAGAAAGAGGGCCTTGCGGAGAACTGGTACCCGCCCGTGTGGGACGGGGGACTATTTCAATGACAAAAATATTTTTCTCAAAAAAGAGTTGGTCAAATAAGACTTTATAGGGGGTCAAAAATCTGTAAAAACGGCGAAAATCAAGAAAAAGTTGTATAATTTTACGATAAGTGGTATGGTTTCTCGCACAACAGCACGAACATTTCTTAGGAAATTCTCTCTTATAGCCATGCTGCATGGCTGTTTTGTTAACAAGATATTGTCAAACGAAAATGCCATATAATTTGTCCAATAAAACTGTAAAATAAGCGCAAAAACTCTCCAACAACTTAATCCAATTTCTACGTACTTTACTCCTCGTACATGAGTACGAGGAGTAAAGGAAGAATGGTGAAGCTCATTCTTCATCGTGTGACAAGAACATCGTTCAGTATTTTCATGCACGGTTTCTCCGTAAATTTAGGTTTCTTAGCATCAATGTGGTCGAAGGTTGTTTTGGATGGAACACATTCAGGACGTGCAGACGAAACTACTGCAGCGAAAATTTAAAAGTCAGGAATATTCTAAGTTAGGCTACCACATTCTTCTACTCGTATATGAAGGTAACTACGAGTATACCACCTAAATGTGCCCACAAAAACGTTTAGGAAAATGGGTTTAGAAAATTATGCTTGGTACTTTTACTGAAGCCGTTTTACATTTCTTTTTTAATGTATTTATATAAATTTCTTTGTAAACCTAAATGTATTTTGCGGACTATGTTAGAAGTAAGCACTGCGATTTACCTCTCCCAAGCTCTTAAATGTTGGTTTATTATTGTATGAATAATACACCTATGCATTCGCTCAGAAAATTTTTTTTATGATAACCCCTCAAAATTTTTTCTTTTACGTTTCAAGATGCGTAGATTCCAAAAACGCTGCGCAAATGGGTCTATTATTCTATTAGACGTACCTACGGAAATGCAGGAAATACAGTTATTGTTTCTTCCATGTGCAATTACTGAAATACCTATTGCTGATGGTTTCCACCAATTTTGGCCGCCAAAAACACGATAAAAGCTCCTATTTTTGTCAAATTATGTTTGATCATTGATAGAGCCATTTAATTGTCTTGATTCACCTGTTGATACTACTTTTAGTTTTATTATACAAATTTATGGTGATTTCAATTTCCCAGGTTTTTGGCTCATAAAAAATGAATTTTGGGAGCTGAACCTTCGTTACAACCTCAATTCATCACTCTTTTGTCAAAATCAATTTCATATTCGGTCGTCTACCCCTATAAAACATGGAAAACGATAGCTCGCAAGCTCATGTTAACTAAAGCCTAAAAAAAAAAAAAAAAAAACTCGAAAACCCCCATTTTTCACCCGTAACACCCCTGGGTGTATTTGATCGGGCTGCCAAGCATCGGAGCACAACTAGGACGCAAATGTATGCCCAAATAGAGACCCATACTATGTGCGGAAGAACGACGATTTTAGACCAAATTGTAATACAAATTTAAGGTTGAAACTTCGTTAGAACCTCAATTGTCCACTCTTTGGTCAAAATTGACTTCATATTCAGTATCCTCGTCCTAAAAAATACGGAAAACGATACCTCACAAGCTCACGTTACTAAAACACCAAAAAACCCCATTTTTTCACCCATTTCACTCATAACACCTCTAGGTATATTCCGATCGGGCTGCAAAGTTTCGGGACACAACTAGGGCCCAAATGAGCATGTGTGCGAAAGAACGAATTTCTTAGACCGAAAATGAAGCCGGTAGCCGGTATGCATGATACGGCGGACGGGCATTGCATTTTCTGAATCTACGCACCTTGAAACGGAAAAGAAAAAAGTTTGAGGGGGTGTTATAAAATTTTTTTGCTGAGCGAATACATAGGTGTATTATTCACAGAATAATAAACCAAAAATTTTGAAGGGGTGTTATAAAAATTTTTTGCTGAGAGATTACATAGGTGTATTATTCACAAAATAATAAACCAAAATGGCGGGAAACATACGGTTTTTGGTGTTTTAGTAACATGAGCGTGTGAGGTATATCGTTTCCATGTTTTTTAGGAAGACGAGACCGAATATGAAGTCGATTTTGACCAACGAGTGGAAAATTAAGGTTCTAAAGAAGTTTCAGCCCTAAATTTACGTTAAAATTTGGTCAAAAATCGTCGTTCTTCTGCACTTAGTTTGGGTCCCCATTTGGGAATACATTTGAATCCCAGTTGTGCTCCGAAGCTCGGCAGCCCGATTGGAATACACCCAGGGGTGTTATGAGAGAAAAAAGGGTACAACATGGGTTTTCGAGGTTTTTTGGTGGTTTTAGTGAACATGAGCTTGTAAGGTATCGTTTTCCATGTTTTCAAGGGCGAGAAGACCGAATATGAAGTTGATTTTGACCAATGGGTGAAGAATTGAGGTTGTAACGAAGGTTCAGCTCCCAGAAGCCATTTTTATGAGTCAAGCCATTTTTATGAGTCAAAAACCTGGAAAATTGTCTAAAATCAATAAATTTGTATAATAAAATTAGAAGTCGTATCAACAGGTGAATCAAGACAATTAGATGGCACTAGCAATGATCAAAGATAATGTGTAAAAAAAAATTCCAATTTAATTGGACGTTAAAAATTACATCTAAGATTACGCGTTTACAGTACTAATTTTCCGAGTATCATTTTTTTGTAGACCCTGGAGAGGACAAGAATGGAACTTTCGGTCAAGCACTGACTGAAATGTGACCCACAATTCGCCATTTTCGCGAATTTTTAAAGAGTTCGCAACTTTTAGTGGGAAGGTGAATTGTTTACTTGGTACAAACCCGTTTCATATCATTCTGAATGTTATGAATGAGAATTTTTATGGTTAACAACGATGGAATAAGAGTGGTACATGATCTATTAAATTGAATAAGAGACTGCGTACGTACGTTACATCATATGTGCTTAGATGTGTATGTGCTACATGACTGATTTTTTTTTCTTTTTTAATATCCTTGCATTAAAACAACTCAAACTGAATTATCTCATAATTAAATATCACGTTTTTATAATCGTACATTGGCTCGAGCTCAATCATACCGCATTAAAGTTGTTTTTTCATCCTATATATGACTTGAAAGGGTGAACCCTCCTGTCACTAATTCTGCCTTCAAACTTAATTAATTAAAGCAGTGGCAACAGCAGTGACAAGCGTACGATAATATGATTATTCGGGAGGACAGAAGTTGCAGAGCTGTGAGGTAAAATTGATATGAAACGTGAGGAAAGACAGTGCGGGGACTATACGATTATTCAAGGATCTACCTTGGATGAAGTAATTCAATTGTCAATGAATCAGCTGGATGACCCGTGCATTGCAGAGGACAGTACTAATATGGGTTGTGCTAATAAGTCCGAAAACTTCCTATTTAGGCTGGGATATTTAATATCTGACATATTTTGCGACAAAGCCAATCAAACATAGGGGTTTGGTTCATGATGAGCACCCGCAGGTCTGAAATTGGCTGTTTCCTCAAACCGCTTTTCACTCAGTCAACTGAAGAGAAAATTCCAATTAGCCGGGGGAAGTACCGAATTAGTAATTATTTACTTGGTTTACAAAATTAACTATTGACCGTCATCTTTTGAGGTTCTCCCTCCACGCCGCAGTTTGGATGATGACCGAAACATGACTTTCAGCTAGTCTGACGTGTCCTTTCAATCAATCTAAAAAAAACTAATATATCCACCTTGTTAGAATGTTCAGAAAAACACCATCTTTTATTTTTTTAAACTTGAACCAATATGATGGATATAAGTATGGTCAATGAACACGGATATTCCTGCCCCAACCGAGTCATGGATTATACTATGAAAAGCGACACTACACACTTACAAACATGAAATTCCTAATAGTCCTGTAATCCCTACTTGCTGGCCGATGTTGCTTTAATTTCCATCACGCAGACTGGATCCCTGATGTTCCTCGATGGATTTCATTACAATCGGAGTGATAGTAGCGTCAGCGCATGAGCGAACAGCGAAAACCGTGTAACTCTCAAATTTACCGGTTCTGTTAAGCGATTTCCCTGAAATATTCATGGATCATGCAGGTTGGGTTCCTCATGGTCCCGTACGAATTTTATTACAATCGGAATTATATCAGTATCTGCGTACGCACGAACAACATAACATAAGTATACGTAACGATTTTATCACCGGATTGTTAGGAATGATGCTGAGTGGTTTCCAGCGAATTCCGTAGTGACAAGGGGAATAGTCCCCGGCTATGATTAACCGATTTCGATGTTCGAGAGCCATTAAATACGCCAATATTGGATTTTGGTTTATTATTTTCAATAATGAACCATTGGAATTGAGAATGAAAAAAAAAAAAAATTCTAACCCGCCCTCAAAATTTGATGGTTTACGTTTCAAGGTATGTAGAATCCGAAAATGCAATAAAAAAATTTCTGTCTGTCCGCCGTACGCCGTACTGGCCACCTTTCTTAGTTAACATGAAACAAAATTGATGAAATTCGGGTTATAGGTTCCATTCGGTGTCTAGTTGGTCCTCGAAGCTCGACGTTACTGTCAGTCATCTCTAAGGGGTTCAAAATAGGGGTTGAAATTTTCAGAACGCCGTAGCTCGAAAACTTTTGATGGAAGCGTATGGTTTTCTTTACATTATTAAATTTGTCTTGAGGTAAACAATTTTTTGAGACCACCCGGAGCATTGTACGCCCAGCCGTTCGTGTGCACCAAAAAGCTTCATCAACACGATCGTGAATCAAACGGTATAAATCCGGCCCGGATATCATCACTAGGGAGCACCTGATTATAATCAAGGATGGCTGTATGAAGTCGAGGTGGTTGTTCTGCGATATTATTTCATTTGATAAGTGATGGACTATTGGATTTTGTTGGTAGGTACTTCTGAAACTTGAACAAACTTTGAAGTATTATTGATGGGTAAATTATTAGACAACGGTAAATTATTACACAACGGCAAATTATTACATAACGGTAAATTATTACACAACGGTTCATCTACCAAGAAGGGGCTGGATTTTGTTGACCGGTACTTTTGCAACTTGAACAACCGTTGAAGTATTATTGATGGGCAAGTTATTACACAACGGCTCATTATACTTGACCACGAGGGTAGGTACTGACCACAGAAAACAGTGATCTACGCAGAAGGGGCATCTATTTCACTCCACATCAACAATTTTTCTTTAGAATTTCATTATTTGCGTTTCTTTTTGCCGTTTCAGTTACTGTTTGACATCGACAGAATTATTTTAGCAACATTTAACTCGTGATTTAGATAGGTACCTATCTAAATCACGAGTTAAATGTTGCTAAAATAGGTAAGTACCTATCTAAACCTAGTAACGAGTACGGGGTTAGGTACTAACCTACGGAGGGTCTGCGATCTACATAATATGTATAGAATAGTACATATTATATTATATAGACGGGTTATCTATACAGAGAGCTGCTGGCTACACAGTGGTGGATCAAGAGCCCCCCACCCCCCGGTCCACAGTGGGGAGCTAAGGACTAGGCCCCCCACCCCCCAGGCCCGAAATATACACTGAATAAAATGAGCTTTGCCGTTTGTTATTCGTTGCTAACTATAATTAGTACATTTATTTTAAAGTTAAGTATTTTGCATTGTACCATGACACTAATTATTATAACCATGTCGTAGTATTTCGTAAAACATTTATGTAATGTGAAGAGAAATTTAAAATAATGCAGTTTGATATAGATTTAAAAGACCAAAATACACATAAAACTCCAGTTTTGGGTTAGGATTTCGTCAAACAAATTCCGGTTAGCCCCGCCCTCTTCTAAATCCCGGATCCGCCACACTGTACTTACACAATATAAAAAACGCTGCACTCTAGGAATGGATATTTCTAAGGAACTGCTATAAAGAACTGTGACAGAGGAACAGTGCATGTTTCCGACGTGCCGACCCCCCAGGCTCTCGGTGGATCACCTCCACATCTCGATCGATGCCCTTCCGTCCCAGTTCTGGGAGACTGCGCCCTCATCCCCCCCCCCCCCCATCCACCCAACCATCGTCAGCGTTCCGTCGCCACTTGTGCCGTACAACCCACTAACGGCTGATGCAGAAATTTGCATGAAACCGCCCATTTTTACTCCATCAAAATGCTGATTCCATTTGGGGGCATGCGACATCAGCCTGGCTAACAAGGACTAACTACCAAGCAGGCGGTAAATGTACGAGTTTTTCGCCTCAGGAATAGGTCTCGGGTCCCTCGTGGTTTCGGAACAACAAGTTTTTCTATACCTGCTTAAACTAAATTCGTCCACTATTACTCTTGTCATCATTAAGGGATGTGACCGCATCTCCATTTCATCCATCGACCAGACCCACAGTGGGGTAAGAAGGGGGTTAGCCGGAAAAAAAATGATTCAACTCTCCATGCTAATAGGAAACGTCGTGTTGATTCTGAATACCTGAATATCCCTTATGTTCCTATACTAACGTAAAATAGCTTAAATACGCTCTTTCCTTATCCTTTCACTCTCCTCTACCAACTCATTACCATTCCCTTCAATTCCATTTCTGGAAACCCTGGAGTCCTTCAATCGTCTATCAAATCCACAGGTGGAATCGTTCTTCCACTACCTTTACTAGACGCATCCTTCCTGTAGATAAGTCCACCCTTTTTGCTTCTGTGAAACTCCTATGTCGTCTTTATTCATGTCATAACTCAAGCACCTACATTTCCCCTGGTTTTTTTTGCGAGCCATAGTTGAACTAGAACGGTAGTAAGACCAGTAAGTTGACCTACATGAGCTGCGTTTGGCAGCTCTCATGCCCCTACCAAAACCTCCATTACAGTCCCCACAGGACATACTCCTCGCAATAAGGTTAGTGTTGTGTCTCAAGACATGAATTTTAAAAGTTGGTGGGTTTTAGCTATTTTTCTTGACCCCCAAAAACTCGAATTTTACGCATTTCATTTTTAGGTAAATAATTCGACTACCGAAACAGTCTTAGCGAATTTTCGAAGAAAAGGAAGCTATTGTTCTCGGTCCAAAATTTTTAAAACTCGAATTTCCGAAAGATTTTTATACCAAAATCCGTTTCAGACCATCCTGAATTCACTTCCGAAAGACACCAAAAATTATATAGGTATATATATTATGTGTGTCATTCCAGACGATAACTCTCGAAAGAATTGAGATAAAAAGTTCAAATTTGCACGAAAAATCTGTCTTGGCAATCGACAGGCTAAGTTCGTAGATGGGCAGAATCGGGTCACTCTAAGGGGGAGTTTTGGTGAGTTTTAGGGGGAAAAAATTACCCATAAATTCCCAAAATGAAACAGTCTGACAAGTGACACCTCATTTTAAAGGTTTTACGCTGAACACGATGGTGAAATCAGAATTGCGATATCTCATTCCGTTCTCAAACTGGAGCACTTTGAAGATGAAGGAACGTGGTTATTTCTTGAGATGTTCTTCCTGGTTCGTCTGCTCTAATCTGATAACGGAATGGGATATCGCAATTCTGACTTCACCATCGTGTTCAGCGTTGGAAAATCTACAAACCGAGGTGTTACTCGGCAAAAAATGGAACAAAAAATTTGTTACGTATGCCCATATTTGATGCATACCGAATTAACCGAATAGCGTCATACTTGAATACCTATAATTACCCAATAAGTTTAAGATTGCCCATATTTGAATGGGATATCCCAAACATCACATTTTACATAAAATCAGTTATTTCTTCGAAAATTCGCTCTTATAGCCATGCTGCATGACTGTGGTTTTTGTATGTCTCAAGTCATCACAATATACCTACCAGTTTTGACAAATTTTATCAATTGTATGATGATTTTAGCCACTCTTACAGATTTCTGGCCCCAACAATTTATATTTGACCCACTATATTTTGGGGAAAAAATATTCTTGACAACTGAAGTAGTTCCCCACCTCAATTCCCACCTCAATATTCGTCTCAAATCACCATTCTATAAAACAAATTCCGAGGTTTCATAGTGCCTGTTGGAAATGTTCCGCATTTTAATAGATTTCTGACCTCTAAAACTTGGGTTGACCCAAACGGATCAATATCAACCGAAGATCAAACGGCTCGACTGGCCCTCGCCTACACTGCTGCGCTCTTGCTGCATTAATTTGTTCCCGTAGTTCTCAAACCGTTTTTCAGCCCCCTGCCGCTGACATGTAGGTATACATATAACGCTGCCCGTTCTTTACCAACTTATGAATCAATAGGTGTTCACATAGGTGGAGTATACCAACTCAAGAATCTAAATCTTCACTCTCACGAAGTTCACTCGACACGTAGTTAGGATTATTAAGATAAAACCCCAAAACCTTCCGTAGGGCGTTTGACCTATGAGTTGTGTTTCGGTTTAGAGTAGTTTTGTTCAAGCGAATTAGTCGGTGGTTCGTGTACGAATCAACGTAATTTTGTATTACAACTGTTTATTATACAGGGTGTAACATGAGTGATGCAAAACTTCTCTCCCACGTGTTCTACATCGAATTTCCGATCAAGTGTCCTATAACTTTTTTTTTACTCCGCTTAAAACCCCACTTTTAAGATTTTTTTCGGGTTTACGACCTCGTCTCACTAAAGCAGCTATAATTTCCTTAATTTAAAGAGTAAATTCAAATTTGAAGATACCGCTGGAAAGAGCGTTAAATTTCCTGTCTCTCTAATGCCTAACACAATTTTTTTATGAGGATTTGAGGAGTGAAAATGGCGCTTGAAAAGAGAATTTTGTCAAAATCTTAAAATCGTCTGTTTTTTCAAACGCTTGGTGATCCTATTAATTCTTGTAGCCCAATGGTGAAGGTAAGCTAAAACATGCGCCAAAACGTCAGCTTTCCAACGGACTAATCAAAACGTTGTTTGGAATTGATTTCAAGAGAGAAAATGAGGTTTGAATACGAAAAAACGTGTTGTTTCCGGCTAAATCGTGGATTTTTCATGAAAAATGTACCTTTTGTGAAGTAGTGAGTCAATCGAATGGTGAGACCCTCACATCATCTCCCAGTAAGTATTTGGTCGTTATTTTCATTTTAGTCCAAGGGTGTTGGCATTACAAAGAATGGAACTACGGAAGTTAAGCGGGACTATGTTCAATCCTTTATTTGCTCAAAATACCCTCCGTTTTGGCGGATACAGGACGGATTCGTTTGTAAAGGGTCCATAGGTGGCAGCGAAAAAGATAAGAACTCATCCCAATCATTCGTAGAGGTACACAAACAACAGTCGTCTCACGGATCTTTCAATCCTCTTCGCTTAACTTCCATAGTTCCATTCTTTGCAATGCCAACACCCTTGGACTAAAATGAAAATAACGAACAAATACTTACTGGGAGATGATGTGAGGGTGTCACCATTCGATTTGAAAATTACCCCATATTTGACTCACCACTTCACAAAAGGTACATTTTTCATGAAAAACCCACGATTTAGCAGGAAACGTTTTTTCGTATTCAAACCTCATTTTCTCCCTTGAAATCAATTCCAAACAACGTTTTGATTAGTCCGTTGAAAAGCTGACGTTTTGGCGCATTTTTTAGCTTACCTTCAACGTTTTGCTACAAGAATTAATAGGAAAACCAATCGTTTGAAAACACAGACGATTTCAAGATTTTGACAAAATTCAATTTTCAAACGCCATTTTCACTCCTCAAATCCTCATAAAAAATTGTGTTAGGCATTAGAGAGACAGGAAATTTAACGCTCTTTCCAACGGTATCTTCAAATTTGAATTTACTCTTTAAATTAAGGAAATTATAGCTGCTTTAGAGAGACGAGGTCGTAAACTCGAAAAAATCTTAAAAGTGAAAAAAGTGGGGTTTTAAACGGAGTAAAAAAAATGTTATAGGACACTTTTGGTCGGAAATTAGATGTAGAACACGTGAGAGAGAGGTTTTGGATCACTCACGTTACACACTGTATAGGTACATGGTGACGGGTTATAATAACTTGGGTCGCGCACATTTGAATTGATATTGTGGAGCGAGGAGTTCCTCGCTTCAGGGAAACCGACTCGGTAACTTGTCGGCCCGACCGTTTCTTGGGAACATGAGCGTCTGCATTTCTTCTATTTTTCTTATATTTCTTCTACTTTTCTATTTCTTTTTTTAAAATTCTATTTCTTCTATTTTTTTCTATTTCTTCTACGGCCCGAGCCCGGGCGTCTAGGCTACCGCTGCTGTGGTTTGGAGCTGTTGCAGTGCTGATCTCAGGGGTGTCGCTTTCCGCCATGATCACGTCACCTGATCAGATGGTTGCGAATCACGTCGGGGGGTAACCAATTATGGGGCGTTTGTCCTATGAGTTGTGTATCGGTTTAGAGTAGTTTTGTTCAAGCGAATTAGTCGGTGGTTCGTGTACGAATCAATGTAATTTTTTATTACAACAGTTAATTATACAGGTACATGGTGCCGGGTTATACAGGGTGTAACGCGAGTGAAGGCGGACCTCTCTCCTACGTGTTCTACAGCTAATTTCCGACAAAAAATGCCTCCTAGAAATTTTTGATTAGAGGCTTCACTTTCAAGTTATATTGTTTTTAAGATTTTTTTCGTGTTTTCGACCTTACTTCACTAAAATGGCCATAATTCCCTTATTTTGCATGCAAATTCAAATCCGAGGACACCATTGAAAAGTGCGTTAAATTTCCTATCTTTTCAAGGCCTAACATAATTTTTTTAGGTGGATCTGGGGAGTCAAAATTGAGTCCAAAAAGTGATTATTGCCCAAATTCGAAAAACCTCATGTTTTTCAAACGGTTGGTAACCCTATTAATTATTGCAGCTGAATTGTGAAAGTTACCTAAAAAATGCGCCAAAACGTCAGCTTTCCAACGGTATACTCAAATTTGAATTTTCTGTTGAATTTAGGAGAGAAAATTAGGTTTAAATGGGAAAAAAAGTGTTTTTTCCGTCTAAATGTTGCGTTTTTCATGAAAAAGAGATTTATTCGTTATTTTCACTTTAGGGCAGGGGTGTTGACGATGGAAACAATTGAGCTGAAGAAGTAATTTTTACAATTTATTGCAACAATTGCTCAAAATGCAAAAACAATCAAAACAGCAAATGCAGTTTTGCCGAATGCAAAAACCTGTCCTCCGGTGAACTGCGTCGACGGCATTCCGCAGCTCTGCCCGGTTCTGTCCGATGTCTTCTGCGCATTGTGTTATCCTTTCGATCAGGTGGCCTCTCGACTGAATCCTGACCTCGTACACCTTTGATTTCAGGGCCCCCCAGAAATAAAAATCCAAAGGTGTCAGGTCAGGACTGCGAGGGGGCCACCTGACAGGTCCATTTTGCGCAATCCACCTACCATGGAAAACAAACATACGTTAGGATTTTGGGTTGGCGGGGGCAGAATTTCGATACACTCTTCATCATCCACCATCACTGGAAGTAGCGATTCATAGACAAAGTCACAGCTAAGGGGACTTCCCTCAAATTATTTTATTTGTTGGATGAAGATTAAGTATGTACCATCGAAAATGTGTTGCGACAGAATTCGTCGTTAGATCCCAAACTTCAAGTCTCAAACATTAAAATCGGCTCATTTTTCTCGAATACTCTTAGTTGGGAAATTACTGTTGATTTCTTATGGAAGAAGGAAACAAGGCCATCCTGGCCTTGCCCGCCAACCCAAAATCCTAACGTATGTTTGTTTTCCATGGTAGGTGGATTGCGCAAAATGGACCTGTCAGGTGGCCCCCTCGCAGTCCTGACCTGACACCTTTGGATTTTTATTTCTGGGGGGCCCTGAAATCAAAGGTGTACGAGGTCAGGATTCAGTCGAGAGGCCACCTGATCGAAAGGATAACACAATGCGCAGAAGACATCGGACAGAACCGGGCAGAGACGCAGTTCACCGGAGGACAGGTTTTTGCATTCGGCAAAACTGCATTTGCTGTTTTGATTGTTTTTGCATTTTGAGCAATTGTTGCAATAAATTGTAAAAATTACTTCTTCAGCTCAATTGTTTCCATCGTCAACACCCCTGCCCTAAAGTGAAAATAACGAATAAATCTCTTTTTCATGAAAAACGCAACATTTAGACGGAAAAAACACTTTTTTTCCCATTTAAACCTAATTTTCTCTCCTAAATTCAACAGAAAATTCAAATTTGAGTATACCGTTGGAAAGCTGACGTTTTGGCGCATTTTTTAGGTAACTTTCACAATTCAGCTGCAATAATTAATAGGGTTACCAACCGTTTGAAAAACATGAGGTTTTTCGAATTTGGGCAATAATCACTTTTTGGACTCAATTTTGACTCCCCAGATCCACCTAAAAAAATTATGTTAGGCCTTGAAAAGATAGGAAATTTAACGCACTTTTCAATGGTGTCCTCGGATTTGAATTTGCATGCAAAATAAGGGAATTATGGCCATTTTAGTGAAGTAAGGTCGAAAACACGAAAAAAATCTTAAAAACTATATAACTTGAAAATGAAGCCTCTAATCAAAAATTTCTAAGAGGCATTTTTTGTCGGAAATTAGCTGTAGAACACGTAGGAGAGAGGTCCGCCTTCACTCGCGTTACACCCTGTATAATAACTTGGGTCGCGCTCATTTGAATTATCCCCCCCCCCCCCCCCCCCCGCCAAACTTCTCAAAATCGACATTAGATGAATTCACGCAAGTACACGGGGACAGTCCACCTGCCACTCTACTATACAACATCACTGAATGTAAATGAACAACGGAAGTCGGAACAGAACGCAATGTAAATGAACAAACAGAAAGCATGGAATGATAACTTCACTTAGTGAATCAGTAGTGAGTGCTTACCAGCAACTCCGGAGCTGGAGCGACGGCAGAAAGGCGGGAGACCGGTTTTTCCATCCTTACCCTCCTTCTACTACAAGGATGCAAACTAGAATTCCTCTTTTCAAAGTTGTAGGGCGTAGGGCAACGTGAGACGCTCTGTGAACTGTGGCGTCATCGCGTCTTTGCAAAAAAAAATAAAATAAAATAAAATAAAAAACAACAACTAAGTATGTCTCGCGCAAAAGTAAAATAGGAAAGATCTCATCCCAATCTCTACCTTCAAATAAAAAATACGGTATAGCCCATTCAATAGCACTCTGCCATGTACCACCACAGCATGTAGAGAATATCCAGTATAGATTAAAACAAACTTAATTTAAAAACAGACTTAAGTTAACCCATCAGCAAATTATATTAATCAAAGCAATGCTGTGAGGAAGCCCACACATTCGGGTTTTATTATTTACTCGGGGTTTGACTTGCGGATTCTTCATAACTACTAAGAAAATATATTTTTTCTTGACCGATTACAAAGACTTTTCATTAGGTACCTAACAGTGACAAAAAGCCCAGTAAAAATGATACCAAATCTTCACAAACAAACGACAGAGACATTAACAACATGCATATTCTTTCTACTAGAGCCATTAATGATACCAAACGCGCTATTGGTGGCGTCGAACATTCTCAGTAGCAGGTACAAGGTCACCTTGGCCATAAGGTTCGCGGAACCGATGAGTCCATAAAAATTCCAGGGTGGAAAGGGGTGAGAGGGAGGGGGGATAGGAGTAAATTCAATTTTTTGCTAATTGCAGTCGTGCGAGTCGTCAATTTCTATGTTTTTCTCCAGGCTGAATCGAATAAAAAAAAGTAAAGTATAGAGACAGAACCAATAATCATAGAGTTAATTACTACTGTACCCAAAAGGAAAGTTTATAGTACCATTCTAACATTGGTTAAACACATGTAAAAAAAAGTTGTGAAGCTACCTACTTAATTAATAACCGTACTTTTTTTAAAATTAAATTATCTACATGCTCCATATCTAGGCGAGCATGCCCTCCCCCCCCCCCCCCCCCCAATGAGAACCTAAAACCTCCATACCTACCTACAGCGACAGCGACCAAGAACACTATTTACACGACAACACAAGTAGGGATTGTCACCCCCCCCCCCCCCCCCACCACCGCCATAACTCGGCTGCCCCCTGGGGGATCCCTATTATAGTCCAACCACAACATTATTATTTCCCAGACGTTGTCACGTTGCAACGTAATGTTGTTTCCTTCAAAATTGTTCACTTCAATATATTCTACCGTGCTATACGTATCAGCTATTGATTATCTGTATTATCACGACACAGCAATTGGCGACGAGGATGGGATTACAACTAGAGGAGATCCCCAGTCACTTGTCTCTGATTTTGTAATTATACCTGCTTCTTCGAGGTTGTTCAGTTCTTTCTCAACTTTGTCTCTAAGTGCATATGGGACGTCACGATGTAGTGTGTAACTCGGTTTCGCTCCTTCTCGCAGTTGCAATTTTATTATGACATCTGGTACACATCCTACCTTTTCTTCAAATACTTTTGGAAATAGGCGGCTGGCATCTTCTACGTTTTTAATGTGCGTGATCTGTTTGATTATTGTAGTGTCTTCCTGCTGGTCAATGTCAGATAATGCTTCCATATTTACCAGCGATGAATTTCAAACATATTGTAAAATGAACGGAATAAAGCAGAAGTATATAGCACCAGGCCATCCAGCAACCAATGGATTAGCGGAACGCAACGTTCAGACGCTCAAGGATCGTCTAAAAGCCATGGTAAAAGAGAGAATTCCAATGAGCCAAAAGATACAGAAAATACTTTTGCGTTATCGAGCAACACCATTAGCCAACGGTCTATCCCCAGCGGAAATGTACCTGAATCGACAAATCAGGATAAAACTTGATGCCATGCGACCTTTCCATGAAGCAAAATCTACACAAAGAAGCAAACCGAGAACAAGAAGTCTTGAAGAAGGGGATAGGGTACAAGCAAAATTTTATATTAACAATCAACCAACATGGAAATTTGGAACAGTACAACGAAAATTAGGGAAATTAGACGAAGGCAGATCTCTGAAACGACATATCAACCAATTGAGGAAATCGGAAGTTAATAACAAAGAAGTCAGGTTTAGCAACATCCACGCACACATAGGGGAAGCAAACTCGCAAGAACAACATATTCAATTCGATCCACTATATCACTCACGAATCCAGGAATTACAAGAATCAGTTCCTCAAGTGGGGGAGACTCGTCAAGACCGAGAGGAAATACCACAACAAAATAGAAACGAGCCAACGCAGGAGGAAATCCAAACTCAAGAGCCAACTCACCACTCACTCCGGCGTTCAACAAGAGTCAGGAGGCCACCAGCCTATCTGAACGAATACATCCTATACTGAGGACAGGCACCAAGTGGGGGAGAATATTATAGTCCAACCACAACATTATTATTTCCCAGACGTTGTCACGTTGCAACGTAATGTTGTTTCCTTCAAAATTGTTCACTTCAATATATTCTACCGTGCTATACGTATCAGCTATTGATTATCTGTATTATCACGACACAGCAATCCCCGGTGTTGATTTTTCGAGGGGCCTCTGAGAATGTGTACCTTATTTCAACACTCGGGTCCATCAGGTGCCGGAGTTACGGAAGTTTTCCCACTTCTCATTTTGAAAAATGTTAGGTAAGTAGTTAACGAGAAAAACATTTTTAGGCAGGTAATAGGCGAAAATGTTCACTTCATCCATCAACGAAGGAAGATGTGATATCGCCCCCCCCGCCCGACCATGTTGTAAAAATTTACCCGCCAAAAAAAGCAGTAAGTAGATAATAAGTAGAACTTGAGTATGACTACTTAGTAGGTACTAAATAGGAAGTAGGTAGTAGGTAGTAAGTAGGTAATAAAGCAGGTAGTAAGTAGGTACTGAGTAACTAGGTACCTACTGAGAAAATGTTTCGGTACCTACCTACTGGGAAAAAATGTTTACTTCATCAATGCAAAAAGATGTGATATACCCCCCCCCCCCCCCCCACACGCTGCTGTAAAAACTTACCCACCGAAGAACCTCTTCAGCGCAAAAAGGATTGAATGCATGCATTTTTTAAATAATTTTTACCATTTTTGGGTACCTATTTTTCCTGTACTACATGTGTATTTTTGACGAATACAGGGTTCACGCTCCAAATTTCAAAGAATCAAAACATCAAGGCGTCGTACAGCCACCCAATGGCGCCGTCGTGGTACCCACTTAAAGCCATAGAGCGACTTCTGACGGTCCATAAGGCCACTGCTCCGGTAAAAAAAACTCTATTGTTCAGCTGGCATTTGAATCCCCCCCCCCCCCCCCCCGTACGCTGTACCTAGCATTTTTCACAAAGTTCAATAGCGACCCACCAAATTTCTCTGGCTATGGAATGGAAATTCTATGGATATTCAATATTATAGTAGAGCATCTATGGTGTGCTCTATAGACCAAGCATGTTATCGGAATAAAGTGACAGTAATCGATATCCTGCAATCGAAATCGAAACTTAGGCTCCTGAAACTGGCAGGTAGGTTCTGGTTCCTGGGACCTAGTGTCCATGGCAACTCAGAAAAGTGGCCCATCCACGCATGCTCAGTCGAGTAAAAATGTTGTTTGCCACGCCCACTTTGGGCCCAGTCCCCAAAATCTGATTTCTACTCCAAAATCGTTCGTTTTCACAATTGCTTCGATCCCTTCGATTCGATTTGTTGCTGTTGTTGTTTTTCTTGAGGTGCCGCGGTGGTTAGAGGTTGCGTTTTTTCTTCTTGTGCATTCGATTCAATTTGTCATCTCGATACGAGATGCTCCTTCGTCTTCTGATTTGTTTTAGCTGTCTCGCGAATTATATTCGCTTTCTCTGTTGAGTCAGTTCTCAGTTTTTAATTGTTTGCGTCAAATTGTGCGCGTTTGCGTTCGGTCCGGTTCTGATGACACATTTGTATTCGTGGTACATACGTGCATTTAGCCCTTTTGCTGTTTGTGGTCTTGCGGATTGATCGGCGTCCTAACACACAGATAACTACCTAGCTTCAAGTCAATAGCTTCTCCATTCTTGTAGGTACCTGCTGACGGGTCACAGTTTCGTTATATTTTAGTTTACTATATTTTTATAACACATGAATTCGGTGGCTAATTTAGAGTAGAAACTGTGGACGTTTTCATACGACGATAGAGTGTTGAATGAAAGAGAAGCTTTGCTGAATATCACTCAGAGACAAATCTGATCTTTCTAGAAAAATCTGTTGGTTTTGTGTTCTGGTTTGGTGCCCCACCGTTTTCAGAGCCCACGCACCGCTACTGCTAATGATTATTAAAACAGTCTCCACATTTCGAGCTGCAAGACACGAGATTAACTGTTGAATAAAATTAGCGACGACATTGCCATATACCTACAGGGTGTTAACAGATAAGGTGTGACCAACTTCGGGAACCGATTCGACAACTACAACTTCCATCAAAAAGTTCCTCATATATTTTTTCCGAAAACTCCTCAATTTCGGGGGTAGCGTTTTTTCACATAAAATGGCCCTAAATTACTTGGTACGTACAGCGACTAAAACAGCATTTGAGAACACCGTTGGAAAAGCGTTCAAGTTCCTAACAGAGAGACCCCCGCTCATTTTTCTAAAGATGCACTTTGCTGTTAATTTCCTGCATCAACTTTTTTCTACGACGAATTCTAACAGTTTTTCGGCATACGCACGGCAAACAGTACAATTATCATTTTACCAGCTTTCTAACCGTATGGCCAATTTTTTTACTATTTTCATTAGCTGAAAAACTAACTGTCTGAATGCGTTAAAAGGTAAAATTCTAGCAAAATCGAGGGATTTCCACGAAAAACTGCCCTCTCATGAGTTGGGTGTCGACTAGTACGTAACTTTTAAGGTAATCGAATGGTGATACTTTCAGCCCTCCCAGACCAACATCATCTCGATTTAGACCTTTGAACCCACTGAAAACTCCGCGCACGGTTTCAACATGTATGCGTGATGGAAGGATTTTTGCAGATATCCAAAACCACATTTGTTCAATGTTCCACTCACGGTGCACAGGCATTAAGCATTATACCCCCTTCCACAGCTATATTTCACACCATTTTATTTGTGGGTGAAGAAAATTATTTATGGGTAGCTGCGTAAAGTAAGTACCTACCAAACGACATACTAAACTCTCCAACGCGCTGGACGTCCGATTCGTACTAGTTCAACAATAAATTTATTACTGCCTAGTATTATCCCCACAAACGACATGCTGATAACGTAGGTAGTTCCGTATTAATCCACTGGTTCAGGTAGTGCGAAATATCACCAGAATTCATGTTCATTTGATCCATTATTATTGGTGACACTGCATTCCCAATATAGATTTATGGAGAACCCTACATTTATGTGAACAGTAAAAAAATGACCACTAGTTCCTTAAACTTCGAAAACTTCACGAATAAGTGAAATTCTCGAAAGGCACCTATTGAAAATACATTGACCTCCCCCCCCCCCCCCCCCGTGTAGTATACATGATAATACGAGTACCATACCTAGCTATGACGGAAGGTTGCAGGTATTTAATTCTTATGTATGACTACCACAACGCCCATGTTAATTACTTTTTTTCAGAAGTACTGGAAACAACAAGATTCCGGCCTCTTCGCACATCGTAAAAAACTGCCGGTTTGCCAGTTCCGAGGCAAGATTTCTGTTCACCCAAGAAAGCTTCCGTAAAAAAATCAGCTTTCAAGGTCCATTATTAGGTGAAAAACTAGCCACTAAAACAGGCTGAAAATCAGCGTTTTCTAGCCAAATTTTGTTGACTTCTTGCCTCCAAGTCTCCAAGGTAGCGGAAGCTTTATTTTCACCTTTCTGTCCCAAAATCAAATTTCCTCTCGCGTTTTACTCATCAGAGCTTTCTGAACCAACATAGTTCGGCGGCTGTCTGTCCGTATGTGTCCGCAAATCCTTGCCACACGCGTAACATACTCAATTCAATTACGATTTCGGTGAAATATTCAGGGATTAAACGGGTTGGGCCTCGATGGTCCCCGAATATCTTCAGAACGACCGGATCACTGGTATGGCCGCAGCGCATATGCGCAAGCATGAAATCCAAGTCAATTTATCTTGAATTAGTAGCTCGATTCTGCATCCATTCCGTTGGCAGTACCGGGGCCTTTCAGAACGATCTGATCTTTGGCATCCCCTCAGCCACGGCCGGCGATAAGGCCACGGCAGTAGAGAATTGGTACTTCAGGCCGGCCGCGAAAACCACCCACCAATAAGCATAGGTTTTTTTATTTCCGGGTTTCGATAGTTTGCCTATAAGTAGATCTTCTCGCGAAAATTCTTTTCAACAATAATATTGGTAATAAAAGTTATGGGTTTTAATGATGACAAAATGCCGGAAAATTGTGTCGTGCCAGTGTGCAAAAGTAATTACGGAAGTAAAAAGAATATATGACTTCCTTTCGTTTTCCCAAGGGCGAATAAAAGAAGTGGATTCGTGCGATTCCTCGTACTAACTGGGAACCAAAACCAAGATCAGTACCTAGTTTGTATACAACATTTTTCCGAAAATGATTTAGGTACAGTAGATAAGTAGGTACCTTCAACAAGGAGAACAGAAAGAATGGACCCTTGCAAAACCTAAAGATAAGTACCTTACAGTGGTATCCATCATTCAGCTACAGTGATGGTATGACAATAGGATATTCTATGACATTCGTTATTGAATATTATGAACATTTAATCTCTCAAGAGTTCGAGGATAAGTTTTTGAAGGCTCACTAACCAAAAAGTCATCGTAACATTTGTCTCAGAGAGATCGCTTGGATGTGGGGATTTCACACTAGATTACGTGCGATCAATGTGATTACGAACCATTATTCCAAGAATGTTTGTGATCAAGTCACGTGGGGTTTATTATTCTACCGGACATGAAAAAAGTTGGCTATTCATTTACTGTTTATTTCATGTGTAATAATATTGATATAGCTATTTTTGACAGTTTTCACCAATTTTGGTCCCAAAAACTCGAATATTTCTGACAAATCATCAACCATTGAACTTGTCATTGAATTGTCCTGATTCACCTGTTGATACTACGTTCTGTGTTATTATACAAATTTCAGGTGTTTTCACAGGTTTTTGATAAATAGGTATTGAATTTTGAGTATTAAAAACTTCGTTAGAACCTCAATACTTCAATCAGTAATCAAAATCAACTTCATATTTTTGGTCTCGTTTGATGGGGTTTGATTGGTCAAGTTTCCGAACCAAATACATAGGTGTAGGTATTATTCAAAGAATAATTAACCAAAATGACATTTCAAGTTGAAAAAGTTCCAGAAATAGAAGACTATAAGCAAACTATAAGTAATTCGTGTTCCATTTCCTTTTCTCCAAGTCATCTTGTTTGTGCCTTTCTGTTGTTTTAGGTATTAGTCAATACCTTTCTTTTAAATAAAGCATAATTCAGAACACGGTTGTTTTCATTACTTATACCCACTCGTAATATATAATAATAAAATGAAAGAAGATTCATTCATGGAGCCAAAAGAACGCAGTGGTTATGCGAGGGGCCTGAACAAAGAATGTATTACAGCGTTGCCAAATCTTGCGCAGCGGCCTTCTCTAAAGCCGGCCATGAACACGAAATCCGAGGTACTCAATTTATCATGAATTAGCGGCCTGATTCTGTATCCATTTGGTTGGTAGTTGGGTGCAGCTCCCAGATGGCACTCTACACATTTCAGAACGGTCGGATCACCGACATAGCCACTGCGCATGCGCAAACGCGAAATGCGCGGTACCTAATCGATTTCCTGAGTACCAATGGCCAATGACATTATTACAATGTTTACTTTTATTATCAGGAATCCCACGTCTCATTTTTGTAATGATACGTTCAATTGATCTATATGATTATGTTATGAATACGAGGAAGCTGTGCCATTCAAGCTAGGAGACGTTTTGTCCCAAACATTTTCATGATCTTGACCGAATTTCCTTGAATCACTCTTATGACACGAATTTGAACAAAGTTTAATGCCAATGGCAATTTAATCACTTGTGAGGTTGAAAAAGTGAAATTTCTAAATACGATATTCGCCCATTCACGCACAAACAACTCACCTAGGTGTAACTACTTACTAATAGCAATATTTTAAAAACTAGGCACTATAATAGCAGATGACAGTACTCTTCAAGGAAATGACTCATGATACCCAGCTGTGGTTAAGGAAAGTAGTGTAAACTCGCACCACGATTTTGCCTACCTATTAGCCTATTATAAGGATAGGTAGTTTTTTCCAGGTAAATATTAGACTCGTGGTCTGCGGATCCTCTATTCATAAGATATTCAGAAAGATTTTAGGATGAGGAAAGATGAAATTGCACCAATGTATTACATAAACAAAGTAACTAACGACATCAACTATAAGTTTAAAACAAAAACAAAAATATAAATATATTTTTTTTAAAACTCGGCGCTGCGCGCCTCGGCGGGGGCTTCGCCCCCTGCACCCCCGGATGACTTCCGCTTAAAGCCTGACGGCTAAAATGTGGTGTACCTGACCCTTCAGGTTTTTGTCCCCCTCGCTGTATTATATAAGCTTTAGCCACGCTTATACACATCGAAACAACCAAGTGACAACCAAACAAGCGTCATTGTTTACTATCGATTTATAACATCCATTTATATAGTTATATTATGAAACTAGGAAATAAATACCAAGAACAAATACGAAATAAATGCGTGATAAATCAAGAGCTTTCCAACTAATGGAAATCGATTTTTGTCCGATGAAAATGAAAGAAGTTTCATTTCCCTAGCAACTACTCGGTTGTACGTGAAAATCATAAGAAAATTTCGCGCTACTTTTATCTCACTATTTGGTCTCACTATTTGGTCTCACTATTTGGTCTCACTTTTTCCTGTCGTTTTTCGGCGGGGGGTCCCATCGCAAAAACCTGAAGGGTTAGGTTAAAAAAAAAACGCTGCAAAGTCCTTGTCACATGGGTTCATTATTCTATTGGATATACCTACAGAAATGCTGGCTGTCATGTAAAATAATTGAAATAGCTATTTTTGATGGTTTCCACCAATGGTGGTACGCTCCTTTTTTTTTTTTTATTTTTTTTTATTATCGTTGATCATTGGTAGTGCCATTTAATTGTCTCGATCCACGTGTTGACACTTTTCCTAATGTTATTCTACAAATTGATGGTGATTTCAGACGATTTCGCAGGTTTTGACTCATAAAAAATCGATTTTGGGAGCTGAACATCTGGTACAACCTCAATTTTCCACTCCTTGGTCAAAATCGACTTCATATTCGATCTTCTCGTCCAAAAAAACATGGAAACCGATACTTCAAAAGCTCATGTTACCAACATGTTGCTAAAACGCAAAAGTACCTATTTTTACACACATTTTCACTCATAACACCCCTGGGTGTATTCCGATCGGGCTGAAAAGTTTCGGGACACAACTAGGGCCCAAATGGAGCATGTGTGCGAAAGAACGAATTTTTTGACCGAAAATGAAGCCTGTACACGTGATACAGCGGACGGCGGACGGCGTACGGCGGACGGACATTGCATTTTTGGAATCTACGCACCTTGAAACGGAAAAGAAAAAAGTTTGAGGGGGTGTTATAAAAATTTTTTGCTGAGCGATTACATAGGTGTATTATTCACAGAATAATAAACCAAAAGAACAGCTCAACATGACGAGATTCACTAGCTTTGTGGAGACTCCGTTTTCTAGTATCAGGAGCACAGAGTCGGAAGGAAGCTTGATTGAAATTAGTGAAAAACAGAGAAGTTTTCAAGACAAAGTTTAACGAAAACAGCCATCGCTGAACTAGTGAAACATTGACCAATATCAGGCAAAGCGCAGGTCTCTTGGGGTGGAAGTCGCACTCAAATTGGCCGAGATTTAACTTTTCTTTTTGCTGACTGCCTACCACAATCGGTAGCATCAATGGACGATTTATTATATAATTATAATGATAATTATGATGTATTAAACATCATGTTGGTACTGTTCTATCAGTCGCTCGACTTCGGTCCTTTAATCGTCTAATCGCCACCTCCCCTCCACCCCTCAGTGCAACACACGAGTTGGGTTCAGTTACAATCGCGATCTCGAGCTGATGGTTCTTCCTCCTCGATCCACTTCATGAAAAAGTATTCCTCGCCCGTTTATTTCTCTTTTCCCTCCACTCCTTTAGTTAGCTCCCTAGTGCAACTAACACATGGTGGCAGCCGGTTGGTGGTTTATTCCGAAGATCAGTCGAATAATTCTCGGAAATAATATCACGTTTCGCGGACTTGAGGTATCCTTTGCCGCTCCAGTCTCGACCTGCTTCGTGATTCATCGCAGTGTC